>LR746271.1:4360000-4975000 GCA_902729315.2 Spirodela intermedia
GGAATTCTGCCCATTTTCTTCACTCCATGGCCTGCGGGTTTTGCTTCTAAAAGTAGAAGCTCGAATGCTTTGCTGTCTGATGGCAGCTGATAGCAATCAGCTGTGCCCATGAAAGATAACTTCATCAACCAGTGGTAGGATGTGAAGATGGCATTTTCTCCTTGGCCTTTCTTTGCTTTTCAGCATTCCAGCGGCATAGATGATGACATTTCCCTTCGTGTAACCTTCACTTTCTTACATTTATCTGGCCTTTCACTTGGCAAATAGGCCAGAATTCAGATATTTTAGCCACATGGTGTCGTCATTCGGATATTTTATTTAACTTGCTGGATTATCAAGGCTGGGTTGGTCTAGAGTGAGATTCTTGGGGGAGTGGACGCATTTCGATGGCTGTAAGGAAGTGTCCATGGTCTGAATGATCTGAATTCAGAGTGGAAAAGAGCTGAGTTTCTCTCTCTTCTGCCAGCAATACAGGCAGTGAAGCTGGCATCAGTAATTCGTTTCTAGCATTGTTCTAGCACGATTTTTCTCATTAATGTTCCCTTTGGGATCCTGTGACCCCATTATCTAACATTATCAAAAACCTTTATTTTTCTCATTAATGTTCCATTTGTGGAAATTATTCATTCTTAAAACATCAAAAAACTATGACTTGTAACCTTTGCATATGATCCCTTTTCTTGTGCTCCAGCTTTTCATTTTCACTCATAGATTACAACTACAGCTGGGGGATGCATGTAAAAAAGCTTGATTTATTGTATGAGTAATGTATGAAGATCTCTGTATGAATTCAAGTCGGATCAACAGCGATGCCATTTTTAGTATGAACTGTAATTGCTCACCCTCTGGCAGATGATGATCTTGAGGGGGAAAAGGATGCGGCTGGTGTGTTTTCTCCTGAGACCCAGAGGAAGGATGTGGCCACACAAATGAGTCCACAGGGTAGCGTGTCCTCTTCCCCCAAGGGGAGGTCTCAGTTGTCTCCTTCTTCAGCGTCGCCATCGCCCACCATTGAAGAAATGCAGAGCCACTTCTCCAGGTTGGAGGTTAGGGATGTTCAAGTTGACGATATGGTGGTCACAACTGGGTGGTCCATGACCCATGTAGGTCATGCTGCAAACAAAGCTCAGATGGAAGCTAATTGGAAGAACAGTACAGTGGAGCCTAGAGCTTCAGCATGGGAGGTCTCTGAGGCAGCAAAATACGTATCAAAGTAAGCATATCTAGCCTTACTTGATGGCTATATACTTCACTAAATGTCCTGTAGAACACATCACATATCCTTGAGCCAACTGTGCTGACTGCCCAACATCTCCATGACAAGAAGTAGTTTATTGTACTTTGGGATTTTTACCTTTCAATATATCTTCATTTTGCCGTCATTTTAAGCCAATGAATCTCTATTTACTTTCACCCAGACGCAATTACGGCCATAATTGCCTGATTTATGTAGAAGGTTGGAAATCAAGTTCTGCACTAAGAACTGTTCACCGTGGGTAGAGTGCTGGAAATTGTGAAAATTCTGATTTTCTATCTTATCCTTGGAGTATTGAAAATTTATGACAAACATTGCATTTATGACAAACATTTCTCTGAGGATGTCTTTCCATACTCTTATATTGATAATCTAGGAGGATATAGGAGAATACATTTTCTGATATTATATATGGAAACCTTGGTCTTTTAGAACTTGATGCATATGGTCTTTGATTCATTTTGCGATACAAAATATAATGAACTGTTTGAAATCACTATGTAGCTTATGCAGTATATCGTTGTTAAATTGGGCAGTGGGGATGTCAGA
The DNA here is from genome assembly GCA_902729315.2 of Spirodela intermedia. Taxonomy (NCBI): domain Eukaryota; kingdom Viridiplantae; phylum Streptophyta; class Magnoliopsida; order Alismatales; family Araceae; genus Spirodela; species Spirodela intermedia. The sequence continues at coordinate 4,361,805 of LR746271.1, forward strand.
TATGGCTCATCTCGGATTTCATTAGAGGTTTTTGGTCTCAATATAGTCATGTTGGCACTTTGGGTTTTATTTTTCATTGAACATTCACAGTTTAGTGCTAAGTTTTCCAGGTTGAAGAGAGAAGAAGCCAAGATCACTGCCTGGGAAAACTTGCAGAAGGCAGAGGCTGAGGCAGCAATAAAGAACTTAGAGGTTTTCATCGGGCACCCTTCGCTGCTCATCCAACCCTTCATTCTGCTGGCATCTCCCTGTCAGCAAAGAACTTCATCACATTGTTTAGTAATTCTCTTTTCATCAATCTATGGTTTATAGATGCTCTAGCGCATAATCAACTCCATGCCCATCATTTCTCCAGACTCTTGAACATAGTTGTATGCGCCATTGATCACTACTTACTACACTAAATTAGAATTAACGCACTTAGTTGAACGTATTTTCCCATCTGACTCAGACCCTTTTTGTCAATTCCCATGAGTAAAATCTCTGTTCTAGTGTGGTGGTGCCATTGACTGGCCATGGATCATCCAGTCTCCCCTTGCAAAGTGCCTACTTGCCTGGGTCCGATCTGGTTCACCCACATCTTGGGCATCTGGCCTACTCCATGTTCCAGAGGGGACTTCCACATTCTATGACAGGCTTCTGTATGTTTTTTTTCAGATGAAGCTCGAGAAGAAGAGATCCTCCTCAATGGACAAGATCATGAGGGAGCTGAGATCAGCTCAAGGGAAAGCCCAGGAAATGAGAGATTCCCTTGCAGCCAGACAATCTGGTCAGGTTAGGGGGGCACCGGGGACGGGCCTAGCCTTCTGGAAGAGGGGGAGGATGGCCTGCTTTGGTCGCTGCTTCACCTGCCATGCCGCTTGATTTTATTGACTTCTCTGTATGTTATTCCATCAGTCTACCAATGTTGAATTTACCGCTAGATTAGTTTGATGCTGGACTTGGTTTTTGCACTGAAACAGTCAGCGAGACTGTTTGAAACCACAGCAGGCCTATCAATCCAGCGAACCCAGAAGGTGCTCACAAGTCCTGAATGCAGTGTGGCCGCACGACTCGCTCCTGAATTGCATGAATTGCATGGGGTGGGTAGGGTTCTTCAGTCCAATCTTGTCTCACGTCTTCTCTGGGTATCATTTTTGAGGCCTAATTCCAGGAAAAAACTGCAAGACTAGGTGAGGGAGTGCCTGCACTGTGGCACATCCGATTGTGACAAGCTCCATTTCGTTTGTGCCACCTTTTTATCCGGCAGTTGACCTTCGCTATTTTGCTAAAATGCATTCTGTGATGAAATGATATCATACTCTAGTTCCTGATTGGTAGCCTCTTTGACGGTGTATTCATTTCACAGCTGCATAGCTCCGGTCCGGAGACTCTGACTGGCTATTTCGCGATATTGTAAAAAGGACTTTAAATTCAGAAAAGCCACGATCTTAGCTTTGTAAAGTATACAAATGATTGAATATATCTACGAGGATTTTGTAGAAAAACCCAAGTAAAGGAAAGTTTCTAGCAAATTTTCCACTGAAAGTGTTGAAGAGGGTCTTAATAGTCAAATCACGTTTTAATTTATAAGTTGTTCCTCCATGTCCATGTCAAACTCTATACATGCTCCTACGTGAAATATCATATTTACAAAACAAAAACTTGATCAAATTTTATTCTATCTAAATAATACCTCTACGACTAGGTATAATGATTATTGTAAGACCCGATGTATCTTGTCACATGAGACTAATAGAGTTTCTTGAGAATTTATACCATTTTGATTAGTTTACAACTCATGTGTTCTTATGTCATAAACCAAAAGAAGGTACGAGGCTCTTTCTCTTCTTCTCTCTTTACATTTTTACAATTTTATTTGACTCCACATGATGGTGCATCTAATTCGTTAAATCTTTCCATGGACTAATAATTCACTATGTTTGTTCAATATATTGATTTAAATGCTCACTTCTTCCCTAGGTATAGAATACTTTCTTGCAACATTTTTTGACTTTAAATCTAGTCATGAAAATTATATATCAACATTTTTCTTGAACAAATAATTAATGCATCATGGGATATAATTCATATTTTATAACTTTTCATTTACAGGCCAATGGTCTTCTCTATCATGTATTGATGAATCTTATACATAAATTTCAATTTGTCAGTCAAAAGTGAATATGTGGATTTATCAAATGTTTAGAGTTGTATTGGTAATAGTTCAACTTGAAAGTTCATCCACTTATTCAACATTAAAATTTTAGAGTTGAAACGACCAGAAATAACTTCTAGAGAAACCTCAGCAAATATTCCTTTAATCTTGCTTCAATATTAACTTTGAACTGAGATTCCAGTCTTTTGATACGTAATTAGAAATGTGTTTTACTTTTGTAAACATGGTTATGAGAATGTCTCTCATCACATGTAGGTGTTGTCCTTTTTCTCCTAAATCAGTTAACAATATGTTCATCTGAAGGGTAAGATACCATCCGAAATGAACTCCCATTGACATTTGAAGAACTAATAACATTACAATTTCTTTTTAAAAAGTATATGATTTTATAGTCAATCTACTCTTGCTATAGATGAATTAATTATGGTTATTGTGTTACCTTATTGAAAGCGCACTTGTTTTCTAATCATTGAATTTAGGTAGAAGATGTATCAAATTATAAAAATAAATCTTCAAGGATTTCGAGCATTTTAATCTAGTGTAGTTTCTTCCAAATACCATGAATACATTGGGCATTGTTCAAAAGATGAGGCCATCAATGAATTCCTAGCAAGTTGAAGTTCTTAGATCTTCCATGTAACATGGTATTTAATCGTACTAAGGGAAGATAAGGTCAATGGATGATCTAGGATCCATTTATCATTTGAACACTTCAAGAGCTATTTTACCTTGAAAATCCAATGTGAGGGCTCCTAAGAGCTGGCTATGGAAGCTTCTACATTCTTTGATTTACAATGCCTTTATTAGGAGAAGATAACTCATACTTTCATAGAGTTATCGTATGATCTACTTGTGAGATTCATCAGTAAAGGACACCATCAATGATAACATCTACGCACCATAGAATCAGACAGAAAGTAAATCAGATCCATGTTAGCTCCTTGCCGCTTTCTATCATGATATAAAGTTTGCATTATCTCTAAATTGGCTCGAAGTACCAAATTGTATTTTTTTCCTTCTATCTGTGATGACTGTCGGATGATACCATGGAAACCTACAGATTTCTTGGTGAGGTCTTCAAATGCCGAAGAAGGGAATCTCTGGGTCGATATGCAGTTCAAAGCTTCGTAAACGCCCAGTACATCACTATGCTGCGGCCAGAAATGAAGAGCAGTGGTTACGTACAAGAGTCGGTGGAGATCAACGAACTCTCTTTTCTCCTCTTCTTCTTCTTCTTCTGCTGCTGCTGCTGGAATATCGCGGCCAGTTAGGCAAAGACCGACCAACAGTGGTGGGTCTCATCGCGATCTTAATGTCAAGTCAGCTAACTCTGATCCTTGTGGAAGTCGTTGGCCCCAGTCTCAAGCAGATTACGTTCCCAAGACATGGTGCAGATTAAAAAAAGCTATGAATTTGGACAGTGTTTCCAGTTGATAGATCACCGACATATTTTGTGGCAAGATTTTCTGGTTCTCTTGACCCTAAGAGTAAAGTCGATCCGCCGATCTCCGGGTAAGACAATAAAAATCCAAGCTTTCAGAGAACTCGCTGGTGTTCTTCTTACATCATAGGCATAAGTTCAACTGGTTACTCATGCCGGGATGACTTGCTCATCATACACCGAAGCTTTCAAAGAACTCGCTGCTTGTTGTTGAAGAAACATGGTCTCTCCCACCGTGGGGAAGAAAGAAATGAGATCCCGTGGAGCAGGTACGGGGCTTGCCTCGCTTATCTCCTCGTAGAGTAGTAGTAGGGAGGCTCGTGGCGGGGGGCCGCGCGTTGGGGCTTTTTGACAGCGGAGGGTGCAGCTTTGGGCCCTCGCTTCACCTCTTGAACAGTGTTCTCCGCCTACGAGCATCTTTCACGCATCGTTGTCAGGCTTCTTCTTACATGAACGGACGAGATAAGGTAAATAGATGTAGATGTATCCTACATTAGCGAGAGAGGAGAGAGAGAGAGAGAGAGAGAGAGAGAGATGTCTGTGTTTCCCATTTTCCCAACAGAGTGCGGATCACGGAGCCCAGGCCTCGGAGGCCCTTCTTCGGAGCGCGTGAGCTCACATGGACGACAGCCGTCGTGCATAGAACATCCGTTGAGCAATCGACGTAGCTATTAAAAAAAATGACGTCCCAGTCTGAAGGTCGCGCTCCGCAACAAGTTGAGAAAGCATCTTCTGCCATGTCCTTGGGAGATCAACTTCCGATTGCAGTCTTCTCGCGACCCGTGAATTTTCTAGAGAGAGAGAGAGAGAGAGAGATTGGGGGGGGGGGGTGAGTTTCGTCGGTATCTTCCCATTGGATACAGACACGAAGTAAAATGTGGGCATTGTGCTTCTCGGTCTGCAGGGATCTGATCTACAGAGAAGAGAGCCTTTGGAGGGTTGCCCCGATGCAGACAGAAGACGCGAGGCTGCCTCTTTCCTGGTCCCGTGGTTTCCTTTCCGAATAAAATGGTGCCTTCCGCGGGCCACTGGGATTAAACTTCTTACCCCACCGCGCGCTCGTAGACGCCCTCGAATCTGCAATAGACCCCACGTCTTATTTTAAATTGTTGTGGCGTCCGAGCCATTATCCTCTGATATTTTGAACACCACTGGAGGAGATCATGTGGAGATGACAGAACTCTCTCTCTCTCTCTCTCTATCCGACTTCCTCTATTTGATACATTTGAGGGATCCACCAACCCATATGTTGCACGTTTCACTCTCCCCCTCTATCCCGCTTCCTCTCTGTGATACTTCCGAAGGATCCATCAACTTAAATGCTGCACTCCTCTCTCTCTCTCTCTCTTGCTCTCTCTCTATCCTGCTTCCTCTATGTGATACTTTTGAGGTATCCACCGACCTATATATTGCATGTCTCTCTCTCCCTCCCTCTATCCCGCTTCCCCTCTGTGAAACTTCTAAAGGATCCATCGACCTAAATGCTGCACCCCTCTCTCTCTCTCTCTCTCTGTCTCTCTCTATCCTGCTTCGTGTATGTGATATTTTTGAGGGATCCACCAACCTAGGTGTTGCATGTTTCTCTCTCTCCCTCCCTCGATCCAGCTTCCCCTCTGTGAAACTTCTCAAGGATCCACCAACTTACATGTTTCTCCCTCTCTCTCTCTCTCTCTCTCTCTCTCTCTCTCTCTCTCCCCGGTTCCTCTGTAATGTTTCTCAAGGACCCACTACTCTCCCTCTTTCATGCTTCCCGACATCTCTTTCTCTAGTAACTCTCCCCCGACCGATTCCTTAGCCACGCGCCTGACAAGTCGGTACTAAATAAGAGAAGCTAATTTGCGACAAAGCATACGACAAAGAAAATATGAATAGGAAAGGGAGAAGAGTGGAAAGCAAGAGTGATTCCCCAAACAGTCTGCTCCCCTTCCAGATAGTCCAAACGCCAGGGTAAACTACGTCCACACGGCCCCGCCATAGTTAAAAAATGCGAAGAACAAACCGGTGGATCGATCTTCATTGAGAGAAGGTGAGCCCTCTGTGGATGGCGACGACGTACCAGTGAATATGTTCGAGGTTTCTTCCTGCTGATATGATAGGAGATAGCCGCCGACGGTGCAGATTCGACTGGTTCAACCGCTAGATAGAACTTCTACTCAACCATGATCATAAAACACTATAAATAGAGTGGAGGTTTCTCTCTGTTTCAGGCTTTCTTTCCTTCCCTCCGTTGACTTCTCTCAGCTCATTCTATCGAATCAGTTTTGTCGGAGAACGATGCTCAAGTCCGTCTTCCGAAGCCGTCACTCCTATCAGGTCAATTATTTTTCAATCATAGCTCTAACATTGACAGCAAAGTGAGGTTGACTTGGAGGAGATCAGGAACCTAACACACACTCGGAGGGATAAGAGAGGGCGGTGAAATTTCTCAGTTTAGCATAGTAATTCTAGGATGTGACAAATAAAGAATGGTCAACCTGCCAAAACTGCTGATCAAGGAACTTCTAAGAGTGAAAAGAGTGAGGATCAACCATTCAAATGCTATAAATGTAGATACTTTAAAAGATTGTGTGCGATCAAGTTAATTCCTGTCAATTTCTTCATTAACCAAAAAGTAAAGATATCCAGAGGAATTGGAGCGTAGCATATTATTCACATTTGAAAAGGGTCAATATTTACAATAGTGAAAGGCTAGTACTAGTGGGAGCATGACATCCCAAAGATGGGAAAAAAACAATATATGGGGCAAAGTAACCAAACTCAAATTTTGTGAGTGAGGAGCACCAAGGAAGCAGATTAGAAGAATTCTACGGATGGGAGGTTAGACAGCAAAAAAGGAAGTAAAGCTTGTCATATTGAGTCTACCAACTCTTAATCTTAATGAAAGAGAGCAATTAATCGAAATGATGACATGAACAAGTGAACTTGTGATGTTGGCCGCCCTTTGTTATCACTCCCTTTCAATCATCCTACGTATTTTAGTTATACCTTGGTTACATTTATATATGTCACAATGAATTTTAATGTTAGAGAATGAAGCGATGTTGTGATCAAGTACTTCCTTCATATGAAACCCCAACGCTTAAATTACTCAATCCTTTGTTCCTATGCCTAAAGGTGAGAGCATGACAAAGAATAACATTCTTAGAGGACATGACATTAGGTGATATAACTATCTTGTCAGCATATAACTTTCTAGAGGATTATATCATTCACATAAATTCTTATTAGCCATCATGTTTCATAATTTAATAAAAAATTTAATTGGATAAAAATGTAGCGAGCTATCTTCGTTTCAATAAACTGGAAAGACCTATGAGAACAAAGAGCTGCTTAGTTTTTGAATTTTATTATTTCTAATGAAAAAAATTAGGTGTGTCAAGAATTAAATAGTTAAATGCCTAATTTAATTTTCATGGACAGAACGTATCATTCAAGGATATTCAGTAGACAATTGAAGGACATGAACCTTGATGAATTTAATTTTTTGAGGTTTTAATCTCAATACATGTTGAAAAGGAAAGTCAAGTTTGCACATGATTGTGCCATAAATGGTGCAAATCTTACTGTTGATGAGACCATCTATCAGCAAATTTCCATTGAGATTGGTTTCAAACCCAGTGTTGTTTGATAACTCGAGCAAATGTTGTGTTCAAAATCAAGCTAGGCAAAGCCTGTGAAGAGTTGCATAAATTTCAAATCAGTACTCAAGTTGTGCATGAGGTAAAGTTCCAAAATCAGTCGAACTGTTTACGAGCTTAGGTCAACCAACATTTTTATATACACATCTTTTGACGGGATAAAACAAAAAACTTCATGATAAGACAATCCGGGCTCCTTTCTCCTACTATATTAGTGAACTTTGCGAGAGAGAGAGAGAGAGAGAGAGAGAGAGAGAGAGAGAGAGAGAGAGAGAGAGAGAGAGTACACACTGAGTAAACTGAGTATACTGAGTACATTGACTCACTGTACTCTCTCTCTCGCTATCTATCTATTTATCTATCCGTCCTGATTCAACTGCTAGCGAACCCATCCCAGACCCTCTCTACATTTGACCACGTCATTATGAAATCAAGCCTGTGCTAGCGCCACCATCAGCCCCGTGGACCTGGAGGAAAAGTCAACAGCAGCCCAAAAATCACGTTCCAAAAAGAAAGAGCGCTAATCGCTTCACGCGGATGATGGCACTCCAACACTAGCTGCAGTAGCAAGAACTCTGAAGATGAGAGTAGATAACAACCCAACTCGATTTTATTTATTTTATTAATCTCACCTCATCGGTAAAAGGATATCCCCAAGGACATAATCTCATCTATCTATTCGAACTTACGTCTAAACGTGGACAGTTGCTTCTGATATGGACAATTCCGTAGCTCTGGCTTGCTAACAATTCCTATAATAAGTATTATGAACTACGCATTCGGTAGCTTGCGTGTCAACGCTGACCAGGAAAGAAGCATATCAAGGGGCTTGTCACGCGCTGACCAACATAATGTCGGCCAACATGGTTCAGGAGGCGGGCGTATCATTATCAGCCGTACCGTTCTCGTAATCTGATTGCAGGATTCTTGTCTCTGCTGAACGATTTCGAAATGCTTTCTGAGACTCGATTTCCTGGAGAGGGCGTCCTCTCCCTATCCTGTTCGCTCTTGAAACGTATTTCTCTGAAGTTTCTGGGCTCTCATGCGCCACACAGGTCGCGGGAGAGAGAATAGGGAGAGAAAGAGAGGGAGAGAGAGAGAGAGAGAGAGAGAGAGAGCGAGAGAGAGAGGGAGCAAGAGAGAGAGAGGGGGGGAGAGCATCTTACGTTATTCTAACAATATTGAGACAACCTTACAAAGAAAGGGGAAGAGATCGAGAGTGGATCTCATCGAATTCATAAAACTGTGTCCTAAGGACGTGGGGAGAGGGGAGAGAAGAGAGAGAGAGAGAGAGAGAGAGAGAGAGCATCTTTGTTCTTCTCATCCTGCAGAACCCTTTGGAAGAAGAGAGAGAAGTCACGGGTGTCTAGGAAGTATCTCCACTTTCTCTCTCTCCCCCTCTCACACAGACGTCTGCCTATTCTCTGTTTCCTTCTACACATCCCTCAATACTTCTCTCTCCGAACAGTCCCCCAGATACCACCAATCACACAGAATCCAGAAAGTCCGGGGAAGACTACAAATAAACCCCTCACTCCCTCACATGCTCGCCCTCTCTTTCTCTCTCTAGACACAGACACTAAGGACAGGCCAATGGCACCCCCAGCAGCATTTCAGTACATGCTACCCATCTCTTTCTCTCTCTAGACAGAGACACTAAGTAGAGGCAAATGGCACCCCCAGCAACATTTCAAGGGACCTCGCCCATGAAGTCCTGCGGCGGCGGAAGGGACAGCAGCTTGCTGGCGGCGGAGGGAAACAAGGCGGCGGCGGCGGCGGCGCCGGCACCGTTCCTGACGAAGACTTACCAGCTGGTGGACGACCCCGCCACCGATCACATCGTTTCATGGGGGGATGACTTCTCCACCTTCGTCGTCTGGCGTCCTCCCGAGTTCGCCCGCGACCTCCTCCCCAACTACTTCAAGCACAACAACTTCTCCTCCTTCGTCCGCCAGCTCAATACCTACGTATGCCCATCTCTCTCTCTCTCTCTCTCTCTCTCTCTCTCTCTCTCTCTATACCCACCAACTCTGAGAGTGTTTCTGTATGTTCTATGATCAGGGATTCAGGAAGATAGTGCCGGAGAGATGGGAGTTCGCCAACGAGTTCTTCCGCAAGGGAGAGAAGCATCTCCTCTGCGAGATCCACCGCAGGAAGGCAGCTTCCTCTTCTTCCTCGCTGCCTCTGGCCAACGTTCCCCTCCACCTCCCCTTCCATCACCATCCCTCCTACTTGATCGGGGCCCGCGCCGTCTTAGCCAACCCAGATGGGAAAACCCTAACCAGGGACTGGTGCGACTCCACCACGTCCTCCGACCTTCTGGAGGAGAACGAGAAGCTCCGGCGAGCCAACATGGCGCTTCTGTCGGAGCTGTCCCATATGCGGGAACTCTACAGCGACATCATATACTTTGTGCAGAACCATGTCCGCCCCGTTGCACCCAGCGGCGCCTTCCCTCCTTCCATTCTAGCTCCACCGCCTCCGCCGTCGACGGCCGGGAAGCCCCCCATCGCCGCCGTGAACCGGCCCAAAGTTTGCTTCAACTGGAGCAGCGCCACCTCTAGCAGCTCCCTAACAGTGAACAACAGCAGCAACAGCGGCGACGAAGACAGCTGGGACGATGACAGCAAGGGGGGCATCGATCGCCCTAGCGGCGCTCCGGCGAGGCTCGCCGGACTTTCTCTCGGCAGCGCTTTCAACAAGAGACCGCCGCTTGAAGAACCCTCATCGCCGCCGTCTCCAGCCACCAAGTCCCGCCGCTTTATCGATGACAAAAACTGGAACTTGGGATTATACCTCGGCCCTCCTCCTCCTCCCTCTTAAGCTAACTATATTGCTGCTGTTTCCATCACTCCGCCGGATTTCTCAGCCAGGAATTGATAGAGACCCTTTTTTTTCCGTCATCTTCTTAACTGTATATATATAAGCAATGTCCTGCCGTGGATCTCAATATCCTTCTCCGTCTCAAGAGCTCCACTTCAATGGAAGTTCCAGTGGGCATCTCTGGTTCATCCTGCGTTTATTGGCATTCATCCAGTGTTCTGAGACCGACTGATACTCGGGGATGGGTGATTATTCTTCTCGGGAACTCGCCGTTTGGAAAGGAAGATCTTGTGCATCCCGGATCCTCCCCAGAAGGGCCACTTCTGCAGCAGAAAGAGCAGGATAACAGAACTGGCAGTGGGTTGAGAGGAATCGAGTTCCGTTAATGAGGCTTCGCTGGAGTTTTCAAGCCGGAGAAGAGGGGAGATGCTGTTCCCAAAAGATTCTCCCTCTCAGGAACCTCGCACTTATCGATATTGAGTGAAAGAGAGAGAGGAGAGAGAGACGAGAGAGAGAGGAGAGAGAGAGGAGAGAGAGAGAGAGAGAGAGAGAGAGAGAGAGAGAGAGAGAGAGAGAGAGAGAGAGAGAGAGAGAGAGAGAGAGAGAGAGAGAGAGTGAGTGAGTCTGAGAGAGAGAGACAGAGAGAGAGAGAGAGAGAGAGAGAGGGTGCGAGAGAGAGAGAGTGAGAGAGAGAGTGAGTGAGAGAGTGAAAAAGTGTGTGAGAGAGAGAGTGAGTGAGAGAGAGATAGAGTGAGAGAGTGAAAAAGTGTGTGATAGAGAGAGTGAGAGAGAGTGAGAGAGAGGCGGCCGCCTATTCCGCAGCTTGGGTGATTGAAGAGAGCGTGCGTGAAAAAGAGGATAGAAGCTGCAATGTTTGTTTCCTCCGCTTTCGTTCTCTCGGGGCGTTCTCCTGGAAAAGGAATACTACTTCCACCCATTCATCGCCAGCCGAGAAGACAGCGAGGTCAAATCAGCAGGCCTGTTGGTGGGTCCCCTCGTCTATCCATTATGAACAAAACACGAGCAAGTTCTTGCTCCGGAGGGCCTTCGCCTGCACGCTGTAAGCTGTCCTCCTTTGTTCTTTAGTTAGCCAGCTGATTCACGAGAGAGAGAGAGAGACAGAGTGAGAGAGAGACAGACAGAGCGACAGAGAGACAGAGACAGTGAGAGATGAAGAGAGAAAGAAGAGCACGAGAAGGAGAAAGCGACGTGGGAAACGCCATTAATGGCTAGAAAGTTCTTGGAACGCGTCAACGCTGGCGAGTCCTCTCCAAGGACAGCCGATGGGCCAGGCCAGACCAGAGTGCTGCATCAGGCCAGTCCATTTTCGTCACACTCTCACCTACATAGCCTAAAGAGGAGAAAAAGCCCTTTGAGGGTGGATGATGAGCTCAAGTAGCCCGGCCTGCTCTTTCCTGCAACCTCGAGAGCCAAGAAAGGTACCAATGGACTCCGTTGAGAGGGTATCTTCCTCATCTATAACCTTACCATGAGTCTAGGACCAACTCAAGGATATTATGTCGTGAGATATTTGAAAAGGTGCAACTCTTTCTGATGTAGAACACAACTTCAACAAATGAGAAAGACTTAAAAGTGGTGACCTCAATGACCAAAAGAATGTAGAACGCCACTAAGTTTTGAAGTCTCAAAATCAATCAACCCACATGAATAAGGTATCAATTTCATTGGACAAATAACTATTTATGCTATTACTTCATTATTGTGTTATTTTTTCTGTTGATCTGATTTTTTAAGGGAGTAATAATTAAATTTGCCTATTTAAGGACCATAATGTTGAAACATCAGGGTGTAAGTAATAGTAGAATTTTTTCTCTCTCAAAAGACTTCTCCCTGCCAATGGATTCAAGTAGTTCTAGTAGATTCATGAGGCATCCTTCTACTCATTACAAAGTGAAGGATCATCCAAAATTATCTTGTGGACTAAGGATTAATAATCTTCTGTATACTCAATTTCATGGTCTAATTTCATTCTTCTAATACTAGCATTGTTTCAAGTAGTATCATACCTTAGTTCTAAGTCCTATATGCATTCAGCCCAAGATGTCCTATGAACATGATAGATAATCTTTCTAATGGTATTGGTTGTGATGTGGGCATTCTATTTAGAGTAGATTCTTTGAGTTTCAATAGAATGTTAGTCAAGGAATTTCAGGATTTGCAAATAGTGAGAATGACTACAAGTGGCATACATCTCTCAAATGAGGAATAGTTATTTTTGAAAAAGTATACACAAGAGGAAGAGAATGATACATTTGAACTTGAAGAGGATGAAATTACTGAAGGTTATGAGAGAGAAATCTTATTAAATTTCCCATTCGTTGGTCATCATGGTCTTATGTTTATACTAAAGCAAGAACATCTATAACATCACAACTTTTGTCTAATGTGGTGCATACATAACATGAAAGTATGTAAGATTGTCATTGGTAGCTTGTCAAATTTTCAATTGGGAAACATATTTAGAAGAAGTTATAAGGGTAGATTATATTGATGCATTTCACATTATTTTGAGAAGGACCTATGTGATTGTCATTTATCCAACTCATCTAGATAACATACTTCTTTTATGGAAATGGCTGTAAAATTGTCTTATACAAAATATTTTATAGGAGTTAATGATGACAAGAGACTTACCTAGTCATCTTTCACTTGTGAGAGATTCACCATCACGTTGCGTTGATTTTTCAAGCAAGTTCAATTTGCCTCACTACAAGATGAATCCATATGAGAGACAAGTTTTACAAGAATAGACTGATGGGCTATTCATGAAACGACTAATAATGCAAAATAATATTCTTGAAACATTATTCAATTTGAATCTACACAAAATCCTTTATCTTAAATTACTAATATAGGAGATTTAAATAGTTTCCTTCCACATATATGAGAGTTATTCAATATCATATTGACTTGATTATTAAAATAAGCTTACCTAATTTACTCTAGTATGATATGATTAAGGCCCAAAACACATGGAAAATCCAAATTTTCTTAAACAAGGCCAAGTTGTGTATTAAGAGAAACTTCTTTTTAATTTTTTTGTTTGTTTTTCTAGGTGATCAAAATTTTTAGGAGCAGAATAATAAATTTTGACTTGTTTAAAAGGCCTATGCACAACTTGATTATGAAAATTGGAAGTAATAATTTTTTTTGTTCTCTTTATAGATTTTCCTCTATTTGTAGATTCAAGGGTTTAGTAGATCATTTGTTGTAGACTCAATTTTTTGAGTATTTATGCCTCATAGATTCAAAGTCTGATTTTTGTTCCTTTGTGACTTATGATGTGTCTATTTTTCTGATATTTGAATTAATTTTAAATATCAAATTACTTTGTACATTTATGTCATCATCATTCATCTTCATTTTGAAAATTGACTTTAAATTATTTACCTTGCAACTTACGAAACTTGATTTGTAGCATTATTTTTATCTGCTTAATGTTGTATTGATTCTGATATTACTTACTATTACACCTCTTCATACAAGCTATGCTCATACTTAGCAGTATTTATGAAGCATTGGATAAAAAGTTCTCCCTAATCTATCTCACATGATCCATGACTTTGACCATCTTGACAGTAACTGATTGCTGGATTACCAAGAATACCCCACTTGAGATTTAGCAGCTGTTTTTCAGGATCCTTCACAAGGTAGTTTGAAAGAGGAGTAAATTGTTTGGTCAATGCAACGTGCCATTTTACTGACGACCACTGCATATCGGGCACAGAGTGACCTACCACACGGCCGGAGAGATGAACAAATCGTGCGCTGACTTTGAGGGTCAATCCTGCTCTGGCTGATGATGCGGTCAGAGCTGTCTGGCGGCGCGCGAGCCAAACAGTGGGCGATTATTCGGCGAGTTCATTCCGGCGAGCAAGGGGAGGAAGGCAATATCTGCCGGTGAACCAGAGTGAGGGCTAGAAGCTAATGTAGTTTCGACAACGAAGATCACTGTAAAAGTGATTATCTCCATAGAAGCGACTCCTCGGAGCACACCTCCTATCTTGGTGGTAGCATGGATCTAGCGGACGATGGCGGGGGATCAACAGCGAGCGGCAGGACGGCGGCTGCGGTGGCGGTTCCTGGTATTTTCTTCTTTCCTTTCTTCTCCTCTTCTTCTGGGAGAAAATGGTGAGAGGGATTCGGAGGAAGCTAGGCTGTGGGCCACCGGAGTTGGAGATGGAGATGGAGACGGAGATGGAGATGAAGATGGAGATGAAGATGGAAATGAAGATGGGCAGCAAGATAAGCTGCTGGATTGCTGCCGGCGGCGATGGTGGTGGCGCTGCCTGCCGGGGAGCTGGAAGGAGCTTACGGGCCCGGATTTGGCACAGAGTTGCGGCGGCCCGTTTCCCTCCGCTAAAATATCTTCCTCCGGAAGCGCCGGAGGCGACTTTGTTTGTGCGCCAAGACTCGGTTTTTTTCACCACCCACAAATTCGCTTGGAGGACCGAATGCCACATAGGGGCCCTTCAACCAGGCCCAGAGCCAGAACAGTCCATAGGGCTTTGGCTACAAAGCCTCGTAGCTGAGGAAGATAAGGGACGAGGGAAAATAATCCTCCGTCTCTGGGGAGCAGCGAGAGATGGAGAGGTTGGCGTTGCTCCGCTCCTTTTCGTGCTCCACCACGGCGGGGAGGACTCTCATTTTCGGGGGTAGAGCGAGGTGCGATCGTTCGTTTCCCGCCCACTTTAAGCAGAGGCAACAATTTCACCAGCACCGACAGCTCCGCCACCCCTTGTCGCAACCCAGCGCCGCCCTCCGGCGGAGATGGGCGGGCGCCGGTGCTTCTCCCGGTCTGAGGAGGGCTTTCTCCTTCTCTCCCCAAGCCGTCTCCACTTCCCCGACGCAGGCGTCACCAGGTGACGTGAGCAAATACCACTGGCTGTAAACTCTGGGCAGGTTTCGTTGTTCACCCGGAAGCTGCTCACCGAAGGAACTGGTCGCAGCGGACTGCTGCACTTTAAAATTTGAAGTTCTCTCATAGGCCATGTCTCCATTTCGTCATTCTCCTCCGTAGAGGTCGGAGATGTTACCCATGTCGTTGGGTGGTTGCTATGAATCAGTCGCAAGTCCTGTGGCGAGCGATCTCCAATCCTTCTTCCTTGTTTTGTTCCATCTGTGTGCTTAGCCTGGATTGTTCCCACCACGAAGTCGCACCAGGGGGCTCCCACCCACCAGTGATTTTTTTTTTTCTCTTCTGTAGTGTTAGTAACTCTATCAAAACCCTTAGGGAGCCTATCTCCTCTCTATCCCCACCATTTGAAAGTGCGCTTTCTTAGCCTTAACTGGTTTGCTTCACGAGGCATCAGTGGATGCAGTTAGATTTTTCTCACACCGCTAAGGATAGATTTTAAGCATCATGCTCTGGCCTTTTTGCTATACAGTTCATATTTATTCTTAATTGTGGGTCCCTGATTGTTATGCTTGAGCTTGGGTCGGTATAATTCTTTACTACTAAGCTTGAAATCATCAATGCTAGAGTAAATAAGGGCATCAATGGTATGACTAGAAACTTCATTTTGATCAGATGAAATCATCGATGTAATGGTATGACCATTACAACAGATATGATCAGAGCAGACAACATTCATGATTCTGAGTCCAGAAAAAATGTGATGCCAAGTGCCCATGTCAAACAAATTCGTGTGAAGCCCTTACATTTTGTTTTCCAAGTGCCGATGTTGATGTGCTATAAGGGTTTGGGTATGGTAGTGTGTTTGCAGAGTTTTATATGCCTGGTTCAACATGGAATGGATGATGATCTAAGGTGCGCCTGGTCGTGGTGTTGTTTGTGGTTTATGAAAATGGTGCCCTGCTTCTTCTGTTTTAAATATTTTCTTCTATTTAATTTTTTTGTTGTCTGTAAAAGTTTTCCACATCAACACACTCTCCAATGTCCAGCAAACTGCTGTGACACTCACCAATTAGTCACTCTAGTCTTCTGATAGCCACCATTGGGGTCGGACCTCAGAGTAACAAATGTATAAAGTCTTTACAGAAATCCAACACAGATCCCAAAAAATGTGGTTAAAAAAATGATATAATCAATTAAGATTATCGGAAGGGAAAGTGGTTACTGTGTGAATTTCATGTTGGCCATTGAAATTGAGGGTTTATGTTTGGACACCGTAATAATCCTTTCATTAACACTTAGTTTTGTTCTCTTTAGCAGGTGCAGATGAAAGCAGTAATATTGCTGAGAAGCTAGGGTTTAAAAAGATATCAGAGGAAGTCATAGATGAATGCAAGTCAACTGCAGTTCTATATAAACACTTGAAGACAGGTGCTGAAATTATGTCTGTGATAAATGACGACGAGAACAAGGTTTTTGGCATTGTTTTCCGGACTCCACCGTAAGTATCAGAATGCTGTTTTTCTTTGTCTTCCTCCCTTCCCCTCATGTATGTAATATTCTATCTTGTACATGAATGTCTTCTATGGTGTGAATTTAGGATAGGTCTATATTCTCCATCAATATTTTTGCTGTCATTAATATACCTACACAGTACATGCACTTGTATTTTAATCGAGTGGAAATGCAGGATCATTTTAGATGAATATACAAATATCTGTGTTCTTTTGTTCTTTGTTGTCTGCAATTTAGCTTTATTGAACTGTGAAGTTTTGGGTAAAACAAGTACGACGTTAATGTCGAAATAATTTCAAGCCGGACAAAGTAGTAAATGGTCCTGATAGTTTCCAAAGTTGAACTCTGCAGTAGGGTGCCCTCGACAATGAACTATGACATCATCAGCAGCGGTCATGATCTTGCCTTCTATGATGTAAAAGGAGCCACCAGTGATGGAGATTTTGAGGAACACTACTGGAGGTTATGGTGATAGGTGAAAATGAGTTCTAAAGCAGTTGAGGGAGTCGCTTAAGTCAAGAACAGTATCTTCATTTGGGTCTGTGGAGGGCTTGATATTGATAGTTGCACTAATGTGAGAGAGAAGCGAGCTTGAATTCACACTTTGATAGATATCGGATATTTATGTCCGCGGAAATGTGGATATGAGATTGATGATGATGTCCATTCTCATATCTGAATTGACACCTAGGACCATGAATGAGTTATGTTAGTGAAGATTCATCAAATAGTGAAAACATTCAGAAATACATATTTAACGGAACCAGTGGTTACTGTGAGTACATAGCACTTTAATTTTGTCTCGTCTTGAATCTGAGTGTTATTTAATGGTTATTGACAGTTAGTATTTTTGAAAATTGGATTTAACTAACAAGGCTGTTGCAATTATTTTGATAGAATCAGAATCGAGAATAGGTTGAGGGAGTGCTAGATAAGCATAGAGAGAAATGAAATTCTGAATTAACACTAAAAAATTGAAAAGAGTATTGTCTATAAATTGTTTTGATAAATACGAAATCATTAATTGGAGAGAAACCTGTGATATTGCAATACACGGGTTTCTAGTTATCTCTCCTCTCTATTAATTTATGGAGATTCTATTGAATCTTATTATATTAGAATCCATTTTGTTCTATTATAGATTACATGTGCTTCCCCTGAAATGGAGGGACTAATCGGGAATGAGGGTTGGAAGTATACCTCTCTACCAATCCAGTTGTTCTCGTTCGATGTGGGCTTAACAATTTCTGTTGCTCATTATTATTAATTTGTTGAGTCGAATGTTGTAGACAGCAGAAGGTATGAGACAGGAAGCTGTCTAATTAAATTAAGAAAGGTCATTTTCTGTGAGATATATTCATGGAGATGGAAATTGGAAAGCCTTATGCTCCACTTAGCTTACTGCCACTGTAAATTTAAGCAGTGGTGGCGTCTCTAGTGTTGAGGGGGGTTTTCATCAGAAAGTTTAAATATGTGGTGGGCGAGTTTCCTCTAGGGAAACGATTAGGACTTGTTATCTATGCTTAGTAGAAGCCTTTGGATCATTCTTGATCTAGTTACGTATTCTTATTGGGTCTACAGAAGCTACTCCAAAAAAGTACTGATCCAATGCCATGGCAGAGTCTAGTCCTTTTTGAAGAGGAATGCCGCCTCTAAGTTTGCAGTGATAATGAAGTTGCAACGGTAGCACTTGAAGAACGCAGGCCTTTGGACTATTTTGAATGTTTGGAGCTCTCAGATACTCAGAGGACAGCCTTGTTCAATAGAAAGAGTGCTCTCTTTCCATTGAGAAGTACAGAGAGGGTGAGGACCCTTTGTTGTGAGGAAAAGAAAACCTCTAGGATCTTGGGGCCGTTGGATGACTAGCTTAGCAGACCATGTCATTGTATATACTGCAGAGATGTGTTACTGAGGTGTTTTGAGAGCATCCTGAAAATTAAACAAATTGCATCTTTCTCGTATGAAATTTCACAGAAAAGGTCTTTTGAGGGGAAAAAAACATTTCTTCATTGATGATCAATGATGAGGCTATTTGTCTGCACTTATTTTCGATGTGTAGTATTGACATTTCGATTACTGCATTACCAGGTATATATGTTTTTCTTTCTCTTGATGTGCATTGAACTTCTAATATCTGAAATTTAGACGTGAACTTTTGTTTGTGACCATGATATGTAAAATGTTAACTTTTCCATTGCTAATGTAATCATGTGTTGAAGTTTCTTGATTCCCTGCACGAATCAGATTTGTAGGGTGCAGCATTAACTTTGTATATCATGCTTAATCCAGGAAGGACTCTACTGGGATACCTCACATTCTGGAACATAGCGTATTGTGTGGTTCAAGGAAGTACCCTTTGAAAGAACCTTTTGTTGAGTTATTGAAAGGCAGTTTGCATACTTTCTTGAATGCATTCACCTATCCTGACAGAACTTGCTATCCAGTTGCTTCTACAAATATAAAGGTGAATACGGTTACTATGATTCTGTTACAGCTGTTTGTACTGTGGTTCGATTTTTTCTGTACTTTAATTTAACCTCAAAATTTTTCTCCAGGATTTCTACAATTTGGTTGATGTGTACCTGGATGCTGTCTTCTTTCCTAAATGCGTGGAGGACTTTCATACATTTCAACAGGAGGGATGGCATTATGAACTTAATGATCCCTCTGAAGAGATATCCTTTAAAGGTATATATGGTCACTACTTCACAATAGAACTCCCCCTTCTATCATATTGAAGATTGTCCTGTGGATGATTCTACTCCATATTTCTATTTTAAAAGTTTATTGATTTAAATTTCAGGTGTGGTTTTTAATGAAATGAAAGGGGTTTATTCACAGCCTGATAATATACTTGGCAGAGTGTGTCAGCAGGCAAGCTTCCTTGAAACCCTTTGTGCAATTCACATTAAGACTGCTTTCATGGATTTATTCTGGGGTTTGGCACAGATCACTAATGTCATAGAACTACTATTTTACCGATGAATTTATTTTACAAATTTGATCCTATGCACATCAACTTTTTTTTATCTAGGCCTCACTAGTTCTCTGTGGACTCTGGTTCTAACCGAATTTTCAGTCTTTTTGGAGTATGCTGGTTACTTCCCTATTGTATCTTTCATGTGGTTTATTCTAAATCAGAATAATAGGTTTCTACGCATGCTCTAGAAAATGTTTTTCCATCTTTGCCACACACGTAGTGTACGGAAGGAAACATTACTTATTATCTTTCCGTTTTTTCTTACTTGCCTGGGATTTTTATTTCTTGATATCATCTGTAATATTGTTGAAAAATTCAATCCACGGCTGTGTGCTTTTTATTAAGTTCCTATCTAAATTTTTCTTCTTATGTTTAATGTCCTGTAGGCTCTCTTTCCTGATAATACATATGGTGTTGACAGTGGCGGTGATCCCAAAGTTATTCCCAAACTGACTTTCGAAGAATTCAAGGTGTGCTTCTTGAAAACTTTTCAGTTACATATCTTCTGTCTTTTCAGATAGCGTATGATTTCATTTTTCTAGATACGTTAGTCTTAAGTCTTAACTTCATGGGCATCATTTAACAGGCTTGTACATAAAATTAATAAGGTACCTCTGTGCGTCATCACCTGGATTACATTTACGATTAGTTAGTTTATTGAAATAATCTATGTATGATGTCAAGAATCTAGTGATTAGCAGATTAAGGTTGTTTGACGTTTGTGCAAAATAATTACTTGGAGTCGGCTTAATTTCCTGCAAAATATATAGCAAGGTTGGTCTATTCCTGGGATTAGATAAAGTTTGATCTGTAGTAGTAGGAACAATACTTTACATGTGATTTTACTCACAGTTATCAAAACTTTACATTTGAAACTGGAAAATGACTTTTGATTGATGAGTTTAAATGGTTTCACGGGTTTATGTATCTTACTGACTAGATCTGACCTGAAGCAAATTTCCAGATGCCTAAATTATGATGTCCAAATTGAATTCTAAGGTTTCTCTCTCTCAATTTTTTTTGTTGTCGTGTAGGACTTCCACCGTAAGTATTACCACCCAAGCAACGCAAAAATATGGTTCTATGGAGATGATGATCCGAATGAACGTTTGCGCATTTTGAGTGGTATGTCCTATCGGTTTGTTGATTCATATAATCGAATGCTTTCCTTTGATTCATACAATCTCTCGTATTCTAGATTGTCTTTATACGAACTGGAAGAACTGATTTTTGCTTTGTTTAACGTCAGTTCTCTAAGATGGTTCACACCCAAATTCATAAACATATAAAATCACTTTTTATTGATGGCACTCTGCATACTACTCCACTGAATTTGAGGGCACCATTTGAGATAACCGAAGAGGGATTTTATTGTATCCTCTAGGAACATCCTTAAATCTAGAAGATGAAAGTTATGCTAGTGGGCACAAAAGTAGGGTCTTTGACAGCACTTGAGGTGGAATCTGTCTGAGAAAGGCTATACAAGAAATACACAATCCTCTCATTGCTCGTTTCAGTAGTTTACGTGGTGAGTGCAAAATTTTGCTGCAAATGAAACATAAAGTTGATAATAGGTATCGATTGTGTTATAGGTATCGATTCACTTATTTTCAAATTCTGAAAACGAAAAGCGGATCAAGAGCCATGCAGTGTCCTAAAAAACCAGGATTAACTTGTTGGTGTGTTCTCCATGTGCTATCATCCTTATTAACTTGACAATATTCTAATTATTATCAATTGTTGACTAAAGAATTTCTAAACCAGATGGGGACAATCAACTTCACTTATCAAACTCGTATGCTCTATATTGACTAATTTCTTCAGTCGTTTGTTTCTTTGTAAATAAGTTTTGGACTTAGGTCTTCAGTTTGTAGCAGTCTATGCCAAAGAGCTATGTTTTATATTCCACGAAATGGATCCCATTTGTATGCATCTACTACGTTCTTCTTTCCTCCATGCCTGTAAATACAAAGTGACCACTCTTCTTGTAGCACTCATTTCATTTTTTGGCTTACCATTTCTTCAGCATCTTTTCTGGTGTCCTTACAATATCAGATAAAATAGACGGTGTTGAAGAAATTCCATACGCAGTGATTGTTAATCACCTCATTGAAGACATTAATCTCCTGAAAGAATTGAATTCACCCTTTTGTTGTTGTGTATGTTTCATTGATGATCACTTAGTAATTTGGGTTGTTAAAACTTATCTTTTGCATCTGGCAATAATGTTAAATGTTTTATGCTATCGTTATGGTATTTTGTTCAATTGTAGTGCATTTGATATCAATTTTATGGTTTTCTCACGCCTGAATATTTCACCTTTTTCGTTGACTAGACGAGGGTTCGCATTTGTCCTGCATGATTTCTTCCTTTAAGATTTTTGATTTAATAATATCCGTTGTTGGATGATAATAAATGAACTTAATTCATGACAAATTATGGCAGTAGAATACTTAGTAATGGGAGTTATCTCACTAGCATTTATTGATTGTTGGGCGGATTTTTGGCAATTAATGACGGCCTTGATATTTTTTCTATCTTATGCAGCCAATCTTGATCAGTATGATAAGAGCCCTGTTTCTAATGAGTCAAGGATTGAACCTCAGAAGCTCTTTTCAACGCCAGTTAGGGTAATGGAGAAATATCCTGCTGGTGAAGGTGATGACAATAAAAAGAAACACATGGTCTGCCTGAACTGGTTGCTATCTGCTGAGACATTAGATTTGGAAACTGAACTCGCAATTGGGTTTTTGGATCACCTTTTGCTTGGTACACCAGCGTCCCCACTTAGAAGGATCTTACTTGAAAGCAGGCTGGGAGATGCAATTGTTGGTGGTGGAGTGGGAGATGAGTTACTTCAACCTCAGTTCAGTATTGGGTTGAAAGGTGTAGCTGAGGAAGATCTTCAAAAAGTAGAGGAGCTGATCATGAGCACACTGAAAAAATTAGCGGCAGAAGGGTTTGATTCTGAAGCTGTAGAAGCCTCTATGAACACTATTGAGTTTTCCCTCAGGGAGAATAACACAGGGTCATTCCCCCGAGGCCTATCTTTGATGCTTCGTTCCATTGTAAGAGATTCTCTTCAGGCATGACATGCAGTACAAATCCGATTCTTCTACTTCAAATTTCATCTTACTATTATTTTCTTTTTGTAGGGAAAATGGATATATGACAAAGATCCTTTTGAACCGTTAAAATATGAGAAGCCCTTACAGTCTTTGAAAGCCCGGATAGCTGCAGAAGGCTCTAAGACTGTCTTTTGTCCATTAATAGAGAAATTCATCCTAAATAACCCTCATTGTGTTACAGTTGAAATGCAGGTATATAGGCTCATGATGAATTTAAGAATAAGCATCTCAGTTTAGTTTGTGTGCTTATCAGAACGTTTTGTTTCTCAGCCGGATCCTGAGATAGCATCTCAAGAGGAAGCAGCTGAACGACAGATCCTTGAAAATGTGAAGTCAAGTATGACACAAGAGGATCTTGCGGAGCTTGCACGTGCTACTCAGGAGCTGCGTTTGAGGCAGGAAACACCAGACTCACCAGAGGCTTTGAAATGTGTTCCCAGTCTTTCTCTTGATGATATCCCCAGGAAACCTATACAAGTTCCGACGGAGGTAAAATAAAGTTTCTGATTCCAAGCTTAATACTTGAAGATATGATTGAACATACAAGTTTATCCATCTCCTCTCGAGGAAAGAAGAGATCTGTGTTTATACTTTGTTTCTAAGCAACGAGAAGAAAGCTGAGTATGCTTGGTACATAATGCAGAGCGTTTTGTTCACGTTTTTGGAGTTGATGTTCTAAGTTCTTTTCTCATGCTTATGCATTCCTGTTACCTAGGATTTGATTCTGACTAAGGTTATTAACACGCTGTCACATTTTTTGTGACTGTAGATTGCAGAAGTCAACGGAGTGAAAGTTTTGCAGCATGATCTTTTTACGAATGATGTTCTATACGCGGAGGTTGTATTTGATTTGCGCCATTTGAAGCAAGATCTTCTTCCACTGATACCCTTATTTTGGTGAGAAATGTTTCAATTAATGTTATTATTTACATAGAAGAGTTCAACTCCTGGTGTTTTTCAGTTTGCATTCTACCCTCAAAATCACATTGTATTCGTTTTTGATTTGTAGTTAATGCTTAATGGTGTTTGACAGTCAATCTTTGCTCGAAATGGGAACAAAAGACCTTGACTTTGTTCAGCTGAACCAACTAATTGGAAGAAAAACCGGGGGTATATCAATTTATCCTTTCACTTCATCTGTGAGAGGGAAAGCAGAACCATGCAGTCATGTCATTGTCCGTGGTAAGGCGATGGGAGGACGGGTGGAGGATCTATTTAACCTGGTATTTTACTATCTCTATTGTTGTTTACTATTATTCTCAGCTTCTTTTCTTAATTTCATTCAAGAAGCAGGTTTATTCATTTTATAATACGGGAATGAATGGCATATCTCTAGTGAGTAATGAATGTCTCAATGATCTGTAGACGAGGGGGGACATTGTCAGACTCTGCCCATTGCAGGAGGACAATGATGCGGGAGATCATGTTCAGCATCCTAATTATAGGGGTTACATGAGGCTTTTAAAGGGGCTCTCTTAGATCTGGCTTGGAAATGCCAACCGTTCCCATGATTAATAGTCTGAAATTTCGGCCTTAAAAATAGTGAAAAGGGTTGGGATGCACTCGGGGCTTCAGTAGTTATGGATGGTGGATGTCCATGCACGTTGGTTGGCTAGTTTGGAAACTTTCTAAAGCACCAAAGGCAAAGTTCATGATGTAGAGAGGTGGTCCAACTGAGGTTTCTTCTGTTGTGTTCTATCAAGAAAATTATCTCCGCATGATTTCTGGATTCTTATTGTAGGGTATTGATATCATTAATGAAATTTGTATCGTTACGAATTTAATCACTTATATATGATTGTTTCGACAATAATGCATGCTAGATCTGCTAAAAAGTGTAGAAAATGGAATAAGCTGTACCTGGTGAGGTGATCGTAGGCTTGTAGCTGTAGCACTTATAGAGACCTCAGAAAAAAGTGCGAGTCCTGAAACTACTTTTGATAAACTTCAATCGAAATCGTCCTGCAACATTTTGGTGTCACAGACGAGATGGAGGACTTTATTTCATCTAAGCAATCACAATACAGTTGATACCCTTTTCATGGCATCAACTCTTCATTAGTTTACCTAATTGGGTGTTTCCATAACAACAAAACTATTGCATTATCTTTTCCAGATTAACAGGTAAATTCAAATATCTGGAAGAAGCCTATAAAATGATGCTTTCATTCTCATGCTTCTGCAAAAATCACGGATGGTCATCCTTCGAACATCAAATTAAAATTTTATTTGGCCAGCCCAATGCCCATATTGAGACTTTTCATGTGTCTATCTTTCCATGAGTGTCAACTAATTCTTTTTACTGTAAAAGATCCGTCTTTTTATTAAAAGCTGTGGTGCTCAGGTTAAAAACCATAAGTTGAAAAACTTCACTTCTTAGGACCCTTTCAATGATACTCTAATGGGCTTTTCTGTCATTTGTGGACAATCGGGGAGATTTCTGTCGGTTATGGGTCTGGAAGATTATTGTTAGGGCAGACCTCAGGCATTATTGAATGATATAGGATATTATGTGTCAAATGCAGTGGCTCCCACTCTCCAATTTGTGTAGCATTTGGTTGGCCTTGGTCTAGCAAGGGCTAAACAGCCTGATGATTCCAGAAGACATCTGATGCTGGTGATTTTGAGCCATTTTAGTAGACTCTGTTGTTTTACTCTATCCTTTTTTAATTTAGGTTAATTAAAGATATAGTCAACTGTGTTGACTTGTTTCGTCATGTTATGCTCTTTGCATTTTGAGTGGCAACTACCAACCTACTGTACCATTTTCTTAAAATGTCAGTACTGTTTGGCTCTTGCAGATCAGGTGTATCCTCCAGGATGTTCAGTTCACAGACCAACAGCGTTTCAAGCAATTCGTTTCCCAAAGTAAAGCCAGAATGGAGGTAATCTCAGACACCCTTTCGGTAGACAGAGGCTTTCCCGACTTCCATTATATCTTACAGGAACTACTTTTTGGATTTGTAGAGCCGTCTGAGAGGCAGTGGTCATGCCATTGCAGCTGCAAGGATGGATGCTAAACTGAATGCTGCGGGATGGATATCTGAGCAGTTTGGTGGAATTAGGTTAGCTGATTTCTTAGATTGGGTTTTTAGTTCATGTTTGTGCATGTTTAATGGTGCTAGTTTTTCTTTGACTAATAGTGCTGAAACGAAGAAAAAAATATATTCGTCTTTTTGAGTGTTGTTCTGAGAGAAAAGCTTGATAAAATACTGAATGTTGATCCTCTGCCAAGAGAGCCTTTTGGACTACATTGGATATTGACATATGCCGAGATATAAGCTGTTGTACTTCATGTTGATGATCTATCTATATTTACTTTTGTTCATCAATTTTTTTTTTCTATCGCTGGTTGTAGATGTGGCTATGCTGGGTGAGAAACCTTGAGTAATGACTTACTTTCTGCAGAGGTAGACTGACCTTAAAACTATAGTTGACAAAGTATGATGTATTAACTGATATATTAGTGAATTTAAATTTTTCTTATCTTTGGCCACAGCTTATTACAGTGATGTAACAGAGCTGTTGGACATAATGCTTGCTTAAATTATTTTATTCTAAAGCTTATTAGTTGGTGACATGAAAAAAATATTTTCTTTGCATGCGTGCGACATGAAGTTATTCTATTGTGGAAAGGATGCTTATGATGTTTCCCCTCCTCTTATTTGCTCAGTTATTTAGAGTTCTTACAAGACCTTGAGAAGAAGGTTGATAAAGAATGGTCCGAAATTTCTTCTTCACTGGATGCGATACGTAGTTGTCTTCTCTCGAGGGAAGGTTGCATAGTCAATATGACAGCAGATGGGAAGATACTTACAGAGTCAAGAAAATACCTTGCTGGGTTCATTGATGCCATTCCAAGCGCACCATCCCCGGGGGCTACCTCCTGGAGTTCTCTTCTTTCACCCATCAATGAAGCCATCGTTGTTCCCACTCAGGTTCCATTCATTTTGGAAATTCTCAGCGGTGCCCATGGTAACATTTATTAGATATGAGATGTTTTCCTCGTGCACTTTCAGGTTAATTACGTTGGAAAAGCTGCCAACATTTATGAGTCTGGGTATCAGCTCCACGGGAGTTCATATGTCATTTCAAAGTACATTGGAAACACCTGGTTGTGGGACCGTGTCCGAGTGAGTGGGGGTGCATATGGTGGCTTCTGTGATTTTGACACTCATTCTGGTATGTGATTGCTATTTTCCATTGCATGCAGATGAATTTTTGATCCACTTTGCTCAGTTTATTGGGTTACCTTCCCCTTATTTCCTATTGGTTTATTTTTTTTTGCAGGAGTTTTCTCATATCTGTCCTACCGTGATCCAAACCTGTTAAAGACACTCGATGTGTACGATGCAACTGCAAATTTTCTCCGTGAGCTAGAGTTGGACGACGATACTCTCACCAAGGCAATCATTGGGACAATCGGAGATGTGGATTCATATCAGCTACCTGATGCAAAGGGTTACAGCAGGTGAGAGTTTCTTCTCTACTCACTTGATGGAAGTCTTTAGTTGCCATCTATATCTGGCTGCAAAGTTCCAACATTTTTTAAACAAGAGAGGAAAGCATCTCACAACAGGATTCGTCCTATCTTGAGAAACATAGAACCCTTTGCAACGCAGGTTATGAGTTCTCAAGTGACATAGTAGGCTACCTCATAAGTTTCAAAGTAATGGGTGATGATCGCCATGAAACCGAGCTTAAACCATGTGATAAATCACATGAGAGGATCTCTCAGCAGGCCATCTAGGTGTGGTTGTGATCCTTAGTAATGTAGGCTTGTAAGTCTCACATAATAAAATCTACACATTTGGACACCAAATTTTGTGGCAATAGTGTTGTTATCTTCTCAACTCTTTGTATTCCATGGATCTCATGCACAGCTTGTCAAATGATGATAACATTATGGTTGAGTTTTCAGTCTGATGAGGCACTTGCTGGGCATCACAGAGGAGGAGAGGCAGATTAGGCGTGAAGAAATCTTGTCGACTAGGTAAGTCAGCCTCCAGCGAGGGAATGGCATTGCCTTAGCAACTGGGATCTCACTGGGTATCTCACCTTGCAGCGTGAAGCACTTCAGGGAGTTTGCAGATGTCATTGAGGTAGTGAAAGATAAAGGAATTGTGGTAGCCGTGGCATCTGCTGACGATGTGGCCAAGGCAAATGAGGAGAAGGGCGGGTTCTTTGAAGTCAAGAAGGTTCTGTGACCGCAAGCATGGCTTCTGTTGTGTTTCTCTCACTTGTTCTCTCTCTGGCAGCAGAACTGCAGCAAGCCTACTTGGCACTGAGCACTGGATTAACAAGGTTGACAGTTGTGAAAGGTGCGTTGACCATCGCCTCTTCTCTTGATCATCCATGAGATTTCATAAGTAATCGATCCAACTTAATGATCACCTCTGACTGAACACAGTCTGCCTCAGCTGAGGCTACTAGGAAGAATATTCTGAGAGAGTAGGGGCTTCGTTTTGACTTCAGAATCTCATCTTCAAATCATTAATGAATACTCAGCGTTGACCCGTTCCTCTTCTCGCCATTCAAGTCACCAGAGTTATAACTTGGCAAGCTAATTGCATCAGACTGTGAGCTGTTATTAATGTGGCCTTTGTTTCCTCTGCTTTCTGTTATATGCAGACTTGAACGGACATGAAGAGCATCACTTCTACCCGCGAGATCAGGGATTTTAATGTGAAACACTGGATCTAAAATGGTGATTGATGAGCCTATCTTTCAGTTACTAGATTGTGAGTGATTCTCGTATACCTTCAATGTACTTGAATCATACCAGAGCTATATAAGAAGATTGCATCATCAGAAGCCCATTGGAGGCAATCTTGGCTGCTCATGATCTGCAATGGCGAATGTAAAATCCTCTTTATTTACTCAGTTCTCCAAGTATTTTCCAAACGGTGGGGTCATCTAGTAAGGTTGGCTGTGAACTCAGAGTCGAAAGTATATCTGCATTACTTAGTAAATGTGGCAGAAAGTATGGTTTCTCCCACCTCTCTTTCCTTGTCCTACTATTGTGCCTCTCTCATGGCATCTCAGTGGCCTGGGGAGACCAAAAGCTTGGGGGGACCGAGTGATGCAGGCAGAGTGAGCGTACCTCCAAAGCTCTTAGCACCGTGTAGTAGGCCCCTCCCATTAATAGGGAATAGCCTCCACTTGACGGGACGTCTTAACTACTGTATCGTGCACAGTAGCTTAACGGCACAAGTTCCGACAACCACAGTGTCGCACCATGGCGCCGTCTCAGCGCGCGTACCCGCACAACACTGTGCACTACCGTCCGTGCACGCCCATGCCATCCGCACTGTGCTGTCTCTGTCATGCCTGTCGAAGTTCAGGGGAAGCATGCTGGTTCCATGCAGCTGCCGTTTCTATGCCATCTCAATGATGTGCCATGCAAGTTGTGCATCTCCTACGTGTGGGCATGCCGTGCCATATCACTGTACACTCTCGCGCACATAGTGCCGGCTAGTGCCGTGCTGTGCCATGCTAGCATGCCCACCACACATACACCGCACACTCACGTACACTCAGACATGCGCCGAGGTTCCGCTAGATGAACCTTGCTCAACTGAGCAGGGGGGTGATAATTTAACCACGGTGGACGAACAAACGTTCGGCTATGATCCAGCTTTCTCTCTAGAAACTTGATATGTGTCTTGTTCCCACGTGACCTTGTGAACTCTGGGGAGGACAGACTTTATCAATTCCTGTCACCTCATTATCAACGAGTTTGCTGCAAAGCTTACTAGCCCTGCGTGCATGCTTTTACCAATCCCGTCGCATGGCTTCAAACAACTCACTCGTTGACTTTTTGTAAGTGCACTGAGTTGTTGGAGACATATTTGCAAACCAGTTTTGGGAAGACAATGATAATCAGAGTTGTCGATACTAGAATTCTCCCCAGTCACTCCATCGATTGCCTCTGGAAAATCAAAATAATTCATGGAGGGACCTTCTTCTTGGGGTTTTTGATATAAGTGGAGGAAGGTCAATGTCTATGGCCATCTAAGGTTCAAGTAATTTTGTTTTTTTACTCATCCACACGAGGGTTTCTGGCAGGTCACATCCTGAGACGAATTAATGCTTAAGATGATTTTCATGAGACCTGGATTTCTTCCCCTATGAGACGATTTTCAACTCCAATGACGTTTTAAAATTTTAAAACACAATTTGATGTATTGGCATGGTAGAAGTTAGGATAGAACAGAAACGAAGCATTGACTCTATAAGGCACAATCTCTTCAATCTATGAGTTCACAAGAAATTATTTTGATGATGCTATAGTCCATAAAGGTCAAAATGATGCTCCTTGAGTCCACAAGGATCTGATAGTATTCATAAGCCAGCAATGACCACCTAATACAAAAGAAGCTGAGGAAGAACCAAAACTTGGGCCTTGATTCTATAAGTTGTAAGCTCCTCAGTCCTTGGGTCTATAATGACTGATTTCAATGACTTTTGAATACAAAAGAATCAGAATGATGCCCCTTGGATTCACAAAAATATCACAAAGAGAATGAAAACACTACTATTAATTGTCCCTCTAAAACTAAAATGGGCTAGCCTTTGAAAGCAAAATATGTTGATCACAAAATCAAGGATAAATTAGTAATTTCATGCTTAAAGGTATTTTAAACTGTCCTAAGCCTTGTATGAGAATACTAATCATTGATATGCCAGAAGACACATTAAATAATGGTATTGTATATGAATTAAGAAAAAAAATGGACAAAAAGCCAAAACCAAAAAAGAGTTAAATGCCTAAAGGAAAAAAGGCAAAAGGAAAAAAAAGAAAAACCAGGAAAAAGCCTAAAAGTATGTTAATCTTAGATTTTTTTCCTTCACATGAATAGAATCATTTGGCTACTTTGAATCGTCTAAAAACCATATCTGCATTCTCTCAATATATGAAAACATTACATCTTTTCACGAGAGACATCATCCATCCACTTTGGACCCTCTATTCAACTCTTTCAAAGGCACAATTCTCTTTGCATTCTCCTATGTATGAAACTCTTCACAAAATTCATAAAATTGTTTTCTCCTAAAGCATAAATATTTGAAAATCTCTCTCAATCTATGGTAGTCATTTTATGAGCATGAGATCCTAATTGCTTTTTCTGCTGACAAAAAGAGGGAGGAGTTGTGTGTTATGGAATAATTGAGTAGAATTTGAGTGTTCAAGTGTGATTAGAATTTACCAAATAATAGTGTAGAATACCCTTACATTTTATCTTGATTTAATAGTGGATAAATGAGGACAGATAAATGTATTATTGGACTTGAAATTATAGGGTAATAGGTCAATAGCCATGGGGCTCAATACTCAAGTGCCTATAAGATGTAGATAGTGGGCCTTATGATTAACAAGTATTAGATCTAGGATAAATAGATCTCTTTAAAATTGGATCCAAAGCCTAAAAAATATGAAACCCTTTAAATTGTCCATAAACCTAAATGAAATAGATCTTTTTAAAATAGGGTCTGAATCTTAAAGGATATGTTGTATGTTTGCTTTCTATAGACCCATTTCTCAGCCTAATAACCTATGAAATCTTAAAAATCAGCATCTCACATAAACCCAAATCTTAATATTTTTTATCTTTTTGACAGCTAATTGTGATAAATAAAATAAGAATAAGAATAAGAAGAAGTGGAGGAGGATGACCAACTTCATCTAGGCCACTATTCTTGAACATCTCAACAAAAAGAAGACCACCATGATCCACACAATTACCTAATCACAATGATGAAAGAAGACAAAAAAAAAAAATTAAGGATAAAGATGATGATGAGCCCTATGATATGACCCTAGTTATTAAGAATTTTAGATGGAGAAGAAATACCCAAATGGCCGGCCCATGGCCCAAATAGGCCCATCTGTAGCACAGATCAACACAGCTCTTAAGACCAAAAGGTAACTTTTAAGTTGTTAAGAGGGATTACAAGGGTGGTTGAAAGTCTTAACAGATGGTTGTTGAAAGGATGAGAACCTAGTTATAGAGACAATGCTAAACTAAGTAGAGAAATGCAGAGAAGGTTAAATGGTGAAAGATGAGGTAGTTAAATGGTTAGATGCTGTAACTATTTACCCTATTTCTCATAGCTAATGGGTCAGACTTAACTAGTTCCAAAGGAATCAAGTTCAACAATAATTCAAAATGAGAGTGGAGAGTACATATTTATTATGGATACTTAGTATAGTGACAAAGAAAGATCATTTTCTTCTTCTACTTATGAATCAAATTATAGAAAACTTAGCAAGAAAAAAATATTTTTCATTTTTAGATAGATAATTTACTTATAACCAAATTACTAATTATCATGAAGATCAAGAGAAAACTACATTTACATGTTCTTATGTAACATTTGCATTTAGAAGAATGTCCTTTGATTTATGTAATGGACCATCTATTTTTTTTTGATGTATGATGTTTACTTTTTCAGATATAGTTATTGAAATGTTATAAGCTTTTATGGATGATTTTCAGTGTTTGATAATTATTTTGATACTTTTTTATATAATTAAAATAAAGTTCTTTCTAGATGTGTTGAAGCAAATCTAGTTCTTAGTTGCAAAAATAGTAATTTCATAGTTAAAGAAGTCATAGTCGTGAGACACATAATTAGTGAACAAGGCATAAAGGTGGAGAAAGCTAAAATAGAAATTATATTTAATTTTCCTTCAGCCTTTTCTACCAAGCAAGTTTCATCATTTCTAGGATATAGGCTTTTATAGAAGATTCATTAAAAACTTCCCTAAAATCTCATTGTCTTTGACTTTAGTCCTAACCAAGGACATATTTTCACATAAATGTTGCATGTTTAGAAGCTTTCAGTACTCTTAAGCAGACATTGAATGAAGCATATATTTTACAAGCTCCTAACTGGTCATTACCTTTTGAGATTATGTGTGATGCTTCTAGTTATGCTATAGATGTTGTTTTAGGTCAGAAAATTGACAAGAAACCGGTAGTAATTTTTTATGCAAGTAGAAGTATAACAGAAGCCCAAATAATTTACACTATTATTGAAAAACAATTGTTAGATGTAGTTTTTACTCTAGAAATAAGTTTATCATATATTTTAAGGGCAAAAACCATTATTTATTCAGAACATTTAACATTAAAACATCTAATCACTAAAAGAGAGGCTAAACCTAAACTTATTAGATGGATTTTATTACTAAAAGAATTTAATTTAGAAATTAGAGACGAAAGATGATTATAGAACATAGTGCTTGATCATTGTTCTAGAATTTTTACATCTGACTAATTTTATTTAATAAATTCGATTTGATGGACTCAACTAACCTAACCTATTGTCATGAATTAAAAAGGAGAGTGGTCTTATTTAAACCGTCTCACTCCTTTACAGTATTCTTATCTTGATGAGCAATTGCTAGTTATTAATTATACAACATCACCTTTGTATGAACATATTGTTAATTATTTGGCCATGGATAAAATTCTGGATGGCAGTCAAAGAGTGAAAAAGATTTATTATTTTTAAAAAAATTATTTTTAGAATGACCTAGAGTTATTTTTTTAGGAAGTGATTAAATTCTTATGATGTTTGTTCTTGAAAATGAATAACAAAGTACCATAAATTTTTGCCATTATCTAACTTGCGAAGGACATTTTTCAGGAAAGAAGATAGCAGCAAATGTCTTAAAAAATGGATTTATTCTTTTATGGTCCACAATTTTTAAAGATGCATACTATTTTACCAAAACATGTCTCAACTATTATGCTGCCACTAATAATTCTAAGGAAGATATGATGCCTCTTAATCCTATTTTAGTGATATAAATTTTTGATGTATGGTGTATAGATGTTATGGGTCCATTTCCACAATCATTTGGTCATGAATACATTTTACAAGCACTAAATTATGTATCTAAATGGATTGAAGCTATTTCATCTTGAACAAATGATCACAAAGTCATTATAAAAATTTATTCAAAAAATTATCTTTTCTAGAGTTGGATTTGATAAAACTGTTATTAGTGATGGTGGCTCATGTTTCACTAATTTTTATTTCAGATCATTCCTTAAGAAATATGGTGTCACCCATAAATAACTACCCATTTCACCTTCAATTTAATGGCCAGATAGAAGTCTCAAGTAGGAAAATTATGAAGATTTTACTGAAAAATGTTAACCTAATCTGAAGAAAAAAAATCATGAGGAAATAGTTACATGTTCCCACCATATTAATCTCATTATAAATAAATAACTAAATGAACTTCAAATCATGAAGAAGATGATGGAAAATTACAAAATGAATACTACTCTTAAGTGGTTGTAAAAATTCTCAAACATCTAGTGATTGATACTTGCAAGTTTAAAGATTGATTGTATACAAAAAAGGAGATGTGTAATTTTGAATGTTATTTTGAGGAGTGTTTAAACCATTGAGTTAAAAGTTTTATCTTTGAAGCTTGTTATTATAACATAAGTATATATGAGTTAAGTGTTTCCATTTGAAACCATTCTTGCATTGAAATATATTTTAGTCAATATTATTCCTAAATTATTTTCTATGTCCATTACTAAGGCACTAACAATGATTTAAGTCGAGGGGTGTGATAATGCTTTATTTGTATATAATAATTGAGGTAAAATCAAACTATATTTCACATAAATTAACATAAAATTTGAATTATTAAGTTAAAAAATATTAGTCCTAGTTTAAAACTGATGTGATGAATTTATGTTTATTTTTCTATTTTTATGATTTATGTGAAATAAATATATTTCTAGTTTTCAGTCTATGCCTTAACATGATTATCTAAGGTTTATAATCTTGAGAATTATTTTATAATTGACGAAAAATTACTCATGAAGTTTAAATGAAAAAATAAATTTATCTTGGAAGTTTTATAAAATTTATGAAGACACTTATTTAACAATTTTTCAGTAAATTAGAGATTATCAGAATAATGAGAACAAAGTGCAGAAAGTCATAGCCCCATCAGCAAGAGGACATTTCAAGGGTTTGTGGGTAAGTCAGAATTTTTTGTCACGTCAACGATTAGGTCATGCCATTCATGTACATGTCATGTTCGATACTCTATTTTTGGGCAAGAAAAACGGATGTAGATAATTCTGGATTTCATGACGGTTGTTGATATATTATTGTATGAAATCCTGAAGGAAGCTCCAGGCTAAGGGACAGTTCTTTAGATGATAAAAATGGAAGATTGGAGGAATGGCTAGCCTTTTGAGGCTGAGTTCTCTCTAGATGAGAGGCAGAGGTAAGTGGAATGACATTGGGCACTTACAAGTTTAATATTTCTTTTCATTGCATTTTAATCCGTCATCTAGGAGACAAGTAGACGACAAGATTAAAGCTTTTAATCTATTTAGTTTACCATCTTTTAGACAATTCTACATTCATTTTCTGGTATATTTTTGGGTGAAAAACGTGTTTGTAAATGAGATTAAGAATTCAAATCCACATTTCATTACTTTTTATTCACTATTCCATTCCATTTTCTTACCGTAATGATATTGTGTTCCTAAGTGACAAACAGGGACAAGTTCTTGATTTTATTTCACATTTTTTTGTTCTTCTTGGGATTTAATATTTCTAGTGGACGTAAACTTTCTTATGATGATTTTAATATATTTATTTTAGAATATTATTAAGTTTTTATTAGTCTTTGACTAAAAGTCATTTTCCTATTTCATTGCCAACAGGGAGACTCTACCAGCACTTGTATTTTCTCTCTCCTCCCATTTTTCTTTCAATTTTAGATTTATTTTCTGCCATTTAATTTTCTTTTCTCTTTGTAATTTTCTCGACCATTTTCTCTAGAATAGTTTATAGGTCTTGAGTCATTTATCAATTCTAAACATGTGAACATATCAAAATTCGAAAATTTAGATATCAACAAGTTTGGAAGATTTGAAGCGTGGAGAAGATTATTTTTTTATTTTTTTTTATTATTATAAGAAATTATTTAGAATGGAAAAGATTCATATTGAGATTGACCATCATATTTATGGGTGACCTGAATTCATCGAAAATGATTTCAAGTCTTATTTTGAATTTGATTTATAAATATTTAAAACTTAATCATTTTGTTTGCAACCACCAAAGTGATATCAGATGACATCTACTTGCCAACTTGAATGGGAGTTTTGCCGGAATAAATGTTTCTAGAAAATGGTAAAGTCTGGTCGTTATGTGTCTAATCTAGAACCTTCTAGGCGTATATTAGAAATCCCAAACCATAGTCACTTTGTAAGCAAATTTCTTTACGAATAAGTGAATACATTTTTCTCCACAAGCGTTGGGGTAATATTTCAGTGCACTAGACTTGGTTCTATCTTCAGTAATAACAACTCCAAGTCTGATGCAATCAGCTTGCAAAATTACAACGCTGGTGACTTGAAGGGCGAGAAGAGGAATGGGTCAACGCTGAGTACTCATTAATGATTTGAAGATGAGATTCTGAAGTCAAAACGAAGCCCCTACACACTCAGAATATTCTTCCTAGTAGCCTCAGCTGAGGCAGACTGTGTTCAGTCAGAGGTGATCATTAAGTTGGATCGATTACTTATGAAATCTCATGAATGCTCAACAGAAGAGGTAGTGATCTACACAGCTTTCACAACTGCCAACCTTGTTAATCCAGTGCTCAGTGCCAAATAAGCTGCTGCAGTTCTGCTGCCAGAGAGAGAACAAGTGAGAGAAACACAACAGGAGCCATGCTTGCGGTCACAGAACCTTCTTGACTTCAAAGAACCCGCCCTTCTCTTCATTTGCCTTGGCCACATCGTCAGCAGATGCCACGGCTACCACAACTCCTTTATCTTTCACTACCTCTAGGGCATCTGCAAACTCCTTGAAGTGCTTCACGCTGAAAGGTGAGATACCCAGTGAGATCCCAGTTGCCAAGGCAACGCCATTCCCTGGCTGGGGGCTGACTTACCTGGTCGACAAGATTTCTTCACGTCTAATCTGCCTCTCCTCCTCTGTGATGCCCAGCAAGTGCCTCATCAGACTGAAAACTCAACCATAATGTTATCATCATTTGACAAGCTGTGCATGAGATCCATGGAATACAAAGAGTTGAGAAGATAACATCAATGCTCATTGCTTTCCACAACAGTTGTTGTCAACATGCGTAAAAGTATGAGGTATACAACCAATGAAACCAAGAAGATCACAACCACACATAGATGGGCTGCTGAGAGATCCTCTCATGTGATTTATCACATGGTTTAAGCTGGGTTCCTGGGCGATTATCACCCATTACTCTTCCGTCCATATAAATCATATGATGTAGCCTACAATGTCACTTGAGAACTCATAACCAGCAGTGCAAAGGGTTCTGTGTTTCTCGGGATAGGAGGACAATGCCAATTATGAGATGCTTTCCCCTCTTGTTTAAACAATATTGAGACTTTGAAGCCGGATAGATAATAACTAAAGACTTCCATCAAGTGTGCAGAGAAGAAACTCTGACCTGCTGTAACCCTTAGGATCAGGTAGCTGATATGGATCCACATCTCCAATCGTCCGAATGATCGCCTTGGTGATAGCATCGTCATCCAACTCTAGCTCACGGACATAGTTGGCAGTTGCATCGTACACATCCACTGTCTTTAACAAGTTTGGATCACGGTAGGACATATATGAGAAAAGTCCTGCAGAAAAAAAAGATTACCCAATGAGAAATAAGGGGACGAAGACCCAATAAATTGAGTAAGGTAGATCAGAAATTCATTCCTGTGCAATGGAAAATGGCAATCACATACCAGGGTCAGTGTCAAGAGCAGAATAAGTGCCATATGCACCCCCACTAACTCAGATACGATCCCACAACCAGGTGTTGTCAATGTACTTTGAAATGACATATGAACTCCCGTGGAGCTGATACCTAGACTCATAAATGTTGGCAGCTTTTCCAACGTAATTAACCTGAAAATGCAGGAGGAAAAACATATCATATCTAATAAATTTTATCATGGGCACCGCTGAGATTTCGAAATGAATGGAACCTGAGTGGGAACAACGATGGCTTCCTTCATGGGTGAAAGAAGAGAACTCCAAGTGGTAGTCCCAGGGGATGGTATGCTTGGAATGGCATCAATGAACTCAGCAAGGTATTTGCCTGACTCTGAAAGTATCTTCCCATCTGCTGTCATATTGACTATGCAACCTTCCCGTGAGAGGAGACAACTACGTATCGCATCCAGTGAAGAAGAAATTGCGGGCCATTCTTTATCAACCCTCTTCTCAAGGTCTCGTAATAACTCTAAATAACTAGGCAAATAAGAGGGGAAACATGGGGAAACATCATAAGCATCATTTCCAGAATAAAATAGCTTCATGTTGCACGCATGCAGATGGAATATTACCGATGGAACAATGATAGCCACATGCCAAGAAAATAGCTTTCCTTGTCACCAACTAATCATCTTCTCAGATGTATGATCTCTAAGATAAAATGATTTAAAATAAATTACTTAATTTTATTAAAAGATCAGTGAATACACTATTCTTTACGGATTATACTTTTAAGGTCAGTCTACCTCTGCATAGGGTAAGTCATAACTCAAGGTTTCTCAACCCAAACGGACACATTTACAAACAGTGGTAGACAAATAATAAATTGATAAACAAAAGGAAGTATAGAGAGTTCTTCAGCATGAGAGTACAGCAGCCTATATCTTGGCATATGTCAACAACCAATATGCCAAGCTTTTGTCTCAGAACAACTGTTGTAGAGGAAAATATCTTCTTTGTGTTACAAAACTATAATCAAAGGGAAACTAGCACCATTACACATGCACAGACATGATTGTAAAACCCAAGTAAAGATATAAGCTAACCTAGTTCCACCTAGCTGCTCAGATATCCATCCCGCAGCATTCAGGTTTGCATCCATCCTTGCAGCTGCAATTGCATCACCACTACCTCTTAGACAGCTCTACAAATTCAAAAATTAGTTCCTGTAAGATATAATAGAAGTTGAGAAAGCTTCTGACTACCCAAAAGTATGTTAGAGATTACCTCCATTCTCGCTATACTTTGGGAAACTAACTGTTTGAAACACTATTGGTCTGTGAACTGAACATCTTGTAGGATACATCTGCTCTGCAAGATCCAAACAATACTGACATTTTAAGAAGATGGAAACTGTACAGTGGTGGTTTACATTCAAAATCAAAAGAGCATAAAATGACGAAACAAGTCAACACAATTAATCATATCTTTAATTGAACTAAATTGAAAAGGATAGAGGTAAAACAACAGAGTTAGAAAATAATGGCCCAAAATCACCAACACTAGATGCCTTGAGGAATCATCAGGCAATTTAACCCTTTCTAGATCATGAAAGTCCTACACATATTAGTGAGCAGGATCCACCGCATATGACAGATAATTGTTCTTGTCATCCAGTAGCTGCCGAATGTCTATCCTGACAATAGTTTCTAGACCCACCTAGACAGAAACCTACCCAATTGTCCATAAATCATAGAAAAGGTCCTAAGAAGTGAAGCTTTTCAACAAATGATTTTTAACCTGAGCATCACAGCTTTTAGAGTAAACAGAAAAGACGGATCTTTTACAGTCCAAAGAGTTACACACGAAAAGTTAGACACATGAAAAGTCTCAACATGGGCATTTGGGCTGGCCAAATGAAATTTTATATTGATGTTTAAAGGATGGGCGTCTGTTATTTTTGCAAATCATGAGTATGAAAACATCATTTTATAGATTGACAGGTATTTTAATTTACCTGTTAATCTGGAAAAGATAATCCCATAGGTTTGTTGCTATAGAAACGCCTAATAAGGTAAACTTCCTCAAGGTAAATTTATGAAGAGTAGACACCATGAAAGGGTATCAACTGTGTTTCGATTGCTTAAATGAAATAATGTTCTCCATTTCTTCTTTGAGTTCAAAATGTGGTAGGAAGATTTAATTGAAATTTATCAAAAAAAACCCATACTTGAAAAGTAGTTTCATAA
The DNA here is from genome assembly GCA_902729315.2 of Spirodela intermedia. Lineage (NCBI taxonomy): Eukaryota > Viridiplantae > Streptophyta > Magnoliopsida > Alismatales > Araceae > Spirodela > Spirodela intermedia. The sequence goes on from LR746271.1 coordinate 4,401,364, forward strand.
CTGCCATTTGTTTGAGGTCTCAGTAGGTGCTACAGCTACAAGTCTATGAACACCTTACAACATATTGTTTATTCTATTTTCTACACTTGTTAGGAGAATTAGCACACATTCTTGTCAAAACAAGGTTATTTTCCTACAGAATGTTGAATGCATCCAAAGTGTTTTGAGATGAAGCTCTCTTAATAGTAGCTCATCTGATAAATCATCTTCCCACTAGAACCCTATATTTCCAAAGTCCTATGGAGAAGTTAGTTTCGTTTTCCTCCCTAATCATCTTCATTCCTCATTAAAGCCTCACATATTTGGGTATGTTTCATTCATCTAAGATCTCTCAAATGTGTTCATTACATATTCAACAACTCAAAAGGGTTATTGCTGTTATCATCCACTCACTTGAAAATTCTTTACAACTATGAATATTACCTTTCATAAATCTGAGTTTTATTTCCAAAAATATTCTCTAGAAATGTCTCTGTCATTTCCACCTTTAACTGATCTCACTACATATGGAGTTTCTCCTCCTCTAGATAAAATCATTCTACTAATTCATATGTTTGATTAGAGTTCACCTTTACTTGGTCTCTTCTTGAAAATCTCAGATTTGGTCAAGTTTATTCTAGGACATGATACCTCCAAATTCTAGATCAACCTAAGAACCCAAAATTGTCTTAACCATATCTTTTTCTACAGAAAATACTAACAGTCCACAGTTCAATGACCTTCCTATTGCCCTCAAAAAACCCTCATAGGACTATACAAAACACCTATTATACCCTTCAATCAACTTTATTTCCTAACATAGCATTTCTCTCATTTATAGAACCTTGCTACCATGGATGGTATTACTATTCCAATTAATGTTTCAGAAGCTCTCTCCAAGAAAGAGTGGAACAAATCATAAACGATGAAATGGCTGATCTTAAGAAAAACAACATATGGGAACTTGTAAAATTGGATGTAAGTGAGTCTACTCTATAAAATGTAAAGCTGATGGATCAGTAGAAAGGTACAAAGGCATACTTGTAGCTAAAGGATATGCACGAGTTTATGGAATAGACTACCATGAAACATTTTCTCATATGGCAAATATGAACATAATCAGAATTATTCTATCTTTGGTAGTTATTTTAGTTGGGATATCTAATAATATAATGTAAAGAATGCCTTTCTTCATGGGAATCTTACTGCTGAAGTGTATATGTATCATCCACCTAGTTATGAAGGACAATTATCACCTAACATTGTTTGCAGACTCAAGAAGTTGTTCTATGGATTGAAACAGTCTCATGTGCATGGTTTAGGAGATTTTTTGCAGTCATACAGAAATTTGGTTATTGTCGTAGCAATGCTGATTATTCTTTATTTTTTAAACATATTTCACTACGGGGAGTTACTATACTTTTGGTTTATGTTGTTGATATCACAATTACAAGAAGTGATGCCATTGAACAAGAAAATTTGAGCAAATATCTTGCCAAAGAGTTTGACATCAAAACTTTGGGTCGTCTTAAATATTTTATGGGCATTGAGGTGGCCAATTCTTATAAGGGTATCTTCATTTCTCAACGAAAGTATATAGCAGATCTTCTAAAGGATATTGAAAAGTCTACATGTAAATCAGCTAGAACTCCTCTTGATCCTACCACAAACTTTGTTTTGGCAAAGGGGAGAACTTTTTTGATCAAGAGATGTATCAACATCTCATTGGACAGTTAATATATCTCATACACACTATAGTTGACATTTCTTATGTAGTTAGCCTCCTAAGTCAATTCATGCGTCAACTAAATGAATCTCATCTTCATGCTACTAATTGGGTGCTACACTACTTGAAGGTAACTCCTGAAAAGGTATTTTCTTCAAATATGGTGGTAACATATCAACTGAGATAAATATAGATGCCAACTATGCTGGTTTTACCTTAGATCACCAGTCAACTTCGAGTCTTTTGATGTTTCTAGGAGGCAATTTAGTTACTTGGTGCAGCAAGAAACAAAATGTTGTTGCTCATTCGAGTGCAGAATTAGAATTCAAAGCACTTGTGCATCGAATATGTGAATTGCTTTGGATGAAGATTTTACTCATTGACCTAAAGATTCCTCTTTTAGGTTCTATGAAGCTCTAATGTGAGAATAAATATGCAATCAACCTTGTGTATAATCCGATCCAACATGATTGCAAAAAGTATTTAGAGATCGATCGTCATCTTATTAAGGAAAAAATTGAGTTTACAGTAATTTTTATTTCCTACATCTCCACTCAACATCAATTGACTGATTTACTGTTGATGGGTGTCTTTAGCACTCAACTACAACAAATGGTCCAAACTAGGAATGGATGATATCCACTCACCAACTTGAGGGGGAGTATTGAAATATTGTATTTGGCTGAGGGAGAGTATATCACATGCTTCACTTAAAGAAATATGTGTATATCACATGCTTGTCTTGGTGTAAGGTTCTGTGTCTAGAACCTTCCCCATAGGTCTGTTACAAAAAATAGATCTCTTATCATGAAGTATAATATTTATAAAACGATTTTCTAAATGAAACCAAGAAGATCACAACCACACATAGATGGGCTGCTGAGAGATCCTCTCATGTGATTTATCACATGGTTTAAGCTGGGTTCCTGGGCGATTATCACCCATTACTCTTCCGTCCATATAAATCATATGATGTAGCCTACAATGTCACTTGAGAACTCATAACCAGCAGTGCAAAGGGTTCTGTGTTTCTCGGGATAGGAGGACAATGCCAATTATGAGATGCTTTCCCCTCTTGTTTAAACAATATTGAGACTTTGAAGCGAGATAGATGATAACTAAAGACTTCAATCAAGTGTGCAGAGAAGCAACTCTGACTTGCTGTAACCCCTAGGATCAGGTAGCTGATATGGATCCACATCTCCAATCGTCTGAATGATCGCCTTGGTGATAGCATCGTCATCCAACTCTAGCTCACGGACATAGTTGGCAGTTGCATTGTACACATCCACTGTCTTTAACAAGTTTGGATCACGGTAGGACATATATGAGAAAAGTCCTGCAGAAAAAAAAGATTACCCAATGAGAAATAAGGGGACGAAGACCCAATAAATTGAGTAAGGTAGATTAGAAATTCATTCCTGTGCAATGGAAAATGGCAATCACATACCAGGGTCAGTGTCAAGAGCAGAATAAGTGCCATATGCACCCCCACTAACTCAGATACGATCCCACAACCAGGTGTTGTCAATGTACTTTGAAATGACATATGAACTCCCGTGGAGCTGATACCTAGACTCATAAATGTTGGCAGCTTTTCCAATGTAATTAACCTGAAAATGCAGGAGGAAAAACATATCATATCTAATAAATTTTATCATGGGCACCACTGAGATTTCCAAAATGAATGGAACCTGAGTGGGAACAACGATGGCTTCCTTCATGGGTGAAAGAAGAGAACTCCAAGTGGTAGTCCCAGGGGATGGTATGCTTGGAATGGCATCAATGAACTCAGCAAGGTATTTGCCTGACTCTGAAAGTATCTTCCCATCTGCTGTCATATTGACTATGCAACCTTCCCTCGAGAGAAGACAACTACGTATCGCATCCAGTGAAGAAGAAATTGCGGGCCATTCTTTATCAACCCTCTTCTCAAGGTCTTGTAATAACTCTAAATAACTAGGCAAATAAGAGGGGAAACATGGGAAAACATCATAAGCATCATTTCCAGAATAGAATAGCTTCTATTCTGGAAATGCATGTAGATGGATGGAACAATGACAGCCACATGCAAGGAAAATAGCTTTTCATGTCACCAACTAATCATATTCTCAGATGTATGATCTCTAAGATAAAATGATTTAAAATACATCACTTTATTTCATTAAAATATCAGTGAATACACTATACTTTTCTGATTATACTTTTAAGGTCAGTCTACCTCTGCATAGGGTAAGTCATAACTCAAGGCTTCTCAACCCAAATGGACACATTTACAAACAGTGGTAGACAAATAATAAATTGATAAACAAAAGGAAGTATAGAGAGTTCTTCAACATGAGAGTACAGCAGCCTATATCTCGGCATATGTCAACAACCAATATGCCAAGCTTTTGTCTCAGAACAACTGTTGTAGAGGAAAATATCTTCTTTGTGTTACAAAACTATAATCAAAGGGAAACTAGCACCATTACACATGCACAGACATGATTGTAAAACCCAAGTAAAGATATAAGCTAACCTAATTCCACCTAGCTGCTCAGATATCCATCCTACAGCATTCAGGTTTGCATCCATCCTTGCAGCTGCAATTGCATCACCACTGCCTCTTAGACAGCTCTACAAATCCAAAAATTAGTTCCTATAAGATATAATAGAAGTTGAGAAAGCTTCTGACTACCCAAAAGTATGTTAGAGATTACCTCCATTCTCGCTTTACTTTGGGAAACTAACTGTTCGAAATGCTGTTGGTTTGTGAATTGAACATCCTGTAGGATACACCTGATCTGTAAGATCCAAACAATATTGACATTTTGAGAAGATGGAAATTGTATAGTGTTGTTTACATTCAAAATCAAAAGAGCATAAAATGACAAAACAAGTCAACACAGTTAATCATATCTTTAATTGAACTAAATTGAAAAGGATAGAGGTAAAACAACAGAGTTAGAAAATAATGGCCCAAAATCACCAGCACCAGATGCCTTGAGGAATCATCAGGCAATTTAACCCTTTGTAGACCAGGGTTAGGAAAATCCTGCACATATTGGACCATATGATTTTTGCAAGATGTTTTAAGGATGGATGTTTGTGATTTTTGCAAAAACATGAGAATTAAAACATCATTTTTATAGATCAATAGGTATTTTGATTTACTTGTTAATCTGGAAAATATAATCCCGTATGTTTGTTGATATAGAAACGCCTAATTAGTTAAGCATAATTGAGGTAAATTTATGAAGAGTATCAATTGTATTTTGATTGCTTAGGTGAAACAATGTTCTGCATTTCTTATGTGAGTCCAAAATGTTGCAGGAAGATTTTGATTGAAATTTATCAAAAAACCTCTTTGAAAAGTAGTTTCATAACTGGCATTCGTTTATGAGGTCTTAGTAGGGGCTACTGCTACAAGCCTATGATAACCTCACCACATACTTTTAATTCTACACTTGTTAGGAGATCTAGCATGCATTCTTGTCGAAACAAGGATATTTAAGTCATTAAATTCGTAATTATACAAAATTTCATTAATTACATCAATAACTTACAATACAAAATTCAGTAATGATGAAGGAAATAATTTAGTCCTGATAGAACCCAACATAAGAAACCTCAGTTCAACCACTCTCTAAATCATGAACTTAGACTTTTGCTGCTTCAGGAAGTTTCCAAACTAACCAACCAACATGCACGGACCAAAATCACCAGGTGCCCAGATTCAATAGAAATGAAAAAATATTAATGCCACCTTCAAACCCCATAGATCATTCCCTATCCTGTAACACCGTTCTACCTTCAAACATGCCTAAACATGGGCAAACATTCTCTACTCACAGTAGAAAAAATTCCTTAAAACAGAAAATAACAATCTCACCACTGAAAAATCGATTGACTTAATCAAAATAAAGGAATATTACAAGAAAACTCTTAACATCTAGTGTGATGAGGACATCAGGGTCAACCACGCAACAATCAAGGTCTATACTAGACAAAAGCACATGGCTGGACTTCGTGAATAAAACAATCAAGGATTTATTTTGCTGATTCATTAGGTCCATTATTTTCGTTGTTTCTAGAGTTTTAAGGTTGATCAAAGACTCGACTGTATCCCAACCATTTTCACTATTTTTGAGGCCGAAATTTTAGACAATTAATTATGAGAACGGTTGGCATTTCCAAGCCAGATTTAAGAGACCTCTTTAAAGGCCTCATATAACTCCTACAATTCGGAGGCTGAAATTGATATTAAAAAAGCAATCTTTTGAATGAAAATTTCGTTCCTAGTTCTTTCTCCATGAGGAACCACTCATAAATAGTTTTTAGTGCTGGTATATACTTGTCTCCAAGTTCCATCTAACCCTACCTCCTAATCCCTTATTGTAATCCAACCTTCACACATCTTAAACAATCACCTTTGTCGGAGAAAGTTTCCATGCTTCCTACGATTTAAGTGTGGTTCTGAAACCAAGGCACCTACCTGAGAACATAAACCTACTATAACTACTCAAAGAAGAGATTTATTTAGTTGACGAATATTCGGTTAAATTGACATTTCCTAGCTTTTGTGATTCTCCTATTTTCTGGCAAATGGGCATAGCTTGATAATATGGACCTCGTTGACCACCATTAAAATAACTAATACTCGTTACACCCTAACTGTAACCAGCACCCACTTGTGGTCCTTCCTCTAGCCACCCTTACAAAAAGTCTTCTTCCCCATGTTCTTTAAGGCCAGAACTAGTTGAGAAAATAAATTCCCTCCATATTTGACATTTTTTCCACTATTTTGTGCAATCTTGCATGCCCTTCATATCAGACAAGTCAAATGATTTTCACAAGGCTATGGATTACAGACAATTATAAGAGCAACACATAATTGCATTTTACATATTATTCTATACCCCATAGATTCATTGCAAATCAAAGATATGAATCAACCAATAAAGAAAAGATACCAATCCATCCTTCTCTAATCTATGCTTTTGAACTAGGGACAGATCTTGCAGACAACTCAGAAGAAAGGCCAAAAGATAATAACAAACATTCAACTAGAACACTATGACCAATGTTGAATTTGGTCATCCACCAAGGAAAAATCCAAGAGGTTTATTTTATAAAATAAATGATTTTATAAAAATCCAAGAGGTTTATTTTATGGGTTTCTATCATTTCCCACAAAAATGTTCGTTACTGCCACTTGTTTACTGACCACCCAACCCAAGTTTGGCAGAGCTAAAGAACACTTACAAAAGAAAGAACTTGTGACAACAATCTTGACTATTGATGGGAAGACCAAATAGAGTACTAACTATCAAAATACCACAGATGGTATTGTTTCTACACTACCACAGATCAAATTGTATCCAATCCTAGGGATAGACCAACCCTGTTATGCATGTTGCAGGAAATTAAGCCGACTCCAAGTAATCATTGCTTTGCTAATCAGCAGATTCTTCACGTCATACATCGATTATTACAATAAACTAACTAATGGTGAATGTAATCTAGCTGATGAAACATAGAGGTTCCTTATTAACTTGATGTAAAAGGCTGTTAAATGATGCCCATAAAGTTATTACTTATGATTGACCTATTTAGAAAAATGAAATAATCCGTTATCTGAAAAGATAGAAGATATTAAAATTAAAATTTTGTGAAAAAAAACAGACCTTGAATTCTTCGAAAGTCAATTTGGGAATAAATTTGGGATCACCAGCACTATCAACACCATATGCATTATCAGGAAAGAGAGCCTATAGGGCATTAAACATTATTATAGATGATATCAAGAAATAAAAAACCCAGGCAAGTAATGAAAAAAGAAAAATAATACGTAATGTTTCATTCCTCATAGTATAAGTCGCAAAGATGGAAAAAAATATTATCCCGAGCACTCGTAAAAACCTATCTTCTAGATATAGAATAATCTAGAATGGAAGGCCAGTATAAAACACATGAAAGATACAATAGGCTAGTAACTAGCGAACTCCAAAAAGACTGAAAATTCAGTCAGATCCATAATCCACATAACTATTCAGGCACAAATAAAAAATTCAATGTACATCGGATCAAATTTGTGAAGTAAATTCATTGGTAAATAATAATTCTGTGAAATAATGGATATGCATCAGACCCCAGACCCTTGTCACTAGTTTTTGTACATTTGGATACTAACCCACAAGGAACCATCAGTTTTTGTACATAAAAGAATTAAGTAAATTGGAATTTCCCACCAATGCCGTTTCTATTTAACCAGATCCCTGAAAGCAGTCTTAATGTCAATTTCACAAAGGGTTTTAAGGGAGCTTGCCTGCTGAGACACTCTGCCAAGTATATTATTAGGCTCTGAATAAGCCCCTTTCATTTCATTTAAAACTACACCTGAAATTTGAGGTAATAAACTTTTTAAAATGTAAAGATAGAGTAGAATCATCACTTGGGTATCGAGCATGGTCATCAACAGGACAACCTTCAGTATCATGGAAGGGGGAATTCTACAGTGCTGTAACAATTATATGATACCTTTAAAGGATATCTCCTTAGAGGGATCATTAAGCTCATAATGCCATCCCTCCTGTTGAAATATTTGAAAATCCTCAATGCATTTAGGAAAGAAGACATCATCCAAGGCCACATCAACCAAATTGTAGAAATCCTAGAATTTTTTTTTGAATCTAAGCAGAAGTACAGAAAAATTCGAACCACATAGCTATAACAGAATCAGAGAAAAATATTGATAAGCACAATACCAGCAGCCATATTCACCTTCAAATTTGTAGAAGCAACTGGAAAGCAAGTTCTGTCAGGATAGGTGAATGCATTCAAGAAAGTATGCAAACTGCCTTTCAATAACTCAATATAAGGTTGTTTCAAAGGATACTTCCTTGAACCACATAATATATTCCATAACGTGAGCTATACCAGTAGAGTTTTTTCTTGTATAAAGAATAATATACAAAGTTAATGCTGCACCCTACTAATCTGTTTCGTGCATGGAATTTGGATATTTAAATAGATGATTACATTAGCAATGGAAATTAACATATAAATATCTGGTCACAAACCAAATTTCAAAAATTTAGATTTAAAATATTCGTCATTGCTTGCACATCAAGAGAAAGAGAAAACATATATACATGGAAATGAAGTAACTCAAATGTCATTACTACACAACAAAAATGAGCGCAGGCAAATAGACACATCATTGGTCATCTATGAAGAAACGTTCCTTTTTCCTTTGAAATTCCTTTTATGTGAAATTTCATACGAGAAATATGCATTTTTTTAATTTTCAGGATGCTCTCAAAACACCTCAGTAGCATATCTTTGCAGTCTATACAATGACATGGTCTACTAAGCTAGTCATACAATGGTCCCAAGATCCCAGCGGTTTTCTTTTCCTCACAACAAAGGGTCATCTCTTACTCTCTCTGTATTTTCCAATGGAAAGAAAGCACTCTTTCTATTGAAAAATGCTGTCCTCTATTTGACAGCTCCAAACATTCAAAATAGTCCAAAGGCCTGCATTCTTCAAGCACTACCGTTGCAACTTCATTATCACTACAAACTTAGAGGCAGCATTCCTCTTCAAAAAGGGTTAGACTCTGCCTTGGCATTGGATCAGTAATTTCTAGAGTAGCATCTGTAGATCTCATGAGAATATGTACCTAGATGGGAAATGATCCAAGGGCTTCTACTTAACACATATACCAAGTTCTTATCGTATCCTAGAGAAAGCTCCTCATCACATTTTGAAAGATTCTCCTGAAAAACCCTCCACATCTATGCCATCACTTACAGTGCCCAATGCCCAGTGCTTACATTTAAAGTGACAATAAATTGCATAGATGCCTAGTGTTTCTACACCTGAGATGCCACCTATTGCCCAGTGCTTACATTTACAGTGACAGTAAACTAAGTGGAACATAAGAAGGCCTCCTATTTCCCATTTCCACCTCCATGAGTCTATGTCAAGGAAAATGATCTTTCTTTAACCCAATTAGGCAGATTTTCCTATCCCATACCTTCTACTGTCTACAACATTCTACTCAACAAATTAGTAGTAGTGAGCAATAGAAATCATAAAGCCCACAATGAATGAGAACAATTAGGTCGGTAGAGAGACACACTTCCAATCCTCATTACAGGGGAAACACATGTAATCTGTAATAGGAAACAATGGATTTTAATAGCATAAGATTCAATATAATCTCCATAAGTTAATACAACTGAATGCTAATTAGAAACCCATGTATTACAATAACATAGTTTTGTCTCAAATTAATGATCTTGCATTTATCAAGACAATTTATTTGCAATACTCATTTCAATTTTTTCGTGTTTGTGCAGAATTTCATTTCTCTCCATACAATTCGCAGAAGTAACTTACCTGTCATAGTGTTCCCTCAACCTAGACCCAATTTCATTCTAACAAAATAATTACAACACTTAGCCAAATCATTTTTTTCAAAAACCATGCCTGTTGAGAACCATTCAATAACATTCAGATCCAAGATTAAACGTAAAGTAAAGTGCTATCTACTATTAGTAACCACAGGTTCTGTTACGCATGTGTTTTTGCATTATTTCATTATTTTGATATGAGAAGGGAGATCAATCTCCATTAGAAAATTACTTATTCATGGCGAAATTAGATATGAGAATGGAGATCAATCTCATATCCTCATTTCCGCAGAGATAAATATCCGATAGCAATCAAATTGCAAAGTCAGATTATCTTATGAAGACCCAAATGAAGTACAACTATCGACATCAAGTCCTCCATAGACCCAAATAAAGATATAGTTCTTAACTTATGTGATTCCCTCAACTGCTTCATAACTTCTTTTCGCCAATCACCACAACCTGCATCAGTATTCCTCAAAATCTCCATCGCTGGTGGATTCGTTTGCATCATAGAGGGCAAGATCATGGCAACTATTGATGGCATCACAGATTATTGTAAGAGTTCAATGTTGATAACTATCAGGAACTCGTACTGCTTTACCAAACTCTTCATTATTTCTACATCAATGTTGTACTTGTTATACCTAAAATATCACAGATTAATAAGCTAAGTTACAGAGAACAATGAGCATAAAGACACATAAATGTGTATATTCATCTAAAATGATCAAGCATTTCCGATCAATCAAAATATAGATGCATGTACTTTGTAGGTGCTGACGTGACTCAGTCATTGTTTATTAAATCACGCAAATATAAAATTTATAAAACTAGAAATTACAAATTTTCGAATATTTAGAAGTATTTCTAAATAAATATATCAATTATAATTCAATAAAAATTCCAAAAAAAGCGGTAATTTTCTACTCGATCATAAGGATGTAATATAATATTTGGTAATTATTCAGAATTTTTCTCAATTAGTACAATTTTCTTACAAATTTTATACTAGGAAATAAAAAGGAAATATATTTAAAATTCACGAAAAAAAGGAAATAAGGGTGCAGACGTCAGGATGATGTCAACGCCCGGCGAACGCAAATCAGGCAAAAACAGAGTTCCGCCCGGTGATTCTTACGTAGGTGATTACAGACGACTCAATTAATCAAATTAAGATCTATAAATGCCGGAAGAATCGTAATTGAACGAAGTATAGTTTGGTAAATTAAAATCAACAAAGTATCACTAAATGAAGCGTAAATTAAATTGAAAGTAGGAAAACAGAGTTCCGGCGTCGCGACGGCGATGTGTCGGCGATGCATCGGAATCTTGAGCGTTCAGGAGGGTCGTCGTGTAGTGTCCACGTCCTTGAAGGCTCTCTTTAGACAAAGACGACGTGGGCAATCTCTAGATCTTCTCGCAAAGTCTAGAGATCAATGAAGTGAGTCGTCGAATTGTCTCCGGCGGCTGTCACCCGACGGAGCGGAAAAACGGCGACTTTGCGGCTCTCCGACGGCTGTCACCCGACAGAGAGGCGCTGGATGGAGGTGGGACACCTGTCAGGGAGCTTCATCCTCAGGTCTGCGCAGCAAGAGGAGGCTCTTCATCGCATCTGCTACGCTCTCAAGAGGTGGCGACTGGTCTCCCGGTAGATCGTCCTCTTCCCGACGACAGCTTGTTCATTAATCAATCGGAGATGATTTACTTGATGGACTCGTGATCCTTTTATCGTGAATCGTTTAGCAATTTTAGTAGTAATGCTCTGCAAATTGCGTTGACGAGATTTTCGCCGATGATCCAGCGATTCTCGTTGCTTAATCCTTCACCGGTGATCTACAAGAAAGTCACGATAATCAGATAAAAATATATGAATTTTGACTCTAGGAGGATTCGAACCCGCGCTGGTCACCCGCCTCTTCTGAGGAAGGTGTGACGGCGGTTTAGTCCCACATCGGTTGTATGCCGAGTTTTCGGGCGAATATATAGTAATGTTAGCTTTGTGAGTAAAGTCCCTTCTCTCGCGTGTATGACCACTCTTTGCCCCATAGCTAGCTGGCCACCGGTGACGTGGAAGGGGAGTGGCGTACGCATGCCTGTCGGTCCCCAAGCCAAGCTGCTTGAGCCGTTGCTCGCGGCTAACTCCCTGACTGCGCTTCCGACCCGCTTGCGAGCTCGGCTGGCCAGCGGGTCCCCTCATTTTGCAGTATTTTTATTTTGATTTCTTGTTCTTCATTTATCTCAAAAGTAAGACTGTAAAAATCGTATAAAATCACATAATTACCCAAAAATTCACGTTAATCAATTGAAAACCAAAAATCATTCTTTAACACAAATATAAGTCTATTTATCATGAGTTAAGGCTAAAACTATATTATTTTTACTAATTATTAACTCATGATAATGAAGACTTATCAGGTACATTGATCACAGAAAAAAAATTCATATAAAATACAAACTTATCCTAAACTTGCACCATAGTAGACATTCATGCACACGACTAAATATTACATAAAAGAGGGAAAGGGAGGAATAAAAAAAGAAAAACAGCATTATAATCCTTACGGTAGAGTCCGGAAAACAATGCCAAAAACCTTGTTCTCATCGCCATTCTTTAATGACATAATTTCAGCGTCTATTTTCAAGTGTTTGTATAAAACTACAGTTGACTTGCATTCATCTATGACTTGCTCGGATATCTTTTCAAACCCAGGCTTTTGAGCAATACTATTGGTTTCATCTGCACCAACCAAAGAGAAGAAAAATCAGTGTTAATGGAAAGAGTATTATGGTGTCCAAATATAAAACCTCAATTTAAATGGCCAAAATGAAATTCATATGGTGATTTGCTTGATTATTCCCCTGCACTAAATTCGAAAATAATTTTTTAGAGATTATTTGAACTCTTTCAGATCTTATTTATAACCTCTTTCCCTTTGAATCATCTTGATTAATTTTATTAATTTTTTAACCACATTTTTGGGCTCTTAATCTGAGGTCAGACCTCATTAGTGGCTATTAGAAATTTTACTGACAACAATCAAAGAAAATAGAAAAAAATCTTTTTTAGTAGAAGAAGTAGTGCACCATTTTCCCAAATGATAAAGAACACCAGGGGGATCAGCTGGGACTTCAAATACACAATCTAAGGGTTTCACGTGAGCTTTTTCACCTTTCGTCAGGCATCAAACTTTTATGAAGCCAGAATCATGAATGTTGTCTGGTCTGATCACATCTGTTGTAATGGTCTTGATAAACACCAATACCCATACATGGGAATGATTTTATTTTGATCAAATTGGCGCTTCTAGTCATACCGTTGGTCCCCATGTTTAGTCTAGCCTTGATGATTTCAAGCTTTAAACTGCTATTTTTCAAGCTTCACAAAGTAGTTAGTACAAGAACCATCACGAGCAGTATAACAAAAAGCTCGCAGCATGATTCTATGATTACTAGTGTGAGAAATGTGTAACTTCATTCACTGATGCCTCTTGGAAGCAGACCAGTTAAGTCTAAGAAGACGCACTTTCAGACGAGGGTAAAGGGTAGACAAAGAGGAGAATAGAGGAAAGAAGAAGATACCAAGAACTGTCGCTGCAACCGCCGTCTCGCCTCTCGCCATTGACCTATTGATAAGTCTTCATTATCATGAGTTAATAATTAGTAAATAATATAGTTTTAGCCTTAACTCATGGTAAATAGACTTATATTTGTGTTAAAAAATGATTTTTGGTTTTCAATTGATTAACGTGAATTTTTGGGTAATTATGTGATTTTATACGATTTTTACAATCTTACTTTTGAGATAAATGAAGAACAAATAAAAATAAAAATATTGCAAAACTGGGGGGACCCGCCGGGCCCGCAAGCGGGTCGGAAGTGCAGTCAGGGAGTTTGCTGCGAGCAGCAGTTCGAGCGGCTTGGCTTGGGGACCGATAGGGCACGCGTACGTCACACCCCTTCTACGTCACCGGTGGCCAGCCGGCTGTGGGGCAAGGAGTAGTTGTACACGCGAGAAAAGGGACTTTTCTCACAAAGCTAACCTTACTATATATTCGCCCGAAAAATTGGCATACAACTGATGTGGGACTAAACCCCCGTCACACCTTCCTCAGAAGAGGCGGGCGACCGACGCGGGTTTGAATTCTCCTAGAGTCAAAATTCATATATTTTTATCTAATTATCGCGACTTTCCTGCAGATCGCCGGTGAAGGATTAAGCAACGAGAATCGCTGGATCATCGGCGAAAATCTCATCAACGCAATTTGTAGAGCATTGCTACTAAAATTGCTGAACGATTCGCGATAAAAGGATCGTGAATCCATCGAGTAAATCATCTCCGATTGATCGACGAACAAGCCGTCGTCGGGAAGAGGACGATCCACCGAAAGACCAGTCGCCACCTCCTGAGAGCGTACCAGATGCGATGAAGAACCTCCTCTTGCTGCGTGGACCTGAGGATGAAGCTCCCTGACACGCGCCCCACCTCCATCCAGCTCCTCTCTGTTGGGTGACAGCTGCCGGAGAGCCGCAAAGTCGTCGTTTTTCCGCTCCGCCTGGGTGACAGCCGCCGGAGACGATTCGACGACCCACTTCATTGATCTCTAGACTTCGCGAGAAGATCTAGAGATTGCCCATGTCGTCTTTGTCCAAGGAGAGCCTTCGAGGCCGTGGACACTGCACGACGACCCTCCCCCGAACACTCAGGATTCCGGTGCATCGCCGATGCATCGCCATTGCAACGCTGGAACTCTGTTTTCCTACTTTCAATTTAATTTACGCTTCATTTAGTGATACTTTGTTGATTTTAATTTACAAAAATATACTTTGTTCTATTACGATTCTTCTGACATTTACAAATCTTAATTTGATCAATTAAATCACCCATAATCGCTTACGTAAGAATCGCCGAGCAGAACTCTATTTCTATCTGATTCGTGCTCGCCTGGTGCTGACGTCATCCTGACATCCGCGCCCTTATTTCCCTTTTTTGTGAATTTTAAATATATTTCCTTTTTATTTCCTAGTATAAAATTCATAGAAAATCGTATTCATTGAGAAAAATTCTGAATAATTACTAGATATTATATTACATCCCTGTAATCGACCTGGAAAATTACCGCTATTTTTGGAATTTTTATTGAAGTATAATTGATATATTTATTTAGAAATATTTCTAAATATCTGAAAATTCATATTTTCTAGTTTTATAAATTTTATATTTGCGTGATTTAATATACAATGACTGAGTCACATCACCTGCCGCCATCATCAGCTCGATCCATAGGACCAGCAAGGTAGGAACTGTGCTTTAAGAAATCCCTACTGAGCTATCACTTTTGCACGACCTTCATTGTGGAAACCATACGAACGTCTAGTCCCTGCTCTGGTTCTCCAGCTGATATTGCCTGTTCGTCGCCCACTGTTTCACTCCAGCACAACGTCAGCTCGCGCTGACCTCATCATCCTGCATGGGAGCATTGGCTCTCAAAGTCAGCCCATGATTTGTTCACCTCCCCAGCCGTCCCCAGCAAGGGAGCTGACTCGTCGCCCATTACAGCAGTCACCGCCCACTGTTTCGCTCCAGCACATCTCCTCACACTGACCTCATCATCCTGCATGGGAGCATTGGCTCTCAAAGTCGGCCCACTATTTGCTCACCTCCCCGGCCGTCCCCACCAAGGGAGCTGACTCGTCACCCATTACAGTAGTCACCGCCTGCTGTTTCGCTCCAGCACAAAGTCGGCTCGCGCTGACCTCATCTTCCTGCATGGCAGCGTTGACTCTCAAAGTCAGCACACGATTTGTTCACCTCTCCGGCCGTACCCAGCAAGGGAGCTAACTCGTCCCCCATTGCAGTAGCCAACTCCCACTGTTTTCCTTGAGCAGAACATCGGCTCGCGCTGACTCTCAAAGTCGGCGCGGGGAGCTGGCACGTCCCCGATTACCGAAGTACTCAAGTTGATCTACCCGGCCAGTCGCTGCATCATTACGTTGGAAAGTCGACATCACATCACTAAAAAAGATCAAAGTCATGCGTCATGTACGATTGTACAGGGGAGAAGCTTGTTCCCCAATCTTCGTAAACATACTCTTCAGTAGGAATATAACTTGT
Source organism: Spirodela intermedia (assembly GCA_902729315.2). Taxonomy (NCBI): domain Eukaryota; kingdom Viridiplantae; phylum Streptophyta; class Magnoliopsida; order Alismatales; family Araceae; genus Spirodela; species Spirodela intermedia. The sequence goes on from LR746271.1 coordinate 4,417,587, forward strand.
ATGAAGAGGTGCACTATTAAGCAACATCATATAGATATGATCTAACTAATAAGGTTTTGTGAGTTGTAAGTCCAATTATTTAGAGTCAATTTTTGATAAAATGAAAATGAAAATGAATGATGAAGAAAAAAGATATATAAAGTCCTTTTAATATTTACAAATTTATATAAAAATATTGTGCAAACTGACACACATAATTCACTAAAAAGGAAAATCAAACTTTGAATCTATGATAAATTATAATATTATATCTTTATGTCTACAAGAAAAAAAAATTGGACAACTCTTGAAGCTACAATCCTCACAATGACTCCCTTCAATCCACATAAATTATTTGAATCTATAGTGCCATCATGTTTGGCAGGGCAAAGTTGATGCTAAAAGTCGCCACACCTCTTGGCTGTGGCTGACAAGGTAGCTGACTAGTCGTCACCGATTGCAAAAGTACTTAGGTTGATATACCCAGCCAATCATTAAAAGGTCACATCATTAGATAAGAAAGTCGATAAAATGCCATGTCAAGAATGATTCACAACTCTTGAAAATATTTGTTCAGGATCTTCACATAAGTTTACTAAATTCAAAGTAGGGTATTATCTGACAACCCAATGATAGGCTATTTTCAGGAAGTTCAAAGTCATGAAAGAAGAAAACTTAAACTTTGAATCTAGGAGAAATTCTAGAATTCAAGATATTTGAGTCGACAACTAAAGATTTAGATGACCCTTGAATATAAAAGGATCACATGAACCCCTACTTTAACCTAAAGGGGATATTAGAATCTGAAAGTAGAGAAAAAAACTATAAGGAGAGTAAAAATGATATTACAACTAACTTTGCTGATGTTGTTGTTTATAGATCTTTAAGACAAGTCAAAATTAGTTACACTACTCCTAAAATTCAGATCAACTAACAATGGAACCAAAAATGTTGAAAGGAAGTTACACATGTCATCTATGCAATTTAGGCTTGTTAACTAAATTTGGATTTTCAACCTTGTTATAGGTCTTAAATCCTTTGTACTCTAAGCTTTTAGGTTTTTGAATTGTCTTAGTTACAAATTTTGTGTCTTTCTTATTTCTTTAAACGGTTTTCTACATGAATCTGTTGTACTAAAAAGTGGTCTTGTGCATTATTACATGGCTCTACATAGTAGTAGTCATAAGAAACAGAATTTATGTTTTAAATCTGTTCATTTATAGTTGTTAACAGGGACATAACCAGTGAAATGAATCTTACATAAATTTCTTGAGCTTAAAATTTTCACCATAACTTTTATGTTTGCAAAAGTTTGTTCTCCACCTACTAAAAAAAATTACCACCTACATCATCTATACTTTCTTATTAAAAGTGAATAAACTACCCGCATAAAAATAAAATTGTTTTTGGTTACCTTCTACTCCATTTTAATCATTGTTATCATTTAAAAAATGTGAACTTCACTATTTCATAAATTACTTTAATATGATTTCTCATATTGTCATCTACAATAGTTGTCTATTGATGTTTTGGCAGATTGACCAAATCTAAAATAAGTTTGGAAGAAAGATGTAACCACTTAAGAATTAAGGTTAATTTTCTGAGTAAATTACGACACATTTGGATGTGAATTTTGCTTGAGTTAATACAATTTACACCTTTTGTTTGGCCATCTCATTGGGGGTGATGTGCTACTAAATTTCAAGTAACGTATTAAATTTCTTCTAAAGATTACATCTCAATCAATGAAAATAGACTTTGGGACTCCATGCAAATGAATGAACTTCCTAAAAAATCAATTAGTTACTTTCAATGCATCATTTTTTATCTCACAAGACAATGAGTCATCTTAGGAAGAAAACCACAATAGTGACAACAAAGTCTGCATTATGCTATGTAAGTTGCAATCTCAATATGAAATTAAATGTCAACCCAAGGCCTAATTGGAATTGGTACTGTTATCTAGAGTAATGTTTAGACATTGCATTTTATTAACTTAATCTATTTACACCTTCGTACATGATCTTCTACTTCCTTCTCTAATTGAAGTGAAAAATAGTATTCTTCTACTAGTTGTTATGGTATCATACCCTAAATGTCCTTCTAGTGCTCCATATAATTCTTAGACAATTTTTCAATATCATCATATTTCTATTAATGCATAAATAATTTCCACAAAAAAAGCATAGTTTATGTACATGAAATCATCTAGTTAATAAACCCATCATATAGGCTTCCCAAATTTAGCCAAAAATTTCATCACTTTTGTATCGAGCTTTCAAGGATAAAATATTTATTTGGGGGATTGGGGGTGGAGGGGGGGGGGGGGGAAGAGGGGAGTCAATGGTGCTTCAAAGGTCACAAACCATTGTATCATTCTACTAAGTTGATTTACATTGCATTTGAGTCCTCTCTTATAAAAAGATTTTCTAATAAATGTAACCCATTTATAATGAATTAGATGAATATTTATTTGAATATTAGTAATGGTTAGTTGTTGGTGAGCATAAATAATATAAATTAAATTTAATAAGATAGTTTTCCACATCTGTAAAGGTTTCTTTGAAACCATAAAATTTGAACTAATTGGTAGTTTTATTTTTACTATAAAAGTCATATGATGGCTGCATTGGAATAATGACTTGCACTCTAATTATTACATCACATTTCAAATAAAATAGGTTTTGAAATATTTGATGTGTTTATATGGGAAGAGAGTAATTTATCATTTAGTAAAACTCATAGTAGCTTCCTTTACCAAAGAACGTTTTGCCATTTTTGTGGAATTATTGATCAAAGTTTAGTGATAAATTTTAAAATGAAAATGAGACAATCTTTGTAAACTATTCTTCAAATTGGGTTTCTTTTCTAGCAATCATTCTTGGATTGATTGAACCATTTGTTTATTCTTATCATCCCATTCACATTGAGTAATCCTAAGTTAACTAGACTTTAACTATTCCTAAAATAGCACTATAGTATAAAATATTATCACATTTTTCTCTTAGATCCCCAATAGGCTACTAAGTTCACAAATATATATTCTAAGGATATTTAAGGTTTAAGGGTTTTTCGCTAAATCTGAGTTATTGTGGTCAACATATTAGACTAGTGGGTCAACATACTATCGATGTGGGTTTGCATAGTTTCTTCCATGATGGTAGATATGCTTTGTAGTGGTTTAGTCTTTCCTCAGTCCATGTTCACTCTTCAATGGTATGAACCTTTGTTCTATTATTCTTTCTCTCATAATATAGCTGAAATTCACAAGATCACTAGACCTTTCTTACATGACAAATATTTAACATCTATTCCCCATGCTAGACACAAAGGCATCAGCTATCTTTATACCCATGTTACCATCATTCCCTCAAGTGCTTTCACATATAGAACGAGAATTAGACAATCTCTCTCTGCATGCTTTAAAGAAAGATACCTTTTGGACGAACAAGTGTGAAGTGGAGGAGGAAGGTCTAAATTCGCAAAAGATTTCACAGGATGGGACAAGAAGTTTTGTAGTCATTAAACTCATCAAAGAGACATTTTATATACCTCAAAAAGTTGACAATCGGATTTTAAATGAGCAAGATCTACTAGGTTAGAGATATTCTAGTCAAGCTATAGGTTGACTCACTTACAAGTTGCATGGTCAGATAATTCTAGCTTGATAGTTTTACTATTAGTTTGTGGTCGTCTAAGGTGTCATTAGGCTTCTAATATGTCAGAATATGTTGTCCTAGTGAAATACATGTGAATTGTCCTATCATTGATTCTTCTACTAATGTTGGATTTGACTATCTCAATTAGAGATACATTGTCATTGTTGGATTTTTCCTAAGTGAGATTGCAACTAAATGGTTTGACTAAACCATGGGTCATATTTACTGATCAATGGTGCCACACATTATATTGCTATGGACTATTCCATACTAGAATTTTCTTAAAATAATTGTCACATGTCCCTCGAGAAATCTGATTTTGTCACACATTGCTTGAGAAATTCAAATATATCACTTATCCCTTTATTCCACCTATGCCACACATCAAATGTGCTGATTGGCAGCACCACATGTCATCTTAATGTTGATATCTCTAATGATGCTTTGTGACATAAGATTTCTTCAATATAGATCTGAAAAATATGTTTCTATAACAACAAACTAGATCAAAGGATTTAGATTTCAATTTGGAACTCAGTATTATTTATACAATTGTTCATTTTGAACATAATTTCAATATATTTGTCAACACCAAAGTCATATCTCAACACTTTCAAGTGTATGTTATCAAAGTGAACACCAATAAAGCTCCCAATATATTGTTTCAATACCTCATTATTCATTTATAAATCTTGTAAATAGGTTATCAAATGTTGGTTTGAAATAGCTTATCAATGTTTGGCTCACTTGAGGTACTCCACTCTTAAAGGATCAAACTTTAAGTTGAAGCAATTCTCACTACTACATTAGTTGAACATAAATGATTCAAGAAGCCTTATGGAAAATTTTACAACTATCGTCAACCCAAGTGTTTCTCCAAAAGGCAGATTCATTAGGCAACTCAAATTAGAACTCAACTAATTTCATGTGGACTGATGACTCACTAGGTTATACCAAGTATTAAATGTAATCAAACACAAGGAAGCACAACATTGAATCATGTTTTGTTGGCATTTAACAGGTAGCTTGTTATCAAAAGTAGGGGGATGAATTGATTATGTCATATTTTTCATCAAATCTTGAATTTATAGACAATATTATTCTGCATGATAATTGTCACTAAAGATCACATCAAATTTTTATAGTAGTTTGGCCCTGTTCACTTGCACCCACTCTCCATGACACTGCCTTTTGGTTCCACTAATTCATTAATGTTTTACACACTCAATTTAAACTTTAGCCACCATCCCACTGGAGTTAGCAACTCTAGGCAACTAAGGATCCCACCTTATAAACATGTTCTACATTCACGAATAGAGGAGGCAAAATGACAGAAGCTTTTCTACATCTCTCTTAAAGATTTCACAGTTCTAGGTGGAAATAACAGATAAGCTTTTTAGGTTCTAAGGAAACCTAAATACTTAAAAAATTAAATAGGAAAAGTGGAGCGAAGTTATCCTTGATCACCATCATTTCGGCATGAATGGTCTATTTCTTTCTTCTAGCTTTGTTCTTCTCTTCACGTTCTTCTTCTTCTTCTTCCTCTCTTTCTTTTCTGCTCCTTCCCTTGTGATCAGAGGTGATTGGCGTTGATGATCTTTTCTGCTTCTTCTCATCGTTCTTCCTTTTGTTGTTCTTCTTGCTGTCGTTTTTCTTTCCATTATTCTTCTTCCCGTCGTTATCCTTTCCATCATTCTACTTTCCATCATTCTTCTTTTCATCGTTCTTCTTCTCCTCGTTTTTCTTTCGATCATTCTTCTTCTCGTCAGTCCTCTTGTTCCGTTCTACCTCTCCTCTTGTTCATCTTTGTAGGACCAAGTAGGCCGGAAAAGATGCTGTGCGTCGACGTGATAGAGCTCATCATCATCATCTTCTTCTTCTTCTTCTTCTTCTTCTCAGGTTTGATCAAACGAGAGCGATGCGAATGGATGATTCGCCTAGCTCCTCTTCTCATCCTCGTTCTTCTTGTTCATCTTCTTCCATCCTTGAGATCAGGCAGCTGTGTGGCTCATGGTTCTCTTCTTTTTCTTGGGATTATCAAGATCAACGGCATAGATGAAGTGGGTCATCCATCTTCCCCACCTATTTCTCGTTCTCGTTCTTGTTTTCATTCTCACAATCACCCGTCAAAGAGAAAAGATATATTAGCACTTGGCGTTCATGCGAGTTTGTATGATTTCACAGGCTATTAGGCCAAGAAATGGGATCTACAGCAAAGCAGACAGACAACAGCCAATTTAAGATTCATACCTTATTTTAAATAGATCCATTTCGTTTAGATTTATGGTGCAATTTAAAGAGTTTTAATGTTTTTAGATTTCAGATCCGATTTGAAAAAGATATGAGAGAAAAAGTTCAATCTTTTGGACCCTCAAAGATTGTGCCTCCACAATCAATGCTCTAGGAGAAGACAATTGAAGATTTTCATGCATAGGGAGAATGCAAAGATGATTGTACTTATAAAATATTTGAATAGAGGGTCCAAAGTTGATGGATGATACTTCTCAATGAAACGATAATTGGATATCTGGGCTCTTGCATCGATGAAGAACTTAGTAAAAAGGAAATACATAGTTTGAATTGCAATTCAAAGGTTGCCTAATCTTTAATTTTATGGTCAAAGATATATTATTATATTATGTCTCATAGACTCAAAGTTTCGTTTTTCTTTTTGATGACATGATGTATGCCATTTATGACAAATATTTAAATTAATATTTAAACATAAAAAAACTTTATATATTTATTTCTTCAAATTAATTTTAATAATAGAAAAAAGACTCTAAATTATTAGGTTTTCAACATTCAGAACTTTATTGTAGCGTCATTTTTATCTAATATTGCTTAATAGCATACTTATTCAAACAAGTTATACTTGAAATGAGGAGTTTTAAAAAATATTTAGGGGAAAAAGGTTCTCCCTGTTCTCATCTTCCATGCTTTATGACTTTGACTTTCTTGAAAATAGCATATCGTTGGCTTATCAATTAATACCCCACTTTGGATTAATTAGAGTTAATGCCATTATACTGTGAAAATACCATGAAGAGTAGTAAATTGTTACTAACATCACCTTTTATTGACTTTCCTACCTAATGGCATCACCTTTTATTGACTTTCCTACCTACTGGCATCACCTTTTAATGACTTAGTTGTGTGGATTGGACCAAGTACTACATCAATTGGCAATGAATCAACACCCTTTGGGGGGCACAGCTGAATAAATGAATACAATCAAGCATTGACTTTGAGTGTTAACTTGGCTTTAGCAAATTATGCAGCTTGGTAGATTCAAAGGGGTCGTTGTGATCCTTGTAGACTGAGAGGCATGATTGTGATAATTATAGATTCAAATATTCTCTATATCTTTAGTTGAAGATTGAAAGATGATGTATTATATTATGCCTCATCTATTCAATGTTTTCCTTTTCTTCTTTCATGACTTATCTTCTCTCATTTGACACAATATTTATATTTATTTTTAAATATTTAAAGGACTTTGTGCATGTTGTCCTCCACCTTTTTTTTATATTTAGAAAAAATCATTTCTAAAATATTGGGCTGGCAATAATTTTTATCTAATGTTACTTAGTATGGCACCGCTTCATAAAAGTCAAACTCGCATTGAGACGTGTTCTTAAAGGTTTTGAGAATTTTTTTTCCCCCCAATCTCATCTTAAATGACATATGACGTTGACCTTCTTGAAAAAAGGATATTATTCAGCAGTTAAATAATTATTAATGACGTGGCAGATTATCAACTTTCCTACTTAAACCACGTGACCGTTGAATTATTCACTGGACGCAAGCTGAGGTTACGCTGAGTTTGATAGTTAGCGCTGCCATGTAGGACGATCAGTGAATTCCGGCGAGCATGGGGAGGAAAGTCAATATCAGACAAAGAACCAACGCGGGAGCGTTCCCTCAGAGCACAGCTCCTGCCTTGTCGGTCGCATAGATCAAGCGGACGATGGCGGCGGGTCGATGAGGAGAGGTGGGACGGCGGCTGCGGCAGCGGTTCCTGGTATTTTCTTCTTTCCTTTCTTCTCTACTTCTCGGAGAAAGCCACGCTGTGGGTCACCGGTGTTGGAGGTGGGGATGGAGATGGAGATGGAAAGGTGTACATGAAGCTGTGGAGAAAAGTTCTCTCTTTGACTTTATCGACAATACCTTCTTGGATTTCGTAGCCTTTTCCCAGTATCCTTCACAAGTATTTTGAAGGAGTAGTAACTTGTCTTGGTCAATGCAACGTGCTGTTTTACCAATGACTACTGCAATCGGCGACATAGTCAGCCACCTCACGACACGTGGCCGGAGATATGAACAAATCGTTTGCTGACTTTGAGGGTCGGCCCAGCTCTGCCGGACAGTGTGGTCAGTGCTGTCTGGCGGTGCGCTGGAGCCAAACAGTAGGAGGCGATCATTTGGGGAGTCCATTCCGGCGAGCAAGGGGAGGAAGCCAACATTTGCCGGTGAATCAGAGCAGGTGCTAGAAGCTAATATAGTTTTGACAGCGATGGTCACTGCAAGTAGTGATTATCTCCATATAAGCGACTCCGCATAGCACAGCTCCTGCCCTGCCGGTCTCATGGATCGAGTGGACGATGGCAGCAGGTCAACAGCAAGCGGTGGGACGGCAGTTCTTGGTATTTTCTTCTCTCCATTCTTCTCCTCTTCATCTACCTTTTATCCTCACAGTCTGAAGTGCGTCATCTTAGCCTCAACTAGCCTGCTCCAAGAGGCACCATTGGATGAAGTTACACATTTCTCACACTAGCACTGATAGACTGTAAGAACCATGCTACTAGGTTCTTATATTTTGGGTCCCTGATTGTTATGCTTGAGGTTACATCAATAGAGTTCTTTACTACCAAGCTTGTAATCATCAAGGCCAGAGGCTTCAATTTGATCAGATGAAGTCATTCCCACGTATGGGTATTGGTGTTTATCTAGACCATTGCAACGTACATGATCAGAGCAGACAACATTCATGATTTTGGCTCCATGATAATGTGATGCCAGATGAAAGTTGAAAAAATTCTTGTGAAACCCTTAGATTTTTGTATTATAAGTTCCACCTGATCCCCTGGTTGATGTGCTATATAAGGGTGTTTGGCATGGTAGTGTATTTGCACAGTTTTATATTGTCTAAAATCAACAGCGAGTGGATGGTCTGAGGTGAACATGTCCGTGGTGTTCTTTATGGTTTGAGAAAATGGTGCACTACTTCTTTTATTTGAAAGATTTTTTTTTCTTTTATTTGTGAAAATTGAGGTTTTATTTTTGGATACCATAGTGTTCCTTTCATTAACACCTACCTTTATTTTCTTTTCCTTAGCAGGTGCAGCTGAAAGCAATAGTATTGCTCAGAAGTTTGGGTTTAAAAAGATATCAGAGGAAGTCATAGATGAATGCAAGTCAACTGCAGTTCTATATGAACACTTGAAAACAGGCACTGAAATTATGTCATTAACAAATGACGATGAAAACAAGGTTTTTGGCATTGTTTTCCGGACTCCGCCGTAAGGATTAGATTGCTGATTTTCTTTTTTTCTTCTCCCCTTCCCCTCTTTTATGTAATATTTTGTCATGTACATTAATGTCTGCTATGGTCTAAGTTTAGGTTCTACCTCATTTTTTTTTCTGTGATCAATGTGCCTACAAAGTACATGGATTCCTATTTTGATTGAGTGGAAGTGCATCATCATTTCAGATGAATATACATTATCTGTGTCCTTATGTTCTTTGTTCTCTTACGGGATTTAGTAGATGTTCCTGATAGAGTTATCAAAATTAATCTCTAAAGTGCCCTGCACTTGAAAATAAACTGTGAGACAATCAGCAGTAGTCATGATCTTGCCTTCTTTGATGTATCTTTGGTTAGGTCTGTGGAGGACATGATGTTGATGTTGATAGTTACACCTTGTTTGATATCGGAGATTGATGTTCATTCTCATATTTAATTTGACATCTAGGACCATGAAAAAGTTAGATTAGTGAAGATTCATCAAACAATGAAAACATTAAAAAATACATACATGACAGAACCATTGATTACTGATACTACATTGTTCTTTACTTTTGCCTAACCTTGAATCTGAGGGTTATTGAATGGTTATTAACATGGAGTGTTTTTTAATATTAGCTCTAGCTAACAAGAATGCTCTAATTATTTTTGTTAGAATCAAAAGTGAGTATAAGTGGAGGGAACACTATGAAAGGTAAGTTGTTTCTGCCAACTATACAGAGAGAAATAACATTCAGCACAAAGACTAAAAAATTGAAAAGAGTACTGTAAATAAATTATCTTAATAAATATGAAATCATTAACTTGAGATAGAACTATTCTATTGTAATACTTGGGTTTCTAGTTAGCACTCATCTCTATCAATTTATGGATATGAATTTTATTACATTAAAATCTATTTTTTTCTATTACAGATTACTTGTGTTTCCCCTAAAATGGAGAGGCTAATTGAGAATGAGGGTTGGAAGTCTACCTCTCTACCAATCCAGTTGTTCTCATTCAATGTGGAAGAAAGATTATTTTTAGTGACATACATTTGTGGAGGTCGAAATGGGAAAGAGGAGGCCTCCTTATGCTCCATCACTTACAGTCACTGTAAAGGTAAGCACTGGGCAATAGGTGGTGATGGGTGAGTTTTTTCTAGGGATAGGACTAGAACTTGTTATCTAGGCTTAATAGAAGCCTTTGGATCATTAGTCATCTAAGTACATGTTCTCATGAGCTCTAGAGAAGCCACTCCAAAAAGTACTGATCCAAAAAGTCTAGCCCTTTTTGAAGAGAATGCCGCCTGAAGAATGCAGGCCTTTGGACTATTGTGAATGTTTGGAGCTGTCAGATACTTAGACAGCCTTGTTCAGTAGAAAGAGTTCTCTATTTCCATTGAAAAATATAGAGAGAGTTGGAGATGGCCCTTCGTTGAGTGGAAAGGAAAACCTCTAGGATCTTGGGACTGTTGGATGACTAGCTTAGCAGAGCATTTCGTGTTATAGACTACATAGATGTTGTACTAGGCTGTTTTGTGAGCATCCTGAAAATTAAAAAAATTACATCTTTCTCGCAAGAAATTTCACAGAAAAGGTATTTTCAAGGAAAAAGAGCATTTCTTCATTGATGACCAATGATGAGGCTATTTGTCTGCACTTATTTTTGATGTGTAGTATTGACATTTCGATTACTACATTACTAGGTATATATGTTTTCTCATTCTCTTGATGTGCAATGAACTTCTAATATCTAAAATTTAGACTTGTGAACTTTTGTTTGTGACCAGATATGTGACATGTTAACTTTTCCACTGCTACTGTAATCGTGTGTTGAAATATCTTGATTCCCTACACGAATCAGATTAGTAGGATGCAGCATTAACTTTGTATATCATGCTTAATCTAGGAAGGACTCTACTGGGATACCTCACATTCTAGAACATAGGATATTGTGTGGTTCAAAGAAGTACCCTTTGAAAGAGCCTTTTGTTGAGTTATTGAAAAGCAACTTGCATACTTTTCTAAATGCATTCACCTATCCTAACAGAACTTGCTTTCCAGCTGCTTCTACAAATTTGAAGGTGAATATGGATGCTGGTATTGTGCTTATCAATATTTTTCTCTGATTCTGTTATAACTATGTGGTTCGACTTTTTCTGTACTTTCACTTAGATTCAAAGCTTTTCTCCAAGATTTCTACAATTTGGTTGATGTGTACCTAGATGCTGTCTTCTTTCCAAAATGTGTGGAGGACTTTCAAATATTTCAACAGGAGGGATGGCATTATGAGCTTAATGATCCCTCTGAGGAGATATCCTTTAAAAGTAGTATATAATTGTTACTGCACAGTATAGTCCCCCCTTCTATCATATTGAAAGTTGTCCTGTGGATGAACATGCTCAATACCCGAGTGATGATTCTACTCTATATTTACATTTTATAAAGTTTATTACTTCAAATTTCAGGTGTGGTTTTAAATGAAATGAAAGGGGTTTATTCAGAGCCTGATAATATACTTGGTAGAGTGTGTCAGCAGGCAAGCTCCCTTGAAACCCTTTGTGAAATCGACATTAAGACTGCTTTCATAGATTTGGTTGAATAGAAACGTCACTGGTGGGAAATTCCTTCACTGTGTTGGTTCCAAACTGCTTAATTTTTTATGTTCAAAAACTGATGGTTTCTTGTGCTTAATATCCAGATTTACAAAAATTGGTGACAAGGGTCTGGGGTATGATGCAGATCCCATTATTTCACAGAACTATTATTTACTAATCAATTTATTTTACAAATTTGATCTTGTGTGTATCGATTTTCTTGATCTGGATCTCACTAGTTTCTCTGGTGACTTTGGATCTGATCAAAATTTTAGTCTTTCTGGAGGATGCTAACAACTTCCCTATTGTATCTTTCATGTGGTTTACACTGGCCTTCCATTCTAGATTATTCTAAATCTAGAATAATATTTTTTTTCTATCTTTGCCACTTGTAGTGCGAGGAAGGAAACGTTAGTTATTATCTTTCTCCTTTTTTTTTTTACTTGCCTTGGATTCTTATTTCTTGATGTCACCTATAATAATCTTGAAAATTTCAATCCACGATTGTGTGCTTTTTGCTAAGTTCCTATCTAAATTTTTCTTCCATATGTTTAATGTCTTGTAGGCTCTCTTTCCTAATAACATATATAGTGTTGACAGTGGCGGTGACCCCAAAGTTATTCCCAAGTTGACTTTTGAAGAATTCAAGGTCTGTTTTTTTGCAAAATTTTCAGTTTGGCATCTTCTGTTTTTTCAAATAACTGAATATTTCATTTTTCTAGATAGGTCAACCATAAGTCTTAACTTTATGGGCATCATTTAATGGGCTTGTACATAAACTTAATAAGGTAACTCTATGTTTCATCGCCTGGATTACATTGGCGATTAGTTAATTTATTGAAATAATCTATGTATGACGTCAAGAATCTACTGATTAGCAAAGTAAGGTTGTTAAAGGCTTTGTGCAAAATGATTACTTGGCGTCAGCTTAATTTCTTGCAACATGCATAGCTGGGGTGGTCTATCCCTAGGACTGGATACAGTTTGATCTATGGTAGTGTAGGAACAATATCATCTGTGGTAGTTTGATAGTTGGTACTTTATTTAGTCCTCCCATCAATACTTGCTGAAATACAATGTAAATACTGCGTTAGTGGTAAGGGTGAGATCTATCATGTGCTTCACTTAAAGAAGTACGTGAACATCACCTATATTGGGGAGTAATATTATAAACTCCATGGTAAACCATAGAATTCTAAGCATCGAGTAAATCATGTTCACATGGTGATTAATTCTTCATCCAATTAGAAGTCTGAACAAATAGACCCAAGAAATATTGATTCAACTCCATCAAGCGAAATAGAGAAACTTCCCCCTTGAATTAGAGAAATTGAAGGCAATGGTAACACAACATTTGCAGCCATCAACGAGTCATCAAATTGGTGAGTTCCATTCTTCTCTTGATATTCGAGCTCCATCCCAAGATATTACTAGATGTTGGGTAATAGATTCAGGAGCAACAAATCATATGAAAAATTCGTCATATCATTTTATTACCTACATGTCATGTTTCAATGACCAAAAAGTGTCTACTACTGATGCTACAATTCTCACGGTCGCTGGTATTCGAGACCAAACTCTTGCACCTTTAGGAATCCTCACTAAAGTTCTCCATGTTCCTAAGCTTTTCACCACCTTATTTTTGTAAAAAGTCTTGTTAAAAACACACCTTACCGTGCCTTCTTTGATGAAAATCTTTGTGTTATCCTTGATAAGGTCTAGAAACGGAAGGTTAGAGTTGCCAAAAAATGAGAACTTTACATCTTGGAGGGATTTAGCCAAACCCACCTTGTGGAAGTGGATCCAACTCTAGAACATCACCAGGATTTGAGTCACATTCAGCTCCTTCATCAAAGATAAGGCCATCTTTCCCTTACTACTATGAAGAGTTTTCGTCCTATTTTTTCCAAAACGTGTCTGTAAAAATACCTAAGTGTGACGTATGTAAATTGTTCAAACATACTCATGTTTTATTTCCAATTAGAAATGAAAGGAGTGAGATCCCTTTCTCTTGCTTCTATAGTGATGTTTGGGGACCATGTCCCATTGTAGATCTACTAGGTAATAAATAGTTTGTTACCTTTGTAGATGATTGCACCTGTTGCATGTGAGTCTTTCTTCTTAAGCAGAAATCACAAGTTTCAATTGTATTGAAACGTTTTTGTGCAGTTATTAAAACCCAATTTGATAATCCTATAATGAAATTCAGGTTAAATAATGCTAAGGAATACTTTAGCAATGATCTGAATTCTTTTCTTCAAGCTAAGGGTATCATACTTGAGTCTTCATGTGTCTACACTCCTCAGCAATACGGATTGGCAGAAAGAAAAAATTGACACCTCTTGGAGATTACATGTTCACTCTTGTTTCAAGTGAGTGCACCCAAAATTTTTTGGGGTGAACCTCTCTTAACAGAAACTCATCTAATAAATCATCTTCCCACTAGAACCTTAGATTTCTTAAGTCCTATGGACAAGTTAGCTTCTTATTTCCCTCTTAATCATCTCCATATCTCATTAGAGCCTTGCATATTCAGATGTGTTTCATTCATTCATAATCATAATCCACCTAAAGATAAATTAGATCCAAGATCCTTCAAATATATGTTTTTTAAATATTTAACAACTTAAAAAGGGTATCGCTGTTGTCATCCACCAACTCAAAAATTCCTTACAACGATGGATGTTACCTTTCATGAATCTATATTTTATTTCTAGAAAACCTCTCAAGACACATATTTGCCATTTCTGCCTTTACCTGATTTTTCTCCAGAAAGAGTTTCTTCTCCTCTAGGTCAAATTATTCTACCAATTCATGTGTCTGACCAAAGTCCATCTCTTCCTGATCCACTTCCTAAAAAAATCAGATTTGGTCAGTTTGTTCCAGGACCTCAAATTCTGGATCAGCCCAAGACTCCAAACTAGCCTTAACCAATGACTAAGAAACCACATTTATCATTGCAGGAAATTCTATGTCCCCAATCCAATGACCTTCCTATTGCCCTCAGAAAATCTTTACAAGCTTGTACAAAATACCTATTTTAACCTTCAGCGAACTTTATTTCTTATCATAAAGTTTCTTCATTTTATAAAACCTTCCTTGCTACCTTAGATAATATTACCATTTCAGTTAATATTTTAGAAGCTCTCTCTAAGAAAGAGTAAAAATAAGTCATGGATGATTAGATGCATGTTCTTGAAAGAAACAATACATGGGAGCTTGTACCTCTCCTTAAGGATAAATGGGCAGTTGATTGTAAATGAATTTATTCTATAAAATACAATGCTAATAGATCAGTTGAAAGGTACAAGGCCATACTCGTACCTAAAGGATATACACAAGTTTATAGAATTGAATACCATGAAATTTTTTCTCTTGTGACAAAAATGAACATAGTCAAAATTATTTTACCATTGACTGCTATTTTTAGTTGGAATATCCAGCAATATAATGTGAAAAATGTCTTTCTTCATGGAGACCTTATTAATGGAGTATATATGTAATATCCACCTAGCTATGGAGGAAATTTATCTTCTAACATTATTTGCAGACTAAGAAAGTTTTTTTATGGACTGAAACAATCTCCATGCACATGGTTTGGGAGATTTTCTACTATCATACAAAAATTTGATTTTCTTCACACAAATTATTTTTCAAACATACTTCATCAGGGGGAGTTTCTATACTCCTAGTTTATGTTGACGACATTATAATTACTAAAAGTAATGACATTGAACAAGGAAATTTGAGCAAATATCTTGTCAACAAATTTGATATCAAAACTTTGGATTATTTTAAATATTTTCTAGGCATTGAGGTGGCTCATTCTTCTAAGGGCATATTCATCTCTCAACGAAAGTATGTGGCAGATCTTCTAAAAGATACTGAAAAATCTGCCTGCAAACCAACTAGCACCCCCCTTAATCCTAACCACAAACTTAGTGTTCATGAAGGGGAGTATATTGATTGCGAAATGTATCAACAACTTATTGGACGATTGCTATATCTCACACACACTAGGCATGAGATCTCTTATGTACTTGGTCTCTTAAGTTAGTTCATGCATCAGCCAACTAAATATCATCTTCATGTTGTATATCAGGTGTTACACTACTTAAAGGGAACCCCTAGAAAAGGCATTCTCTTCAAATGTGGTGGTAACCTAACAATTGAGATGTATATTGATGCAAACTATGTTAGTTCTCCTTTAAATTGTCGGTCACCTTCAGGTCTTATAATGTTTCTGAGAAGAAATTTGATTACTTGACACAGTAAAAAAATAGAATGTTGTTGCTCGCTCTAGTGTAGAATCAGCATTCAGGGCATTTGAACATAGAATATGTGAACTACTTTGGGTGAAGATTTTACTCATTAACCTAAAAGATTCTTATTTCTTGTCCTATGAAGTTCTATTGTGACAATAAATCTGCAATTAATCTTGTGCATAATCCCATTCAACATGATCACACAAAGCAAGTGGAAATAGACCATCACTTTACCAAAGAAAACTTGGAGTCTAAATAAATATGTATTCCCTACATCTCTGCTCAACATCAACTACTTGATTTGCTAACAAAAGGTGTCTCTAAGACTCAACTAGAACAAGTGCTTTTCAATCCGGGAATAGATGATATCCACTCACCAGCTTAAGGGGAGTGTTGAAATACAGTGTAAATACTGCGTTAGCAGTTGGGTGAGGTGTATCACATGCTTCACTTAAAGAAGCACATGAACATCACTTGTGTGTCTGGGGATGTGAGGTTCTATGTCTAGAACCTTCTCCCATTGATCTATTATAAATAACAGACCCTTGTCCAATGTAAACTAATCTTGAAGTTATTTCTTTTTTCCCTCATATGTTGTGAACAGAAGTTCCTTTTTCCCTTCCACAAGGTCTGTCATTCTTCAAAAATGTTCTTAGGTCTGCCAAGCTTGGGTTGGGCGGTCAGTTATGCACAAATATCTTCTTCACCATCCGTGATCTATAACCATGCCTTGGATGCTGACTCATGGACCACGTTGATGACATTGCACTAGGTTTATTTAGTCACAACATTGCTTGTATGTCTTAGGAAGAATCCACGATTTCTCAGCAGCAATTACATCACAAAAACATGGGTAGGCGTTTCCAAGGGGAGGATGCTTATTTTGCATGATCTTATATTACTTTGCAAAATTGGTTTCCTAAATCAAGATTCATACCCTGTCCTGGGTCATTTCGTTTTTAATTCGCTTCCAAGACATTTGAGAGCACGAAGCTTAATCAATCTCTCAACTCTCTTAATCTTGCTTCTATTTTTTCTCTTCTCCTCAGGTGATGTTTGTCTGAGCTTGCTGAATTAACATATCTGTACAACATTGTTGTTTGATTGTTTGGGAACTAGAAATGTTCACAATCAGAGCTACTCATGACAACTAGAAGAAATTTTGTTTCAAGAGTTTATTGCTCACTCCGTCGAAATGTAGCTGAATGTTTGCTGATATATGTGATTTTACTCCCGCTAATCAATACTTTATAGTTGCAACTTGAAAATGACTTATGATTGAGGAGTTTAAATGGTTCCACAGGTTTATGTATCTTACTGACTAGATCTGACTTGAAGCAAATTTCCAGATGCCTAAATTATGATGTCCAAGTTGAATTCTAAGGTTACTCACTCTCAAAAACTTTTGCTGTCGTATAGGACATCCATCATAAATATTACCACCCAAGCAATGCAAAGATATGGTTCTATGGAGATGATGATCCGAATGAACGTTTGCACATTTTGAGTGGTATGTCCTATTAGTTTGTTGATTCATATAATCGAATGCTTTCCTTTCATTCATACAATCCCTCATATTCTAGATTGTCTTTATACGAACTGGAAGAATTGATCTTGGCTTT
Organism: Spirodela intermedia; assembly: GCA_902729315.2. Taxonomy (NCBI): domain Eukaryota; kingdom Viridiplantae; phylum Streptophyta; class Magnoliopsida; order Alismatales; family Araceae; genus Spirodela; species Spirodela intermedia. The sequence continues at coordinate 4,435,217 of LR746271.1, forward strand.
GTTTAACGTCAGTTCTTTGAGATGGTTAACACACAAATTCATAAACATATAGAATCACTTTTTATTGATGGCACTCTGCGTACCACTCCACTGAATTTGATAAAATCGAAGAGAGATTTTATTGAGTCCTGTAGGAACATCCTTAAATCTAGAAGATGAAAGTTATGCTAGTGGGCACAAAATTAGTTATATGGTGAGTGCAATTTTTTTCTGTAAATGGAACATGTTTTGATAACGAGAAAAATATTGAGTTATAGGTATCAATTCATTTATTTTCATATTCTAAAATGAAAAGCGGATCAAGAGGCCATGAAGTGTCCTAAAAAACTAGGATTAACTTGTTGGTGTGTTCCCCATGTACTATCATCCTGATGTTTTGTGTCTGCAATATTCTTATATTGCTCGGGAATATTCTAATGCTTAGATGTGCGTTTGTTGGATGATAATAAATCAATTTAATCCATGCTAGAATTGTGGCAATAGAATACTTACTAGCATTTATTGACTGATGTACAGATTTTTGGCAGCTAATGACGGCCTTGATATTTTTTCTATCTTGATCAGTATGATAAGAGCCCTATTTCTAATGAGTCGAGAATTGAACCTCAAAAGCTCTTTTCAACGCCAGTAAGGGTAATAGTGAAATATCTTGCTGGTGACGGTGATGATAATAAAAAAAAAACACATGGTCTGCCTGAGCTGGGTGCTATCTGCTGAGACATTAGATTTGGAAACTGAATCACACTCTGCTTTCTGGATCACCTTTTATTGGGAACACCAGCTTCTCCACTTAGAAGGATCTTACTTGAAAGTAGACTGGGAGATGCAATTGTTGGCAATGGAGTGGAAGATGAATTACTTCAACCTCAGTTCAACACTAAGTTGAAAGGTGTATCTGAGGATGACGTTAAAAAGTAGAGGAACTAATCATAAGCACACTAAAAAATTTAGTAGCAGAAGGATTTGATTCTGAAGCTATAGAAGCCTCTATGAACACTATTGAGTTTTCTCTCAGGGAAAATAATACAGGGTCATTCCCCCGAGGCCTATCTTTGATGCTTCATTCCATTGTAAGAAATTCTCTTCAGGCATGACGTGCAATATAAATTGTATTCTTCTGCTTCAAATTTTATCTTGTTATTTTTTTTTGTTGGCAAATTGGATGTATGACAAGGATCCTTTTGAACCTTTAAAATATGAGAAGCCCTTATAGTCTTTGAAAGCCCGGATAGATGCAGAAGGTTCTAAGGCTGTCTTTTGTCCATTAATAGAGAAATTGATCCTAAATAATGCTCATTGTGTTATAGTTGAAATGCAGGTATATAGACTCATGAAGAATTTAAGAATAAACATCTCAGTTTGGTTTGTATGCTTCTTAGATGTTTTTCTTTCTCAGCCCGATCCTAATAAAGAATCTCAAGATAAGGCAGTTGAAAGACAAATCCTTGAAAAGGTGAAATCAAGTATGACACAAGAGGATCTTGTGGAGCTTGTATGTGGTACTCGGGAGCTATGTTTGAGGCAGGAAACACCAGACCCACTAGAGGCTTTGAAATGTATTCCCAGTCTTTCTCTTGATGATATCCCTAGGAAACCTATACAAATTCTGACTGAGGTAAAATAAAGTTGCTGGTTCCAACCTTAGTGCTTGAAGATATGATTGTAAATAAACGTTTGTCCATCTCTTCCTGAGAAAATAGGAGATGATAATGCAGAACTTATTGTCACGGTTTTGGAGTTGATGTTATAAGTACTTCTAGTTCCTTTCTCATGTTTATGCATTCCTGTTACCAAGTTTGGTGACTAGGGTTATTAACATGCTGTCACATTTTTGGTGACTCTAGATTGCAAAAGTCAATGGAGTGAAAGTTTTGCAGCATGATCTTTTTACAAATGATGTTCTATACCTAGAGGTTGTATTTGATTTGTGCCATTTAAGGCAAGATCTTCTTCAACTGATACCATTATTTTGGTGAGAAATGTTTCAGTTAATGCTACTATTTTCCTAGAAGAGTTAAATTCCTAGTGTTTTCCATTTGCATTGTACTCTCAAAATATCATTCTATTAATTTTGATCTTGTACTCAAAATATCATTGTACTTAATGCTTGATGATTAATGGTGTTTTCTAGTCAATCTTTGCTTGAAATGAGAACAAGAGATCTTGACTTCGTTCGGCTGAATCAGCTTGTTGGAAGAAAGACTGGGGGCATATCAATTTACCCTTTCACACCATCTGTGAGAGAGAAAGCAGATCCATGCTTTCATGTCATTGTCCATGGTAAAGCAATCGGGGAATGGGTGGAGGATCTATTTAGCCTGGCATTAGTTACGATTATTAATATTGTTCTCTGTTATTGTCAGGTTTTTTTTTACTTTATAAAGTACAGGAATGAATTTCATATCTCTAGTGTGTAATGACTGTCTCAATGATCTTTGTCACAGTTGTTTATCTTGTAAACACCAAGATAGGTATAGGAACCTGGTGTCATAATATGAGGATAAACGAGTGGTAGTAAGGAAAGGATTAGTGGAAAACTACAGAAACCCAAAAAATCATTCTAAATGATCTTTTATGATCTAGAATCATTTCTTTTATGGAATAAGTCGCTTGGACTTTTCCTAGTAAACTGATCAAATTTAATGTTGGTCATAGTGTTCTAGTCAAATGTTTGTTATTATCCTTTGGCTCTTTTTCAGAGTGGTCTCCAGGACCTATTACATTTAAGTTATTCCCTCTTCAAAAGCATAGATTAAATAAGGATGGCTTGGTATCTTTTATTCAGTGTTTTTAGATGATTCGAATCGTTGATCTGTTATAGATCTATGGAATATAGAATAATATATAGGATGCGATTACATATTATTGTTATATTTGTCTCTAGTTCATAGGCCTTTGAAAATCATTTGGCTTCTCTAGTATCAAGGGCGTGCAAGATTGCATAGAATAATGGAAACAATGTCAAAGATGGAGAAAATTTGGTTCAGGCATCTGGGTCATTGGAAATTTATTTCCTCAAGTAGTTCTGGCACTTATCAAACATGGGAAGAAAACTTTTTGTAAGGGTGGCTAGAGGAAAGACCACAAGGGGGTGCTGATTGCAATTGGGGTGTAACGAGTATTAGTTATTTTAATGTTGGCAGACGAGGTCCAGATTGTCAAATTGTACTCATGCCAGGAAATAGGAGAATCACAAAAGCTAGGAAATGTCAATTTAACTGAATATTCGTCACCTAAATAAATGTCTTCTTTGAGTACTTACAGTAGGTTTATGTTTCCAGCTAGGTGCCTTGGTTTCAAAACCACACTTTAATCCTAGGAAGCATGGAAACTTTCTCCGAGAAAGGTGATCGTTTAAGATGTGTGAAGGTTGGACTAGAATAAGGGATTAGGAGGCAGGGCTAGATGGAACTTAGAGACAAGTATAAACCAGCGCTAAAAGATGTTTGATAGCAAATTAACTGAGCGGTTCCTTATGGAGAAAGAGCTGGGAATGAAATTTTCATTCAAAAGATTGTTTTTTTAATACCAAGTTCAGCCTCTGAATTATAGGAGTTACATGAGGCCTTTAAAGGGCTCTCTTAAATCTGTCCTCGAGATGCCAACTGTTCTCATAATTAATTGTCTGAAATTTTGGCCTTAAAAATAGTGAAAATGGTTAGGATCTGATAAGTCTTCATTATCATGAGTTAATAATTAGTAAATAATATAGTTTTAGCCTTAACTCATGATAAATAGACTTATATTTGTGTTAAAGAATGATTTTTGGTTTTCAATTGATTAACGTGAATTTTTGGGTAATTATGTGATTTTATACGATTTTTACAGTCTTACTTTTGAGATAAATGAAGAACAAGAAATAAAAATAAAAATATTGCAAAAATGAGGGGACCCGCCGGCCAGCCGTGCCCGCGAGCGGGTCGGAAGCACAGTCGGGGAGTAAGCCGCGAGCAAGGGCTCAAGCGGCTTGGCTTTGGGACCGACAGGCACGCGTACGCCACTCCCCTTCCACGTCACCGGTGGCCAGCCGGCTGTGGCGCAAGGAGTGGTCGTACACGTGAGAGAAGGGACTTTACTCACAAAGCTAACATTACTATATATTCGCCCGAAAACTCGGCGTACAACCAATGTGGGACTAAACCCACACCTTCCTCAGAAGAGGCGGGGTTGACCGGCACGGGTTCGAATCCTCCCAGAGTCAAAATTCATATATTTTTATCTGATTATTGCGACTTTCCTGCAGATCGCTGGTGAAGGATTAAGCAACGAGAATCGCTGGATCATCGGCGAAAATCTCGTCAACGCGATTCGCGGAGCATTGCTACTAAAATTGCTGAACGATTCGCGATAAAAGGATCGCGAATCCATCGAGTAAATCATCTCCGATTGATCGACGAACAAGCTGTCGTCGGGAAGAGGACGATCCGCCAGGAGACCAGTCGCCACCCCCTGAGAGCGTACCAGATGCGATGAAGAGCCTCCTCTTGCTGCACGGACCTGAGGATGAAGCTCCCTAACACACGCCTCACCTCCATCCAGCTCCTCCCCGTTGGGTGACAGCCGCCGGAGAGCCACAAAGTCACCGTTAGGTGACAGCCGCCTGAGACAATTTGACGACCCACTTCATTGATCTCTAGACTTCGCGAGAAGATCTAGAGATTGCCCACGTCATCTTTGTCCAAGGAGAGCCTTCGAGGCTGTGGACACTACACAACGATCCTCCCGAATGCTCAGGATTCCGGTGCATTGCCAACACATCGCCGTCGCGATGCCAGAACTCTATTTTCCTGCTTTCAATTTAATTTACGCTTCATTTAGTGATACTTTGTTGATTTTAATTTACCAAACTATACTTCGTTCAGTTACAATTCTTTCGGCTTTTACAAATCTTAATTTGATTAATTGAGTCGTCTGTAATCACTTACGTAAGAATCACCGGGCAGAACTCTATTTCCGCTTGATTCGCATTCGCCGGGTGCTGACGTCATCTCGACATCCGCACCCTTATTTCCTTTTTTTTCGTGAATTTTAAATATATTTCCTTTTTATGTCCTAGTATAAAATTCGTAAGAAAATCGTATTCATTGAGAAAAATTCTGAATAATTACCAAATATTATATAACATCCCTGTGATCGACCTGAAAAATTATCGCTATTTTTGAAATTTTTATTGAATTATAATTGATATATTTATTTAGAAATACTTCTAAATATCTGAAAATTCATATTTTCTAGTTTTATAATTTTTATATTTACGTGATTTAATATACAACGACTGAGTCACGTTAGTCCTCACGTGATCCAAACTTGTTAAAGACAGTTGATGTGTACGATGCAATTGCAAATTTTCTCTATGAGCTAGAGCTGGATGACAATACTCTCACCAAGGCAATCATTGGGGCCATTGGAGATGTGGATCCATATCAGCTACCTGACGCCAAGGGTTATAGCAGGTGATAGTTTCTTTTGCACACACTTGATGGAAGTCTTTAGTTATCACCTATCTGGCTTCAAAGTCTCAAGATTGTTTAAACAAGAGGGGAAAGCATCTCATAAGAGGCGAAACATAGAACCCTTTGCACTACTGGTTATGAGTTATCGAGTAATAGGCTACATCATATGATTTAGATGGACAGAAAAGTATTGGATGATAATCGCCCAGAAACCGAGCTGCTTAAATCATGTGATAAATCACATGAATAGCCAATCCCATAACTGAAGTCGTCCTCCTATCTTGAGAAACACAGAACCCTTTGCCATTGCCAGTTATGAGTTCTCAAGTGACATAGTAGGCTACATCATATGATTCAGATGGACGGAAAAGTAATGGATGATAATCGCCTAGAAATTGAGCTGCTTAAACCATGTGATAAATCATATGAGCAGCCCATCTAGGTGTGGTTGTGATCTTCGGTTTTGTAGGTTGAAAATCTCATATTTCTACACATGTGGACAGCAATTGTCATGGGAAGCAATGAGTATTAGTGCCATTATCTTCTCAAATCTTTCTATTGCATGCATCAAATGCATAGCTTGTTTAATGATGATTACATTATGCTTTGAGTTTTTAGTCTTATGAGGCACTTGCTGGGCATCACAGAGGAGGAGAGGCAGATTAGGCATGAAGAAATCTTGTCAACTAGGTAAGTTAGGCTCCAGCTAGGGAATGGCATTGCCTTGGGAATTGGGATCTCACTAGATGTCTCACCTTGCAGCATGAAGCACTTTAGGGAGTTTGCAGATGCCATTGAGGTAGTGAAAGATAAAGGAGTTGTGGTAGCTGTGGCACCTATTGATGATGTGGCCAAGGCAAATGAGGAGAAGGGCGGGTTCTTTGAAGTCAAGAAGGTTTTGTGACCACAAGCATGACTCATGTTATGTTTCTCTCACTTGTTCTCTCTTTAATAGTAAAACTATAGCAACTTATTTAACCTTAAACATTGGCCTATTGATAAATCTTCATTATCATGAGTTAATAATTAATTAATAATATTATTTGAGCCTTAAATCATAATAAATAGACTTATATTTGTGCTAAATTATGAAAAATGATTTTTAGTTAATTAATCTGAATTTTTGGTTAATTATGTGATTTTATATAAATTTATATAAATTTTATAATCATTTTTTTGAGATAAATTAAGAAAAATAAAATAGAATAAAAAGGTAGAAAAATAAAGGAACTTGCTGGCCAATTGGGCCCACAAGTAAGTTAGAAACATAGTAGAGAAGAGTCGTGAGTAAAGGCTCAAGTGGCTAAAGATAAACTAGTATAAGACACTTGTGTATCACTTTCCTTTTACATCATTAATGACTAATTGGGTGTGGGGTAAAGAGTGGTTGTACATGTGAAAATGAGACACATTGATTACTAAATCTCATATTACTATATATTCATTTTAAAATTCAATATATAATTGATGTAGGACTAAGTTGGTAGTCACGACTTCTCTAAAAATTTTATGATTTTTAATACCTAAATTACCTCTTATTTATTACAAGTATATACTTATATAATGTCACTTTATAAGAATATTTGCATACTTATTTTACTTTCTTATACAAGTGGGTGACCAACGAGGGTTTGAATCTTATTAGGGTCAAAACTCATATTTTTATCTAATTAAATCATAATTTTCTTACAAATTATTGGTAAAAGATTAAATTGTCAAAATTACTCAATCATTAGTGAAAATCTTATTAATGAAATTTATAGAGTATTGTTACTAAAATTTTTGGACGATTTTAGATAAAAAGATCACAAATTCAATTAGTAAATTATCTATGATTGATCAACAAACAAGCCGACATTGAGAAGAAGATGATTTGTTAGCGAATGAGTCGTCACCTCTTGAGAGCATACCAAATATTTAGAAGAGCCTCCTCTTGTTGTGTGGACTTCAAGATGAAGCTCCCTAAAACATGTTGCACCTTCATCCAACTCATCTTCATTGAATGATAGCTGCCAGAGAGCTATAAAATCATCATTTTTTTGCTCCATTGGGTGACACCCATTAGAGATGATTCAATGACTCACTTCATTGATTTCTAGATTTTGTAAGAAGATTAAGAAATTATTCATGTTGTCCTTATCTAAGGAGAGCCTTTCAAACTATAAACATTGCACAACAATCCTTCTAAAGCTCAGGATTTCGATCCATTGTTGATGTATCACTATTATGACATTAGAACTCTATTTTATCATTTTTAACTAATTTAACTTTTATTATCATTTTTTGAACTTTGAAAGAAGATCTAGTGAATGCCTAGGTCATCTATGTCCAAGGAGAATTTTTTGGGGCAATAGACATTGGTTGATGATCCTCTTGAACATACAAAATTTCAGCAATTGTTATCGCGAGGTTGGAACTCAGTCTTCTCTACTTTAAACTTAACTTTAACTTAATTTAGCAATATGTTTTATGATTTAAAGTTTTTAATATCTTCTTCATTCAATTATGATTCTTTTGGTTTTTCAAAAATCTTAATTTAACCTATTAAATCATTTGTAATCGCTTATGTAAGAATTAATGAGTGGAACCTTATTTTCACCCAAATCGTATTACACAAGGCACTAATGTCATCTTGACATCTACACCCTTATTTCTCTTTTTAGTTAATTTTTAAATATATTTTGTAGTCATTATTTACTCTAAAAATCATAACTTACATCCCTGTGCTCAACTTATAAATTTCTCACTATTTTTTAGAACCTTTTTTTGAATTATAATTTATTTATTTATTTATAAATATTTTCAAATTTTCAAAAATTAGTATTTTCTAGTTTTATAAATTTTAAATTTATGTGATTTATTATATAACAAAAGAAAAATCACATCAAATTTTGATGATATTGTTTGGGATGTATTATATAATATTTGGTATTTTTCTATTTTTCTCTTAGAGTATACCAAAAATATTTCACTCTTGTTTTTTTTTCTTGTAGAAAAATTAAAAAAAAGAAAAAAGAGAATGAAAGGTAGCAAGGCAAGGATTGAAGCAGACTAAAGGAGGGCAATAGTTATTAAAAACAGTTCTCGAATTTATTAATTTTTATATGTAATAGAAGATCCTTACACCCAAGGTTAAAAAATTCTTTCACTATTTCATCTAAAACTAAAATTTTGAAAGAAAAATTAATTTTGATGGAGCCTAAAGGAAGTTAGGTCAAATTGAGAACAACCTTATGGCCATGAAAAATCATTATATACGTAATTCATTTCAATGAACATCTAATATTAGACTCCCATTAGAACCCATAGTTAAATTCGAAATAAATTCAAAATTTTTCTAAATGCTCTCTAATTTTCATAGATTACCTTAAAAGGAATTTCCTCAACATTTAAAAAAAATTCATATGGTTTGTGATTTAGTTAATCTGTCTCAAGTTATCCGAGAAATTATTAAGATGAAATTATTTTCTCATACACTTAGAGACAAGGCTAGTTATTAGTTATTCGCATTAGATAGAGAATTAACTAATTAAAAAGATATAAAATAGGTCTTTCTTCAAAAATTTATCTCTTAAAAAAAACTCAAAATATGAGAAAACATATATGGAAAATTCAACATTATACCCAAGCAGTAACTCAAAATATTAAATTTGTTTATGATAGATTATTAAAATAACATAAAATATAGTTGCTTCTATATGTGAAGTAGTTTTTATAATTAAAATCCTTGGTGAGATTTATAGCCTGTACGAGAATTTAAGTGAAAATTCTAGAGATCAAGCCTCTTTTGAGTTATATAATATGGATAAGAAGAGAAGATTTATGAATTACATCATCAAGATTATTTTAATTTAAGAAATGATGTTATTTAGATTAATCAAAGTTTAGAAAAACTTGATTTCTTTATTGATAATATTAGAAAGCCTCCAAACTCTCAATTTAATTCAAATAGTACTTGTCCTACATATGGTGAAAATGATCATTCTAAATTTCAATACTATAATTTAGATAAATTATTTCAGCTTATGTAAAAGTAAGTACAAGTAGCCCACATTCTAATAGAAATAGGGAGTTTTCTTCTAATTCTTATAATCCTAATTAAAAGAATAATTTTTCGTGAAAAGACCCAAGTAATATTTAAAATTCAAAATTTGAGATTTGGATATCCTAGAGTGATTATTAGTGATGGAAGAACACAATTTACATAAATATTTAAGGAAACTATTGAAAAAGAATGAAGTACACCGTAGAATAGGCACTTCATATCATCCCCAAACAAATGGGCAAGTTGAAGTAGCAAATAGAAAGTTTAGAGAATTTTGAGAAAAATAGTTAGACCAGATAGGAAAACCTGGCCAATGAAATTACAACATATATTATGGGCTTATAGAACATGTTATAAAAATTCCATAGGTATGTCCCTATTTTGTCTCATTTTTGGAAAATCATGTCATCTTCTTGTAGAAATAAAACATAAAACATTATGGGCTATAACAAAATTATGTATGGATGAAAAATCAACTAGTGAACATAGAATTTTTCAGCTACATAAATTAGAGGAGTTGAGGAATGAAGCTTATGAAAATCATAGAATAATATAAAGAAAAAACTAAAACCTTTCATGATAAATACATTTGCAAAAAAAAATTGATGTTGGCCAAAAAGTGTGGTTATATAGTTCTAGGCTGAAATTATTCCCAAAAAAATTAAAATCAAAATAGATAGGACCTCATGTGGTGGAAGAGACATATGATCATGGGGGTGTTAAAGATCCTAAAAGTGATCATAACTTTAAGGTAAATAGATAGTGGCTTAACCATTACATAGATTATGAATGTCTTGCAGAAAAAATATATTATTAAAAAAAAATTAAGAGTAAGATTAATCTGTTCAACTAGAGACATTAATTTCAGTGCTGCATGGGAGGCAACCCATGGTTTTTATTTCATTCCATTTTTTCTTAAGTTTTTTCTTTTTATAATTTCGTAGTATTTATTTCTGTACTTATGTTTTTTTTTTTTTTCTTCCATAGAAAAAAATGCAGGAGTGTAAGATGAAGTGGAAAATTAAAAATGAGGCTTAGGTGATGTCTTTTTGAGCTTTATCATTTATGACAACATTTTTAGTGTTTAACTTTGCATTTATACATGGTTCACTTGAAAATGATATTTTCTACATATTTCGTTCTGATTTTTCTATGTCATTGAGGACAATGCCATTTTTAAGTTGAGAGGTTAAGTATTAAGTCTATATTTATGTTGTAGGATGATTAAGAACATTTTTTTTGCATTTTTTTTCATGATCACTTATAAAAGCAACTAGAAAAAAAATAAAATTTAAAAAAACTATAGCATTTGTTTTCTAGTTTTTTGTTAGGAATAGTAAAAAATAATTTACAGATTGTCAAAAAAACCCAAAAAATTAAAATTCTAGAGACCCTTTTCTCACATTTCAATCCCCTAGAAATATTTTGTTGAATTCGAAATTATAGCTATAAAGAGGATAGTTTTGATTTATTTTTGATAAATTCATTGCTGCTAAAAATAGAACTAAAAACAAAAAGCAGAACTATCAAAACTATCTAATTTAATTTTTTTTTACATCATATTGCATGCATGAAAATTAAATGAATTAGATTGATTGATATCAAAAGATATTAGGATGATTATTATTGAGTTAAAAGAATAATTTAGTAGCATAAAATATTGAAATACTCCTTGGATACATAATAGATAATATGGATTTAATTTTATAGATTTTTATTTCATGATCTTAGTGGATAATATTTACTTGATGTGAAAATTTGATTGATCATTTCAGTTTAATAGAGATTTTTACACCTTGATCTATAGGGCTAGTCAAGAGAAATAATTTATTTTAGAATTTATTTTAAAAAAAGAGTAATGTCAAAAATTTGAAAACAAAGAGTACACATAGAGGATGTGAGACATTATTCTTATTCTCAAAAATTTTCTATAAAAAAACACTTATTATAAAGTAAACAAATAATGTGAAAGCCATAAAAATGAAAAGTACACATGGAGGGTGTGAGACATCATTCTTATAATTTTTAATGTGATTTTATGTGAATTAATATAATTTTTATAATCTTATTTTTGAGATAAATAAAGAAAAAATAAAATAAAATAAAAAGATAGAAAAAGGGAGGAACTTGCCAACCAACCAACCCTGCAAGTGGGTTGGAAGTGCAGTTAGGGTGGAGCCACGAGTAGGGGTTCGAATAGCTATGGACCGATAGGGGCATGTATGCATCACTCTCTTTGCATGTCACTAATGGACGAGTAAGCATGGGATAAAGAGTGGTCGTACACATGTGAGAAAGGGACTTATTTATTCTCAAATCTTATATTACTATATATTTATCCTAAAATTCTATGTATAATGGATGTGAGACTTAACTTGGGTCACACCTTCCCTCAATACTTTTATGATTTTTGTACCTCAAATACCTCTTATTTATTACAAGGAAGTACCTTAATGATGTCACTTTATAAGAAAATTTGTATATTTATTTCACTCTCTCATGCAAGCGAGCAATTAGTGAGCGTTCAAATCCTACTAGAGTTAAAACTCATATTTTTATATGATTAAATCACGACTTTCTTACAAATCCTCAATGAAGGATTAAGTTATCAGAATTATTCAGTCATTGGAGAAAATCTTGACAACGTGATTCGTGAAGCATCGTTACTAAAATTTTTAAATAATTTGAAATAAAAGTATCTTGAATCCATTGAGTAAATCATTTCTAATTGATCGAGAAATAAGCTGTCATTAGGAAGAGAATGATTTACTGTGAGACGAGTCGTCACCTCTTGAGAGTATATTAAATGTAATGAAGAGCCTCCTCTTACTACATAGAGTTGAGGATGAAACTCCCTAAGACACACCCCACTTCCATTCAGCTCATCTACATCGAGTGACAATTGCTGGAGACAATTCGACGACCTATTTTATTGATCTCTAGTGAACTAGATTTAGAGGTTAAATATGTCGTTGTGATGAAATTAAGTTCATACAAATAATATTTATAAAACCTCACTCTTTTATTTAGGATAACTAAGGGTCTATCCTCAGAGAATGTGGGTAATAAGAGTAAGAATTCTACCTATTTTATTTTATATATACATATATTTATAATTGTGAAGGGTAGAACTAAATGTAAAAGGGTGAAGACAAGAGTCATGAAAAATAGGGTCAAAGAGAGAGAATAGATCTAATACAATGAAATAATAAAATAAATAGTAAAATTAGTTTGAATTAAAAGTTAATCTATCCATGAAGAGGATTACAAAGACACCCCAAATCTAGATATTGCACAAACCACATTGTGCATCAATCTTAGGCCGAATGATGCTTGATCTATGATGTTCCTGATGAGCTCTAAGTAATCTCTTCTCCATGATGATCTTGGGCATGAGAATGTCATTAACCAGGCCTTGATTTCTCTCTTGTTTCCTTTGACTAGCCACTGCTAGAGAGAGAGCCAAAAAGCACCCTTTAAGAGGGAGATGAAATGCCTTAATTCTCTCAAGAGTTAGGCCCCTCCAATGGATGGTTATAATTAATAACCAACTCTCTTCATGGACGGTTTAGATCATTTCATGAGGGTGGTGGTCTAATCTTTCTCTTAATCTCATTTTAAGATGCCCTAAGATGGGTAGCCTAAATCTCATCTCTTGATAGTCCTTTTAAATCCAAATGGGTTAGGCCAAGGTGACGCCCTCTCTTGGGCCTATAAACATGTTAGATTGGCTCTTTCCATAAGATTTAGATTTTTCATTAGGCTGAAAGCTTGGGCTTCTTCCATTACTTTCAACTCATATTAAGAACTCACCTTAAGTCCTTCCAATCAAATAATTAATAAGAAAATGTGAGAGAATCACCACTTGACTTGATAAAAGTCAACTAGGATTAGTCTCATAATATAAATAAAATAAATAAAATAATATATATTAGAACATAAATGATAAAATATTATAATTATCATAATGAGTTGATAACACATGTTAAATTATATTATCAATCTATATATAAGATATTAAAATATAGATGCAATTAATAATTTATAATTATCAATCTTTAGACTTGTAAGAAGATCTAAAGATTGCCTATGTCATCTTTGTCTAAGGAGAGCCTTTAAGGTAATGGATACTGCACAATAATCCTCTCAAATGCTTAGGATTCTGACGGATTGTCGATGCATCATCGTTGCAATGCTAGAACTTTATTTTATAATTTTTTAATTAGTTCAACTTCCACTACCATTTTTTAGACTTCCAAATGAGATCGAGTGAATGTCCAAGTTGTCTATGTCCAAAGAGATCCTTTGAAGTTGTAGACATCGCTTAATTGGAATGCTATGTAAGTTGTAATCTCAATATGAAATTAAATGTCAACCCAAGGCCTAATTGGAATTGGTACTGTTATCTAGAGTAATGTTTAGACATTGCATTTTATTAACTTGATCTATTTACATCTTTGTACATGATCTTCTACTTCCTTCTCTAATTGAAGTGAAAAATAGTATTCTTCTACTAGTTGTTATGGTATCATACCCTAAATGTCCTTCTAGTGCTCCATATAATTCTTAGACAATTTTTCAGTATCACCATATTCTATTAATGCATAAATAATTTCCACAAAAAAAACATAGTTTATGTACATGAAATCTAGTTAATAAACCCATCATATAGGCTTCCCAAATTCAGCCAAAATTTCATCACTTTTGTATTGAGCTTTCAAGGATAAAATATTTATTTGGGGGACAAGAAAGGGGGGGGGAAGAGGGGAGTCAATGGTGCTTCAAAGGTCACAAACCATTGTATCATTCTACTAAGTTGATTTACATTGCATTTGAGTCCTCTCTTATAAAAAATTTTTCTAATAAATGTAACCCATTTATGATAAATTAAATGAATATTTATTTGAATATTAGTAATGGTTAGTTGTTGGTGAGCATAAATAATATAAATTAAATTTAATAAGATAACTTTCCACATCTGTAAAGGTTTCTTTGAAACCATAAAATTTGAACTAATTGGTAGTTTTATTTTTACTATAAAAGTCATATGATGGCTGCATTGGAATAATGACTTGTACTCTAATTATTACATCACATTTCAAATAAAATAGTTTTTGAAATATTTGCTGTGTTTATATGGGAAGAGAGTAATTTATCATTTAGTAAAACTCATTCTAGCTTCTTTTACCAAAGAACTTTTTGCCATTTTTGTGGAATTATTGATCAAAGTTTAATGATAAATTTTAAAATGAAAAGGAGACAATATTTGTAAACTATTCTTCAAATTGGGTTTCTTTTCTAGCAATCATTCTTGGATTGATTGAACCATCTGTTTATTCTTATCATCCCATTCACACTCAATAATCCTAAGTTAACTAGACTTTAACTATTCATAAAATAGCACTATAGTATAAAGTATTGTCACATCTTTCTCTTAGGTCCCTAATAGGCTACTAAGTTCACAAATATATATTCTTCGAATTAAAAATTATCACATGTTTTAAAATTAAAATTTTGCAAAAAAAAACAGACCTTGAATTCTTCGAAAGTCAATTTGGGAATAAATTTGGGATCACCAGCACTGTCAACACCATATGCATTATTAGGAAAGAGAGCCTACAGGGCATTAAACATTATTATAGATGATATCAAGAAATAAAAAACCTAGGCAAGAAATGAAAAATGAAAAATAATATGTAACGTTTCATTCCTCATATTATAATTCTCAAAGATGGAAAAAAATATTATCCTGAGCTCATGTAAAAACCTATATTCTGGATATAGAATAGTCTAGAATGGAAGGCTAGTATAAAACACTTGAAAGATACAATAGGCCAGTGACTAGCGAACTCCAAAAAGACTGAAAATTCGGTCAGATCCAAAATCCACAACTATTTAGGTGCAGATAAGAAATTTAATGTACATCAAATCAAATTTGTGAAATAAATTCATTGTTAAATAATAATTCTGTGAAATAATAGATATGCATCAAACCCCAGACCCTTGTCATTAGTTTTTGTACATCTGAATACTAACCTAGAAGAAACCATCAGTTTTTGTACATAAAAGAATTAAGTAAATTGGAATTTCCCACCAATGCCATTTCTATTTAACCAGATCCCTAAAAGCAATCTTAATGTTAATTTCACAAAGGGTTTCAAGGGAGCTTGCTTGTTGACACACTCTGCCAAGTATATTATTAGGCTTTGAATAAGCCCCCTTCATTTCATTTAAAACCACACCTGAAATTTGAGGTAATAAACTTTTTAAAATGTAAAGATAGAGTAGAATCATCACTTGATTATCGAGCATGGTCATCAACAAGACAACCTTCAATATCATGGAAGGGGGAATTCTATAGCACTATAACAATTATATGATACCTTTAAAGGATATCTCTTCAGAGGGATCATTAAGCTCATAATGCCATCCCTCCTATTGAAATATTTGAAAATCCTCAACGCATTTAGGAAGGAAGACAGTGTCTAGGGCCACATCAACCAAATTATAGAAATCCTAGAGAAATTTTTTGAATCTAAGTGAAAGTACAGAAAAAGTCGAACCACACAGCTACTAAATCATGAAGATCATGAAGTGAAAATATGTAAAATCAAATTCATGTTATCTATCATGTATCCAAGGAGTATTCCAGCATTTCATGCCACTAAATCATTCTTTTAACTCAATAATAATCTTCCTAGTATCTTTTGGTATCAATCAATTTAATTGATTTAATTTTTAGTGCATGTAATATGATGTAAGAAATTTTTAAATTAGATACTTTTGACAATTCTACTTTCTATTTTCAGTTTTGTTTTTAGCAATAATTAATTTGTCAAAAATAAATCAAAACTATCTTCTTTATAGTTGTAATTTTGAATTTCAGTAATATATGTCTAGAGGATTGAAATGTGAGAAAAGGGTCTCTAGAATTTAAAATTTTGGACTATTTTTGACAGTCTATTGTTCCTAATAGAAAACTAGAAAATAGATGTTGTAGTTTTTCCGATTTAGTTTTTTAGTTATTATTCTATGTGAGCATGAAAAAATGCAAACACATGTTCTTAATCACCCTCCTTCAGTACGCTCCAATCCTTGCCTTGCTACATTTCGTTTCCTTTTTTTTCCATTTTTTCTTTAAGAAGAAAATAAAACACGAGTTCTAAAAAAATACTAATTTGTGATAGAAAAATATTTTGTGTACTCTAAGAAAAAAATAGAAAAATGCTAAATATTATGTAATACATCCCCAGTAGCAGCCCCAAAATTTGACGTGACTTAGTCATTTTATAGCAAATCACGCAAATTTAAAATTTGTAAAACTAGAAAATACTAATTTTCAGATATTTAGAAGTATTTTTGAATAAATATATCAATTATAATTCAATACAAGTTCTAAAAATTGTGTACTCTAAAAATTGTGTTCTAAAAATTTACTCTAAGAAAAAAGATTGTGTACACCAATCTTTTGTGTACTCTAAGAAACAAATAGAAAAATGCTAAATATTATGTAATACATCCCCAGTAGCAGCCCCAAAATTTGACGTGACTTAGTCATTTTATAGCAAATCACGCAAATTTAAAATTTGTAAAACTAGAAAATACTAATTTTCAGATATTTAGAAGTATTTCTGAAAAAATATATCAATTATAATTCAATACAAGTTCTAAAAATTGTGTACTCTAAAAATTGTGTTCTAAAAATTTACTCTAAGAAAAAAGATTGTGTACACCAATCTTTTGTGTACTCTAAGAAAAAAATAGAAAAATGCTAAATATTATGTAATACATCCCCAGTAGCAGCCCCAAAATTTGACGTGACTTAGTCATTTTATAGCAAATCACGCAAATTTAAAATTTGTAAAACTAGAAAATACTAATTTTCTGATATTTAGAAGTATTTCTGAAAAAATATATCAATTATAATCCAATACAAGTTCTAAAATTTGTGTACTCTAAAAATTGTGTTCTAAAAATTTACTCTAAGAAAAAAGATTGTGTACACCAATCTTTTGTGTACTCTAAGAAAAAAATAGAAAAATGCTAAATATTATGTAATACATCCCCAGTAGCAGCCCCAAAATTTGACGTGACTTAGTCATTTTATAGCAAATCACGCAAATTTAAAATTTGTAAAACTAGAAAATACTAATTTTCAGATATTTAGAAGTATTTTTGAATAAATATATCAATTATAATTCAATACAAGTTCTAAAAATTGTGTACTCTAAAAATTGTGTTCTAAAAATTTACTCTAAGAAAAAAGATTGTGTACACCAATCTTTTGTGTACTCTAAGAAAAAAATAGAAAAATGCTAAATATTATGTAATACATCCCCAGTAGCAGCCCCAAAATTTGACGTGACTTAGTCATTTTATAGCAAATCACGCAAATTTAAAATTTGTAAAACTAGAAAATACTAATTTTCTGATATTTAGAAGTATTTCTGAAAAAATATATCAATTATAATCCAATACAAGTTCTAAAATTTGTGTACTCTAAAAATTGTGTTCTAAAAATTTACTCTAAGAAAAAAGATTGTGTACACCAATCTTTTGTGTACTCTAAGAAAAAAATAGAAAAATGCTAAATATTATGTAATACATCCCCAGTAGCAGCCCCAAAATTTGACGTGACTTAGTCATTTTATAGCAAATCACGCAAATTTAAAATTTGTAAAACTAGAAAATACTAATTTTCAGATATTTAGAAGTATTTCTGAAAAAATATATCAATTATAATTCAATACAAGTTCTAAAAATTGTGTACTCTAAAAATTGTGTTCTAAAAATTTACTCTAAGAAAAAAGATTGTGTACACCAATCTTTTGTGTACTCTAAGAAAAAAATAGAAAAATGCTAAATATTATGTAATACATCCCCAGTAGCAGCCCCAAAATTTGACGTGACTTAGTCATTTTATAGCAAATCATGCAAATTTAAAATTTGTAAAACTAGAAAATACTAATTTTCAGATATTTAGAAGTATTTCTGAAAAAATATATCAATTATAATTCAATACAAGTTCTAAAAATTGTGACAAAATTTTTAAGTCAATGATAGAGATGTAATATAATATCAAGTAATTTTTTAAAATTTCACTCAAAGAATAAGATTTTTTATAAATTTTAGATAAGAAATTAAAATAAAATATATTTAAAATTTCTGAAAAAGAAAAGTAAGGGTCTAGACGTCAAAATGATGTCATCACCCAACGAATGTAAATTGGGTGAAAATAGAGTTCCGCCGAATGATTCTTATGTAAGAGATTACAAATGATTTAATTGATCAAATTAAGATCTATAAAATCTAAAGAATCATAATTTAATGAAGGATAATTTAGTAAATTTAAATCATATAAATTATTACTTAATAAAATAAAAATTAAGTTAAAAGTAGAAAAATAGAGTTCTAACATTGCAGCAGTAATGCGTTAACGATGTATTAGAATCATGAGTGTTCGAGAAGATTGTCCTATAGTGTTTATAACCTTGAAGTCTCTTTTTAGACAACAACAATGTGGGTAATTTGTAGATCTTCATGCGAAGTCTAGAGATCAACAAAATTGACATCAAATCATCTTCAGTGGTTGTCACTTAGTGAAGTAAAAAATAGCAACTTTATGACTCTTTAGTGACTATCACCCGATAGAGAGAAGCTAGATAGAAGTGAGGTACATATTAGGGAGCTTCATCTTCAAGTCTACATAGCGAGAGAAAGCTCTTTATTACATTTAGTACATTTTCAAGAGGTGATGACTCGTCTTCTAGTAGATCGTTCTCTTCCCGACAATAGTTTGTTCATTGATTAATTAGAAATGTTTTACTTATGGATTCATGATCTTTTTATCGTGAATCATTCAACAATTTTAGTAACAATGTTCTACGAATTATGTCGACTAGGTTTTTGTTAATGATCAAGTAGTTATAGTGGCTTAATTCTTCATCGGCGATCTGTAGAAAAGTCGTAATTTAATCAGATAAAAATATAAGTTTTTGACTCTAATAGATTTGAACTCGTGCCAGTCACCCGTCTACATGAGAGAAATTGAAGTAAGTACTAAAATACCTTTATACAGTGACATTATGGGGGTATTATCTCTATTATAACTAAGGGGTAGTTTAGATATTAAAATCTTTTAAATTATTTGGGGGGAAGGTGTGACACAAGTTTAGTCCCACATCGATTGTATGCCGAAGTTTTGGGTAAATATATAGTAATATCATATTTTCAAGCAATGGGCCCCTTTCTCTCGTGTGTATGACCACTCCTTGCCTCACAATTGGCTGACCACCAGTGACGTGGAAAGAGAGTGGTGCATGCGTGCCCCCAATAGTCTATAGCTGCTCAAGCCCTTGCTCACAACTTCCCCCGATTGCTCTTCTGACCTATTTATAACCCGGTTGGCCAACAAGTCCCTCCTTTTTCTATTTTTTTTATTTTAATTTATTTTTCTTTATTTATCTCAAAAATATGACTAGAAAAATTATATAAATTCATATAAAATCACATAATTAGCCAAAAATTCACATTAATCAATTGAAAATCACTTTCACACTTTTAACAAAAATATAAGTCTATTTATCATGAGTTAAGGTTAAAAACTATATTATTTATTAATTATTAACTCTTGATAATAAAGATATAAAAAATCTACAATAATTATACATATTTCTTTAATTTTGAAGGAAAGAATTTAGTCTCAATAGAAGCCAATAGAGGAAACTTCAATTAAAGCACTCTTTACATCATGAACTTTGACTTTTTTGCTTTAGAAAGTTTCCAAATTAGCCAACCAACATGTTCAAAAATCTAGCATCTAAAATAACTAGGTGCCCATATTCAACAATAATGACAAAATATTAATGCCACCTTCAAACCCCATAGATCATTCCCCATCCTATAACACCGTTCTACCCTCAAACATGCCTAAAAATTGGCAAACATTCTCTCTTCACACTAAATAAATTTCTTGAGAACATAAATTAATGAGCCAACCTCTGAAAAATCAATTAAGTAATTCATAATAAAGGAATGCTACAAGAAAATTATTAACACTAAGTGTGATGAGGACATCAGGGTCAACCACACAACAGTCAAGGTCTATACTATAAAAAAGCACATGGCTGGAGTTTGTGAATAAAATAAGAAGGATCTAATTTGCTACTCATTGGGTCCAAGTTTATGTTTGACTATTTCAGGTGTTTCTAGAGTTTTACAGTTAATCAAAGACCTGAGTGGATCCTAACCATTTTCACTATTTTTAAGGCCGAAATTTCAGACAATTAAATATGAGAATGGTTGGCATCTCTAGGACAGATTTAAGAGAGCCCTTTAAAGGCCTCGTGTAACTCCTATAATTCGGAGGCATTTATTTAGTTGACGAATATTCAGTTAAATTGACATTTCCTAGATTTTGTGATTCTCCTATTTCTTGGCATGGGTACAGTTTGACAATCTGGACCTCGTCTACCACCATTTCGACAATCCTATTTAAGGGTTGGCATGTGGTATCCGATCCTTAAATATTTCGACACTCCTCAAACTGCTTCTTGTGGAGATAGTGGTACTGATTCATGGGACGACTCCAGAGCGAAGACCACTTCGGGCATTGTCGGCGGGGGCGAGGTCGGCGTGCCACTATCGGAGTCACTCTGCCTCTAGGGAGTTTCCCTCACGGAGGTGCGTCAGACGCGACGGTGGAGAAAGCGAGAGGGTCACGCCATCCCCGGTGAATCGCCCGGATTGGAGGTCGTCGACAATATGGGAGAGAAGCAGGCTTCGTCCACAGGCTGTGAACAGCAATATGGAGCCCGGGAAGTGGGGAGAGACAAGGGCGAGAGGTCTGAGCGTAGGTCTATTTCCCTAGTGCTGAAGTGGGACGTTCGCCAAATCGGAAGTTCCAACAGGTTGATCGTGCCTAGGGCACCTGGGCGGCAGACAATGCCTTAGCGGAGAGCGATGCTGATGCGGATGGTTTTGAAAAGAATGTGAAGACTATAAAATCAAGTAGATTCACTCAGAAGATTAAAGTGAATGTGAGTGGACTTTGAAATTATCTAGAAACACCCGCAATTGAAGAAACGAAAGGATCTGCAATTTAAGAAAACCGTTGACAGGACACCGAGATTTATCACGTCAAAAAATATTCTTATCACGGTTTAAGATCTGCCGAATATCAACAACTGGGTATCCTATGGTCTCTCAGAAAACAAAGAGCAAGAAAAAAAAAATGAATGGGAGAAGAGAAAGGCTCCAGACCGAGAGTAATGGGGTCCTCTCGACCAACCCGAGCCGGGACAATGGGATCAAAAGATCAACGATGAATCACTCATCATAAACTTTCTTGAAACAAAAGCATTCTGTCCTTTGTCTTTGAGTCTCGTGCATATTTTTATAGTTTAAAGCAGTAACCATAAATGCAATTAATAGTAAAAAAAATTGCTCTTTTCGGAGCGTTTATGGTTATCGTTGCGGACGTTGAGTGCTCGGAGCTGTTCTTCAGTTATTGTAGTTGATTTTCTGCCGTCATCTTCGTTGAGCTGTTCTGTCGGAGATTGGTTCTACTGTAGCTGTTTCTTTCGACCAGTTCCTCCCTTTCCTTTCAGCTGATGACCCGGCTGAGAATGACACAATACTGCATCAGATGCCACCTGACCGGAGGCCCAAAGAGTCTCTAGAGAATTCCCTTGTGTCCTTGGAATGCTTCATCTTCCTTTAACAAGTCACATATTTCCTCGTCCACCCATCGTACTACAAGAAAGTAAACGAGAGTAACCAAGATCTTAGTCTTTCGATTCCCCACATTCTGCTGTTGGTCTCCTCTTCCATCCCTGTCGGGAGTTTCGTGTCTTTGGGGTACATCTGGGGGATCACGACGGCCATATTCGAGCAGCTGCTCTCTCCCCCTCTATATATATTCAAATGATCCATATGTATATGGGTATATGATGTTATTTATGTCTATGTATGATGTTATTTCTAGTACTTTGCTCTATCCTAGAAGTCACTTGATCATCTACGTTAAGATACGACGAAGAGATTGCAAGAAACAATTCAAATCGGATCATATATATTTTCAATTGGGTTCTCCGACACTTTGCACATCCATATGAGTCATGTTTGGATTAAGGGACCTCAACACCAGTCTCTCCATCCCAATCTGAATTCCGTCTGGATTTCTCTCTTATTTAATGCTGATGGAGTTCTGAAGTTTCCGCCCAACCCTTTCGTCCCCCAATGGCATATAAAGAAAATGCCTAGTCTGTCTTTAAAAGTACCCACAATGAGATGGAACTGCGTTCGCATGGCCGAGGAATAACAGAATTTGTAGTTGTAATGGCTCAACTCCCCTTCAAGAGAAGCTGATGACCTAGGATCTCTTCCGAATACCACATGAAGCATGCCCTATGATGTTCAAGACTGCAGCTGAGGATGAAGTTCACGTCACGTAGCCCACCTTCCATCTTCTCTTTCTTCAGACAAAACAGCATCCGCCGCGAGTCATAAAGGACATACGGAATAACATAACTTTTACCGTAGAATTGCATTCAACATTCGCAGGCATTCCATGTACGTCCATTTCCACGCATATCAGATATAGACAATAGCATCAGTGTACTACATAAACATTGCTTTCGGTCTAATTATTTCATGCACTTTCAACCAGTGAACTTTCGAAAGAAACAACGGTGAGCAGAATGGGTAAATAAGTTGCAAACATCATGTTTATGATGGATTAATAGCTGAGGAGACGGACTATTTTTATGGATTCCCATGTGCCGACTCAGAAGCCTCATAAGGATTCTCCGTCACGCTGCTACCCGCAGCTGACATCCCACATACTGCGAAGCCATCTGATTCGCGAGGACACCATCTTCCGTTCCCATTCCCCAAAACAAATACCTCGCCGCAAAGCCATCTGATTCCTGGTCGTGGTTCTGACGTTCTAAGCGTGTACAACGGTCAATTTGACGATGTGTCTTCCGAGATGCACGCCTTAGGGGACTAGGGAGGATACGTAGACGGAATGTGAGGCCACTGAATTTGCCGTAAAGGCCGGTAGCTGTCTAGCAACTGGTAGAATCTCCGATTGCTTCGTTCAGTTCTGCGTGATCGTGCGACTGACCCATGTGAATCCGCAGTTCGAGAGAACGCCAAGATGAGAAGATCGCCCACGGAACGCGGAGATACTTGGGGGAATCAGTGCCACGAACAGACAGAATGGGACGCCGACACTTGTTACTCAGTGAGGACTGTGTTATAACGAGAATGCGATGATGATCCTGTTGAGACGGCAGAAGGTGATAGGTTCTTGTCATTACTCTTTGTGATAAGCGGTCAGTCGCCGCATTACTCTTCGTGTACTTACTATGTTATTCTCAATGCACGCACCAATATTTCCTTTCGACGCGGTTGGTGTTCCACTTCAGTACTGATTCGATTTATTTCGATGATTCTCATTTTCTGATATTAGCCCTCCTACCTGTCATTTCTGCTGATTCTGACCTTGTTTTACACAGATATCTTTCTTTCGGTACGCTTATTTGATTATTTATTTCCTCGATTTTCATTCATCCAAAAGATTAACAAGTTTGCCCGTCATTTCTACTAAAACCACTTATTTATGGGATTTATTACCTGTCTTATTAATTGTCTGTTCATGCAATCAAGTCCATTTTTTATCACGGTTAGAATGAGTGTGCAGATCTAAGATACTCATTGTTAGATTTATCTTTCTTTGGATGGCTCTAACTTCAGATATTACAGTTGTACACAGTGGTATTTTCTTTTCCATAAACGTAATTTTGACTGAAGCAGGCAAGAATTCTGTTATGTTGTAAACATATCTGCGAACATTTTCACAGGTTTAGGACGTTTTTCCTCCACAAAATGGCTCAGAACACTTGCCTCGTGAGGTTGAACAAGAAGCATGAATTATTGCACTTATATGCCTCATACATAAACTATATAGTCTGCGCATTGGAGAGCACTACAAAATGGCAACGGTTTTCATAACTGATAGCAGTTAAAAACATCAGAAGGCTCTCATAGATGGACTCGTGAATAGAAAGTTTTAAGAGCCCTCGATATTTACCCATATGGGAATATTCTTCTTCATAATTTGCATGTATCTTATCTTATAGAAATTAATGAAGATGTTGGCAAGATGCCTACCGAGAGGAAAATTTTGATTGTATAATTTCTATTGATTGTGAATTATTATTATTGAAAAGTTTATTTTAAATCATAATACCAACACTTGTAAAACCTAAACTCTTTAAATATATCTATGAGAATTTATATTGTTATTTGTTGTTATTTTTTTACCATAGTCTGATGTATGGCTGCAACAAAGTCTGCTACCAAATTTGCCACTAATCATGAATCATGTTCGTAGAGTTTTATAGTCATGAATCCGATGGCCAACTCTAAAGCCATAAATTTAGTGGTGAGCTCGTAAAGGACTTTAGGAAGATTAGATGTGAGCCAATAATCAACCATAGTACAGGCGGTGTACTTATGATAAGTGTGGATAGAGATGAACTCTGTTGGAAACTACATTGTAAAAAATAACTCTAAAGCCCATTAAATAAATGAATATCATGTGTCCTCCCTTTCACTCCTACATATTGCTTACTTGGACAAAATATTCTTCTAACACAAATATGGTAGAATATATGAGAAACTTTACTGAATGAAAGGTTTGAACGTGATGAGAAAGATGAGTGTAATTTGATATGTAATGGATTTCATAATCTTGACACCTATTTGTAGATCAGTTACATGTTTTCTTACGGAAGGTGATTGAGGCATGTTTATATTATCACATATAAATTGTCCAAGAGTTTATCATTGTGATATGAGATAGATGCCTAGTTATTTTTCATTGCGTACATTAACAAAAAAAGGTAGTATATCAATTAGAGAAACGCGATGCATCACATTAGACAAAATAAATACTCCACCCATTTGATCTCTTTCTTGGAGTTACCTTAATCAATTTAAGAGAGAAAATATGTTTGATTTTTAAAGATGGCCAGTATGACTTTGTGTAAATATTGATAATGTTAGCAATGATCAAGCTTTTTGCCATGGTCAGACAGGCGTGCAATTTATATCACTAGCTTGTTTTGATAAGACGCCTCTACTAAGATAGAGGAAAGATGAAGATTATGAGAAATCCACATTCGATGAGATTTTCCAACTCATATAATCAACCAGCTCATGATTGGAAGGTCTTATGCTATAATATGGTGCAAAATCCGGCTGTCATATGCATAAAGTTGACACTAAATCTTTATTCTCGTCATGCATAACCCAAAAATAGTAACCAGTCGTGTGGGGATGTGCGCTGGAGTGAGCACCGCCAGAAACAGAATCTTGTAGTCCAATGAATGATGCTAGTGGATCTTGACGATTATGCGTGGCAACATGGTGTAGGAGCTGATGATCATGTTTCTGAACTACAGACATCGTTTCTCTTATGTACTTGTCGAAGGTAGGAAAAGGCGAGTGAAAAGACTTGTAAGCCTGAGGAATGTTAGGATAAATAAACCTAGTGGTTAAGATGAAAGAACTCCTAAAATCGTTGACAGTCAGCGACGAGCCGGAAGGCCAATTAGTTTGGAGTTTCATCAAGACATGGTTTTGTGGTTGCGCTCGCTTTTTAAAACTCCCATCGGGAGAGATAAGAGCACGTACTGGGATAATCTCACGTTCTTACAGAACCGATGAGTTACTTTAATTGTTGGCTCTTCAACGACGACTAACGTTCTACGAGCACTAAACGTGTACGAGCACGGTACGTTTCATTCCCGACTCTCTTCCCCTCGCCAGCCGGTGAACGCCCCCGCCCAACGCTGGTCTCGGCGCGCAAAGTTTTTTCTGTGGTGGGACAAGATTCAAACCGCCAAATGTTGAATGGAGCCTAACCGAATGAAACCAAATTCCAACTGGTTAATAGACTCTCTCTCTCTCTCTCTCTTTCTCTTTCTCTCTCTGGGACGTCCCGCGTGACGGTCGCCTAACCATCTACTCCGTCGGTGCGGGGAGCCAGCGCCTGTAGAGCGAAGGGGGAGAGAGAGAGAGAGAGAGAAAGTGAGAGCGAGAGAGAGATAGAGGGAGGGTTCAGGAGTTGGGAATGCATCTTGCTCTGGGTTTCTCTCGTCCGCTCTCTTTCCTCTCATGGTCCCCTGCTCTCGCTCCCTTGCCTATTCATGAAGAACAGATAAGCCCTCGTAAGGTCTGTATTGCATCGTACGATTCTGGAGTAGAGGAGCCGTGGTCCCGGGACGAGAGGTGGTCCTCCCGGGATCCTTAAGCCGTCGTTTAAACCACATCGCCGGCGTGTCTCGAAAAAAAATACTTGCAGTTGCCGTTCCAAAAAATATCGTCCGGTAGGTCGGATGAGTAAAGGAAATGAAATCGGGGAGATGAGTGAATGGGGCTCATGAATTGACCTCCTCTTTGCTTCTCCGCTTGTTCAGGAAGATATTTTTCTTTTCCCCTCCTCTCCTCCCTTCGCCCAACTGGTGGGCTTCTTTCCTTACAAATATAGAAGCGAAGTGCCTGGGTGCACATCACCGAGAGAAGGGCCGGGAAGAGGGTGTGAAAGCACAAGAGAGAGCGAGCGAGAGAGAGACAGAGACACTTAGAGAATCGCTCTACCAGAGAGACGCCCCGTTCCCCAGTGATGGGCACCAGGCAGCGGCAGAACCGATCCTCCCAGACGATGGCGATGTGCACGACGCGCCAGAGTGACGCACCCTTAGCCGGTGATGTGCACGACGGAGCGGCGGAACCGGCCGCCCAGTACGACGGCCGACCCACGATCGGCATGACCAGCCATAGAGAGGCATTTTTCGCTGGTGACGGGAACGGGAGAACGGGGGAACCGACCTCCCAGGACGACGACATTACGGGGTGGTTCGACCGGGTGGCGGAGAAGGCCGGTTTCGTGCAGACAGAGACGCTGAGGCGCATCATTGAGATCAACCGAGGTACGGAGTACCTGAGAAGGTGGCTGGGGGAGGACCTTCGCCGTGAGGACTTGGAGCTAGGGGAGCTAGAGACAGTCTACAGCTCTCTGGTGCCCCTCGCCTCCCCTGAAGACTTTGAACCTTATCTTCAGAGAATCGTCGACGGCGACACCAGCTCCATCCTCACAAGGGATACTATCGCCGCCATGTCTCTCAGGTATCTCAATCTCCTCTATTCATTCGGTCATATCTATCTATTGTCCACCATCGGCGCTGCCATTGTAACTGTAGGATCGTAGGTCTATGGTTGCGGCGAGCCTGCGAAGGAAAAAATAGGAACACTTGTTTGATGACGATTCCGTCCCAGGGTTTCGTTAAACAGTCCTAGAATGGTTTCGAGTGCTGTGCGTTCTGTAGGTCTATCCGGTTACCGCCCCCGTGGTGCCATTTACACTGCACTCACAGGGCTGTTTTCGGATTACCTGTCTGCAGTTCTGGGACAACGGATGGAAGGCCGAAGTATGTCCCGTTCACGCGGTTCATGGCGCAGTCCACCCTCCAGGTCTTCAAGCTAGGAGCAGCCCACAGAGCGAGGTCTGTGGCCAAAAGCAACATTTCCCGCCCCCCACCCAGAGCATTAGAAAGTCCAAGCGCACATCTCGTAATCGATCTGATCATCTATCTTGTCTGTTGCGTTGACCAGGATCTTCCCCATCAGAGCAGGGGGTAGGATTCTGGAATTCATCTACCGCAGCGAGCGGTACCAGACGAGAGGCGGCGTCACAGTGGCCGCGGCCACCACCCACTTCTACGCAAGCGAGGAGTTCAAGATCAAGGAGAGAACCACCAAGTCCTTCACTTGCAGCCCGCGGGAGATGATCCTAGCCGGGGACTACAAACAGACTACCTACTGCCACCTCCTCCTCGGCCTCGTCCACTGTGACCATGTCGAGTTCGTCACCTCCGCCTTTGCCTACAGCATAGTCCAGGCCTTCGCGGCCTTGGAGGAGCTGTGGCCGGAGATTTGCCACGACATTCAAACCGGAGGCCTCAGCAAGGTGAAAGTCACCTCCCCCAACGTCCGGAAGGCCGTCCTCGAGGTAGTATCCCCCGACCCGGCCCTCGCTCGCAGGATTGAATCCACGTGCAAGAAACTCCAGGCGGTAGACTGGCAGGGCGTAGTCCCGGCGCTGTGGCCCAACGCCAAGTATATCTACTCCATCATGACCGGATCGATGCTGCCGTATATGAAGAAACTGGGGCACTACGCCGGAAGCCTCCCACTTGTGGGAGCCGATTATGGATCCTCTGAGAGCTGGATTGGTGTGAACCTGGAACCATCCAATCCGCCTGAGAGGGTCACTTTCACGGTGATCCCTACCCTCGCTTACTTTGAGTTCATACCTCTGAGAAGGCACCCGCAGCAGCACGCGAACCAAGTGGGGTGGACTGAAGGATCAGGAGCCGTGGACCCTGGGGTTGCCGACGATTTCGTGGAAGAGGAACCAGTGCCGCTGAGCAAGGTCAAGGTGGGCCAGGAATACGAGCTCGTCCTCACCACCTTCACAGGTTCGATTCTCGTTCCTCCGTCATTCACTGTTTTACCGCCCCACAGTTCATATCACACAGAAACAAAAGTGGGAACGAAAAATCTGAAATTGGGCTGCACCTCTCCATCTGAAGATTTGGAAATGGGCGAAGGTAGCCGTTTCTTTCTGCCATCCACATCCCAGACAACCTTCAAAAAATGTGCATTAGATATGCATCCCCTAACACTAGCGGCGACGAGGATGTCGAAGGGTAGATGGCGGTGGGTGAGGGGCCGAGAGAGAGAGAGATCGCCTGTTTCTGTCATCGATTCTTTGCTCTCCCTCTGCGCCATGACTCCTCGACTTTGTTTGACTTCATATAGGCCACACTAAGGGGAATTCTTTATTGCCTTATTAGCGAGTCCTTCCAGTGAGGACAAGCGTATAAGGGATTTTGAAACGAACGGCCTCAGTACAAGAGAAGAATTCCTTAAGTTCCCAGAAGATGTTTCATGCACCCTCGTCATTTCTTCTCTTTCCGACATCATTTTTACCCAACTTCCGTGTTGCTATCCCGATTTGCACCTTTCTTGCTCACAGTTGCCTGATATGATTCTCAAATCTCCTCGTTCATTGTGTATTTAATCGCATCCCGGCCTTCACTAATGTAGACGTGACAGCCAGCACTCGTGGCCCCTGGCCGACGCATCTCCTCGTTTCGTCTCACCGAAAACTAATTTGAGGATTTAGACTGAACACTTTTAAATGCCTTAGTGGAAGGTTCCTTTGTGCGTGATGAGCCTCTGACATATGGCGTGGGTGTCTTCCCGAGCAGCATGAGCCCTAGAGACACGTCATTATCCAGTGATCTGCACTCGACCTCTTTTTTCACGTTAATGGCATGTGTATCTCCCCCGTGTGCCTCTCTCACATACAGTCCATGATCCAGGTATTATCATCCAATGCTTGAGCAACTCATCTCGATTTCTCCATGTCGCAGGACTGTACAGGTACAAGCTCGGAGACGTGGTGGAGGTAAGGGGTTTCTACAAGGGCGCCCCCCAACTGAGCTTCGTCTCCCGGAGGAAGGTCTTCCTCACCGTGAACGTCGACAGGAGCACGGAGAAAGACTTGCAGCTGGCCGTGGAGAATGCCTCTCGCTTGCTGGCCCGAGCGAGATCAGAACTGATCGATTTTACCAGTCACGCGATCGTCGGAGACGGCGCGCAGAAGCGAGGGCACTACGTTGTCTACTGGGAGGTGAAGGGGGAGGCGGACGAAGATGTGCTGCAGGAGTGCTGTCGAGTGATGGACCTGGCATTCACCGAGTGCGGCTACGTGGAGTTGAGGCGCAATGGCTCCATCGGACCGCTGGAGCTCCGGGTGGTGGAGACGGGCACCTTCAAGAAGATACTGGACTACTTTGTCGGCATTGGGGGAACCTTGGGGCAGTTCAAGACACCACGGTGCACCAGCAACCAGGTTCTCCTCCGGATCCTCGACCGGGGCACTCGACGGCAGTTCTGGAGCACCGCCTACGCGCCCTGAGAAGCCCTTCTCCCCGTCGCGTGCGTCGCCGGAGGGCGAGTGGGGACCGGTACCTTCCAGCTGTCACCGGTACGGAGACAAGCCAGGCCTTGTGATGACGCTGCAGCAGTTGTTCCCACTTAGCGCTGCGTACCGGGGGGTGGGGGCTCTCATGCAAGCTGTTATACCGCGTAATTCGCTATTTTCGGCTCGAAACGGACAGCTGGCGCCTCGGGGCTGTCGGTGGCGCCTAGTGTCTGCCTTTATGGGGCTCCAGCCAGCTTGAACACGACGGCGTCAAGACTTCCTCTTGCGCTGCCAGAGAAACGTCAACTCTTCTTAACGGGGGGCCTGGGGGCGACTCTCGTGAAAGCGAGAGATGCGTGGACGGATTGGACGATTTGACAGGAGGTCATTCATGTCTCTCACGGCTGTTATCATCGGCTGTCCCGCCAGCTTGGTGTTTCGGCCACCCTACTTTTCAACATCACCTCAAGCATGCATGACAATAACGTACCACCACGAGCCCCCTCAAGGAGCGGAACAGCCACTACTCTCATGGACCCTCACATCCTCCTTCAATGTGAGGGTCCATGAGAGCCACATTCATCATCAACGGAGCCGTTACCACTGCACCCATCTCCATTGATACCTTTAATTAACTGACTCTTTGTTAAGGCTGACTTACCAAACGATCACTGCCAAATTCTGAGCTAACACACGGAAAAAAGTACATGAAATGACTCGTGAAGATGAACTAATTGCTAAAACGCCGCCTCCGCCAACTTAGGATGAAATCATCAAATATGCTGATTTCTTTGACGAATCAATGCAACTGTTACTACAGTGCTCCGTTCACAGTTTCCATGACCCCATGGGGTTGGATGTAAATCAATGATAGAGATATCTGAGCCCACACCCACTCAGATTCGACCTTTCGTATAGCTCTCACTCCTCCATGAAGGGAACCGGGCGTTTCTTTGATATCCTACAGTGAATAGAAAAGCCATCAACTTTATATATATAAATATAACAAACGTTCCTTGGTTGCACAAGAAGAAAGTGGAGGAGCCACACACTTAGTTATGCCACTCACCTCCTACTCAGGTAGACGACCTTCTGTTGGCTCTGGTGGCTTATCCTCTATAGAGGTACTTGAAGAGAGGGATGCTTATACTCCTTGCGATCTGTTGACCATTTCAAATGGCATCAAAATGCAGAAAAAGGAGAGTTCTGAAAGAAGGGGATGATTTCAGTTGGGATAAAGCAGGCACCTAGGATAAATTTTCTCATCTATAATCCATCGTTACCTAGTAAAGCCATCCAAAAATTAGCTGTGCATACACAGGTCAACTGCAGCAGAACAACTGATGTTATACCTCTCCCTTCATCTTCATACACCTGGTTATCAAGGCATCTGCCCCTCGGGATATCAATCTGTGATGTAACTGATGCATTGGAAGATGACTTACAGTCTCTCCAACAAAAAAGTACCAAGTCACTTCACAAGCATGGCTTCCGAATTGTGGTCCTTTTCTTGTCTAGATGCCTCGCTATTCCAGGAGAGAAAATAAGAAATTAATGTTGTTGGAGTCAATTAAAAGAGGTCAATATCTGCAGATAAATAGACCCTAGGCCATGGAGGAAAGAGAGACTTTTGACTTACTCTTACGTCTCTGGTTATTGGGGCCTCTAGTGGGATCAAACATGACTGAATCAAGGGTAGGAAGGTTCCTTGAAGCAAGAAATGTTATAGGAAAAGATACTTCGCAAATAGGGACATATGGAAATCTAATCCATCATAGGCTCTGTTTACATGAAATTTCTTTGCACTTCTCTTTTCAGTGAAGATGATGCAGGACTAAAGAGAAATATCAATACCGAAAAGAAAGTTGGGATTTAAGATTATCCTTGGCTAAGTTAAGGAGAAGTATGAGTAGGTTAATCCTACTGATTTTAGAAGAATTATCTGAGAAGAACTGCACTTTCAAGAATTCAGATAGAGTTTCAATCAAGAGTGTTAGGCTATCTTATGGTTCACTCAATTCCTATAAGGACCAAGGATATAAAAATAATGATCACTCCATAAAAAGAATTGAAATCAACGTACCTTGCCAAAGAAGATTCTTGAATGATTTTTTTTATTCTAGTGGCTTGAGATCTAGGAGCCTTGTTGGGGATTTTTCAATAGGTGATGATTAGGAAAATGAGTGGTTTGAGCTCGGTAGGTGACATGACTCAGTCGTTGTATATTAAATCACGCAAATATAAAATTTATAAAACTAGAAAATACGAATTTTCAGATGTTTAGAAGTATTTCCAAATAAATATATCAATTATAATTCAATAAAAATTCCAAAAATAGCAGTAATTTTCCAGGTTGATCACAGGGATGTTAGTAATTATTCCGAATTTTTCTCAATGAATACGATTTTCTATGAATTTTATACTAAGAAATAAAAAGGAAATATATTTAAAATTCACGAAAAAGGGAAATAAGGGCGCGGACGTCAGGATGACGTCAGCGCCAGGCAAGCACGAACCGGACGAAAATAGAGTTCTGCCCGGTGATTCTTACGTAAGCGATTACGGATGATTTAATTGATCAAATTAAGATCTGTAAAAGCCAGAAGAATCGTAATAGAACAAAGTATATTTTGGTAAATTAAAAACACAAAAATTATCACTAAATGAAGTGTAAAGTAAATTGAAAGCAGTAAAACAGAGTTCCGGCATCGCAACGGCGATGCGTTGGCGATGCACTGGAATCCTGAGTGTTCAAGAGGATCGTCGTGCAGTTTCCACGGCCTCGAAGGCTCTTCTTGGACAAAGACAACGTGGGCAATCTCTAGATCTTCTCGCGAAGTCTAAAGATCAATGAAGTGGGTCGTCGAATCATCTCTGGCGGCTGTCACCCGGCGGAGCGGAAAAACAGCGACTTTGCGGCTCTCCGGCGGCTGTCACCTGACGGAGAAGAGCTGGATGGAGGTGGGGTGCGTGTTAGGGAGCTTCATCCTCAGGTCCGCGCAGCAAGAGGAGGCTCTTCATCACATCTAGTACACTCTCAGGAGGTGGCGACTGGTCTCCTGGCAGATCGTCCTCTTCCCAATGACGGCTTGTTCGTCGATCAATCAGAGATGCTTTACTCGATGGATTCACAATCCTTTTATCGCGAATCGTTTAGCAATTTTAGTAGCAATGCTCCGCGAATTGCATTGACGAGATTTTTGCCAATGATCCAGCGATTCTCGTTGCTTAATCCTTCACCGGCAATCTGCAGGAAAGTCGCGATAATCAAATAAACATATATGAATTTTGACTCTGGGAGGATTCGAACTCGTGTCGGTCGCCCGCCTCTTCTGAGGAAGGTGTGACGGGGGTTTAGTCCCACATCGGTTGTACACCGATTTTTTGGGCGAATATATAGTAATGTTAGCTTTGTGAACAAAGTCACTTCTCTCGTGTGTACGACCACTCCTTGTCCTACAGCCGGTTAGCCACCAATGACGTGGAAGGGGAGTGGCGTACGCGTGCCTTGTCGTTCCCTAAGCTAAGCCGCTCGAGCCCTTGCTCACGACTTATTTCCCGACTCTACTTCCGACCCGCCTGTGGGTCCTCCCATTTTTGCAATATATTTTTTTTTATTTGTTCTTCATTTATCTCAAAAGTAAGACTGTAAAAATCATTTACTCCCCGATTGTGCTTCCGACCTGCCTGCGGGTCCTCCCATTTTTGCAATATTTTTATTTTTATTTGTTCTTCATTTATCTCAAAAGTAAGACTGTAAAAATCATATAAAATCACATAATTACCCAAAAATTCACGTTAATCAATTGAAAACAAAAAATCATTTTTTAACACAAATATAAGTCTATTTATCATGAGTTAAGGCTAAAACTATATTAGTTACTAATTATTAACTCATGATAATGAAGACTTATCAGTAGGTAAAGTACGCAAAGTATTTGAATAATTAAAATTATAAGAGGAGAAAAAGGTGTAAATGAGGAATAGTAAGAATATTAGAATTCCCATCAATCTTTGTAATGTGTGCTATAAAGTTGTATCCAAGATCATTACAGCACGACTGAGTATTTTTCTTGATAGGCTCATATCTCCAGAGCAGTACGGATTTGTTAAGGGACGGCACATTCATGATAACATCATGTTAGTTCATGAACTAGCACAATCCCTTGACCAGGACATCCGTGGTTCTAATGTCATCATCAAATTAGACATGGAAAAGGCTTTTGATAGGATCGAGTGAAATTTCTTTACCGAAGTGCTTCGACGCTTCAGATTCACTGACGAGTTCATTGACCTGGTCGATGCATGCATTAGGGAGAACCATTTCTCCCTATTGGTGAACAGCACTTCCACACCTTTCTTCACAGCCACGAGAGAGTTACGGCAGGGTGATCCCCTATCACCCACTCTCTTCATATTGGTTGAAGAAGTCCTTAGTCGAACCCTCTCCCGAGTAGTGACACATGGGCTTATCCAACTATATCATTCGAAGAGGGGTTGCCTGATCATATCACATTCTTTGTTTGCTGATGATGCGATACTTTTCCTTAATGAGTGTGAAGCATCCATCAAGAGACTCATGACTATCATCTCGAGCTACGAGCGGGCTGCAGGTCAACTCGTCAATGCCTCGAAGAGTAGCTTTATGGTTACATCTTCTGCCACCATTAGCACCATACGACACATATAGAACCTAATAGGGTTCTCGCGTGGTCATCTACCCTTTGATTACCTTGGATGCCCTATCTTCCTCGGACGCACTAAGGTTCATTACTTTGATTCCTTTTTGTACAAGTTGAGGAAGAAACTTGACGGGTGGAAGCTTCAGCTTCTATCTTCAGGCGGACGCATCCAATTGATATGCCATGTCCTCATGAGTATGCCCTTGCACCTACTTGCAGTACATGGGGTATCGGACACCGTCTTACAATTTGTGAGGCGGATTTGTACCTCCTTCTTCTAGGATGGTCAACTTGACGGGCCTCATCGTCAACGCCGAGTTTCTTGGGAAAAAGTATGTTGACCGATGGACGAGGGTGGCCTAGGGATTAGACGCCCTGAGGATATCCTCGATATGCTTTAGAAGAAACTTGTATGGCAGATGAGGACGACGAGATCACCCTTAGGGACCTTTGTACTGGCCAAATACGGGAATTGGGCTAGCCAACTTACCGACATAAAAGGAGGAAAGCAATGGGCAGATTGGCAAAGACATTGGTTGTAGATGAGGCTTTTAATCTGATGGCGAGTGGGACGAGGCACTATTAGTGCTTGGTATGACACTTGGCATGCAGATACTCCCTTGGCCTCCTCTACCTCTTTTATGTCATCTTGGCCTCATCTTATAGTGGCTCAGCTTCTTGATGGAGATACTAGTGTATTCCTCCAGAGGCATGGACTCTCATTAGATTTACTACCAGGGATCTCATTAATAGAGTTGGGCCTTAGTGATAATCATCCAATCTGAACTCTTACCTTAGATGGATGTTTTTCTTGTAGTTCTTCTTGGAATTACTTTAGAAATCGCTCCACAAAATAATTTTGGGGAGATCTCATTTGGCACCCTGCTATCGTATCTCGAGTCTCTTTTTTTATATGGAAATTGATGTACCGCAGACTTCCTACAGATGATCGTATGTCCATCACAGGACATAACATCTGCTCTAAGTGTCATTGTCGTCCCATCACTCCAAGAAGTGAAACTACGGGCCACTTATTTTTTCATAGTGTTATTGCTACAGAATGTTGGAACCAACTCTTACTGAATTGGTCCCCAGCATTTCATATTTCTTCATATCTTACACCCCTAGAGATTTTTAGGAGAGTCTTTGATTCGCCGCAAAGCTTTAGGGGCAGCCCCTACCTACGTATTTCCATAGCATATATGTTATGGGAGATATGGATGGGGCGAAATCTCTCTTATTTTGCAGGTCAACAAATGCGCACACCAGAGATCATGAGACACGTCACATAATGGTTGAGAAGTATCCATCCTTTGGTGTCGCCTTCAACGACATGTTCAGCCTCAATCTGTGAGGCCCTTAGGACCTGGGGAGTCCAAGCCACGCCTACGCATATAGAAATCTCCACTCAGGTCGTCTGATGGAGACTGCCGCCAGTTGGACACCTAAAGTTGAACGTCGATGGAGCAGCCTAAGGGAACCCTAGACCTGCAGGAGGAGGAGGCATCTTACGGGATCATACGGGGAGTATTATCTTTGCCTTTTCTTATTTTTATAACATTCAAACTAACACTGTAGTAGAGGCTATGGCGATACGTGACGGTTTGCTCCTCTGCGAGGAATGCAATCTCCATGATATCGTCGTAGAATCTGACTCACGAGTGCTTGTTCAGATGCTACGTGTAGGTTCTTGTTCACATTGGCAGCTTTAGAGTACTTGGATCGACATCATGCGTTGTAGAGCAAGGATCACCGCCATTACACACCAGTTACGAGAAGGGAACCAGACAGCAGACGCACTTGCTACATGACGTGACTCAGTCGTTGTATGTTAAATCACGCAAATTTAAAATTTATAAAACTAGAAAATACGAATTTTCGGATATTTAGAAGTATTTCAAAATAAATAGATCAATTATAATTCAATACAAATCCCAAAAATAGTGGTAATTTTCCAGGTCGATCACAGGGATGTAATATAATATCTGGTAATTATTCAGAGTTTTTCTCAATGAGTACGATTTTCTTACGAATTTTATACTATGAAATAAAAAGGAAATATATTTAAAATTCACAAAAAAGGAAATAAGGGTGCGGACGTCAGGATGACGTCAGCGCCCGGCGAACGCGAATCAGGCGGAAACAGAGTTCCGCCCGGCGATTCTTACGTAGGCGATTACAGACGACTCAATTAATCAAATTAAGATCTGTAAAAGCCGGAAGAATCGTAATTGAACGAAGTATAGTTTGGTAAATTAAAATCAGCAAAGTATCACTAAATGAAGCGTAAATTAAATTGAAAGCAGGAAAACAGAGTTCCGGCGTCGCGACGGCAATGCGTCGGCGATGCACCGGAATCCTGAGCGTTCGGGAGGATCGTCGTGCAGTGTCCACGGCCTCGAAGGCTCTCCTTGGACAAAGACGACGTGGGCAATCTCTAGATAAAGCAGGAAAACAGAGTTCCAGCGTCGCGACGGCGACGCGTCGGCGATGCACCGGAATCCTGAGCGTTCGGGAGGATCGTCGTGCAGTGTCCACAGCCTCGAAGGCTCTCCTTGGACAAAGACGACGTGGGCAATCTCTAGATAAAGCAGGAAAACAGAGTTCCGGCGTCGTGACGGCGACGCGTCGGCGATGCACCGGAATCCTGAGCGTTCGGGAGGGTCGTCGTGCAGTGTCCACGGCCTCGAAGGCTCTCCTTGGACAAAGACGATGTGGGCAATCTCTAGATCTTCTCGCGAAGTCTAGAGATCAATGAAGTGGGTCGTCGAATCGTCTCCGGCGGCTGTCACCCGGCGGAGCGGAAAAACGGCGACTTGGCGGCTCTCCGGCGGCTGTCACCCGACGGAGAGGGGCTGGATGGAGGTGAGGCGCGTGTTAGGGAGCTTCATCCTCAGGTCCGCGCAGCAAGAGGAGGCTCTTCATCGCATCTGGTACGCTCTCAGGAGGTGGCGACTGGTCTCCCGGCGGATCGTCCTCTT
Organism: Spirodela intermedia; assembly: GCA_902729315.2. NCBI lineage: Eukaryota > Viridiplantae > Streptophyta > Magnoliopsida > Alismatales > Araceae > Spirodela > Spirodela intermedia. Next base: position 4,473,442 of record LR746271.1, read on the forward strand.
CCCGACGATGGCTTGTTCGTTGATCAATCGGAGATGATTTTCTCGATGGATTGCGATCCTTTTATCGCGAATCGTTCAGAAATTTTAGTAGCAATGCTCCGCGAATCGCGTTGACGAGATTTTCGCCGATGATCCAGCGATTCCGGTTGCTTAATCCTTCACCAGCGATCTGCAGGAAAGTCGCGATAATCAGTTAAAAATATATGAATTTTGACTCTGGGAGGATTCGAACCCGCGGCGGTCGCCCGCCCCTGAACAAGGGATTTAGTCCCACATCGGTTGTGCGCGGATTATTCGGGCGAATATATAATAAAGTTAGGTTTCTTGGCAAAGTCCTCTCGCGTGTACGACCACTCCTTGCCCCACAGCCGGCTGACCACCGGTGACGTGGAAGGGGAGTGGCGCACACGTGCCCCCATCGATCCAAGCAAGTCGCTCGAGCCCCTGCTCGCGGCTACTCCCCGACTGCGCTTCCGACCCGCTTGCGGGCCCGGCTGGCCGGCGCGATCCCCCATTTTGCAATATTTTTATTTTTATTTCTTATTCTTCATTTATCTCATAACTAAGACTGTAAAAATCGTATAAAATCACATAATTACCCAAAAATTCACGTTAATCAACTGAAAACCACTTTTCATGCTTTAACACAAATATAAGTCTATTTATCATGAGTTAAGGCTAAAACTATATTATTTACTAATTATTAACTCATGATAATGAAGACTTATCACTACACATGCAGTATGCACTCGTTTGTGCTCTGTATTCTCCTCTTGACAAGAGATGCCACCCGAAGCTCGAGGTCAACATCGCTTGGAGCAGATCAGTATGCCAGCACTTCGTATACAGCAAACACGAAGACCTGTCGCCCCCCGACAGTGGCGGACCACTTGGGCCAACCCCCAGCCAACACACGACCTGGCGTACACAACACTACCAACCACACATCTATCCTCCCACTGTGGATTGGAGGATTTCGCAATAGTTTCAACCGAGATGATCAACCTTGGTCGCATCTATCACTTCATCCTTCACTTACCACTTTTCAAAGAGAGCTATCTCTTGTCTTCCCTAGATCTCATATATGAGGCCCAGGGATAAACATTATCTCAACATCAATATAATCGAATCTTCATTTAAAAAAAAAGAGAAAAAAGAAAATTAGAATAAAATAATGAGGTGAATAAATAAAAAGGCGGGGAGAGGAAAAAGAGGCGGGATGAGTCGGCGGGAGAGGGAGAGAGAGAGAGAGAAAGGAAATGAGGCGGTACGTGGCGATGGCGGGAGAGAGAAGAAAGAGGCTTTCTGCGGGGGGAGAGAGAGAGAGAGAGAGGGCGTCGGTGGGAGAGAGAGAGAAAGAAAATGAGCGGGTACGTGGCGACGGCAGGTGAGAGAAGGAAGAGGGTTTCGGCGGGGGAGAGAGGGGCATTCTCGTCGTGAGGGAGAAAAAGGTGGCGGAATGAGGGCGTCAGCAAGAAAGAGGGAAATGGGGTTTCGTGGCGGCAGCAGGAGAGAAAGAAGAGGGTTTGCAACAGCGATGAGGTGGGCAGCAAGGAGCCGGAGTGATGGCGACGGGCGGACAGCGAGGAGGCAGGACGACGGCAACGGGGCAGACGGCGAGGCAGGACGACGGCAACGGGATAGACGAGGAGGTGGGACGACGGTGACGGGGCAGCCGGCGAGGAGGCGAGATGACGGCGATAGGCTGGCTAGCGAGAAGGGGAGTGACGGTGATGCGGCGGACGACAAGGTGACGGGACGACGACGACGGGGTGGCTGGCGATAAAAGGAGTGACGGTGATGGGGCAGATGACAAGGAGATGAGACGACGACGAGGTGGCTGGCGAGAAAAGGAGTGGCGATGATTTTGATGAGAAATGTTTTGAGTTTTTTTCTGAAATACAAATATTACTTATTGAGGCACTCATTTTATAAGCTCATAATTGGTCTCTTCCCCTTTAAATAATATGCGATGTATCAAATTATGTAGTGGGAGCTTTACTAGGACAAAGAAAAGAGTCAAAATCCATAGTAATTTCATATGTTAACAAAACTATATTCAATGCTCAATTACATTATACCATGATTGAAAAAAAGTTGCTAGCTATAATATTTTCATTAGAAAGCTTTAGATCATATATTTCAGAAGTTAAAATTATTATTTATACTGATGATACAATATTAAAATATTTCTTAAATAAAAAAGATGTAAAGCCATGTTTATTAAGATGGATTTTATTATTCTTAGAATTTCACTAAGAAATAAAAAGTAAAAAAAAAATCGAGAATGTTGTTGCTGACCATTATTCTAGATTGAGTGATATAGGAAGCAACACTTTCACAAGATGCATTTCCAAATGATCAATTGATGGCAGTTCAACATCGACCATCACCATGGTATGCACATACTGTCAATTTTTTGGTTTTTGGAAAAATTTAAGAATAGTGGAATAAGAATAGACAAAATCATTTCTTTTCTAATATTATAAATTATATTTGGGATGATCCTGATTTATATTACTTGAACAATGATCAAATTTTAAGGAGGTGTTCTTGATGAAGAATGTCATATCATTAATAACGTGTGTCATTCATCTAATTGTGGAGGACATTTTTGTAGACAAAAAATAGCTGCAAAAAATTTTCTGTGTGGTTTTTATTGGCCTATAATAATTAAAGATTATATAAAATTTAGTAGAACATGTATTACATGCCAATCTATAGGTAACATGAATAAAAGAGATGAAATGCTCATGAGTAACATGTTAATAGTTGATATTGTTGATGTATGAGTTATAGACATCATGGGTCCTTTTCTATTAGTTGAAAAATATGAATATATTTTGCTTGTTTTTAATTATGTGTCTAAGTTGGTGAAAACTATTCCTACGAAAACTAATGATCATAAAATCTTAATGAAGTTTGTGAAGGAAAATAATTTTTCAAGTTTTGGATGTCTTATAGTGATTATTAGTGATGGAGGAACAGATTTTATAAATAAACATTTCAAAGAACTATTGAAAAAGAATAAAATACGCCATTGAGTAACCACTCCATATCATTTCCGAACAAATGGGTAAACTAAAGTAACAAATAGGAAAATTTAGAGAATTTTGAGGAAAATAATTAAATTAGATAAGAAAGATTGCCCCACAAAATTACAAAATGTATTATAGACTTGTAGAACAGCTTATAAAAATCCCATAGGTATGTCCCCATTTTGTCCCATTTTTAAAAAATCATGTCACCTTCTTATGAAAATAGAGCATAAAGTATTATGAGCGATAAAAAATTTATGTATGTCTAAATAATCAGCTGGTGAACATAGAAATTTTTAACTACATGAATTAGAGTTGAAAAATAAAGCTTATGAAAATCATAGAATATATAAATAAAAAAACTAAAACCTTTCATGATAAATGTATTAGCAATTTTATTTTTTATGTTGGACAAAAAGTGTGGTGAAAGATACATATGATCATTGGTGTGTAATAATTAAAGATCCTGAAAGTGATCATAACTTTAAGGTAAATGTAGCGGCTTAAAAATTACATAGAACATGAATGCCTTTTAGAAAAATAAATTTTATTATTAAAATAAATTTAAGAGTAAGATTGATGTGTCTAGCTAGAGACATTAAATTCAATATTACATGGGAGGCAACATTTGAGGTGATATTTTTTTTAACTTTATCATTTATGACAACATTTGTAGTACTTAACTTTGCATATATGCATGCTTCATTTAAAAATTATCTTCTCTACATATTTAGTTCTAATTTTTCTGTGTCATTGAGGAGAATGTTATTTTTAAGTTGTGGGGTGAAGTATTAACTCTGAATTTATGCTGTAGGATGATTAAAAACATGGTTTTTACATTTATTTTCATGCTCACCTAGCAAAGCAACTAAAAAAATAATTCAGAAAAACTACAACATCTATTTTTTGGTTTTCTGTCAAGAATAGTAGAAAATAATTTACAAATTGTCAAAAATAGTAGAAAACGTAGTCTAAAATTTGATATTCTTGATACCCTTTTCTCACATTTCAATCTCTTAGACATTATTACTGAAATTCAAAATTAGAATTACAAAGAGGATAGTTTTAATTTATTTTTGACAAATCTGTTGTTTCTAAAAATATAATAGAAAACAAAAAGCAGAGTTGTCAAAACTATCTAATTTATAAATTTATTACATCATATTGCATGCACAAAAAATTAAATCAATTAGATTGATTGATACCAAAAGATATTAGGATGATTATTATTGAGTTAAAAGAATGATTTAGTAGCATGAAATGTTAGAATATTCCTTAGATACATGATAGATAACATGGATTTTATTTTATAAATTTTTACTTCATGATCTTGATGAATAATATTTACTTGATGTGAAAATTTGATTGATCATTTGAGCTTAATGATGATTTTTACACCCTCATCCATAGGATTTGTGCGTAAAAATTATTTACTTAAATCTTCTTTTAAAAAAAGTAATGTGAAAAATTTGAAAACGAAGAGTACACATAGAGGGCGTGATACATCATTCTCATTCTCGAAATTTGTCTACAGAAAAACACTAGTTGTAAAATAAGTGAATAATATGAAAGCCTTGAAAATGAAAAGTACACATGAAGGGTGTGAGACATCATTCTTATTGTAAAAATTTGTTTACAAGAAAAGTTATTTATCTACTATAGAAAATAATAGAACAAATATAGTACAAATTTCAAAAGTCAAGTCATGAAAAAAGGAAAAATATAAAATCAATATTATTCTTTAATGAATATTGATAATTAAAATATCTTGTGAATTATATCTATGAGTGAAGAAGTAATAAAGATGTGAATAAAATAAGTGAAGTCTAGATTTTTATTCTCAGTAGTGCTTAGACATTTAAGTGCTTGACATCATTCTTAAATAATTGATATAAGTGTCCACAGTGTTTAGAAGTGCATCATTTCTAATTATATTTTTATGTATTGAAATATGATGTTTGAAATTTGTAATTTTTTATTAATTTTCATAATTTCATTGCTAAGGGACTAGTAATAATTTAACTTAGGAGATGTGTTAAGTCTTTATTATCATGAGTTAATAATTAATTAATAATAGAATTTTAGTCTTAACTCATGAAAAGTAGACTTATATTTATGTTAAATTATGAAAAGTGGTTTTTAGTTGATTAATGTCATTTCATATAAATTTATATAATTTTAATATTTTTATTTTGAGATAAATGAAGAAAATAAAAAGAAATTAAAAAGGTAGAAAAAAGGGGGAACTTATTGGCCAGCTAAGCCCACAAGTGAGCTGAAAGCATAGTCAGGCAGAGCTGCAAGCAAGGGCTCGAGCAGCTATGGACAGACTAGTATAAGACGTGTGTGTCGCTCCCTTTCCATGTCATCAGTGGCCAGCCGAGCATGGGACAAGGAGTGGTTGTATACACACAAGAAAGGGATACATGCGATAATAATCTCGCACTACTATATATCAACTTCAAAACTTGATATATAACTAATGCGAGACTAAATCAACAGTCATAGCTTCTTCGGAAGATTTTATGATATAATTGCTTAAATTACCCCTTACTTATCAAATGGAGTTACATGTATGATGTCATTTATTTCACTACCTCTCATGTAGGCAAGCAATTGGTGAGAGAGAGTGATTTTCTAGGGCCAAAATTAATATTTTTATTTGATTAAGTCATAATTTTCTTATAGATTTTTTGTGAAAGCTTAAGTCATCAGAATTGCTCAATCATCAGCAAAAATCTTATCAATGAAATTCATAGAACATTATTACTTAAATTATTGAATGATTCTAGATAAAAGGATCGTGATCCATGAAGTAAATTATCTCTGATTGATCAACAAACAAGTCATCATCAAGAAGATGACGATCCACTAGGAGATGAGCAGCCACTTTCTGAGAACGTATCAAATGCAATGAAAAGCCTCTTCTTGTTGTGCAGATTTGAGGATGAAGCTTCTTAAGATGTGCCTCACCTCCATCTAGTTCATCTTTGTTGAGTGATAGTTGCTGAAAGAGTTACAAAGTCACTACTTTTTTACTTTGTCGAGTGATAGATGTCAAAGATAATTTGACAATTTACTTCATTAATTTTTAGACTTTGTAAGAAGATCTAGAGATTTTTCACATTTTCTTTATCTAAGGAGAGCTTTTGAGGCCATAGACATTATACAATGATTCTCCTGAATGCTCAAAATTACGACAAATCACCGCCTTGATGTTGAAACTCTATTTTAACTTCTACCATTATTTTTTGGACTTCGAAAGGAGATCAAATGAATGTTTAAGTCATCTATGTGTAAGAAGAGTCTTTGAGGCTATGGACATCATTTAATGATCCTCCAAAATACATAGAATTCTGACAATCTCACAAGGTTGGAACTCTAATTTTCCTACTTTTAACTTATTTTTTACTTCATTTAGTGATCATTTGTGTGATGTTAACTTTTGAAACTATTCTTCATTCAATTACGATTCTTTTGACTTTTATATATCTTAATTTGACTAATTAAATCATTTATAATCACTTAAGCAAGAAATGTCGAGTGAAATTCTATTTTCACTTAATTTGCATTCATTAGGCACTGATGACATCCTAACATCTACACCTTTATTTTCCTTTTTAGTGAATTTTTAAATCTATTTTATATTTATTATTTTATCTAAAAATCATAAAAATCATATTTTTTAGGAAAATTCTGACATATTATTCAATATTATCTTAAATCTATGTGATTGACTTAAAAATATTTTATTATTTCATAAAATGTTTTATTCAATTATAAATGTTTTATTTTTATTTTAAAAATCTAAAAAATATTTTTCTAGTTTTATAAAATTTAAATTTACGTGATTTATTCTACAATGATTAAGTCACATCACCTATCTTTCAATTATTAGATTGTGAGTGATTATTGTGTTACTTCAATGTATTTAACTCATATCAAAGACATATCGAATACTACATGATGTGACTTAATCATTGTATAATAAATCACATAAATTTAAAATTTATAAAACTAGAAAATACTAATTTTCAAATATTTAAAAGTATTTATGAACAAATATCTTAATTATAACTCAATAAAATTTTCAAAAATAGTTAAATTTTTTCAAGTCGATCAAAGGGATGCAATATAATATTAGTAATATTTTAGAATTTTCCTCAAAGAATATATTTTTTAATGAATTTTAGACTAAAAAATAAAAATAATTTATATTTAAAATTCATAAAAAAAAAATTAGGGGTACAGATATTAGGATGATATTAGTATCCTGATGAATGTGAATTGAGTGGAAATAGAATTTTGTCTATTGATTCTTACGTAAGCGATTATAGATGATTTAATTGATCAAATTAAGATTTGTAAAAATGAGAAGAATCATAATTGAACAAATAATAATTTATAAAGTTCAGATCGTACAAATTATTACTCAATGAAATGAAAATTAGGTTGTAAACAAGAAAGGTAGAGTTTCGGCCTTACAATAGCGATCGCCAAAATTTTGTATGTTCAGGAGAATCATCAAGCAATGTCTACAACTTCAAAGGATCTCCTTGGACATAGACAACTTAGACATTCACTTGATCTCATTTGGAAGTCTAAAAAATGATGTTGGAAGTTGAAGTAATTAAAAAATAGTAAAACAGAGTTCTAACATTGCAACGATGATGCGTCAACGATACCTCATAATCTTAAGCATTTGAGAGGATTATTGTGTAGCGTCCACTACCTTAAAGGCTCTCTTTAGACAAATATGACATAGGTAATCTTTAGATCTTCTTACAAAGTCTAAATATTGATAATTATAAATTAATAGTTGTATCTATATATTAATATCTTATATATAGATTGATAATATAATTTAACATGTGTTACCAACTCATTATGATAATTATAATATTTTATTATTTATGTCCAAATGTATATTATTTTATTTATTTTATTTATATTATGAGACTAATCCTAGTTGACTTTTATCAAGTCAAGTGGTGATTCTCCCACATTTTCTTATTAATTATTTGATTGCAAGGACTTAAGGTGAGTTCTTAATATGAGTTGGAAGTAATGGAAGAAGCCCAAGCTTTCAGCCTAATGAAAAATCTAAATCTTATGGAAAGGGCCAATCTAATATGTTTATAGGCCCAAGAGAGGGCATCACCTTGGCCTAACCCATTTGGATTTAAAAGGACTATCAAGAGATGAGATTTAGGCTACCCATCTTAGGCATCTTAAAATGAGATTAAGAGAAAGATTAGACTGCCACCCTCATGAAATGATTTAAACCGTCCACTAAGAGAGTTGGTTGTTAATCATAACCGTCCATTGGAGGGGCCTAACTCTTGAGAGAATTAAGGCATTTTGCCCCCCTCTTAGAGGGTGCTTTTTGGCTCTCTCTAGTAGTGGCAAGTTGAAGGAAACAAGAGAGAAATTAAGGCCTAGTTAATGGCATTCTCATGCCCAAGATCATCACAGAGAAGATATTACTTGGAGCTCATCAAGACCATCATAGATCGAGCATCACTCAGCCTAGGATTAACGCACAATGTGGTTTGTGCAATATCTAGATTTGGGCCATCTTTGTAACCCTCTTCATGGATAGATTAACTTTTAACTTAAACTAATTTTACTATTTATTTTATCATTTCATTGCATTAGATTTATTCTCTCTCTTTGGCCCCATTTTTCATGACTCTTGTTTTCACCTTTTTACATTTAGTTCTACCTTTCACAATTGTAAATATATATATATATATAATAAAATAGGTAGAATTCTTACTCTTATTACCCACATTCTCTGAAGATAGACCCTTAGTTATCCTAAATAAAAGAGTGAGGTTTTATAAATATTATTTGTATGAACTTATTTGCATCACAATGACATATTTAACCTCTAAATCTAGTTCATTAGAGATCAATGAAATAGGTCATCAAATCGTCTCTAACAATTGTCAATCGATAAAGATGAGCTAAATGGAAGTGAGGTGTGTCTTAGGGAGCTTCATCCTCAACTCTACGTAGCAAGAGGAGGCTCTTCATTGCATCTAATATACTCTCAAGAGGTGGCGACTCGTCTCGTAGTAGATCATCCTCTTCTTAATGACAGCTTGTTTCTTGATCAATCGGAAATGATTTACTCGATGAATTCACAATACTTTTATTTCAAATTATTTAAAAATTTTAGTAACGATGCTTTGCGAATCACATTGTCAAGATTTTCTCCAATAACTGAGTAATTTTGGTAACTTAATCTTTCACCGATGAGTTGCAAGAAAGTTGTGATTTAATCATATAAAAATATGAGTTTTGACTCTAGTAAGATTCAAATGCTCACTGATCACTCGCTTACATGAGAGAGAGTGAAATAAAGATACAAATACTCTTATAAAGTGACATCATTAAGGTACTTCTTTATAATAAATAAAGGGTATTTGAGGTACAAAAATCATAAAATTATTGAGGGAAGGTGTGACCCGAGTTAAGTCTCACATCCATTACATGTAGAATTTTAGGATAAATATACAGTAATATAAGATTTGAGAATCAATGAGTTTCTTTCTCACATATGTACGACCACTATTTATCCATGCTCGGTTGGCCATTAGTGACATGGAAAGGGAGTGACGCACACATGCCCCTATTAGTCCATAGCTATCGAACCCCTACTCGTGGCTCCACCCTAACTACACTTCCAACTTGCTTGCAGGGTTGGTTGGTTGACAAGTTCGTCCCTTTTTCTATCTTTTTATTTTATTTTATTTTTTCTTTATTTATCTCAAAAATAATATTATAAAAATTATATTAATTCACATAAACTCACATAATTAGCTAAAAATATCACATTAACCAACTAAAAACTATTTTACACAATTTAACACAAATATAAGTCTATTTATCATGAGTTAAGGATAAAACTATATTATTTATTAATTATTAACTGATGATAATGAAGACTTCTCACACCCCCCAAATTGAATTATTGCTAGTTCCTTTGTAATGAAATTATGAAAATTAATAAAAATTTTAAATTTCAAATATTATAATTTAATGTATAAAAATATAATTAAAAATAATAAACCTCTAGACACTTTGAACTCTTATATCAAATATTTAACAATGATATCAAGCACTTAAATGTTTAAACACTCTTTGGAATAGCAATCTAGACTTTATTTCTTCTATTCATATCTTTATCACTTCTTTACTCATAGATATAATTCACAAGATGTTTCAATTATCACTATTCATCCAAGAATAATATTAATCCTATATTATTTTTCTATAGTTTGATTTTTGAAGTTTGTATTATGTTTCTTCTAAATTTTTTTTATATGTAGTAGATAAGTAGATTTTCTTGTAGACAAATTTCGATAATAAGAATGATGTCTCACACCCTCTATGTGTACTCTTCATTTTTATGGCTTTCACATTATCTATTTACTTTACAAAAAGTGTTTTTTTATAGAAAATATTCAAGAATAAGAATGATGTCTCACATCCTCCATGTGTCCTCTTCATTTTCAAATTTTTTACATCACTCTTTTTTTAAAATAAATTCTAAAATAAATTATTTCTCTTGACTAGTCTTATAGATCAAGGTGTAAAAATCTCTATTAAACTGAAATGATCAATCAAATTTTCACATCAAGTAAATATTATCCTTTAAGATCATGAAATAAAAATCTATAAAATCAAATCCATATTATCTATCATGTATCCAAAGAGTATTTCAATATTTTATGCAACTAAATTATTCTTTTAACTCAATAATAATCATCCTAATAACTTTTGATATCAATCAGTCTAATTCATTTAATTTTCGTGCATGCAATATGATGTAAAAATTTTGTAAATTAGATAGTTTTGATAGTTCTGCTTTTTGTTTTCAGTTCTGTTTTTAGCAACAGTGAATTTGTCAAAAATAAATCAAAAATATCCTCTTTATAGCTGTAATTTAGAATTCAACAAAATATTTCTAGGGGATTGAAATGTGAGAAAAGGGTCTCTAGAATTTTAATTTTTTGGGTTTTTTTGACAATCTGTAAATTATTTTTACTATTCCTAACAAAAAACTAGAAAACAAATGTTGTAGTTTTTCTGAATTTTATTTTTTTTCTTGTTGCTTTTATAAGTGATCATGAAACCAAATGCAAAAATAATGTTTTTAATCATCCTACAACATAAATAGAGACTTAATACTTAACCTCCCAACTTAAAAATTGCATTGTCCTCAATGGCATAGAGAAATCAGAACGAAATATGTAGAAAATATCATTTTTAAGTGAACCATATAAAAATGCAAAGTTAAACACTAAAAATGTTGTCATAAATGATAAAGCTCAAAAAGACATCACAGAAGCCTTATTTTTAATTTTCCACTTCATCTTACACTCCTAACTTTTTTTTTCTGAGGAAGAAAAAAAAAGAAAAAAAAAAGTACAGAAATAAATACTACAAAATTCTAAGAAAAAAAACTAAATAAAAAATAGAATGAAATAAAAACCATGGGTTGCCTCCCATGCAGCATTGAAATTAATGTCTCTAACTGAACACATTAATCTTACTCTTAAATTTTTTTTAATAATATATTTTTTCTGCAAGACATTCATAGTCTATGTAATGTTTAAGCCACTATCTATTTACCTTAAAGTTATGATCAATTTTAGGATCTTTAACAGCCCCATGATCCTATGTCTCTTCCACCACATAAAGTCCTATCCATTTTGCTTTTAATTTTCCTTGGACTATATTCAGCCTAGAACTATATAACCACACTTTTTGGCCAACATCAATTTTTTTTACAAATGTATTTATCATGAAAGGTTTTAGTTTTTTCTTTATATTATTCTATAATTTTCATAAGCTTCATTCCTCAACTCCTCTAATTTATGTAGCTGAAAAGTTCTATGTTCACTAGTTGATTTTTCATCCATACATAATTTTGTTATAGCCCATAATGCTTTATGTTTTATTTCCACAAGAAGATGACATGATTTTCTAAAAATGAGACAAAATGGGGACATACCTATGGAATTTTTATAACCTATTCAATAAGCCCATAATACATCTTGTAATTTCATTGGCCAAGTTTTCCTATCTGGTCTAATTATTTTTTCCAAAATTCTCTAAATTTTCCTATTTGCTACTTGAGCGTGCCCATTTGTTTGGAGATGATATGAAGTGGCTATTCTATGGTGTACTTCATTCTTTTTCAATATTTTCCTTAAATATTTATGTAAATTGTGTTCCTCCATCACTAATAATCACTATAGGATATCTAAATCTCAAAGTTTAAATTTTGAATATTACTTCGGTCTTTCCACGAAAAATTATTTTTTTAATTAGGGTTATAGGAATTAAAAAAATGCTCCCTATTTTTATTAGATTGTGGGCTACTTGTACTTGTTTTTACATAGGCTGAAATAATTTATTTAAATTGTAGTATCAAAATTTAGAATGATCATTTTCACCATATGTAGGACAAGTACTATTTGAATTAAATTGAGAGTTTGGAGGCTTTCTAATATTATCAATAATGAAATAAAGTTTTTCTAAATTTTGATTAATCTGAATAATATCATTTCTTAAATGAAAATAATCTTGACGATGTAATTCATAAATCCTTTCTTCTTATCTGTATTATATAACTCAAAAGAGGCTTGATCTCTAGAATTTTCACTTAAACTCTCATAAAGGCTATAAATCTCATCAAGAATTTTCTTTATAAAAACTACTTCATATATAGAATCAACTATATTTTATGTTATTTTAATAATCTATTATAAATAAATTTATTGAGCTGCTACTTGAGTATAATATGATGAAGACACTTTAAAAATTTTAAAATTTCTTTTCATATCTCATGCAAAAATTCTCATAGCCTTTGAACAAAACTCCATATATGTTTTCTCATATTTTTGAGTTTTTTTTAAGAGATAAATTTTTAAAGAAAGACCTATTTTACATCTTTTCAATTAGTTAATTCTCTATCTAATGCGAATATCTAATGACTAGCCTTGTCCCTAAGTGTATGAGAAAATAATTTCATCTTAATAATTTCTCATATAACTTGAGAGAGATTAACTAAATCACAGACAATATGAGATTTTTCTAAATGTTTAGTAGATTCCTTTAAAGGTAATCTATGAAAATTAGAGAGTATTTGGAAAAATTTTGAATTTATTTCGAATTTAACTATGGGTTCTAATGAGACTCTAATATTAGATGCTCATTGAAATAAATTAAGGATATAATGATTTTTCATGACCATAAGATTGTTCTCAATTTGACTTAACTTATTTTAGGATCCATCAAAATTATTTTTTCTTTCGAAATTTTAGTTTTAGATGAAATAGTGAAAGAATTTTTTAACCTTGCGTGTAAGGATCTTCTATCATATATAAAAATTAATAAATTTGATAACTGTTTTTAATAACTATTACCCTCATTTAGTCTGCTTCAATCCTTGCCATACTAGTTTTCATTCTCTCTTTTCTTGTTTTTTAATTTTCTACAAGAAGGAAAAAAAAACAAGAGTGAAATTTTTTTGGTATACTCTAAGAGAAAAATAGAAAAATACCAAATACTATATAATACATCCGCAACAATATCATCAAAATTTGATGTGACTTTTCTTTTGTTATATAATAAATCACATAAATTTAAAATTTAAAAAACTAGAAAATACTAATATTTGAATTTTTAAAAATATTTAAAAATAAATAAATAAATTATAATTCAATAAAAGGTTTTAAAAAATAGTGAGAAATTTCTAAGTTGAGCACAGGGATGTAAGATAATATTGAGTAATATTTCAGATTTGTTTTTAAAGATTACAATGTTTAATTATTTTTAGAGTAAATAATGACAAAAAATATATTTAAAAATAAACTAAAAAGAGAAAAAAGGGTGTGGACGTCAAGATGACATTTGTGCCTTGTGTAATACGATTTGGGTGAAAATAAGGTTCCACCTATTAATTCTTACATAAGTGATTACAAACGATTTAATAGGTTAAATTAAGATTTGGAAAAACTAAAAGAATCATAATTGAATGAAGAAGATATAAGAAACTTTAAATCACAAAAAATATCACTAAATTAAGTGAAAATTAAGTTGAAAGTAGAAAAGATTGAGTTCCAACCTCACGATAGCAATTGCTAAAATTTTGTATGTTCAAGAGGATTGTCAACCATTGTTTATGGCCCCAAAAAAATCTCCTTGGACATAGATGACCTAGGCATTCACTAGATCTTCTTTCAAAGTTCAGAAAATGATAATAAAAGTTAAATTAGTTAAAAATAATAAAATAGAGTTCTAATGTCATAATAGTGATACGTCAACGGTGGATCGAAATCCTAAACTTTAGAAGGATTGTTGTGCAATGTTTATAGTCTCAAAGGCTTTCCTTAAATAAGGACAACATGAACAATTTCTTAATCTTCTTACAAAATCTAGAAATCAATGAAGTGAGTCATTGAATCATCTCTAGTGGGTGTCACCCAATGGAGTAAAAAAATAATGATTTTATAGTTCTCCAGCAGCTGTCATTCAATGAAGATGAGTTGGATGAAGGTGCGACATGTTTTAGGAAGCTTCATCTTGAAGTCCACACAATAAGAGGAGGCTTTTCATCTTCTTATCGATGACGACTTGTTTGTTGATCAATCAAAGATAATTGACTTAATAAATTTATGATATTTTTATCTAGAATCGTTAAAAAATTTTATTGATTGAGTGATTTTGACAACTTAATCTTTTACTAATAATTTGTAAGAAAATAATGATTTAATTAAATAAAAATATGAGTTTTGACCTTAATAAGATTCAAACCCTCATTGGTCACCCACTTGTATAAGAAATTAAAATAAGTATACAAATATTCTTATAAAGTGACATTATATAAGTATCTACTTCTAATAAATAAGAGATAATTTAGGTATTAAAATCATAAAATTTTCTAGAGTTGTGACTACCAACTTAGTCCTACATCAATTATATGTTGAGTTTTAAAATGAATATATAGTAATACGAGATTTAGTAATCAATGTGTCCCTTTTTTGCATGTACAACCACTCTTTACCCCATGCCCAATTAGTCACCAATGATGTGAAAGGAAAGTGATACACAAGTGTCTTATACTAGTCTATCTTTAGCCACTCGAGCCCTTACTCATTACTCTTTTCTACTATGTTTCTAACTTACTTGCGGGGCCAATTGGCCAACAAGTTCTCTTATTTTTTTACCTTTTTATTTTATTTTATTTTTCCTAATTTATCTTAAAAAAATGATTATAAAAATTATATAAATTTATATAAAATCACATAATTAACCAAAAATTCAGATTAACTAACTAAAAATCATTTTTCATAATTTAACATAAATATAAATCTATTTATCATGTTTAAGGCTAAAATTTGATTATTAACTAATTATTAACTCATGATAATGAAGACTTATCAATAGGCCATAGTTTAAAGTTAAAAAGGCTGCTATAGTTCTACTATTAGAGAGAGAATAAGTGAGAGAAACATAACATAAGTCATGCTTGTGGTCACAGAACCTTCTTGACTTCAAAGAACCCACCCTTCTCCTCATTTGCTTTGGCCACATCGTCAATAGATACCACAGCCACTATAATTACTTGATCATTAATGAAAACCTAGTTGACATAATTCATAGAACATTATTACTAAAATTGTTGAATGATTCACGATAAAAAGATCATGAATCCATAAGTAAAACATTTCTAATTAATCAATGAACAAACTATTATCGGGAAGAGAACGATCTACTAGAAGACGAGTCATCACCTCTTGAGAATGTACTAAATGTAATAAAGAGCTTTCTCTTGCTATGTAGACTTGAAGATGAAGCTCCCTAATATGTGCCTCACTTCTATCTAGCTTCTCTCTATCAGGTGATAGTCACTAGAGAGTCATAAAGTTGCTATTTTTTACTTCACTAAGTGACAACCACCGAAGATGATTTGATGTCTATTTCGTTGATCTCTCGACTTCACATGAAGATCTACAAATTACTCACATTGTTGTTGTCCAAGAAGAGCCTTCAAGGTTATAGACACTATATGACAATCTTCTCAAACACTCATGATTCTAATACATTGTTAACGCATTATTGCTGCAATGTTGAAACTCTATTTTTCTACTTTTAACTTAATTTTTATTTTATTAAGTAATAATTTATGTGATTTAAATTTACTACATTGTCCTTCATTAAATTATGATTCTTTAGATTTTATAGATCTTAATTTGATCAATTAAATCATTTGTAATCTCTTACATAAGAATCATCCAGCAGAACTCTATTTTCACCCGATTTATATTCGTCGGGTGATGACATCATTTTAACGTCCAGACCCTTATTTTTCTTTTTCACAAATTTTAAATATATTTTATTTTCATTTCTTATCTAAAATTTATAAAAAATCTTATTCTTTGAGTAAAATTCAAAAAAATTACTTGATATTATATTACATCTCTATGATTGACTTAAAAATTTTGTCACTATTTTTAGAACTTGTATTGAATTATAATTGATATATTTTTTCAGAAATACTTCTAAATATCTGAAATTAGTATTTTCTAGTTTTACAAATTTTAAATTTGTGTGATTTGCTATAAAATGACTAAGTCACGTCAAATTTTGGGGCTACTACTAGGGATGTATTACATAATATTTAGCATTTTTCTATTTTTTTCTTAGAGTACACAAAAAAAAATTAACTCATGTTTTATTTTCTTCTTAAAGAAAAGCTTGAAAAAAAAAGAAACGAAATGCAGCAAGGCAAGGATTGGAGCGTACTGAAGGAGGATGATTAAGAACATGTGTTTGCATTTTTTCATGCTCACATAGAATAACAACTAAAAAAAAAAATCGGAAAAACTACAACATCTATTTTCTAGTTTTCTATTAGGAACAAAAAGAGTCCAAAATTTGAAATTCTAGAGACCCTTTTCTCACATTTCAATCCCCTAGACATATATTATTGAAATTCAAAATTACAACTATAAAGAAGATAGTTTTGATTTATTTTTGACAAATTAATTATTGCTAAAAACAAAACTAAAAATAGAAAGCAGAATTGTCAAAAGTATCTAATTTAAAAATTTCTTACATCATATTACATGCCTTAAAAATTAAATCAATTAAATTGATTGATATCAAAAGATACTAGGAAGATTATTATTGAGTTAAAAGAATGATTTAGTGGCATGAAATGTTGGAATACTCCTTGGATACATGATACATAACATGAATTTGATTTTACATATTTTCACTTCATGATCTTCATGATTTAGTAGTTGTGTGGTTTGACTTTTTCTGTACTTTCACTTAGATTCAAAAAATTTCTCTAGGATTTCTATAATTTGGTTGATATGGCCTTGGACACTGTCTTCTTTCCTAAATGCATTGAGGATTTTCAAATATTTCAATAGGAGGGATGACATTATGAGCTTAATGATCCTTCTAAGGAGATATCCTTTAAAGGTATCATATAATTGTTATAGTGCTATAGAATTCCCCCTTCCATGATACTGAAGGTTGTCTTGTTGATGACCATGCTCGATACTCGAGTGATGATTCTACTCTATCTTTACATTTTAAAAATTTTATTACCTCAAATTTCAGGTGCAGTTTTAAATGAAATGAAGGGGGCTTATTCAAAGCCTAACAATATAGTTGGCAGAGTGTGTCAACAGGCAAGCTCCCTTGAAACCCTTTGTGAAATTGACATTAAGACTGCTTTCAGGGATCTGGTTAAATAGAAACAGCATTGGTGGGAAATTCCAATTTACTTAATTCTTTTATGTACAAAAACTGATGGTTCCTTCTGGGTTAGTATTTAGATGTACAAAAACTAATGACAAGGGTTTGGGGTCTGATGCATATCCATTATTTCATAGAATTATTATTTAACAATGAATTTATTTCACAAATTTGATTCAATGTACATTGAATTTTTTATCTGCACCTAAATAGTTGTGGATTTTGGATCTGACCGAATTTTCAGTCTTTTTGGAGTTCGCTAGTCACTGGCCTATTGTATCTTTCAGGTGTTTTATATTAGCCTTCCATTCTAGATTATTCTATATCTAGAATATAGGTTTTTACATGTGCTCAGGAGAATTTTTTTTCCATCTTTGAGAATTATAGTATGAGGAATGAAATGTTACGTATTATTTTTCATTTTTCATTTCTTGCCTAGGTTTTTTATTTCTTGATATCATCTATAATAATGTTTAATGCCCTGTAGGCTCTCTTTCCTGATAATGCATATGGTGTTGACAGTGCTGGTGATCCCAAATTTATTCCCAAATTGACTTTCGAAGAATTCAAGGTCTGTTTTTTTTCGCAAAATTTTAATTTTAAAACATGTGATAATTTTTAATTCGAAGAATATAAATTTGTGAACTTAGTAGCCTATTAGGGACCTAAGAGAAAGATGTGATAATATTTTATACTATAGTGCTATTTTAGGAATAGTTAAAGTCTAGTTAACTTAGGATTACTCAGTGTGAATGGGATGATAAGAATAAATAGATGGTTCAATCAATCCAAGAATGATTGCTAGAAAAGAAACCCAATTTGAAGAATAGTTTACAAATATTGTCTCCTTTTCATTTTAAAATTTATCACTAAACTTTGATCAATAATTCCACAAAAATGGCAAAAAGTTCTTTGGTAAAAGAAGCTAGTATGAGTTTGACTCCCCTCTTCCCCTATCCCCCAAATAAGTATTTTATCCTTGAAAGCTCGATACAAAAGTGATGAAATTTTGGCTAAATTTGGGAAGCCTATATGATGGGTTTATTAACTAGATGATTTCATGTACATAAACTATGCTTTTTTTGTGGAAATTATTTATGCATTAATAGAATATGGTGATACTGAAAAATTGTCTAAGAATTATATGGAGCACTAGAAGGACATTTAGGGTATGATACCATAACAACTAGTAGAAGAATACTATTTTTCACTTCAATTAGAGAAGGAAGTAGAAGATCATGTACGAAGATGTAAATAGATCAAGTTAATAAAATGCAATGTCTAAACATTACTCTAGATAACAGTACCAATTCCAATTAGGCCTTGGGTTGACATTTAATTTCATATTGAGATTACAACTTACATAGCTTTCCAATTAGGCGATGTCTACAACTTCAAAGGATCTCTTTGGACAGACAACTTGGACATTCACTCGATCTCATTTGGAAGTCTAAAAAATGGTAGTGGAAGTTGAACTAGTTAAAAAAATGATAAAATAAAGTTCTAGCATTGCAATGATGATGCATCGACAATTTATCAGAATCCTAAGCATTTGAGAGGATTGTTGTGCAGTATCCATTACCTTAAAGGCTCTCCTTAGACAAAGATGACATAGGCAATCTTTAGATCTTCTTTCAAAGTTTAAAGATTGATAATTATAAATTATTAATTGCATCTATATTTTAATATATTATATATAGATTGATAATATAATTTAACATGTGTTACCAACTCATTATGATAATTATAATATTTTATCATTTATGTTCTAATGTATATTATTTTATTTATTTTATTTATATTATGAGACTAATCCTAGTTGACTTTTATCAAGTCAAGTGGTGATTCTCTCACATTTTCTTATTAATTATTTGATTGTAAGGACTTAAGGTGAGTTTTTAATATGAGTTGAAAGTAATGGAAGAAGCCTAAGCTTTCAGACTAATGAAAAATTTAAATCTTATGGAAAGAGCCAATCTAATATGTTTATAGGCCCAAGAGAGGGCGTCACCTTGGCCTAACCCATTTGGATTTAAAAGGACTATCAAGAGATGAGATTTAGGCTACCCATCTTAGGCATCTTAAAATGAGATTAAGAGAAAGATTAGACCACCACCCTCATGAAATGATCTAAACCGTCCATGAAGAGAGTTGGTTATTAATTATAACCATCCATTGGAGGGGCCTAACTCTTGAGAGAATTAAGGCATTTCATCTCCCTCTTAAAGGGTGCTTTTTGGCTCTCTCTAGTAGTGGCTAGTCAAAGGAAACAAGAGAGAAATCAAGGCCTGGTTAATGACATTCTCATGCCCAAGATCATCATGGAGAAGAGATTACTTAGAGCTCATCAGGAACATCATAGATCGAGCATCATTCGGCCTAAGATTGATGCACAATGTGGTTTGTGCAATATCTAGATTTGGGGTGTCTTTGTAATCCTCTTCATGGATAGATTAAATTTTAATTCAAACTAAGTTTACTATTTATTTTTTTATTTCATTGTGTTAGATCTATTCTCTCTCTTTGACCCTATTTTTCATGACTCTTGTCTTCACCCTTTTACATTTAGTTCTACCCTTCACAATTGTAAATATATGTATATATAAAATAAAATAGGTAGAGTTCTTACTCTTATTACCCACGTTCTCTAAGGATAGACCCTTAGTTATCCTAAATAAAAGAGTGAGGTTTTATAAATATTATTTGTATGAACTTATTTGCATGACAACGACATATTTAACCTCTAAATCTAGTTCACTAGAGATCAATAAAATAGGTTGTCGAATCATCTCTAGCGATTGTCACTCGACGGAGATGAGCTAAATGGAAGTGGTGTGTGTCTTAGGGAGCTTCATCCTCAACTCTACGTAGCAAGAGGAGGCTCTTCATTACATCTAATATACTCTCAAGAGGTGGTGACTCGTCTCGTAGTAGATCATTCTCTTCCTAATAACAACTTATTCCTCGATCAATTGGAAATAATTTACTCAATAGATTCACGATACTTTTATGTCAAATTATTTAGAAATTTTAGTAACGATGCTTCGCGAATCATGTTGTCAAGATTTTCTCCAATGATTGAATAATTCTGATAACTTAATCTTTCACTGATGATTTGTAAGAAAGTTGTGATTTAATCATATAAAAATATGAGTTTTAACTCTAGTAGGATTTGAACGCTCACTAATTGCTCGCTTGCATGAGAGAGTGAAATAAATATACAAATACTCTTATAAAGTGACATCATTAAGGTACTTCCTTGTAATAAATAAGGGGTATTTGAGGTACGAAAATCATAAAATTATTGAGGGAAGGTGTGACCCGAGTTAAGTCTCACATTCGTTATATGTAGAATTTTAGGATAAATATATAGTAATATAAGATTTGAGAATCAATAAGTCCCTTTCTCACATGTGTATGACCACTCTTTATCCCATGCCTACTTGCCCATTAGCGACATGCAAAGAGAGTGATGCATATATGCCCCTATCGGTCCATAGCTATTCGAACCCTTACTCGTGGCTCCACCCTAACTGCACTTCCAACCCACTTGTAGGGTTAGTTGGTTGGCAAGTTCGTCCCTTTTTCTATCTTTTTATTTTATTTTATTTTTTCTTTATTTATCTCAAAAATAAGATTATAAAAATTATATTAATTCACATAAAATCACATTAACCAACTAAAAACTACTTTTCACAATATAACATAAATATAAGTTTCTTTATCATGAGTTAAGGATAAAACTATATTATTTATTAATTATTAACTCATGATAATGAAGACTTATCACACCCCTCAAATTGAATTATTGCTAGTTCCTTTGTAATAAAATTATGAAAATTAATAAAAATTTAAAATTTCAAATATCATATTTCAATGTATAAAAATATAATTAAAAATAATAAACCTCTAGACACTTTGAACTCTTATATCAAATATTTAACAATGATATCAAGCACTTAAATGTTTAAACACTCCTTGGAATAATAATTTAGACGTTATTTCTTCTATTCACATTTTTATCACTTCTTCACTCATAGATATAATTCACAAGATGTTTCAATTATCACTATTCATCCAAGAATAATATTGATCCTATATTTTTTTTCCATAGCTTGATTTTTGAAGTTTGTATTATGTTTCTTCTAAATTTTTTTTATATGTAGTAGTTAAGTAGATTTTCTTGTAGACAAATTTCAATAATAAGAATGATGTCTCACACCCTTCATGTGTACTCTTCATTTTTACAGCTTTCACATTATTTGTTTACTTTATAATAAGTATTTTTTTATAGAAAATTTTTGAGAATAAGAATGATGTCTCACATCCTCTATGTGTACTTTTTGTTTTCAAATTTTTCACATTACTCTTTTTTTAAAATAAATTCTAAAATAAATTATTTCTCTTGACTAGTCCTATAGATCAAGGTGTAAAAATCTCTATTAAACTGAAATGATCAATCAAATTTTCACATCAAGTAAATATTATCCATTAAGATCATGAAATTAAAATCTATAAAATCAAATCCATATTATCTATTATGTATCTAAGGAGTATTCCAATATTTTATGCTACTAAATTATTCTTTTAACTCAATAATAATCATCCTAATATCTTTTGATATCAATCAATCTAATTCATTTAATTTTCGTGCATGCAATATGATGTAAACAAATTTTAAATTAGATAGTTTTGATAGTTCTGCTTTTTGTTTTCAGTTCTGTTTTTAGCAGCAATGAATTTGTCAAAAATAAATCAAAACTATCCTCTTTATAGCTATAATTTCTAATTCAACAAAATATTTCTAGGGGATTGAAATGTGAGAAAAGGGTCTCTAGAATTTTAATTTTTTGGGTTTTTTTGACAATCTGTAAATTATTTTTTACTATTCCTAACAAAAAACTAGAAAACAAATGTTATAGTTTTTCTGAATTTTATTTTTTTTCTTGTTGCTTTTATAAGTGATCATGAAACCAAATGCAAAAATAATGTTCTTAATCATCCTACAACATAAATTGAGACTAATACTTAACCTCACAACTTAAAAATAGCATTGTCCTCAATGACATAGAAAAATCAGAACGAAATATGTAGAAAGTATCATTTTCAAGTGAACCATGTATAAATGCAAAGTTAAACACTAAAAATGTTTTCATAAATGATAAAGCTCAAAAAGACATCACCTAAGCCTCATTTTTAATTTTCCACTTCATCTTACACTCCTGCATTTTTTTCTATGGAAGAAAAAAAAAGAAAAAACATAAGTACAGAAATAAATACTACGAAATTCTAAAAAGAAAAAACTTAAGAAAAAATAGAATGAAATAAAAACCATGGGTTGCCTCCCATGCAGCACTGAAATTAATGTCTCTAGTTGAACACATTAATCTTACTCTTAAATATTTTTTAATAATATATTTTTTCTGCAAGGCATTCATAATCTATGTAATGGTTAAGCCACTATCTATTTACCTTAAAGTTATGATCACTTTTAGGATCTTTAACACCCCCATGATCATATGTCTCTTCCACCACATGAGGTCCTATCTATTTTGCTTTTAATTTTTTTGGGAATAATTTCAGCCTAGAACTATATAACCACACTTTTTGGCCAACATCAATTTTTTTTTGCAAATGTATTTATCATGAAAGGTTTTAGTTTTTTCTTTATATTATTCTATGATTTTCATAAGCTTCATTCCTCAACTCCTCTAATTTATGTAGCTGAAAAGTTCTATGTTCACTAGTTGATTTTTCATCCATACATAATTTTGTTATAGCCCATAATGTTTTATGTTTTATTTCTACAAGAAGATGACATGATTTTCCAAAAATGAGACAAAATGGGGACATACCTATGGAATTTTTATAACCTATTCTATAAGCCCATAATACATCTTGTAATTTCATTGGCTAGGTTTTCCTATCTGGTTTAACTATTTTTCTCAAAATTCTCTAAAGTTTTCTATTTGCTACTTCAACTTGCCCATTTGTTTGGGGATGATATGAAGTGGCTATTATATGGTGTACTTCATTCTTTTTCAATAGTTTCCTTAAATATTTATGTAAATTGTGTTCTTCCATCACTAATAATCACTCTAGGATATCCAAATCTCAAATTTTGAATTTGAAATATTACTTGGGTCTTTTCATGAAAAATTATTCTTTTAATTAGGATTATAAGAATTAGAAGAAAACTCCCTATTTCTATTAGAACGTGGGCTACTTATACTTGTTTTCACATAAGCTGAAATAATTTATCTAAATTATAGTATTGAAATTTAGAATGATCATTTTCACCATATGTAGGACAAGTACTATTTGAATTAAATTGAGAGTTCGGAGGCTTTCTAATATTATCAAAATAACATCATTTCTTAAATTAAAATAATCTTGATGATGTAATTCACAAATCTTCTCTTCTTATTCGTATTATATAACTCAAAAAAGGCTTGATCTCTAGAATTTTCACTTAAATTCTCGTAAAGGCTATAAATCTCACCAAGGATTTTCTTTATAAAAACTACTTCACATATAGAAGCAACTATATTTTATGTTATTTTAATAATCTATCATAAACAAATTTAATATTTTGAGTTAGTGCTTGGGTATAATACTGAATTTTCCATATATGTTTTCTCATATTTTGAGTTTTTTTTAAGAGATAAATTTTTGAAGAAAGACCTATTTTATATCTTTTCAATTAGTTAATTCGCTATCTAATGCAAATAGCTAGTAACTAGCCTTGTCTCTAAGTGTATGAGAAAATAATTTCATCTTAATAATTTCTCGTATAACTTGAGAGAGATTAATTAAATCACAAACCATATGAAATTTTTTTAAATGTTGAGGGAATTCCTTTTAAGGTAATCTATGAAAATTAGAGAGCATTTAGAAAATTTTTGAATTTATTTCGAATTTAACTATGGGTTCTAATGGGAGTCTAATATTAAATGTTCATTGAAATGAATTACGTATATAATGATTTTTCATGGCCATAAGGTTGTTCTCAATTTGACCTAACTTCCTTTAGGATCCATCAAAATTAATTTTTCTTTCAAAATTTTAGTTTTAGATGAAATAGTGAAAGAAGTTTTTAACCTTGGGTGTAAGGATCTTCTATTACATATAAAAATTAATAAATTCGAGAACTGTTTTTAATAACTATTGCCCTCCTTTAGTCTGCTTCAATCCTTGCCTTGCTACCTTTCATTCTCTTTTTTCTTTTTTTTAATTTTTCTAGAAGAAAAAAAAACAAGAGTTAAATATTTTTGGTATACTCTAAGAGAAAAATAGAAAAATACCAAATATTATATAATACATCCCAAACAATATCATCAAAATTTGATGTGACTTTTCTTTTGTTATATAATAAATCACATAAATTTAAAATTTATAAAACTAGAAAATACTAATTTTTGAATTTTTAAAAATATTTAAAAATAAATAAATAAATTATAATTTAATAAAAGGTTCTAAAAAATAGTGAGAAATTTCAAAGTTGAGCATAGGGATGTAAGTTATGATTTTTAGAGTAAATAATGACAAAAAATATATTTTAAAATTAACTAAAAAGAGAAATAAGGGTGTAGATGTCAAGATGACATTAGTGCCTTGTGTAATACGATTTGGGTGAAAATAAGGTTCCACCCATTAATTCTTACATAAGCGACTACAAACGATTTAATAGGTTAAATTAAGAATTTTGAAAAACCAAAAGAATCATAATTGAATGAAGAAGATGTTAAAAACTTTAAATCACAAAAAATATTTCTAAATTAAGTGAAAATTAAGTTTAAAGTAGAGAAGACTGAGTTCCAATCTTGCAATAACAATTGCTGAAATTTTGTATGTTCAGGAGGATCATCAACCAATGTCTATGGCCCCAAAAAAATCTCCTTGGACATAGATGTCCTAGGGATTCACTAGATCTTCTTTCAAAGTTCAAAAAATGATAATAAAAGTTAAATTAGTTAAAAATAATAAAATAGAGTTCTAATGTCATAATAGTGATATGTCAACAATGGATCAAAATACTGAGCTTTAGAAGGATTGTTGTGCAATGTTTATAGTCTGAAAGGCTCTCCTTAGATAAGGACAACATGAACAATTTCTTAATCTTCTTACAAAATCTAGAAATCAATGAAGTGAGTCATTGAATCATCTCTAATGGGTGTCACCCAATGGAGTAAAAAAATGATGATTTTATAGCTCTCTGGCAGCTATCATTCAATGAAGATGAGTTGGATGAAGGTGCAACATGTTTTAGGGAGCTTCATCTTGAAGTCCACACAATAAGAGGAGGCTCTTCTAAATATTTGGTATGCTCTCAAGAGGTGACGACTCATTTGCTAACAAATCATCTTCTTCTCAATGACGACTTGTTTGTTGATCAATTATAGATAATTTACTCATTGAATTTGTGATCTTTTTATCTAAAATTGTTCAAAAATTTTAATAACAATACTCCATAAATTTTATTAATAAGATTTTCACTAATGATTGAGTAATTTTGACAACTTAATCTTTTACCAATAATTTGTAAGAAAATTATGATTTAACTAGATAAAAATATGAGTTTTGACCCTAGTAAGATTCAAACCCTCGTTGGTCACCTACTTGTATAAGAAAGTAAAATAAGTACACAAATAGTCTTATAAAGTGACATTATATAAGTATATACTTATAATAAATAAAAGGTAATTTAGGTATTAAAAATCATAAATTTTTTTAGAGAAGTCGTGACTACCAACTTAGTCCTACATCAATTATATATTGAATTTTAAAATGAATATATAGTAATACGAGATTTAGTAATCAATGTGTCTCATTTTCACATGTACAACCACTCTTTACCCCACACCCAATTAGTCACTAGTTATGTAAAAAGAAAGTGATACACAAGTGTCTTATACTAGTTTATCTTTAGTCACTTGAGCCTTTACTCACAACTCCTGTCTACTATATTTCTAACTTACTTGCGGGCCCAATTAGCCAGCAAGTTCCTTTATTTTTCTACCTTTTTATTTTTTTTTATTTTTTTAATTTATCTCAAAAAAATGATTATAAAAATTATATAAATTTATATAAAATCACATAATTAACCAAAAATTCAGATTAACTAACTAAAAATCATTTTTCATAATTTAGCACAAATATAAGTCTATTTATCATGATTTAAGGCTAAAATATTATTATTAATTAATTATTAACTCATGATAATGAAGATTTATTAATAGGCCAATGTTTAAGGTTAAATAAGTTGCTATAGTTCTACTATTAAAGAGAGAACAAGTGAGAGAAACATAACATGAGCCATGCTTGTGGTCACAAAACCTTCTTGACTTTAAAGAACCCGCCCTTCTCCTCATTTGCCTTGGCCACATCATCAATAGATGCCACAGCTACCACAACTCCTTTATCTTTCACTACCTCAATGGCATCTGCAAACTCCCTAAAGTGCTTCATGCTGCAAGGTGAGACATCTAGTGAGATCCCAGTTCCCAAGGCAATGCCATTCCCTAGCTGGAGCCTAACTTACCTAGTTGACAAGATTTCTTCATGCCTAATCTGCCTCTCCTCCTCTGTGATGCCCAGCAAGTGCCTCATAAGACTGAAAACTCAAAGCATAATGTAATCATCATTAGACAAGTTGTGCATTTGATGCATGCAATAGAAAGATTTGAGAAGATAAAGGCACTAATACTCATTGCTTCCCATGACAATTGCTGTCCACGTGCATAGAAATATGAGATTTTCAACCTACAAAACCGAAGATCACAACCACACCTAGATGGGCTGCTCATGTGATTTATCACATGGTTTAAGCAGCTTAGTTTCTGGGCGATTATCATCCATTACTTTTCCGTCCATCTGAATCATATGATGTAGCCTACTATGTCACTTGAGAACTCATAACTGGCAGTGGCAAAGGGTTTTGTGTTTCTCAAGATGGGAGGACAACTCCAGTTATGAGATTGGCTGTTCATGTGAATTATCACATGGTTTAAGCAGCTCGGTTTCTAGACGATTATCATCCAATACTTTTCCATCCATCTAAATCATATGATGTAGCCTATTACTCACTTGATAACTCATAACCGGCAGTGCAAAGGGTTCTGTGTTTCGCCTCTTATGAGATGCTTTCCCCTCTTGTTTAAACAATCTTGAGATTTTGAAGCCAGATAGGTGAAAACTAAAG
Source organism: Spirodela intermedia (assembly GCA_902729315.2). Classification (NCBI taxonomy): domain Eukaryota; kingdom Viridiplantae; phylum Streptophyta; class Magnoliopsida; order Alismatales; family Araceae; genus Spirodela; species Spirodela intermedia. Next base: position 4,501,471 of record LR746271.1, read on the forward strand.
ACTTCCATCAAGTGTGTGTAGAAGAAACTATCACCTGCTGTAACCCTTGGCGTCAGGTAGCTGATAAGGATCCACATCTCCAATGGCCCTGATGATTGCCTTGGTGAGAGTATTGTCATCCAGCTCTAGCTCACGGAGAAAATTTGCAGTTGCATCATACACATCAACTGTCTTTAACAAGTTTAGATCATGTGAGGACATATATGAGAAAACTCCTGCAAAAAAAAAACAATGGGAAATGAGGGGAAGATAACCTAATAAATTGAGTAAAGTAGAAAAGAAATTCATTTGCTTGCAAAGGAAAATGGCAATCACATACCAGAGTCAGTGTCAAGAGCAGAATAAGTGCCGTATGCACCCCCACTAACTCAGATACAATCCCATGATAAGTCTTCATTACCATGAGTTAATAATTAGTAAATAATATGGTTTTAGCCTTAACTCATGATAAATAGACTTATATTTGTGTTAAAGAATGATTTTTGGTTTTCAATTGATTAATGTGAATTTTTGGGTAATTATGTGATTTTATACGATTTTTACAGTCTTACTTTTAAGATAAATAAAGAACCAGAAATAAAATTAAAATATTACAAAAATAAGGGGACCTGTCGGCCAGCCGGGTCCGCAAGCGGGTCGGAATATAGTAAAATCACAAAAATTAAGATTTGTAAAAGCCAGAAGAATCGTAATTGAACGAAGTATAGTTTGGTAAATTAAAATCACACAAAGTATCACTAAATGAAGCGTAAATTAAATTGAAAGCATGAAAACAAAGTTTCGGCATCACGACGGCGATGCGTCGGCGATGCACCGGAATCCTGAGCGTTTGGGAGGATCGTCGTGTAGTGTCCTCGGCCTCGAAGGCTTTCCTTAGACAAAGACGATGTGGGCAATCTCTAGATATTCTCGCAAAGTCTAGAGATCAATGAAGTGGGTCGTCGAATTGTCTCCGGCGGCTGTCACCCGGCGAAGCGGAAAAACGGCGAGTTTGCGGCTCTCCGGTGGCTGTCACACGATGGAGAGGAGCTGGATGAAGGTGGGGTGCGTGTCAGGGAGCTTCATCCTCAGGTCCGTGCAGCAAGAGGAGGCTCTTCATCGCATCTGGTACACTCTCAGGAGGTGGCGACTAATCTCCTGGCGGATCGTCCTTTTCTCGACGACAGCTTGTTCGTCGATCAATCGGAGATGATTTACTCGATGGATTAGCGATCCTTTTATCATGAATCGTTCAGAAATTTTAGTAGCAATGCTCCGCGAATCGCACTGATGAGATTTTCGCCGATGATCCAGCGATTCTCGTTGCTTAATCCTTCACCGGCGATCTACAGGAAAGTTGCGATAATCAAACAAAAATAAATGAATTTTGACTCTGAAAGGATTCGAACCTGCGTCGGTCGCCCGCCTGTGAGGAAGGTGTAACGCGGGTTTAGTCCCACATCGGTTGTGCGCCGATTTTTCGGGCAAATATATATTAATGTTAGGTTTATAAGAAAGTCTCTTCTCTCGCGTGTATGAGCACTCCTTGCCCCACAGCCGGCTGGGCAGCGGTGACGTGGAAGGGGAGTGGCGTACACGTGCCCTGTCAGTCCCCAAGCCAAGCTGCTGGAGCTCTTGCTCGCGGCTTACTCCCCGACTGCACTTCCGACCCGCTTGCAGGCCCGGCTGGCCAGTGGGTCCCCTCATTTTTGCAATATTTTATTTTTTATTTTTGGTTCTTCATTTATCTCAAAAGTAAGACTGTAAAAATCGTATAAAATCACATAATTACCCAAAAATTCACGTTAATCAATTGAAAATGAAAAATCATTCTTTAACACAAATATAAGTCTATTTATCATGAGTTAAGGCTAAAACTATATTATTTACTAATTATTAACTCATGATAATGAAGACTTATCATCCCACAACTAGGTGTTGTCAATGTACTTTGAAATGACATATGAACTGCTGTGGAGCTGATATCCAGCCTCATAAATGTTGGCAGCTTTTCCAACATAATTAACTTGAAAGTGCAGGAGGAAAAACATATCATATCTAATAAATTTTATCATGGGCACCGCTGAGATTTCCAAAATGAATAGAACCTGAGTGGGAACAACGATGGCTTCCTTCATAGGTGAAAGAAGAGAACTCTAGGTGGTAGTCCTAGGGGATGGTATGCTTGGAATGGCATCAATGAACTCAGCAAGGTATTTGCCTGACTCTATAAGTATCTTCCCATCTGCTGTCATATTGACTATTGATGTGACTCAGTCGTTGTATATTAAATCACGCAAATATAAAATTTATAAAACTAGAAAATACGAATTTTCAGATATTTAGAAGTATTTCTAAATAAATATATCAATTATAATTCAATAAAAATTCCAAAAATAGCGGTAATTTTCCAAGTCGATCACAAGGATGTAATATAATATCTGGTAATTATTCAGAATTTTTCTCAATGAATACGATTTTCTTACGAATTTTATACTAGGAAATAAAAAAGAAATATATTTAAAATTCACGAAAAAAAGGAAATAAGGGTGCGGGCGTCAGGATGACGTCAGCACCTAGCGAATGCGAATCAGGCGGAAATAGAGTTCCGCCTAGCGATTCTTACATAAGCGATTACAGACGACTTAATTAATCAAATTAAAATCTGTAAAAGCGGGAAGAATCGTAATTTAACGAAGTATAGTTTGGTAAATTAAAATCACACAAAGTATCACTAAATGAAGCTTAAATTAAATTGAAAGTAGGAAAACAGAGTTCCGGCGTCGCGACGGCGATGCGTCGGCGATGCACCAGAATCCTAAGCCTTCGAGAGGATCGTCGTGCAGTGTCCACGGCCTCGAAGGCTCTCCTTAGACAAAGACGATGTGGGCAATCTCTAGATCTTCTCGCGAAGTCTAGAGATCAATGAAGTGGGTCGTCGAATCGTCTCTGGTGGTTGTTGATAAGTCTTCATTATCATGAGTTAATAATTAGTAAATAATATAGTTTTAGCCTTAACTCATGATAAATAGACTTATATTTGTGTTAAAGAATGATTTTTGGTTTTCAGTTGATTAACGTGAATTTTTGGGTAATTATGTGATTTTATACGATTTTTACAGTCTTAGTTTTGAGATAAATGAAGAATAAAAAATAAAAATAAAAATATTGCAAAATGGGGGAACCCGCCGGCCAGCCGGGCCCGCAAGCGGGTCGGAAGCGCAGTCGGGGAGTAGCCGCGAGCAGGGGCTGGAGCGGCTTACTTGGACCGATAGGTGCACGTGTGCGCCACTCTCTTTCCACGTCACCGATGGTCAGCCGGCTGTGGGGCAAGGAGTGGTCGTACACGCGAGAGGACTTTGCCTAGAAACCAAACTTTACTATATATTCGCCCGAATAATCCGCGCACAACCGATGTGGGACTAAATCCCTTGTTCAGGGGCGGGCGACCACCGCGGGTTTGAATCCTCCCAGAGTCAAAATTCATATATTTTTAACTGATTATCGCGACTTTCCTACAGATCGCCGGTGAAGGATTAAGCAACCGGAATCGCTGGATCATCGGCGAAAATCTCGTCAACGCGATTCGCGGAGCATTGCTACTAAAATTTCTGAACGATTCGCGATAAAAGGATCGCAATCCATCGAGTAAATCATCTCCGATTGATCGACGAACAAGCCGTCGTCGGGAAGAGGACGATCCGCCGGGAGACCAGTCGCCACCTCCTGAGAGCGTACCAGATGCGATGAAGAGCCTCCTCTTGCTGCGCGGACCTGAGGATGAAGCTCCCTAACACGCGCCCCACCTCCATCCAGCTCCTCTCCGTCGGGTGACAGCCGCCGGAGAGCCGCAAAGTCGCCGTTTTTCCGCTCCGCCGGGTGACAGCCGCCGGAGACGATTCGACGACCCACTTCATTGGTCTCTAGACTTCGCGAGAAGATCTAGAGATTGCCCACGTCGTCTTTGTCCAAGGAGAGCCTTCGAGGCCGTGGACACTGCACGACGACCCTCCCGAACGCTCAGGATTCCGGTGCATCGCCGACGCGTCGCCGTCGCGACGCCGAAACTCTGTTTTCCTGCTTTATCTAGAGATTGCCCACGTCGTCTTTGTCCAAGGAGAGCCTTCGAGGCCGTGGACACTGCACGACGATCCTCCCGAACGCTCAGGATTCCGGTGCATCGCCGACGCATCGCCGTCGCGACGCCGGAACTCTGTTTTCCTGCTTTCAATTTAATTTACGCTTCATTTAGTGATACTTTGTTGATTTTTATTTACCAAACTATACTTCGTTCAATTACGATTCTTCCGGCTTTTACAGATCTTAATTTGATTAATTGAGTCGTCTGTAATCGCCTACGTAAGAATCGCCGGGCGGAACTCTGTTTCCGCCTGATTCGCGTTCGCCGGGCGCTGACGTCATCCTGACGTCCGCACCCTTATTTCCTCTTTTTTTTTGTGAATTTTAAATATATTTATTTTTTATTTCCTAGTATAAAATTCGTAAGAAAATCGTACTCATTGAGAAAAATTCTGAATAATTACCAGATATTATATTACATCTCTGTGATCGACCTGGAAAATTACCACTATTTTTGGGATTTGTATTGAATTATAATTGATATATTTATTTTGAAATACTTCTAAATATCCGAAAATTCGTATTTTCTAGTTTTATAAATTTTATATTTGCGTGATTTAATATACAACGACTGAGTCACGTCAGCTGTCACCCGGCGGAACGGAAATCGACGACTTTACGGCTCTCCGGCGGCTGTCACCCGACGGAGAGGAGCTGGATGGAGGTGAGGCACATGTTAGGGAGCTTCATCCTCAGGTCCGCACAGCAAGAGGAGGCTCTTCATTGCATCTGGTACGCTCTCAGGAGGTGGTGACTGGTCTCCCGGTGGATCGTCCTCTTCCCGATGACGGCTTGTTCGTCGATCAATCGGAGATGATTTACTCGATGAATTCGCAATCCTTTTATCGCGAATCGTTCAGCAATTTTAGTAGCAATGCTCTGCCAATCGTGTTGATGAGATTTTCGCCAATGATCCAACGATTCTCGTTGCTTAATCCTTCACCGGCGATCTGCAGGAAACTCACGATAATCAGATAAAAATATATGAATTTTGACTCTGGGAGGATTCGAACCCGTGGCGGTCGCCCGCCGCTGAGGAAGGTGTGATGTGGGTTTAATCCCACATCGGTTGTGCGCCAATTTTTCGGGCAAATATATAGTAATGTTAGCTTTGTGAGCAAAGTCCCTTCTCTCGCGTGTACGAGCACTACTTGCCCCACAGCCGGCTGGGCAGCGGTGACGTGCAAGGGGAAGTGGCGCACACGTGCCCCTATCGGTCCAAGCTAAGCCGCTCGAGCCCCAGCGCACGGCTACTCCCCGACTGCGCTTCCGACCCGCTTGTGGGCCCGGCTGGCCGGCAGGTCTCCCAATTTTGCAATATTTTTATTTTTATTTCTTGTTCTTCATTTATCTCAAAAGTAAGATTGTAAAAATCATATAATATCACATAATTACCCAAAAATTCACGTTAATCAACTGAAAACCACAAGTCATTCTTTAACACAAATATAAGTCTATTTATCATGAGTTAAGGCTAAAACTATATTATTTACTAATTATTAACTCATGATAATGAAGACTTATCAGTATGTGATTGTCATTTTCCTTTGCAAGCAAATGAATTTCTTTTCTACTTTACTCAATTTATTAGGTTATCTTCCCCTCATTTCCCATTGTTTTTTTTTGCAGGAGTTTTCTCATATATGTCCTCACGTGATCAAAACTTGTTAAAGACAGTTGATGTGTATGATGCAACTGCAAATTTTCTCCGTGAGCTAGAGCTGGATGACAATACTCTCACCAAGGCAATCATCAGGGCCATTGGAGATGTGGATCCTTATCAGCTACCTGATGCCAAGGGTTACAGCAGGTGATAGTTTCTTCTACACACACTTGATGGAAGTCTTTAGTTTTCACCTATCTGGCTTCAAAGTCTCAAGATTGTTTAAACAAGAGGGGAAAGCATCTCATAAGAGGCGAAACACAGAACCCTTTGCACTGCCGGTTATGAGTTATCAAGTGAGTAATAGGCTACATCATATGATTTAGATGGATGGAAAAGTATTGGATGATAATCGTCTAGAAACCGAGCTGCTTAAACCATGTGATAAATCACATGAACAGCCAATCTCATAACTGGAGTTGTCCTCCCATCTTGAGAAACACAGAACCCTTTGCCACTGCCAGTTATGAGTTCTCAAGTGACATAGTAGGCTACATCATATGATTCAGATGGACGGAAAAGTAATGGATGATAATCGCCCAAAAATTGAGCTGCTTAAACCATGTGATAAATCACATGAGCAGCCCATCTAGGTGTGGTTGTGATCTTCGGTTTTGTAGGTTGAAAATCTCATATTTCTACGCACGTGGACAGCAATTGTCATGGGAAGCAATGAGTATTAGTGCCATTATCTTCTCAAATCTTTCTATTGCATGCATCAAATGCATAACTTGTCTAATGATGATTACATTATGCTTTGAGTTTTCAGTCTTATGAGGCACTTGCTGGGCATCACAGAGGAGGAGAGGCAGATTAGGCATGAAGAAATCTTGTCAACTAGGTAAGTTAGGCTCCAGCTAGGGAATGGCTTTGCCTTGGGAACTGGGATCTCACTAGATGTCTCACCTTGCAGCATGAAGCACTTTAGGGAGTTTGCAGATGCCATTGAGGTAGTGAAAGATAAAGGAGTTGTGGTAGCTGTGGCATCTATTGATGATGTGGCCAAGGCAAATGAGGAGAAGGGCAGGTTCTTTGAAGTCAAGAAAGTTTTGTGACCACAAGCATGACTCATGTTATGTTTCCCTCACTTGTTCTCTCTTTAATAGTAGAACTATAGCAACCTATTTAACCTTAAACATTGGCCTATTGATAAATCTTCATTATCATGAGTTAATAATTAATTAATAATAATATTTTAGCCTTAAATCATGATAAATAGACTTATATTTATGCTAAATTATGAAAAATGATTTTTAGTTAGTTAATCTGAATTTTTGGTTAATTATGTGATTTTATATAAATTTATATAATTTTTATAATCATTTTTTTGAGATAAAGTAAGAAAAATAAAAAAAAATAAAAAGGTAGAAAAATAAAGGAACTTACTGGCCAATTGGGCCCGCAAGTAAGTTAGAAACATAGTAGAGAAGAGTCGTGAATAAAGGCTCAAGTGGCTAAAGATAAACTAGTATAAGACACTTGTGTATCACTTTCCTTTTACATCACTAGTGACTAATTGGGTGTGGGGTAAAGAGTGGTTGTACATGTGAAAATGAGACACATTGATTACTAAATCTCGTATTACTATATATTCATTTTAAAATTCACTATATAATTGATGTAGGACTAAGTTGGTAGTCACGACTTCTCTAAAAAATTTATGATTTTTAATACCTAAATTACCTCAAATTTATTATAAGCATATACTTATATAATGTCACTTTATAACAATATTTGCATACTTATTTTACTTTCTTATATAAGTGGGTGACCAACAAGGGTTTGAATCTTACTAGGGTCAAAACTCATATTTTTATCTAGTTAAATCATAATTTTCTTACAAATTATTGATAAAAGATTAAGTTATCAAAATTACTCAATCATTAGTGAAAATCTTATTAATAAAATTTATGGAGTATTGTTACTAAAATTTTTGAACGATTTTAGATAAAAAGATCACAAATTCAATGAGTAAATTATCTATAATTGATCAACAAATAAGCCGTCATTGAGAAGAAGATGATTTGTTAGCAAATGAGTCGTCACCTCTTGAGAGCATACCAAATATTTAGAAGAGCCTCCTCTTGTTGTGTGGACTTCAAGATGCTCCCTAAAACATGTTGCACCTTTATCCAACTCATTTTCATTGAATGATAGCTGCTGGAGAGCTATAAAATCATCACTTTTTTGCTCCATTGGGTGACACCCATTAGAGATGATTCAATGACTCACTTCATTGATTTCTGGATTTTGTAAGAAGATTAAGAAATTGTTCATGTTGTCCTTATCTAAGGAGAGCCTTTCAGACTATAAACATTGTACAACAATCCTTCGAAAGCTTAGGATTTCGATCCATTGTTGACATATCACTATTATGACATTAGAACCCTATTTTATCATTTTTAACTAATTTAACTTTTATTATCATTTTTTGAACTTTGAAAGAAGATCTAGTGAATGCCTAGGTCATCTATGTACAAGGAGATTCTTTTGGGGCCATAGACATTGGTTGATGATTGACGTGACTCAGTCGTTGTATGTTAAATCACACAAATATAAAATTTATAAAACTAGAAAATACGAATTTTTGGATATTTAGAAGTATTTCTAAATAAATATATCAATTATAATTCAATAAAAATTCCAAAAATAGCGGTAATTTTCCAGGTCGATCACAGGGATGTAATATAATATCTGGTAATTATTCAGAATTTTTCTCAATGAGTACGATTTTCTTACGAATTTTATACTAGGAAATAAAAAATAAATATATTTAAAATTCACAAAAAAAAGAAAATAAGGGTGCGGACGTCAGGATGACGTCAGCACCCAGCGAATGCGAATCAGGCGGAAATAGAGTTCCGCCTAGCGATTCTTACGTAGGCGATTACAGACGACTCAATTAATCAAATTAAGATCTGTAAAAGCCGGAAGAATCGTAATTGAACGAAGTATAGTTTGGTAAATTAAAATCAACAAAGTATCACTAAATGAAGCGTAAATTAAATTGAAAGCATGAAAACAAAGTTCCGGCGTCGCGACGGCGATGCGTCGGCGATGCACCGGAATCCTGAGCGTTCAAGAGGATCGTCGTGTAGTGTCCACGGCCTCGAAGGCTCTCCTTGGACAAAGACGACGTGGGCAATCTCTAGATCTTCTCGCGAAGTCTAGAGATCAATGAAGTGGGTCGTCGAATCGTCTCCGACGGCTGTCACCCGGCGGAGCGGAAAAACGGCGACTTTGCGGCTCTCCGGCGGCTGTCACCCAACGGAGAGGAGCTGGATGGAGGTGGGGCACGTGTCAGGGAGCTTCATCCTCAGGTCCGCGCAGCAAGAGGAGGCTCTTCATCGCATCTGGTACGCTCTCAGGAGGTGGCGACTGGTCTCCTGGCGGATCGTCCTCTTCCCAACGACGGCTTGTTCATCGATCAATCGGAGATGATTTACTCGATAGATTCACGATCCTTTTATCGCAAATCGTTCAGCAATTTTAGTAGCAATGCTCCGCGAATCGCGTTGACGAGATTTTCGCCGATGATCCAGCGATTCTCGTTGCTTAATCCTTCATCGGTGATCTGTAGGAAAGTCGCGATAATCAGATAAAAATATATGAATTTTGACTCTGGGAGGATTCGAACCCGCGCCGGTCGCCCCACCTCTTTTGAGGAAGGTGTGGGTTTGGTCCCACATCGGTTGTACGCCGAGTTTTCGGGTGTACGACCACTCCTTGCCTCACAGCCGGCTGGCCATCGGTCACGTGGAAGGGGAGTGGCGTACGCGTGCCTGTCGGTCCCCAAGCCAAGCCGCTCGAGCCCCTGCTCGCGGCTTACTCCCCGACTGTGCTTCCGACCCGCTTGCGGGCACGGCTGGCCGCCGGGTCCCCCCATTTTTGCAATATTTTATTTTTATTTCTTGTTCTTCATTTATCTCAAAAGTAAGACTGTAAAAATCGTATAAAATCACATAATTACCCAAAAATTCACGTTAATTAATTGAAAACCAAAAATCATTCTTTAACACAAATATAAGTCTATTTATCATGAGTTAAGGCTAAAACTATATTAATTACTAATTATTAACTCATGATAATGAAGACTTATCAATGATCCTCTTGAACATACAAAATTTCAGCAATTGTTATCGTGAGGTTGGAACTCAGCCTTCTCTACTTTAAACTTAATTTTCACTTAATTTAGCAATATTTTTTGTGATTTAAAGTTTTTAATATCTTCTTCATTCAATTATGATTCTTTTGGTTTTTCAAAAATCTTAATTTAACCTATTAAATCATTTGTGGTCGCTTATGTAAGAATTAATGGGTGGAACCTAATTTTCACCCAAATCGTATTACACAAGGCACTAATGTCATCTTGACATCTGCACCCTTATTTCTCTTTTTAGTTAATTTTTAAATATATTTTTTGTCATTATTTACTCTAAAAATCATAACTTACATCCCTATGCTCAACTCATAAATTTCTCACTATTTTTTAGAACCTTTTATTAAATTATAATTTATTTATTTATTTTTAAATATTTTTAAAAATTCAAAAATTAGTATTTTCTAGTTGTATAAATTTTAAATTTATGTGATTTATTATATAACAAAAGAAAAGTCACATCAAATTTTGATGATATTGTTTGGGATGTATTATATAATATTTGGTATTTTTCTATTTTTCTCTTAGAGTATACCAAAAATATTTCACTCTTGTTTTTTTTTTCTTGTAGAAAAATTAAAAAAAAGAAAAAAGAGAATGAAAAGTAGCAAGGCAAGGATTGAAGCAGACTAAAGGAGGGCAATAGTTATTAAAAATAGTTCTCGAATTTATTAATTTTTTTATGTAATAGAAGATCCTTACACCCAAGGTTAAAAACTTCTTTCACTATTTCATCTAAAACTAAAATTTTGAAAGAAAAAATAATTTTGATGGATTCTAAAGGAAGTTAGGTCAAATTGAGAACAACCTTATGGCCATGAAAAATCATTATATATGTAATTCATTTCAATAAACATCTACTATTAGACTCCCATTAGAACTCATAGTTAAATTCGAAATAAATTCAAAAATTTTCTAAATGCTCTCTAATTTTCATAGATTACCTTTAAAGGAATTTCCTCAACATTTAAAATATTTTCATATGGTTTGTGATTTAGTTAATCTATCTCAAGTTATACAAGAAACTATTAAGATGAAATTATTTTCTCATACACTTAGAGACAAGACTAGTTATTAGCTATTCGCATTAGAGAGGGAATTAACTAACTGAAAAGATATAAAATAGGTCTTTCTTCAAAAATTTATCTCTTAAAAAAAACTCAAAATATGAGAAAACATATATGGAAAATTCAATATTATACCCAAATAGAAACTCAAAATATTAAATTTGTTTATGATGGATTATTAAAATAACATAAAATATAGTTGCTTCTATATGTGAAGTAGTTTTTATAAAGAAAATCCTTGGTGAGATTTATAGCCTTTATGAGAGTCTAAGTGAAAATTCTAGAGATCAAGCCTCTTTTGAGTTATATAATACAGATAAGAAAATTCTAATGAAAATATTATAGCTAGCAACTCTTTTTCAATTGTGGTATAATGTAATTGAGCATTGAATATAGTTTTGTTAACATATGAAATTACTATGGATTTTGACTCTTTTCTTTGTCCTAGTAAAGCTCCCACTACATAATTTGATACATCGCATATTATTTAAAGGGGAAGAGACAAATTATGAGCTTATAAAATGAGTGCCTCAATAAGTAATATTTGTATTTCAGAAAAAAACTCAAAACATTTCTCATCAAAATTAAAAGGCACATCTTTAGATAATAACATGGTGAGAGGTTTATGAATTTTTGAAAAATCTTGAATAAATTTTTTATAATAACCTGCATGATCCAAGAAAGAATTAATATATTTTACTAAATTCAGAGGTTTTATTTTAGATATAATATCAATTTTTACTCTATTCACATCTAAACCCTTTTTACTCACAATATGATCCAACACAACTCTCTCTCTAATTATAAAATATAATTTCTCCTTACTCAAAACTTTTTTTTTTTCTATTCATCATTAAAGACTTTGCTAAAATCTCCAAACCCCTTACTAATTTACTTTCTAAAGATGTCAATTTCATTTTTGATGATAACGCTTAAACTACCTTTCTACAGATCAAGGAAGCTCTCATTCAAGTGCCTATTTTGTAGGCCCTTAATTGGAATCTTCCATTTGAACTCATGTGTGATGCTTCTGATTTTGTAGTTGAACTAGTTTTAGGTCAAAGGGTGGACAAGAAACATGCAGCCATCTATTATGCTAGTAATATCTTAGGAGATGCGAGGTCAATTATTCTACAACTGAAAAAGAATTGCTAGCAATTATCTTTGCTTTAGAAAAATTTCGTTCTTATTTATCAGGTAGTAAAATAGTTGTTTACTCTGATCATTCTGCTTTGAAATTTTTACTTAGGAAGAAGGAAGCTAAACCTAGACTAATGAGATGGATTTTATTGCTATAAGAATTTGATTTAGAGATTAAAGATAGACCTAGGCATGAGAATGTAGTAGCTGATCATTTATCTAGACTACATTTTGACTCACCCTTACTCATTTTAGATTGTTTTCCTGATGAACAGATCTTGGAGGTGCAGACTAGAAATTACCTTGGTATGCTCACATAGTAAATTACTTAGCTGCAGGTCACTTACCAAATGATTGGGACATTAATGATAGGAAAAAGTTATTCAAAGAATTAAAGTATTATTTTTGGGAAGAACCTAAGTTATTTCATTTGGGAGTCAACCAAATCATTAGGAGATGTGCCCAATGAAGAACAATAGACGATTTTAGAAGCATGTCACTCTTCTCCATATGGGGGGTTACTTCTCGTCTAAGGTCATAGCTGTCAAGATCTTGCAAGCTGGCTTTTATTGGCCAAGCTTGCATAGAGATTGTTGAGTTCTACAAAATTGTTTGAAGTACCAGGCTGCTGTGAACTTGCACAAGCAAGATCATATGCCTTTGCAGCCAATTATTGAGGTTGAGGTTTTTGATTTGTGGGGAATAGACTTCATGGGCCTTTTTCCACCTTCTGAGGGTTATGAGTACATTTTGATGGGAGTAGACTGTGTCTAGATGGGTAGAAGCTATCCCCACCAAATCAAATGACCATAAAGTAGTACTAAAGCTTATTTTGCAGAATATTATCAGTAGGTTTGGATGTCTAAAGGTGATCATTAATGATGGGGGTACCCACTTCAATAATTTTCAATTTAGAAATTTACTCAAAAAGTATGGAGTTCATCATAAGATGACCACTCCCTACCATCCTCAAGCCAATGGACAAGTAGAAAGTAATAGAGAGATTAAAAACATTTTGAAGAAAATTGTAAAGCCAGATGGTAAGGATTGGGCAAGTCGACTCTATGATGCTTTATGGGCTTATAGGACTGCTTATAAAACGCCCTTAGGTATGTCACCATATAGAGTGCTTTATGAGAAAACTCATCACCTTCCTATTGAAATTGAACATAAGGCATATTGGGCTATTAAGAAACTTAACCTCTCTCTAGATGATGTAGGTAAGAGTCAACTTTTGCAGCTGCATGAACTTCAAGAACTTAAGAATGAAGCCTATAAAAACTCCATCATCTATAAGGCCAAGATGAAGAATTTCCACAACAAGGCCTTGAGGAAAAGGAATTTGCATGAAAATCAGAAAGTGTGGCTTTATAACTCTCACTTGAAACTATTCCCTGGGAAATTAAAGTCCAGATGGAATTGCCCCTATGTTATCACTGAAATTTTTGATTCAGGTGCAGTTCTCATCATAGATCCAAAGACAGGACATGCTTTCAAGGTCAATGGACAGCAGTTGAAGCCTTATCTTGAGGCAGAACCACCACTAGCAATTGTCTCCTTGATTTTTCAGGATATACCTAAGGATCATCCTCAGATTTAGACTTTCTACCTTGCATTTCTATCTCACAACTTTTGAACTTAGCCCCTTGTCTTATTATTTAGATTTTGAAGTTTTCTTCCTCTTATTTGAATAATGTGAGCTGTTGTTGGCTTGCTTTGAATGCTCTCTTCGAATTGTTTGTGACTGATCAACTAGGGAGAAGTGAGGATAACTCCTAAAATTTCAGCTTCAGACACATCAATATAAGATGATTAGTACCTACACAAATCGGTTTGCATTTTCAGTTTTCCATATTCGTTTATTCTCTGCATTAGGGACAATGCACATAATAGTTGGGGGGGTGCTGTGAATGTGAATCTGAAAATATATCAATTCATGATGCATGCATATTTATTTCATTCTATATCTCGTGGCATGCATTCATCCTATTAATTTAAGCCCCATTTGAGAAACCTATCTCATCCTTGCTCTTAAAAGCATGAGGAACGAAGTTAGGCTCTTGTAGCAGATCAAAAGCATCTCTAAATGATATCAACCATGAATCTAGACACTTTTGATTAGTTTTTAAGTTACTAGGATATCTAGTAGGGTGAGGAACGGACATGAAAATCAAAGGGTAGAAGTACTATCATTGTGGAAAGGAGTGATGAGAGAATTGAGTGTAGCCATATCCCTGCTTGTTAGGTTGACCAGATCCTACTCATGTGTCTAGAATTGTCATTAGGTGGAGTCTTCATTTGAGAGAAGAAGTGGTCGTCTCTTCAAGTCCCAAGCACAGAATTACTTTCCTTTGAGCCACCTAAAGCTACATTTGGAAACCATGTGTACCAACTTCAAGTCACTAAGTACCAAATTTTCCCGTCCTCTATACCTATTATCCTTTATAAGAACTCATTTTTCATTTATTTCTCATGTTATAGTAATATTCTATTTACAACTAATAAATAATTTTCTCTCGCATGTACGACCACTTCTTGTCTCATAGTTGACTAGCCACTAGTGACATGAAAAAAGAGTGGCACACATGTGTCCCCATCGGTCTTAGTTACTTGAGCTTTTGCTCGTGGCTCTTTCCGACTTTACTTCCAACCTACTTGTGGGCCCAGTTGGTTGACATGTCTTTCCCTTTTATTATATTTTTATTTTAATTTCTTTTTTATCTAAAAAATAAAGCAATAAAAATTATATAAATTTGTAAAAAATCACATAATTAGTTAAAAATTAATATTAATTAATTAAAAATTAATTTTCATCCTTTACTATAAATATAAATCTATTTATCATGAGTTAAGACTAAAACTATATTATTTACTAGTTATTAACTCATGATAATGAATAATTATTACTTACTATTTTATGGTACTCAGTCACCACCACTCCCGTTCTCATCGCCCACCTCATTATCGTCGTATTGTCTCCTTGTCGTCCGCCCCATCATCGCCACTCCTTTTCTCGCCAGCCACCTCGTCGTCGTCTCATCTCCTTGTCATCTGCCCCATCACCGTCACTCCTTTTATCGCCAGCCACCCCGTCGTCGTCGTCCCGTCTCCTTGTCGTCCGCCGCATTACCGTCACTCCCCTTCTCGCCAGCCACCCTATCGCCGTCATCTCGCCTCCTCGCCGGCTGCCCCGTCACCGTCGTCCCACCTCCTCGTCTATCCCGTTGCCGTCGTCCCACCTCCTCGTCTATCCCGTTGCCGTCGTCCTGCCTCCTCGCCGTCTGCCCCGTTGCCGTCGTCCTGCCTCCTCGCTGTCCGCCCGTCGCCATCACTCCGGCTCCTTGCTGCCCACCTCATCGCTGTTGCAAACCCTCTTCTTTTCTCTCCTGCTGCCGCCACGAAACCCCATTTCCCTCTTTCTTGCTGACGCCCTCATTCCGCCACCTTTTTCTCCCTCACGACGAGAATGCCCCTCTCTCCCCCGCCGAAACCCTCTTCCTTCTCTCACCTGCCGTCGCCACGTACCCGCTCATTTTCTTTCTCTCTCTCTCCCACCGACGCCCTCTCTCTCTCTCTCCCCCCGCAGAAACCCTCTTTCTTCTCTCTCCCGCCATCGCCACGTACCGCCTCATTTCCTTTCTCTCTCTCTCTCTCTCTCTCCCGCCGACTCATTCCGCCTCTTTTTCCTCTCCCCACCTTTTTATTTATTCACCTCATTATTTTATTCTAATATTCTTACTATTCCTCATTTACACCTTTTTCTCCTCTTATAATTTTGATTATTCAAATACTTTGCGTACTTTACCTACCGAGCTCAAACCACTCATTTTCTTGAATCATCACCTATTGAAAAATCCCCAACAAGGCTCCTAGATCTCAAGCCACTAGAATAAAAAAAATCATTCAAGAATCTTCTTTGGCAAGGTACGTTGATTTCAATTCTTTTTATGGAGTGATCATTATTTTTATATCCTTGGTCCTTATAGGAATTGAGTGAACCATAAGATAGCCTAACACTCTTGATTGAAACTCTATCTGAATTCTTGAAAGTGCAGTTCTTCTCAGATAATTCTTCTAAAATCAGTAGGATTAACCTACTCATACTTCTCCTTAACTTAGCCAAGGATAATCTTAAATCCCAACTTTCTTTTCGGTATTGATATTTCTCTTTAGTCCTGCATCATCTTCACTGAAAAGAGAAGTGCAAAGAAATTTCATGTAAACAGAGCCTATGATGGATTAGATTTCCATATGTCCCTATTTGCGAAGTATCTTTTCCTATAACATTTCTTGCTTCAAGGAACCTTCCTACCCTTGATTCAGTCATGTTTGATCCCACTAGAGGCCCCAATAACCAGAGACGTAAGAGTAAGTCAAAAGTCTCTCTTTCCTCCATGGCCTAGGGTCTATTTATCTGCAGATATTGACCTCTTTTAATTGACTCCAACAACATTAATTTCTTATTTTCTCTCCTGGAATAGCGAGGCATCTAGACAAGAAAAGGACCACAATTCGGAAGCCATGCTTGTGAAGTGACTTGGTACTTTTTTGTTGGAGAGACTGTAAGTCATCTTCCAATGCATCAGTTACATCACAGATTGATATCCCGAGGGGCAGATGCCTTGATAACCAGGTGTATGAAGATGAAGGGAGAGGTATAACATCAGTTGTTCTGCTGCAGTTGACCTGTGTATGCACAGCTAATTTTTGGATGGCTTTACTAGGTAACGATGGATTATAGATGAGAAAATTTATCCTAGGTGCCTGCTTTATCCCAACTGAAATCATCCCCTTCTTTCAGAACTCTCCTTTTTCTGCATTTTGATGCCATTTGAAATGGTCAACAGATCGCAAGGAGTATAAGCATCCCTCTCTTCAAGTACCTCTATAGAGGATAAGCCACCAGAGCCAACAGAAGGTCGTCTACCTGAGTAGGAGGTGAGTGGCATAACTAAGTGTGTGGCTCCTCCACTTTCTTCTTGTGCAACCAAGGAACGTTTGTTATATTTATATATATAAAGTTGATGGCTTTTCTATTCACTGTAGGATATCAAAGAAACGCCCGGTTCCCTTCATGGAGGAGTGAGAGCTATACGAAAGGTCGAATCTGAGTGGGTGTGGGCTCAGATATCTCTATCATTGATTTACATCCAACCCCATGGGGTCATGGAAACTGTGAACGGAGCACTGTAGTAACAGTTGCATTGATTCGTCAAAGAAATCAGCATATTTGATGATTTCATCCTAAGTTGGCGGAGGCGGCGTTTTAGCAATTAGTTCATCTTCACGAGTCATTTCATGTACTTTTTTCCGTGTGTTAGCTCAGAATTTGGCAGTGATCGTTTGGTAAGTCAGCCTTAACAATGAGTCAGTTAATTAAAGGTATCAATGGAGATGGGTGCAGTGGTAACGGCTCCGTTGATGATGAATGTGGCTCTCATGGACCCTCACATTGAAGGAGGATGTGAGGGTCCATGAGAGTAGTGGCTGTTCCGCTCCTTGAGGGGGCTCGTGGTGGTACGTTATTGTCATGCATGCTTGAGGTGATGTTGAAAAGTAGGGTGGCCGAAACACCAAGCTGGCGGGACAGCCGATGATAACAGCCGTGAGAGACATGAATGACCTCCTGTCAAATCGTCCAATCCGTCCACGCATCTCTCGCTTTCACGAGAGTCGCCCCCAGCCCCCCCGTTAAGAAGAGTTGACGTTTCTCTGGCAGCGCAAGAGGAAGTCTTGACGCCGTCGTGTTCAAGCTGGCTGGAACCCCATAAAGGCAGACACTAGGCGCAACCGACAGCCCCGAGGCGCCAGCTGTCCGTTTCGAGCCGAAAATAGCGAATTACGCGGTATAACAGCTTGCATGAGAGCCCCCACCCCCCGGTACGCAGCGCTAAGTGGGAACAACTGCTGCAGCGTCATCACAAGGCCTGGCTTGTCTCCGTACCGGTGACAGCTGGAAGGTACCGGTCCCCACTCGCCCTCCGGCGACGCACGCGACGGGGAGAAGGGCTTCTCAGGGCGCGTAGGCGGTGCTCCAGAACTGCCGTCGAGTGCCCCGGTCGAGGATCCGGAGGAGAACCTGGTTGCTGGTGCACCGTGGTGTCTTGAACTGCCCCAAGGTTCCCCCAATGCCGACAAAGTAGTCCAGTATCTTCTTGAAGGTGCCCGTCTCCACCACCCGGAGCTCCAGCGGTCCGATGGAGCCATTGCGCCTCAACTCCACGTAGCCGCACTCGGTGAATGCCAGGTCCATCACTCGACAGCACTCCTGCAGCACATCTTCGTCCGCCTCCCCCTTCACCTCCCAGTAGACAACGTAGTGCCCTCGCTTCTGCGCGCCGTCTCCGACGATCGCGTGACTGGTAAAATCGATCAGTTCTGATCTCGCTCGGGCCAGCAAGCGAGAGGCATTCTCCACGGCCAGCTGCAAGTCTTTCTCCGTGCTCCTGTCGACGTTCACGGTGAGGAAGACCTTCCTCCGGGAGACGAAGCTCAGTTGGGGGGCGCCCTTGTAGAAACCCCTTACCTCCACCACGTCTCCGAGCTTGTACCTGTACAGTCCTGCGACATGGAGAAATCGAGATGAGTTGCTCAAGCATTGGATGATAATACCTGGATCATGGACTGTATGTGAGAGAGGCACACGGGGGAGATACACATGCCATTAACGTGAAAAAAGAGGTCGAGTGCAGATCACTGGATAATGACGTGTCTCTAGGGCTCATGCTGCTCGGGAAGACACCCACGCCATATGTCAGAGGCTCATCACGCACAAAGGAACCTTCCACTAAGGCATTTAAAAGTGTTCAGTCTAAATCCTCAAATTAGTTTTCGGTGAGACGAAACGAGGAGATGCGTCGGCCAGGGGCCACGAGTGCTGGCTGTCACGTCTACATTAGTGAAGGCCGGGATGCGATTAAATACACAATGAACGAGGAGATTTGAGAATCATATCAGGCAACTGTGAGCAAGAAAGGTGCAAATCGGGATAGCAACACGGAAGTTGGGTAAAAATGATGTCGGAAAGAGAAGAAATGACGAGGGTGCATGAAACATCTTCTGGGAACTTAAGGAATTCTTCTCTTGTACTGAGGCCGTTCGTTTCAAAATCCCTTATACGCTTGTCCTCACTGGAAGGACTCGCTAATAAGGCAATAAAGAATTCCCCTTAGTGTGGCCTATATGAAGTCAAACAAAGTCGAGGAGTCATGGCGCAGAGGGAGAGCAAAGAATCGATGACAGAAACAGGCGATCTCTCTCTCTCTCGGCCCCTCACCCACCGCCATCTACCCTTCGACATCCTCGTCGCCGCTAGTGTTAGGGGATGCATATCTAATGCACATTTTTTGAAGGTTGTCTGGGATGTCGATGGCAGAAAGAAACGGCTACCTTCGCCCATTTCCAAATCTTCAGATGGAGAGGTGCAGCCCAATTTCAGATTTTTCGTTCCCACTTTTGTTTCTGTGTGATATGAACTGTGGGGCGGTAAAACAGTGAATGACGGAGGAACGAGAATCGAACCTGTGAAGGTGGTGAGGACGAGCTCGTATTCCTGGCCCACCTTGACCTTGCTCAGCGGCACTGGTTCCTCTTCCACGAAATCGTCGGCAACCCCAGGGTCCACGGCTCCTGATCCTTCAGTCCACCCCACTTGGTTCGCGTGCTGCTGCGGGTGCCTTCTCAGAGGTATGAACTCAAAGTAAGCGAGGGTAGGGATCACCGTGAAAGTGACCCTCTCAGGCGGATTGGATGGTTCCAGGTTCACACCAATCCAGCTCTCAGAGGATCCATAATCGGCTCCCACAAGTGGGAGGCTTCCGGCGTAGTGCCCCAGTTTCTTCATATACGGCAGCATCGATCCGGTCATGATGGAGTAGATATACTTGGCGTTGGGCCACAGCGCCGGGACTACGCCCTGCCAGTCTACCGCCTGGAGTTTCTTGCACGTGGATTCAATCCTGCGAGCGAGGGCCGGGTCGGGGGATACTACCTCGAGGACGGCCTTCCGGACGTTGGGGGAGGTGACTTTCACCTTGCTGAGGCCTCCGGTTTGAATGTCGTGGCAAATCTCCGGCCACAGCTCCTCCAAGGCCGCGAAGGCCTGGACTATGCTGTAGGCAAAGGCGGAGGTGACGAACTCGACATGGTCACAGTGGACGAGGCCGAGGAGGAGGTGGCAGTAGGTAGTCTGTTTGTAGTCCCCGGCTAGGATCATCTCCCGCGGGCTGCAAGTGAAGGACTTGGTGGTTCTCTCCTTGATCTTGAACTCCTCGCTTGCGTAGAAGTGGGTGGTGGCCGCGGCCACTGTGACGCCGCCTCTCGTCTGGTACCGCTCGCTGCGGTAGATGAATTCCAGAATCCTACCCCCTGCTCTGATGGGGAAGATCCTGGTCAACGCAACAGACAAGATAGATGATCAGATCGATTACGAGATGTGCGCTTGGACTTTCTAATGCTCTGGGTGGGGGGCGGGAAATGTTGCTTTTGGCCACAGACCTCGCTCTGTGGGCTGCTCCTAGCTTGAAGACCTGGAGGGTGGACTGCGCCATGAACCGCGTGAACGGGACATACTTCGGCCTTCCATCCGTTGTCCCAGAACTGCAGACAGGTAATCCGAAAACAGCCCTGTGAGTGCAGTGTAAATGGCACCACGGGGGCGGTAACCGGATAGACCTACAGAACGCACAGCACTCGAAACCATTCTAGGACTGTTTAACGAAACCCTGGGACGGAATCGTCATCAAACAAGTGTTCCTATTTTTTCCTTCGCAGGCTCGCCGCAACCATAGACCTACGATCCTACAGTTACAATGGCAGCGCCGATGGTGGACAATAGATAGATATGACCGAATGAATAGAGGAGATTGAGATACCTGAGAGACATGGCGGCGATAGTATCCCTTGTGAGGATGGAGCTGGTGTCGCCGTCGACGATTCTCTGAAGATAAGGTTCAAAGTCTTCAGGGGAGGCGAGGGGCACCAGAGAGCTGTAGACTGTCTCTAGCTCCCCTAGCTCCAAGTCCTCACGGCGAAGGTCCTCCCCCAGCCACCTTCTCAGGTACTCCGTACCTCGGTTGATCTCAATGATGCGCCTCAGCGTCTCTGTCTGCACGAAACCGGCCTTCTCCGCCACCCGGTCGAACCACCCCGTAATGTCGTCGTCCTGGGAGGTCGGTTCCCCCGTTCTCCCGTTCCCGTCACCAGCGAAAAATGCCTCTCTATGGCTGGTCATGCCGATCGTGGGTCGGCCGTCGTACTGGGCGGTCGGTTCCGCCGCTCCGTCGTGCACATCACCGGCTAAGGGTGCGTCACTCTGGCGCGTCGTGCACATCGCCATCGTCTGGGAGGATCGGTTCTGCCGCTGCCTGGTGCCCATCACTGGGGAACGGGGCGTCTCTCTGGTAGAGCGATTCTCTAAGTGTCTCTGTCTCTCTCTCGCTCGCTCTCTCTTGTGCTTTCACACCCTCTTCCCGGCCCTTCTCTCGGTGATGTGCACCCAGGCACTTCGCTTCTATATTTGTAAGGAAAGAAGCCCACCAGTTGGGCGAAGGGAGGAGAGGAGGGGAAAAGAAAAATATCTTCCTGAACAAGCGGAGAAGCAAAGAGGAGGTCAATTCATGAGCCCCATTCACTCATCTCCCCGATTTCATTTCCTTTACTCATCCGACCTACCGGACGATATTTTTTGGAACGGCAACTGCAAGTATTTTTTTTCGAGACACGCCGGCGATGTGGTTTAAACGACGGCTTAAGGATCCCGGGAGGACCACCTCTCGTCCCGGGACCACGGCTCCTCTACTCCAGAATCGTACGATGCAATACAGACCTTACGAGGGCTTATCTGTTCTTCATGAATAGGCAAGGGAGCGAGAGCAGGGGACCATGAGAGGAAAGAGAGCGGACGAGAGAAACCCAGAGCAAGATGCATTCCCAACTCCTGAACCCTCCCTCTATCTCTCTCTCGCTCTCACTTTCTCTCTCTCTCTCTCTCTCCCCCTTCGCTCTACAGGCGCTGGCTCCCCGCACCGACGGAGTAGATGGTTAGGCGACCGTCACGCGGGACGTCCCAGAGAGAGAAAGAGAAAGAGAGAGAGAGAGAGAGAGTCTATTAACCAGTTGGAATTTGGTTTCATTCGGTTAGGCTCCATTCAACATTTGGCGGTTTGAATCTTGTCCCACCACAGAAAAAACTTTGCGCGCCGAGACCAGCGTTGGGCGGGGGCGTTCACCGGCTGGCGAGGGGAAGAGAGTCGGGAATGAAACGTACCGTGCTCGTACACGTTTAGTGCTCGTAGAACGTTAGTCGTCGTTGAAGAGCCAACAATTAAAGTAACTCATCGGTCCTGTAAGAACGTGAGATTATCCCAGTACGTGCTCTTATCTCTCCCGATGGGAGTTTTAAAAAGCGAGCGCAACCACAAAACCATGTCTTGATGAAACTCCAAACTAATTGGCCTTCCGGCTCGTCGCTGACTGTCAACGATTTTAGGAGTTCTTTCATCTTAACCACTAGGTTTATTTATCCTAACATTCCTCAGGCTTACAAGTCTTTTCACTCGCCTTTTCCTACCTTCGACAAGTACATAAGAGAAACGATGTCTGTAGTTCAGAAACATGATCATCAGCTCCTACACCATGTTGCCACGCATAATCGTCAAGATCCACTAGCATCATTCATTGGACTACAAGATTCTGTTTCTGGCGGTGCTCACTCCAGCGCACATCCCCACACGACTGGTTACTATTTTTGGGTTATGCATGACGAGAATAAAGATTTAGTGTCAACTTTATGCATATGACAGCCGGATTTTGCACCATATTATAGCATAAGACCTTCCAATCATGAGCTGGTTGATTATATGAGTTGGAAAATCTCATCGAATGTGGATTTCTCATAATCTTCATCTTTCCTCTATCTTAGTAGAGGCGTCTTATCAAAACAAGCTAGTGATATAAATTGCACGCCTGTCTGACCATGGCAAAAAGCTTGATCATTGCTAACATTATCAATATTTACACAAAGTCATACTGGCCATCTTTAAAAATCAAACATATTTTCTCTCTTAAATTGATTAAGGTAACTCCAAGAAAGAGATCAAATGGGTGGAGTATTTATTTTGTCTAATGTGATGCATCGCGTTTCTCTAATTGATATACTACCTTTTTTTGTTAATGTACGCAATGAAAAATAACTAGGCATCTATCTCATATCACAATGATAAACTCTTGGACAATTTATATGTGATAATATAAACATGCCTCAATCACCTTCCGTAAGAAAACATGTAACTGATCTACAAATAGGTGTCAAGATTATGAAATCCATTACATATCAAATTACACTCATCTTTCTCATCACGTTCAAACCTTTCATTCAGTAAAGTTTCTCATATATTCTACCATATTTGTGTTAGAAGAATATTTTGTCCAAGTAAGCAATATGTAGGAGTGAAAGGGAGGACACATGATATTCATTTATTTAATGGGCTTTAGAGTTATTTTTTACAATGTAGTTTCCAACAGAGTTCATCTCTATCCACACTTATCATAAGTACACCGCCTGTACTATGGTTGATTATTGGCTCACATCTAATCTTCCTAAAGTCCTTTACGAGCTCACCACTAAATTTATGGCTTTAGAGTTGGCCATCGGATTCATGACTATAAAACTCTACGAACATGATTCATGATTAGTGGCAAATTTGGTAGCAGACTTTGTTGCAGCCATACATCAGACTATGGTAAAAAAATAACAACAAATAACAATATAAATTCTCATAGATATATTTAAAGAGTTTAGGTTTTACAAGTGTTGGTATTATGATTTAAAATAAACTTTTCAATAATAATAATTCACAATCAATAGAAATTATACAATCAAAATTTTCCTCTCGGTAGGCATCTTGCCAACATCTTCATTAATTTCTATAAGATAAGATACATGCAAATTATGAAGAAGAATATTCCCATATGGGTAAATATCGAGGGCTCTTAAAACTTTCTATTCACGAGTCCATCTATGAGAGCCTTCTGATGTTTTTAACTGCTATCAGTTATGAAAACCGTTGCCATTTTGTAGTGCTCTCCAATGCGCAGACTATATAGTTTATGTATGAGGCATATAAGTGCAATAATTCATGCTTCTTGTTCAACCTCACGAGGCAAGTGTTCTGAGCCATTTTGTGGAGGAAAAACGTCCTAAACCTGTGAAAATGTTCGCAGATATGTTTACAACATAACAGAATTCTTGCCTGCTTCAGTCAAAATTACGTTTATGGAAAAGAAAATACCACTGTGTACAACTGTAATATCTGAAGTTAGAGCCATCCAAAGAAAGATAAATCTAACAATGAGTATCTTAGATCTGCACACTCATTCTAACCGTGATAAAAAATGGACTTGATTGCATGAACAGACAATTAATAAGACAGGTAATAAATCCCATAAATAAGTGGTTTTAGTAGAAATGACGGGCAAACTTGTTAATCTTTTGGATGAATGAAAATCGAGGAAATAAATAATCAAATAAGCGTACCGAAAGAAAGATATCTGTGTAAAACAAGGTCAGAATCAGCAGAAATGACAGGTAGGAGGGCTAATATCAGAAAATGAGAATCATCGAAATAAATCGAATCAGTACTGAAGTGGAACACCAACCGCGTCGAAAGGAAATATTGGTGCGTGCATTGAGAATAACATAGTAAGTACACGAAGAGTAATGCGGCGACTGACCGCTTATCACAAAGAGTAATGACAAGAACCTATCACCTTCTGCCGTCTCAACAGGATCATCATCGCATTCTCGTTATAACACAGTCCTCACTGAGTAACAAGTGTCGGCGTCCCATTCTGTCTGTTCGTGGCACTGATTCCCCCAAGTATCTCCGCGTTCCGTGGGCGATCTTCTCATCTTGGCGTTCTCTCGAACTGCGGATTCACATGGGTCAGTCGCACGATCACGCAGAACTGAACGAAGCAATCGGAGATTCTACCAGTTGCTAGACAGCTACCGGCCTTTACGGCAAATTCAGTGGCCTCACATTCCGTCTACGTATCCTCCCTAGTCCCCTAAGGCGTGCATCTCGGAAGACACATCGTCAAATTGACCGTTGTACACGCTTAGAACGTCAGAACCACGACCAGGAATCAGATGGCTTTGCGGCGAGGTATTTGTTTTGGGGAATGGGAACGGAAGATGGTGTCCTCGCGAATCAGATGGCTTCGCAGTATGTGGGATGTCAGCTGCGGGTAGCAGCGTGACGGAGAATCCTTATGAGGCTTCTGAGTCGGCACATGGGAATCCATAAAAATAGTCCGTCTCCTCAGCTATTAATCCATCATAAACATGATGTTTGCAACTTATTTACCCATTCTGCTCACCGTTGTTTCTTTCGAAAGTTCACTGGTTGAAAGTGCATGAAATAATTAGACCGAAAGCAATGTTTATGTAGTACACTGATGCTATTGTCTATATCTGATATGCGTGGAAATGGACGTACATGGAATGCCTGCGAATGTTGAATGCAATTCTACGGTAAAAGTTATGTTATTCCGTATGTCCTTTATGACTCGCGGCGGATGCTGTTTTGTCTGAAGAAAGAGAAGATGGAAGGTGGGCTACGTGACGTGAACTTCATCCTCAGCTGCAGTCTTGAACATCATAGGGCATGCTTCATGTGGTATTCGGAAGAGATCCTAGGTCATCAGCTTCTCTTGAAGGGGAGTTGAGCCATTACAACTACAAATTCTGTTATTCCTCGGCCATGCGAACGCAGTTCCATCTCATTGTGGGTACTTTTAAAGACAGACTAGGCATTTTCTTTATATGCCATTGGGGGACGAAAGGGTTGGGCGGAAACTTCAGAACTCCATCAGCATTAAATAAGAGAGAAATCCAGACGGAATTCAGATTGGGATGGAGAGACTGGTGTTGAGGTCCCTTAATCCAAACATGACTCATATGGATGTGCAAAGTGTCGGAGAACCCAATTGAAAATATATATGATCCGATTTGAATTGTTTCTTGCAATCTCTTCGTCGTATCTTAACGTAGATGATCAAGTGACTTCTAGGATAGAGCAAAGTACTAGAAATAACATCATACATAGACATAAATAACATCATATACCCATATACATATGGATCATTTGAATATATATAGAGGGGGAGAGAGCAGCTGCTCGAATATGGCCGTCGTGATCCCCCAGATGTACCCCAAAGACACGAAACTCCCGACAGGGATGGAAGAGGAGACCAACAGCAGAATGTGGGGAATCGAAAGACTAAGATCTTGGTTACTCTCGTTTACTTTCTTGTAGTACGATGGGTGGACGAGGAAATATGTGACTTGTTAAAGGAAGATGAAGCATTCCAAGGACACAAGGGAATTCTCTAGAGACTCTTTGGGCCTCCGGTCAGGTGGCATCTGATGCAGTATTGTGTCATTCTCAGCCGGGTCATCAGCTGAAAGGAAAGGGAGGAACTGGTCGAAAGAAACAGCTACAGTAGAACCAATCTCCGACAGAACAGCTCAACGAAGATGACGGCAGAAAATCAACTACAATAACTGAAGAACAGCTCCCGAGCACTCAACGTCCGCAACGATAACCATAAACGCTCCGAAAAGAGCAATTTTTTTTACTATTAATTGCATTTATGGTTACTGCTTTAAACTATAAAAATATGCACGAGACTCAAAGACAAAGGACAGAATGCTTTTGTTTCAAGAAAGTTTATGATGAGTGATTCATCGTTGATCTTTTGATCCCATTGTCCCGGCTCGGGTTGGTCGAGAGGACCCCATTACTCTCGGTCTGGAGCCTTTCTCTTCTCCCATTCATTTTTTTTTTTTCTTGCTCTTTGTTTTCTGAGAGACCATAGGATACCCAGTTGTTGATATTCGGCAGATCTTAAACCGTGATAAGAATATTTTTTGACGTGATAAATCTCGGTGTCCTGTCAACGGTTTTCTTAAATTGCAGATCCTTTCGTTTCTTCAATTGCGGGTGTTTCTAGATAATTTCAAAGTCCACTCACATTCACTTTAATCTTCTGAGTGAATCTACTTGATTTTATAGTCTTCACATTCTTTTCAAAACCATCCGCATCAGCATCGCTCTCCGCTAAGGCATTGTCTGCCGCCCAGGTGCCCTAGGCACGATCAACCTGTTGGAACTTCCGATTTGGCGAACGTCCCACTTCAGCACTAGGGAAATAGACCTACGCTCAGACCTCTCGCCCTTGTCTCTCCCCACTTCCCGGGCTCCATATTGCTGTTCACAGCCTGTGGACGAAGCCTGCTTCTCTCCCATATTGTCGACGACCTCCAATCCGGGCGATTCACCGGGGATGGCGTGACCCTCTCGCTTTCTCCACCGTCGCGTCTGACGCACCTCCGTGAGGGAAACTCCCTAGAGGCAGAGTGACTCCGATAGTGGCACGCCGACCTCGCCCCCGCCGACAATGCCCGAAGTGGTCTTCGCTCTGGAGTCGTCCCATGAATCAGTACCACTATCTCCACAAGAAGCAGTTTGAGGAGTGTCGAAATATTTAAGGATCGGATACCACATGCCAACCCTTAAATAGGATTGTCGAAATGGTGGTAGACGAGGTCCAGATTGTCAAACTGTACCCATGCCAAGAAATAGGAGAATCACAAAATCTAGGAAATGTCAATTTAACTGAATATTCGTCAACTAAATAAATGCCTCCGAATTATAGGAGTTACACGAGGCCTTTAAAGGGCTCTCTTAAATCTGTCCTAGAGATGCCAACCATTCTCATATTTAATTGTCTGAAATTTCGGCCTTAAAAATAGTGAAAATGGTTAGGATCCACTCAGGTCTTTGATTAACTGTAAAACTCTAGAAACACCTGAAATAGTCAAACATAAACTTGGACCCAATGAGTAGCAAATTAGATCCTTCTTATTTTATTCACAAACTCCAGCCATGTGCTTTTTTATAGTATAGACCTTGACTGTTGTGTGGTTGACCCTGATGTCCTCATCACACTTAGTGTTAATAATTTTCTTGTAGCATTCCTTTATTATGAATTACTTAATTGATTTTTCAGAGGTTGGCTCATTAATTTATGTTCTCAAGAAATTTATTTAGTGTGAAGAGAGAATGTTTGCCAATTTTTAGGCATGTTTGAGGGTAGAACGGTGTTATAGGATGGGGAATGACCTATGGGGTTTGAAGGTGGCATTAATATTTTGTCATTATTGTTGAATATGGGCACCTAGTTATTTTAGATGCTAGATTTTCGAACATGTTGGTTGGCTAATTTGGAAACTTTCTAAAGCAAAAAAGTCAAAGTTCATGATGTAAAGAGTGCTTTAATTGAAGTTTCCTCTATTGGGTTCTATTGAGACTAAATTCTTTCCTTCAAAATTAAAGAAATATGTATAATTATTGTAGATTTTTTATATCTTTATTATCAAGAGTTAATAATTAATAAATAATATAGTTTTTAACCTTAACTCATGATAAATAGACTTATATTTTTGTTAAAAGTGTGAAAGTGATTTTCAATTGATTAATGTGAATTTTTGACTAATTATGTGGTTTTATATGAATTTATATAATTTTTCTAGTCTTATTTTTGAGATAAATAAAGAAAAATAAATTAAAATAAAAAAAATAGAAAAAGGAGGGACTTGTTGGCCA
The DNA here is from genome assembly GCA_902729315.2 of Spirodela intermedia. Lineage (NCBI taxonomy): Eukaryota > Viridiplantae > Streptophyta > Magnoliopsida > Alismatales > Araceae > Spirodela > Spirodela intermedia. Next base: position 4,530,289 of record LR746271.1, read on the forward strand.
ACCGGGTTATAAATAGGTTAGAAGTGCAATCGGGGGAAGTTGTGAGCAAGGGCTTGAGCAGCTATAGACTATTGGGGGCACGCATGCACCACTCTCTTTCCACGTCACTGGTGGTCAGCCAATTGTGAGGCAAGGAGTGGTCATACACACGAGAGAAAGGGGCCCATTGCTTGAAAATATGATATTACTATATATTTATCCAAAACTTCGGCATACAATCGATGTGGGACTAAACTTGTGTCACACCTTCCCCCCAAATAATTTAAAAGATTTTAATATCTAAACTACCCCTTAGTTATAATAGAGATAATACCCTCATAATGTCACTGTATAAAGGTATTTTAGTACTTCAATTTCTCTCATACAGACGGGTGACCGGCACGAGTTCAAATCTATTAGAGTCAAAAACTTATATTTTTATCTGATTAAATTACGACTTTTCTACAGATCGCTGATGAAGAATTAAGCCACTATAATTACTTGATCATTAACAAAAACCTAGTCGACATAATTCGTAGAACATTGTTACTAAAATTGTTGAATGATTCACGATAAAAAGATCATGAATCCATAAGTAAAACATTTCTAATTAATCAATGAACAAACTATTGTCGAGAAGAGAACGATCTACTAGAAGACGAGTCATCACCTCTTGAGAATGTACTAAATGTAATAAAGAGCTTTCTCTCACTATGTAGACTTGAAGATGAAGCTCCCTAATATGTACTTCACTTCTATCTAGCTTCTCTCTATCGGGTGATAGTCACTAGAGAGTCATAAAGTTGCTATTTTTTACTTCACTAAGTGACAACCACTGAAGATGATTTGATGTCTATTTCGTTGATCTCTAGACTTCGCATGAAGATCTACAAATTACCCACATTGTTGTTGTCCAAAAAGAGCCTTCAAGGTTATAAACACTATAGGACAATCTTCTTGAACACTCATGATTCTAATACATCATTAACGCATTACTGCTGCAATGTTAGAACTCTATTTTTCTACTTTTAACTTAATTTTTATTTTATTAAGTAATAATTTATATGATTTAAATTTACTAAATTATCCTTCATTAAATTATGATTCTTTAGATTTTATAGATCTTAATTTGATCAATTAAATCATTCGGCGGAACTCTATTTTCACCCGATTTACATTCGTTGGGTGATGACATCATTTTGACGTCTGGACCCTTATTTTGCTTTTTCAGAAATTTTAAATATATTTTATTTTAATTTCTTATCTAAAATTTATAAAAAATCTTATTCTTTGAGTGAAATTTTAAAAAATTACTTGATATTATATTACATCTCTATCATTGACTTAAAAATTTTGTCACAATTTTTAGAACTTGTATTGAATTATAATTGATATATTTTTTCAGAAATACTTCTAAATATCTGAAAATTAGTATTTTCTAGTTTTACAAATTTTAAATTTGCGTGATTTGCTATAAAATGACTAAGTCACGTCAAATTTTGGGGCTGCTACTGGGGATGTATTACATAATATTTAGCATTTTTCTATTTTTTTCTTAGAGTACACAAAAGATTGGTGTACACAATCTTTTTTCTTAGAGTAAATTTTTAGAACACAATTTTTAGAGTACACAATTTTTAGAACTTGTATTGAATTATAATTGATATATTTTTTCAGAAATACTTCTAAATATCTGAAAATTAGTATTTTCTAGTTTTACAAATTTTAAATTTGCGTGATTTGCTATAAAATGACTAAGTCACGTCAAATTTTGGGGCTACTACTGGGGATGTATTACATAATATTTAGCATTTTTCTATTTTTTTCTTAGAGTACACAAAAGATTGGTGTACACAATCTTTTTTCTTAGAGTAAATTTTTAGAACACAATTTTTAGAGTACACAATTTTTAGAACTTGTATTAGATTGGGCCTATAAACATATTAGATTGGCTCTTTCCATAAGATTTAGATTTTTCATTAGGCTGAAAGCTTGGGCTTCTTCCATTACTTTCAACTCATATTAAGAACTCACCTTAAGTCCTTCCAATCAAATAATTAATAAGAAAATGTGAGAGAATCACCACTTGACTTGATAAAAGTCAAATAGGATTAGTCTCATAATATAAATAAAATAAATAAAATAATATACATTAGAACATAAATGATAAAATATTATAATTATCATAATGAGTTGGTAACACGTTAAATTATATTATCAATCTATATATAAGATATTAAAATATAGATGCAATTAATAATTTATAATTATCAATCTTTAGACTTTGTAAAAAGATCTAAAGATTGCCTATGTCATCTTTGTCTAAGGAGAGCCTTTAAGGTAATGGATACTGCACAACAATCATCTCAAATGCTTAGGATTTTGATAGATCATTGATGCATCATCATTGAAATGCTAAAACTTAATTTTACCATTTTTTAATTAGTTCAACTTCTACTACCATTTTTTAGACTTCCAAATGAGATCGAGTGAATGTCCAAGTTGTCTATGTCCAAAAAGATCCTTTGAAGTTGTAGACATCGCCTAATTGGAATGCTATGTAAGTTGCAATCTCAATATGAAATTAAATGTCAACCCAAGGCCTAATTGGAATTGGTACTGTTATCTAGAGTAATGTTTAGACATTGCATTTTATTAACTTGATCTATTTACATCTTTGTACATGATCTTCTACTTCCTTCTCTAATTGAAGTGAAAAATAGTATTCTTCTACTAGTTGTTATGGTATCATACCCTAAATGTCCTTCTAGTGCTCCATATAATTCTTAGACAATTTTTTAGTATCACCATATTCTATTAATGCATAAATAATTTCCACAAAAAAAGCATAGTTTATGTACATGAAATCATCTAGTTAATAAACCCATCATATAGGCTTCCCAAATTTAGCCAAAATTTCATCACTTTTGTATCGAGCTTTCAAGGATAAAATATTTATTTGGGGGACAAGGGGGGGGGGGAAGAGGGGAGTCAATGGTGCTTCAAAGGTCACAAACCATTGTATCATTCTACTAAGTTGATTTACATTGCATTTGAGTCCTCTCTTATAAAAAAAATTTCTAATAAATGTAACCCATTTATGATGAATTAAATGAATATTTATTTGAATATTAGTAATGGTTAGTTGTTGGTGAGTGATAAGTCTTCATTATCATGAGTTAATAATTAGTAAATAATATAGTTTTAGCCTTAACTCATGATAAATAGACTTATATTTGTGTTAAAGAATGATTTTTGGTTTTCAATTGATTAACGTGAATTTTTGGGTAATTATGTGATTTTATACGATTTTTACAGTCTTACTTTTGAGATAAATGAAGAACAAATAAAAATAAAAATACTGCAAAAATGGGGGGACCCACCGGCCAGCCGGGCCCGCAAGCGGGTTGGAAGCGCAGTCAGGGAGTAAGCCGCGAGTAGGGGCTCGAGCGGCTTGGCTTGGGGACCGACAAGACATGCGTACGCCACTCCCCTTCCATGTCACCAATGGCCAGCCGGCTGTGGGGCAAGGAGTGGTCGTACACGCGAGAGAAGGGACTTTGCTCACAAAGCTAACATTACTATATATTCGCCCGAAAAATCGGCGTACAACTGATGCGGGACTAAACCCTCGTCACACCTTCCTCAGAAGAGGCGGGCGACCAACACGGGTTCGAATCCTCCCAGAGTCGAAAATTCATATATTTTTATCTAATTATTGCGACTTTCCTGCAGATCGTCGGTGAAGGATTAAGCAACGAGAATCACTGGATCATCGGTAAAAATCTCGTCAACATGATTCGCAGAGCATTGCTACTAAAATTGTTGAATGATTTGTGATAAAAGGATTGCGAATCCATCGAGTAAATCATCTCCGATTGATCGACGAACAAGCCATCGTCGGGAAGAGGACGATCCGCCAGGAGACCAGTCGCCACTTCCTGAGAGCGTACCAGATGCGATGAAGAGCCTCCTCTTGTTGTGCGGACCTGAGGATGAAGCTCACTAACACGCGCCCCACCTTCATCCAGCTCCTCTCCGTTAGGTGACAGCCGCCAGAGAGCCGCAAAGTCGCCATTTTTCCGCTCCGCCGGGTGACAGCTGTCGGAGACGATTCGACGACCCACTTCATTGATCTCTAGACTTCGCGAGAAGATCTAGAGATTGCCCACGTCGTCTTTGTCCAAGGAGAGCCTTCGAGGCCGTGGACACTGCACGACGATCCTCCCGAATGCTCAAGATTCCGGTGCATTGCCGACGCACCGCCGTTGCGACGCCGGAACTCTGTTTTCCTACTTTCAATTTAATTTACGCTTCATTTAGTGATACTTTGTGTGATTTTAATTTACCAAACTATACTTCGTTCAATTACGATTATTCTGGCTTTTACAGATCTTAATTTGATTAATTAAGTCGAATGTAATCGCTTACGTAAGAATCACCGGGTGGAACTCTGTTTCCGCTATTCGCTGGGCGTTGACGTCATCCTGACGTCCGCACCCTTATTTCCTTTTTTTCGTGAATTTTAAATATATATCCTTTTTATTTCCTAGTATAAAATTCGTAAGAAAATCGTATTCATTGAGAAAAATTCTGAATAATTACCAGATATTATATTACATCCTTGTAATTGACCTGGAAAATTACAACTATTTTTGGATTTTTTATTGAATTATAATTGATATATATATTTAAAAATACTTCTAAATATCCAAAATTTCGTATTTTCTAGTTTTATAAATTTTATATTTGTGCGATTTAATATACAACGACTGAGTCACGTCAGTGAGCATAAATAGTATAAATTAAATTTAATAAGATAACATTCCACATCTATAAGGGTTTCTTTGAAACCATAAAATTTGAACTAATTGGTAGTTTTATTTTTACTATAAAAGTCATATGATGGCTGCATTGGAATAATGACTTGTACTCTAATTATTACATCACATTTGAAATAAAATAGTTTTTGAAATATTTGCTGTGTTTATATGGGAAGAGAGTAATTTATCATTTAGTAGAACTCATACTAGCTTCTTTTACCAAAGAACTTTTTGCCATTTTTGTGGAATTATTGATCAAAGTTTAGTGATAAATTTTAAAATGAAAAGGAGACAATATTTGTAAACTATTCTTCAAATTGGATTTCTTTTCTAGCAATCATTCTTGGATTGATTGAACCATCTGTTTATTCTTACCATCCCATTCACACTCAGTAATCCTAAGTTAACTAGACTTTAACTATTCCTAAAATAGCAGTATAGTATAAAATATTATCACATCTTTCTCTTAGGTCCCTAATAGGCTACTAAGTTCACAAATATATATTCTTCGAATTAAAAATTATCACATGTTTTAAAATTAAAATTTTGTGAAAAAAACAAACCTTGAATTCTTCGAAAGTCAATTTGGGAATAAATTTGGGATCACCAGCACTGTCAACACCATATGCATTATTAGGAAAGAGAGCCTACAGGGCATTAAACATTATTATAGATGATATCAAGAAATATAAAAACCTAGGCGAGAAATGAAAAAAGAAAAATAATACGTAACGTTTCATTCCTCATACTATAATTCTCAAAGATGGAAAAAAATATTATCCCGAGCAAGTGTAAAAACCTATATTCTGGATATAGAGTAATCTAGAATGAAAGCCTAGTATAAAACACCTAAAAGATACAATAGGCCAGTGACTAGCGAACTCCAAAAAGATTGAAAATTCGGTCAAATCCAAAAATCCACAACTATTCAGGTGCAGATAAAAAATTCAATGTACATTGGATCAAATTTGTGAAATAAATTCATTGTTAAATAATAATTCTGTGAAATAATGGATATGCATCAGACCCTAGACCCTTGTCATTAGTTTTTGTACATCTAGATACTAACCCAGAAGGAACTATCAGTTTTTGTACATAAAAGAATTAAGTAAATTGGAATTTCCCACCAATGCCATTTCTATTTAACCAGATCCCTGAAAGTAGTCTTAATGTCAATTTCACAAAGGGTTTCAAGGGAGCTTGCTTGTTGACACACTCTACCAAGTATATTATTAGGCTCTGAATAAGCCCCCTTCATTTCATTTAAAACCCCACCTGAAATTTGAGGTAATAAAATTTTTAAAATGTAAAGATAGAGTAGAATCATCACTCGAGTATTGAGCATGGTCATCAACAAGACAACCTTCAGTATCATGGAAGGGGGAATTCTACAGCACTATAACAATTATATGATACCTTTAAAGGATATCTCCTCAGAGGGATCATTAAGCTCATAATGCCATCCCTCCTATTTAAAAATATTTGAAAATCCTCTACGCATTTAGGAAAGAAGATAGTGTCCAGGCCACATCAACCAAATTATAGAAATCCTAGAGAAATTTTTTGAATCTAAGTGAAAGTACAGAAAAAGTCAAGCCACACAGCTACTAAATCATGAAGATCATGAAGTGAAAATATGTAAAATCAAATTCATGTTATCTATCATGTATCCATAGAGTATTCCAACATTTCATGCCACTAAATCATTCTTTTAACTCAATAATAATCTTCCTAGTATCTTTTGGTATCAATCAATTTAATTGATTTAATTTTTAGTACATGTAATATGATGTAAGAAATTTTTAAATTAGATACTTCTGACAATTCTACTTTTGTTTTTAGTAATAATTAATTTGTCAAAAATAAATCAAAACTATCTTCTTTATAGTTGTAATTTTGAATTTCAGTAATATATGTCTAGGGGATTGAAATGTGGGAAAAGGGTCTCTAGAATTTCAAATTTTGGACTATTTTTGACAATCTATTGTTCCTAATAGAAAACTAGAAAATAGATTTCGTACTTTTTCCGATTTATTTTTTTAGTTGTTATTCTATGTGAGCATGAAAAAATGCAAACACATGTTCTTAATCACCCTCCTTCAGTACGCTCCAATCCTTGCCTTGCTGCATTTCGTTTCTTTTTTTTTCAAGTTTTTCTTTAAGAAGAAAATAAAACATGAGTTAATTTTTTTTGTGTACTCTAAGAAAAAAATAGAAAAATACTAAATATTATGTAATACATCCTGACGTGACTCAGTCGTTGTATGTTAAATCAGGCAAATATAAAATTTATAAAACTAGAAAATACGAATTTTCGGATATTTAGAAGTATTTCTAAATAAATATATCAATTATAAAAAAATTTCCAAAAATAGCGGTAATTTTCCAAGTCGATCACAGGGATGTAATATAATATCTGGTAATTATTCAGAATTTTTCTCAATGAATACGATTTTCTTACAAATTTAATACTAGGAAATAAAAAGGAAATATATTTAAAATTCACGAAAAAAAAGGAAATAAGGGTACAGGTGTCAGGATGACATCAGCGCCAGGCGAACGTGAATCAAGCAGAAACAGAGTTCCGCCCGGTGATTCTTACGTAAGCGATTACAAATGACTTAATTAATGAAATTAAGATCTGTAAAAGCTGGAAGAATCGTAATTTAACGAAGTATAGTTTGGTAAATTAAAATCACACAAAGTATCACTAAATAAAGCGTAAATTAAATTGAAACCAGGAAAACAGAGTTCCGACGTCGCGACGGCGATGCGTTGGCGATGCACCGGAATCCTAAGCGTTCGGGAGGATCGTCGTGTAGTTTCCACGGCCTCGAAGGCTCTCCTTGGACAAAGACGACGTGGGCAATCTCTAGATCTTCTCGCGAAGCCTAGAGATCAATGAAGTGGGTCGTCGAATCGTCTCCGACGGCTGTCACCTAGCGGAGCGGAAAAATGGCGACTTTGTGGCTCTCCGGCGGCTGTCACCCGACAGAGAGGCGCTGAATGGAGGTGGCGCGCGTGTCAGGGAGCTTCATCCTCAGGTCCGCACAACAAGAGGAGGCTCTTCATTGCATCTGGTACGCTCTCAAGAGGTGGCGACTGGTCTCCCGCGGATCGTCCTCTTCCCGACGACGGCTTGTTCGTCGATCAATCGGAGATGATTTACTCGATGGATTTGCGATCCTTTTATCGCGAATCGTTCAACAATTTTAGTAGCAATGCTCCGTGAATCGCGTTGACAAGATTTTCGCCGATGATCCAGCGATTCTCGTTGCTTAATCCTTCACCGGCGATCTGCAGGAAAGTTGCGATAATCAGATAAAAATATATGAATTTTGACTCTGGGAGGATTCGAACCCACGCCGGTCGCCCCCACCTCTTCTGAGGAAGGTATGGGTTTAGTCCCGCATCGGTTGTACGCCGAGTTTTCGGGCGAATATATAGTAATGTTAGCTTCGTGAGCAAAGTCCCTTCTCTAGTGTGTACGACCACTCCTTGCCCCACAGCCGGCTGGCCACCGGTGACGTGGAAGGGAAGTGGCGTACGCGTGCCTATTGGTCCCAAAGCCAAGCCGCTCGAGCCCTTGCTCGCGGCTTACTCCCTGACTGTGCTTCCGACCCGCTTGCGGGCACGGCTGGCCGGCGGGTCCCCTCATTTTTGTAATATTTTTATTTTTATTTCTTGTTCTTCATTTATCTCAAAAGTAAGACTGTAAAAATCGTATAAACTCACATAATTACCCAAAAATTCACGTTAATCAATTGAAAACCAAAAATCATTCTTTAACACAAATATAAGTCTATTTATCATGAGTTAAGGCTAAAACTATATTATTTACTAATTATTAACTCATGATAATGAAGACTTATCACATCCCTAGTAGCAACCTCAAAATTTGACATGACTTAGTCATTTTATAGCAAATCACGCAAATTTAAAATGTGTAGAACTAGAAAATACTAATTTTCAGATATTTAAAAGTATTTCTGAAAAAATATATCAATTATAATTCAATACAAGTTCTAAAATAGTGACAAAATTTTTAAGTCAATCATAGAGATGTAATATAATATCAAGTAATCTTTTTGAATTTTACTCAAAGAATAAGATTTTTTATAAATTTTAGATAAGAAATGAAAATAAAATATATTTAAAATTTGTGAAAAAGAAAAATAAGGGTCTGGACGTCAAAATGATGTCATCACCTGACGAATGTAAATCAGGTGAAAATAGAGTTCTGCCAAATGATTCTTATGTAAGAGATTACAAATGATTTAATTGATCAAATTAAGATTTATTAAATCTAAAGAATCATAATTTAATGAAGGATAATTTAGTAAATTTAAATCACATAAATTATTACTTAATAAAATAAAAATTAAGTTAAAAGTAGAAACATAGACTTCCAACATTACAACAGTAATGCGTTAACGATGTACTAGAATCATGAGTGTTTGAGAAGATTGTCATATAGTGTCTATAACCTTGAAGGCTCTTTTTGGACAACAACAATGTGGGTAATTTGTAGATCTTCATGCGAAGTCTAGAGATCAACGAAATAGACATCAAATCATCTTCAATGGTTGTCACTTAGTGAAGTAAAAAATAGCAACTTTATGACTCTCTAGTGACTATCACCCGATAGAGAGAAGCTAGATAGAAGTGAAGCACATATTAGGGAGCTTCATCTTCAAGTCTACATAGCAAGAGAAAGCTCTTTATTACATTTAGTACATTCTCAAGAGGTGATGACTCGTCTTCTAGTAGATCGTTCTCTTCCCAACAATAGTTTGTTCATTGATTAATTAGAAATGTTTACTTATGAATTCATGATCTTTTTATCATGAATCATTCAACAATTTTAGTAACAATGTTCTACGAATTATGTCGACTAGGTTTTCGTTAATGATCAAGTAATTATAGTGGTTGTGGTATCTATTGACGATGTGGCCAAAGCAAATGAGGAGAAGGGCGGGTTCTTTGAAGTCAAGAAGGTTCTGTGACCACAAACATGACTCATGTTATGTTTCTCTCACTTATTCTCTCTCTAATAGTAGAACTATAGCAGCCTATTTAACCTTAAACTATGGCCTATTGATAAATCTTCATTATCATGAGTTAATAATTAATTAATAATGATATTTTAGCCTTAAACATGATAAATAGATTTATATTTATGTTAAATTATGAAAAATGATTTTTAATTAGTTAATCTGAATTTTTGGTTAATTATGTGATTTTATATAAATTAATATAATTTTTATAATCATTTTTTTGAGATAAATTAGGAAAAATAAAATAAAATAAAAAGGTAAAAAAATATGAGAACTTGTTGGCCAATTGGGCCTGCAAGTAAGTTAGAAATATAGTAGAGAAGAGTCATGAGTAAGGGCTTGAGTGACTAAAGATAGACCAGTATAAGACACTTGTGTATCACTTTCCTTTCACATCATTGGTGACTAATTGGGCATGGGGTAAAGAGTGGTTGTACATGCAAAAAAGGGACACATTGATTACTAAATCTCGTATTACTATATATTCATTTTAAAACTCAACATATAATTGATGTAGGACTAAGTTGGTAGTCACAACTCTAGAAAATTTTATGATTTTAATACCCAAATTATCTCTTATTTATTAGAAGTAGATACTTATATAATGTCACTTTATAAGAATATTTGTATACTTATTTTACTTTCTTATACAAGTGGGTGACCAATAAGGGTTTGAATCTTATTAAGGTCAAAACTCATATTTTTATCTAATTAAATCATAATTTTCTTACAAATTATTAGTAAAAGATTAAGTTGTCAAAATCACTCAATCAATAAAATTTTTGAACGATTCTAGATAAAAATATCACAAATTTATTAAGTCAATTATCTTTGATTGATCAACAAACAAGTCGTCATCGATAAGAAGATGACAAGCCTCCTCTTGTTGTGTGGACTTCAAGATGAAGCTTCCTAAAACATGTCGCACCTTCATCCAACTCATCTTCATTGAATGATAGCCGTTGGAGAACTATAAAATTATCATTTTTTTACTCCATTGGGTGACACCCACTAGAGATGATTCAATGACTCACTTCATTGATTTCTAGATTTTGTAAGAAGATTAAGAAATTGTTCATGTTGTCCTTATTTAAGGAGAGCCTTTGAGACTATAAACATTGCACAACAATCCTTCTAAAGTTCAGGATTTCAATCCACCGTTGACATATCACTATTATGACATTAGAGCTCTATTTTATTATTTTTAACTAATTTAACTTTTATTATCATTTTCTGAACTTTGAAAGAAGATCTAGTGAATGCTTAGATCATCTATGTCCAAGGAGATTTTTTTGGGGCCATTGACATTGGTTGATGATCCTCTTGAACATACAAAATTTTAGCAATTGCTATTGCGAGGTTGGAACTCAGTCTTTTCTACTTTCAACTTAATTTTCAATTAATTTAGTGATATTTTGTGTGATTTAAAGTTTCTAATATCTTCTTCATTCAATTATGATTCTTTTAGTTTTTCCAAATCTTAATTTAACCTATTAAATCATTTGTAGTCACTTATGTAAGAATTAATGGGTGGAACCTTATTTTCACCCAAATCATATTACACAAGGTGCAAATGTCATCTTGACGTCCACACCCTTATTTCTCTTTTTAGTTAATTTTTAAATATATTTTGTAGTCATTATTTACTCTAAAAATCATTAAAAATTATAATCTTTTAAAAAAAATCTGAAATATTACTCAGTATTATCTTACATCCTGTGCTCAAATTAGAAATTTTTCACTATTTTTTAGAACCTTTTATTGAATTATAATTTATTTATTTATTTTTAAATACTTTTAAAAATTCAAAAATTAGTATTTTCTAGTTTTATAAATTTTAAATTTATGTGATTAGTTATATAACAAAATAAAAGTCACATCAAATTTTGATGATATTGTTGCGGATGTATTATATAATATTTGGGATTTTTCTATTTTTCTCTTGGAGTATACCAAAAAAATTTCACTCTTGTTTTTTTTTCCTTCTTGTAGAAAATTAAAAAACAAGAAAAGAGAGAATGAAAAGTAGCAAGGCAAGGATTGAAGCAGACTAAATGAGGGTAATAGTTATTAAAAACAGTTCTCAAATTTATTAATTTTTATATATAATAGAAGATCCTTACACCCAAGGTTAAAAAATTCTTTCACTCTTTCATCTAAAACTAAAATTTCGAAAGAAAAAATAATTTTGATGGATCCTAAAGGAAGTTAAGTCAAATTGAGAACAATCTTATGGTCATGAAAAATCATTATATCCTTAATTCATTTCAATGAGCATCTAATATTCGAGTCCCATTAGAACCCATAGTTAAATTCGAAATAAATTCAAAAATTTTCTAAATGCTCTCTAATTTTCATAGATTACCTTTAAAGGAATCTGCTAAACATTTAGAAAAATTTCATATTGTTTGTGATTTAGTTAATCTCTCTCAAGTTATACGAGAAACTATTAAGATGAAATTATTTTCTCATACACTTAGGGACAAGGCTAGTCATTAGATATTCGCATTAGATAGAGAATTAACTAATTGAAAAGATATAAAATAGGTCTTTCTTCAAAAATTTATCTCTTAAAAAAAACTCAAAATATGAGAAAACATATATGGAGTTTTGTTCAAAGGCTATGAGAATTTTTGCATGAGATATGAAAAGAAAATTTAAAATTTTAAAAGTGTCTTCATCATATTATACCCAAGTAGCAGCTCAATAAATTTATTTATAATAGATTATTAAAATAACATAAAATATAGTTGATTCTACATATGAAGTAGTTTTTATAAAGAAAAACCTTGATGAGATTTATAGCCTTTATGAGAATTTAAGTGAAAATTCTAGAGATCAAGCCTCTTTTGAGTTATATAATATGGATAAGAAGAGAGGATTTATAAATTACATCATTAAGATTATTTTAATTTAAGAAATGATATTATTCAGATTAATCAAAGTTTAGAAAAACTTGATTTCTTTATTGATAATATTAGAAAGCCTCCAAACTCTCAATTTAATTCAAATAGTACTTGTCCTACATATGGTGAAAATGATCATTCTAAATTTTGATACTATAATTTAAATAAATTATTTCAGCCTATGTAAAAACAAATACAAGTAGCCCACGATCTAATAAAAATAGGGAGCTTTTTTTTAATTCCTATAATCCTAATTAAAAAAATAATTTTTCGTGGAAAGACCCAAGTAATATTCAAAATTCAAAATTTGAGATTTAGATATCCTATAGTGATTATTAGTGATGGAGGAACATAATTTACATAAATATTTAAGGAAACTATTGAAAAAGAATGAAGTACACCATAGAATAGCCACTTCATATCATCCCTAAACAAATGGGCAAGCTGAAGTAGCAAATAGGAAAATTTAGAGAATTTTGGAAAAAATAATTAGACCAGATAGGAAACTTGGCCAATGAAATTACAAGATGTATTATGGGCTTATAGAACAGATTATAAAAATTCCATAGGTATGTCCCCATTTTGTCTCATTTTTGGAAAATCATGTCATCTTCTTGTGGAAATAAAACATAAAGCATTATGGGCTATAACAAAATTATGTATGGATGAAAAATCAACTAGTGAACATAGAATCTTTTAGCTACATAAATTAGAGGAGTTGAGGAATGACGCTTATAAAAATTATAGAATAATATAAAGAAAAAACTAAAACTTTTCATGATAAATACATTTGTAAAAAAAAAGTGATGTTGGCCAAAAAGTGTGGTTATATGGTTCTAGGCTGAAATTAGTCTGAGGAAAATTAAAAGCAAAATGGATAGGACTTTATGTGGTGGAAGAGACATAGGATCATGGGGGTGTTAAAGATCCTAAAATTGATCATAACTTTAAGGTAAATAGATAGTGGCTTAAACATTACATAGACTATGAATGCCTTGCAGAAAAAATTTATTATTAAAAAAAAATTAAGAGTAAAATTAATGTGTTCAGCTAGAGACATTAATTTTAGTGCTGCATGGGAGGCAACCCATGGTTTTTATTTCATTATAGTTTTTGTTTAGTTTTTTTCTTAGAATTTTGTAGTATTTATTTCCGTACTTATTTTTTTCTTTTTTTTTTCTTCCTCAGGAAAAAAAAGTTAGGAGTGTAAGATGAAGTAGAAAATTAAAAATAAGGCTTATGTGATGTCTTTTTGAGCTTTATCATTTATGACAACATTTTTAGTGTTTAACTTTGCGTTTATATATGGTTCACTTGAAAATGATATTTTCTACATATTTCGTTCTGATTTTTCTATGCCATTGAGGACAATGCCATTTTTAAGTTGGGGGCTTAAGTATTAAGTCTCAATTTATGTTGTAGGATGATTAAGAACATTTTTTTTGCATTTGGTTTCATGATCACTTATCAAAGCAACTAGAAACAAAATAAAATTCAGAAAAACTACAACATTTGTTTTCTAGTTTTTTGTTAGGAATAGTAAAAAATAATTTATCGATTGTCAAAAAACCCAAAAAATTAAAATTCTAGAGACCCTTTTCTCACATTTCAATCCCCTAGAAATATTTTGTTGAATTCGAAATTACAGCTATAAAGAGGATAGTTTTGATTTATTTTTGACAAATTCATTGTTGCTAAAAACAGAACTGAAAACAAAAACCAGAACTATCAAAACTATCTAATTTACAAAATTTTTACATCATATTGCATGCACGAAAATTAAATCAATTAGACTGATTGATATCAAAAGATATTAGGATGATTATTATTGAGTTAAAAGAATAATTTAGTAGCATAAAATATTAGAATACTCCTTGGATACATGATAGATAATATGGATTTGATTTTATAGATTTTTATTTCATGATCTTAATGGATAATATTTATTGATGTGAAAATTTGATTGATCATTTCAGTTTAATAGAGATTTTTACAGCTTGATCTATAAGACTAGTCAAGAGAAATAATTTATTTTAGAATTTATTTTAAAAAAAGAGTAATGTAAAAAATTTGAAAACGAAGAGTACACTTAGAGGATGTGAGACATCATTCTTATTCTTGAATATTTTCTATAAAAAAACACTTGTTGTAAAGTAAACAGATAATGTGAAAGCCATAAAAATGAAGAGTACACATGGAGGGTGTGAGACATCATTCTTATTATCGAAATTTGTCTACAAGAAAATCTACTTATCTACTATATATAAAAAAAATTTAGAAGAAACATAATACAAACTTCAAAAATTAAACTAATGAAAAACAATATAGGATCAATATTATTCTTGAATGAATAGTCATAATTAAAACATCTTGTGAATTATATCTATAAGTAAAGAAGTGATAAAGATATGAATAGAAGAAATAAAGTCTAGATTGTTCTTCCAAAGAGTGTTTAAATATTTAAGTGCTTTATATCATTCTTAAATATTTGATATAAGAGTTCAAAGTGTCTAGAGGTTTTTTTTTTTAATTATATTTTTATACATTAAAATATAATTTTTGAAATTTAAAATTTTTATTAATTTTCATAATTTCATTACAAAGGAACTAGCAATAATTCAATTTGGGGGGTGTGATAAGTCTTCATTATCATAAGTTAATAATTAATAAATAATATAGTTTTATCCTTAACTCATGATAAATAGACTTATATTTGTGTTAAATTGTGTAAAATAGTTTTTAGTTGGTTAATGTGATTTTTTTAGCTAATTATGTGATTTTATGTGAATTAATATAATTTTAATAATCTTATTTTTTAGATAAATAAAGAAAAAATAAAATAAAATAAAAAGATAGAAAAAGGGATGAACTTGTCAACCAACCAACCCTGCAAGCGAGTTGGAAGTGTAGTCAGGGTAGAGCCACGAGTAAGGGTTTGAATAGCTATGGACCGATAGGGGCATGTGTGCGTCACTCCCTTTCCATGTCACTGATGGCCAACCGAGCATGGATAAAGAGTGGTCGTACACATGTGAGAAAGTGACTCATTGATTCTCAAATCTTATATTACTATATATTTATCCTAAAATTCTGCATGTAATGGATGTGGGACTTAACTTGGGTCAGACCTTCCCTCAATAATTTTATGATTTTTGTACCTCAAATACCCTTTATTTATTATAAAGAAGTTCCTTAATGATGTCACTTTATAAGAGTATTTGTATATTTATTTCACTCTCTCTCATGCAAGCGAGCAATCGGTGAGTGTTTGAATCTTACTAGAGTCAAAACTCATATTTTTATATGATTAAATCACGACTTTCTTGCAACTCATCGGTAAAGGATTAAGTTACCAAAATTACTCAATTATTAGAGAAAATGTTGACAATGTGATTTGTAGAGCATCGTTACTAAAAATTTTAAATAATTTGAAATAAAAGTATCGTGAATTCATCGAGTAAATCATTTCTGATTGATCAAGAAACAAGTTGTCATTAAGAAGAGGATGATCTACTACGAGACGAGTCGCCACCTCTTGAGAGTATATTAGATGCAATGAAGAGCCTCCTCTTGGTATGTAGAGTTGAGGATGAAGCTCCCTAAAACACACCTCACTTTCATTTTTAGCTCATCTCTATCGAATGACAGTTGCCAGAGATGATTTGACGACCTATTTCATTGATCTCTAATGAACTAGATTTAAATGGTTAAATATGTCATTGTGATGCAAATAAGTTCATAAAAATAATATTTATAAAACCTCACTCTTTTATTTAGGATAACTAAGGGTCTATCCTCAGAGAACGTGGGTAATAAGGGTAAGAATTCTACCTATTTTATTTTATATATATATATATATATATTTACAATTGTGAAAGGTAGAACTAAATGTAAAAGGGTGAAAACAAGAGTCATGAAAAACGAGGCCAAAGACAGAGAATAAATCTAATGCAATGAAATGATAAAATAAATAGTAAAATTAGTTTAAGTTAAAAGTTAATCTATCCATGAAGAGGATTACAAAGACACCCCAAATCTGGATATTGCACAAACCACATTGTGCGTTAATCCTAGGCTGAGTGATGCTCGATCTATGATGGTCTTGATGAGCTCCAAGTAATATCTTCTCTGTGATGATCTTGGGCATGAGAATGCCATTAACCAGGCCTTAATTTCTCTCTTGTTTCCTTCAACTTGCCACTACTAGAGAGAGAGCCAAAAAGCACCCTCTAAGAGGGGGGCGAAATGCTTTAATTCTCTCAAGAGTTAGGCCCCTCCAATGGACGGTTATGATTAACAACCAACTCTCTTAGTGGATGGTTTAAATCATTTCATGAGGGTGGCGGTCTAATCTTTCTCTTAATCTCATTTTAAGATGCCTAAGATGGGTAGCCTAAATCTCATCTCTTGACAGTCCTTTTAACCCAAATGGGTTAGGCCAAGGTGACGCCCTCTCTTGGGCCTATAAACATATTAGATTGGCCCTTTCCATAAGATTTAGATTTTTCATTAGGCTGAAAGCTTGGGCTTCTTCTATTACTTCCAACTCATATTAAGAACTCACCTTAAGTCCTTGCAATCAAATAATTAATAAGAAAATGTGAGAGAATCACCACTTGACTTGATAAAAGTCAAGTAGGATTAGTCTCATAATATAAATAAAATAAATAAAATAATATACATTAGGACATAAATAATAAAATATTATAATTATCATAATGAGTTAGTAACACATGTTAAATTACATTATCAATCTATATAGAAGATATTAATATATAGATACAATTATTAATTTAGAATTATCAATATTTAGACCTTGTAAGAAGATCTAAAGATTACCTATGTCATATTTGTCTAAAGAGAGCCTTGAAGGTAGTGGACACTGCACAATAATCCTCTCAAACGCTTAAGATTTTGAGGTATCATTGACGCATCATCGTTGCAATGCTAGAACTCTATTTTACCATTTTTTAATTACTTCAACTTCCACCATCATTTTTTAGACTTCCAAATGAGATCAAGTGAATGTGTAAGTTGTCTATGTCTAAGAAGATCCTTTGAAGTCGTAGACATCACTTGATGATTCTCTTGAACATACAACATTTTGGCGATCGCTATTGTAAGGCCGAAACTCTACCTTTCTTGTTTTCAGCCTAATTTTCATTTCATTGAGTAATAATTTGTACGATGTGAACTTTATAAATTATTATTTTTTTAATTATGATTCTTCTCAATTTTACAAATCTTAATTTGATCAATTAAATCATCTATAATCATACGTAAGAATCAGTAGACAAAATTCTATTTCCACTCAATTCACATTCATTAGGATACTAATATCATCCTAATATCTGCACCCCTAATTTTATTTTTTTTCTGAATTTTAAAATATAAATTATTTTTATTTTTTAGTCTAAAATTCAAAAAAATATATTCTTTGAGGAAAATTCTAAAATATTACTAATATTATATTGCATCCCTCTGATCGACTTGAAAAAATTTAACTATTTTTGAAAATTTTATTGAGTTATAATTAAGATATTTGTTCATAAATACTTTTAAATATTTGAAAATTAGTATTTTCTAGTTTTATAAATTTTAAATTTATGTGATTTATTATACAATGATTAAGTCACATCATGTAGTATTTGATACGCCTTTGATATGAGTTAAATACATTGAAGTAACATAATAATCACTCACAATCTAATAATTAAAAGATAGGTGATGTGACTTAATCGTTGTAGAATAAATCATGTAAATTTAAATTTTATAAAACTAGAAAAATATTTTTTATATTTTAAAATAAAAATAAAACATTTATAATTTAATAAAACATTTAATGAAATAATAAAATATTTTCAAGTCAATCACATAGATGTAAGATAATATTGAATAATATGTCAGAATTTCTCTTAAAAAATGATTTTTATGATTTTTAGATAAAATAATAAATATAAAATATATTTAACAATTCACTAAAAAGGAAAATAAAGGTGTAGATGTTAGGATGTCATTAGTGCCTAATGAATGCAAATCAAGTGAAATAAAATTTCACTCGACATTTCTTGCTTAAGTGATTATAAATGATTTAATTAGTCAAATTAAGATATATAAAAGTTAGAAGAATTGTAATTGAATGAAGAATAGTTTCAAAAGTTAACATCACACAAATGATCACTAAATGAAGTGAAAAATAAGTTAAAAGTAGGAAAATTAGAGTTCCAACCTTGCGACAATGATTGTCAGAATTCTACGTATTTTGGAGGATCATTAAATGATGTCCATAGCCTCAAAGACTCTTCTTACACATAGACGACTTAAACATTCATTTGATCTCCTTTTGAAGTCCAAAAAATAATAGTAGAAGTTAAAATAGAGTTCCAACATCAAGGTAGTGATGTGTCATAATTTTGAGCATTCAAGAGAATCATTATATAATGTTTATGGCCTCAAAAGCTCTACTTAGATAAAGAAAATGTGAAAAATCTCTATATCTTCTTGCAAAGTCTAAAAATTAATGAAGTAGATTGTCGAATTATCTTTGACATCTATCACTCGACAAAGTGAAAAAGTAGTGACTTTGTAACTCTTTCAACAACTGTCACTCAACAAAGATGAACTAGATGGAGGTGAGGCACATCTTAAGAAGCTTCATCCTCAAATCTGCACAATAAGAGGAGGCTCTTCATTACATTTGATACGTTCTTAGAAAGTGACAGCTCATCTCCTAGCGGATCGTCATCTTCTTGATGACGACTTGTTTGTCGATCAATTAGAGATAATTTACTTCATGGATCATGATCCTTTTATCTAGAATCATTCCATAATTTAAGTAATAATGTTCTATAAATTTCATTGACAAGATTTTTGTTGATGATTGAGCAATTCTGATGACCTAAGCTTTCACAAAAAATCTATAAGAAAATTATGATTTAATCAAATAAAAATATTAGTTTTGGCCCTAGAAAATCACTCTCTCTCACCAGTCACTTGCCTACATGAGAGGTAGTGAAATAAATGACATCATACATGTAACTCCATTTGATAAGTAAGGGGTAATTTAAGTATTTATATCATAAAATCTTCAGAAGAAGCTATGACTGTTGATTTGGTCTCACATTAGTTATATATCAAGTTTTGAAGTGGATATATAGTAATGCGAGATTATTATCACATGTATCCCTTTCTTCTGTGTATACAACCACTCCTTGTCCCATGCTCGGCTGGCCACCGATGACATGGAAAGGGAGTGACACACACGTCTTATACTAGTCTGTCTATAGCTGCTCGAGCCCTTGCTTGTAGCTCTGCCCGACTATGCTTTCAGCTCACTTGTGGGCTTAGCTGGCCAGTAAGTTCCCCCCTTTTTCTACCTTTCTAATTTCTTTTTATTTTCTTCATTTATCTCAAAATAAAAATATTAAAATTATATAAATTTATATGAAATCACATTAATCAACTAAAAACCACTTTTCATAATTTAACATAAATATAAGTCTATTTTTCATGAGTTAAGACTAAAATTCTATTATTAATTAATTATTAACTCATGATAATAAAGACTTAACACATCCCCTAAGTTAAATTATTACTAGTCCCTTAGCAATGAAATTATGAATATTAATAAAAAATTACAAATTTCAAACATCATATTTCAATACATAAAAATACAATTAGAAAAAATGCACTTCTAAACACTTTGGACACTTATATCAATTATTTAAGAATGATGTCAAGTACTTAAATGTCTAAGCACTACTGAGAATAAAAATCTAGACTTCACTTATTTTATTCACATCTTTATCACTTCTTCACTCATAGATATAATTCACAAGATATTTTAATTATCAATATTCATCAAAGAATAATATTTGATCTTACATTTTTCCTTTTTTCATGACTTGACTTTTGAAGTTTGTACTATATTTGTTCTATTATTTTCTATAGTAGATAAATAACTTTTCTTGTAAACAATTTTTACAATAAGAATGATGTCTCACACCCTTCATGTGTACTTTTCATTTTCAAGGCTTTCATATTATTCACTTATTTTACAACAAGTGTTTTTATGTAGATAAATTTCGAGAATGAGAATTATGTATCACACCCTCTATGTGTACTCTTCGTTTTCAAATTTTTCACATTACTTTTTTTAAAAAAAAAAATTAAGTAAATAATTTTTAAATTCAAAAATTAGTATTTTCTAGTTTTATAAATTTTAAATTTATGTGATTAATTATATAACAAAATAAAAGTCACATCAAATTTTGATGATATTGTTGCGGATGTATTATATAATATTTGGGATTTTTCTATTTTTCTCTTGGAGTATACCAAAAAAATTTCACTCTTGTTTTTTTTTCCTTCTTGTAGAAAATTAAAAAACAAGAAAAGAGAGAATGAAAAGTAGCAAGGCAAGGATTGAAGCAGACTAAATGAGGGTAATAGTTATTAAAAACAGTTCTCAAATTTATTAATTTTTATATATAATAGAAGATCCTTACACCCAAGGTTAAAAAATTCTTTCACTCTTTCATCTAAAACTAAAATTTCGAAAGAAAAAATAATTTTGATGGATCCTAAAGGAAGTTAAGTCAAATTGAGAACAATCTTATGGTCATGAAAAATCATTATATCCTTAATTCATTTCAATGAGCATCTAATATTCGAGTCCCATTAGAACCCATAGTTAAATTCGAAATAAATTCAAAAATTTTCTAAATGCTCTCTAATTTTCATAGATTACCTTTAAAGGAATCTGCTAAACATTTAGAAAAATTTCATATTGTTTGTGATTTAGTTAATCTCTCTCAAGTTATACGAGAAACTATTAAGATGAAATTATTTTCTCATACACTTAGGGACAAGGCTAGTCATTAGATATTCGCATTAGATAGAGAATTAACTAATTGAAAAGATATAAAATAGGTCTTTCTTCAAAAATTTATCTCTTAAAAAAAACTCAAAATATGAGAAAACATATATGGAGTTTTGTTCAAAGGCTATGAGAATTTTTGCATGAGATATGAAAAGAAAATTTAAAATTTTAAAAGTGTCTTCATCATATTATACCCAAGTAGCAGCTCAATAAATTTATTTATAATAGATTATTAAAATAACATAAAATATAGTTGATTCTACATATGAAGTAGTTTTTATAAAGAAAAACCTTGATGAGATTTATAGCCTTTATGAGAATTTAAGTGAAAATTCTAGAGATCAAGCCTCTTTTGAGTTATATAATATGGATAAGAAGAGAGGATTTATAAATTACATCATTAAGATTATTTTAATTTAAGAAATGATATTATTCAGATTAATCAAAGTTTAGAAAAACTTGATTTCTTTATTGATAATATTAGAAAGCCTCCAAACTCTCAATTTAATTCAAATAGTACTTGTCCTACATATGGTGAAAATGATCATTCTAAATTTTGATACTATAATTTAAATAAATTATTTCAGCCTATGTAAAAACAAATACAAGTAGCCCACGATCTAATAAAAATAGGGAGCTTTTTTTTAATTCCTATAATCCTAATTAAAAAAATAATTTTTCGTGGAAAGACCCAAGTAATATTCAAAATTCAAAATTTGAGATTTAGATATCCTATAGTGATTATTAGTGATGGAGGAACATAATTTACATAAATATTTAAGGAAACTATTGAAAAAGAATGAAGTACACCATAGAATAGCCACTTCATATCATCCCTAAACAAATGGGCAAGCTGAAGTAGCAAATAGGAAAATTTAGAGAATTTTGGAAAAAATAATTAGACCAGATAGGAAACTTGGCCAATGAAATTACAAGATGTATTATGGGCTTATAGAACAGATTATAAAAATTCCATAGGTATGTCCCCATTTTGTCTCATTTTTGGAAAATCATGTCATCTTCTTGTGGAAATAAAACATAAAGCATTATGGGCTATAACAAAATTATGTATGGATGAAAAATCAACTAGTGAACATAGAATCTTTTAGCTACATAAATTAGAGGAGTTGAGGAATGACGCTTATAAAAATTATAGAATAATATAAAGAAAAAACTAAAACTTTTCATGATAAATACATTTGTAAAAAAAAAGTGATGTTGGCCAAAAAGTGTGGTTATATGGTTCTAGGCTGAAATTAGTCTGAGGAAAATTAAAAGCAAAATGGATAGGACTTTATGTGGTGGAAGAGACATAGGATCATGGGGGTGTTAAAGATCCTAAAATTGATCATAACTTTAAGGTAAATAGATAGTGGCTTAAACATTACATAGACTATGAATGCCTTGCAGAAAAAATTTATTATTAAAAAAAAATTAAGAGTAAAATTAATGTGTTCAGCTAGAGACATTAATTTTAGTGCTGCATGGGAGGCAACCCATGGTTTTTATTTCATTATAGTTTTTGTTTAGTTTTTTTCTTAGAATTTTGTAGTATTTATTTCCGTACTTATTTTTTTCTTTTTTTTTTCTTCCTCAGGAAAAAAAAGTTAGGAGTGTAAGATGAAGTAGAAAATTAAAAATAAGGCTTATGTGATGTCTTTTTGAGCTTTATCATTTATGACAACATTTTTAGTGTTTAACTTTGCGTTTATATATGGTTCACTTGAAAATGATATTTTCTACATATTTCGTTCTGATTTTTCTATGCCATTGAGGACAATGCCATTTTTAAGTTGGGGGCTTAAGTATTAAGTCTCAATTTATGTTGTAGGATGATTAAGAACATTTTTTTTGCATTTGGTTTCATGATCACTTATCAAAGCAACTAGAAACAAAATAAAATTCAGAAAAACTACAACATTTGTTTTCTAGTTTTTTGTTAGGAATAGTAAAAAATAATTTATCGATTGTCAAAAAACCCAAAAAATTAAAATTCTAGAGACCCTTTTCTCACATTTCAATCCCCTAGAAATATTTTGTTGAATTCGAAATTACAGCTATAAAGAGGATAGTTTTGATTTATTTTTGACAAATTCATTGTTGCTAAAAACAGAACTGAAAACAAAAACCAGAACTATCAAAACTATCTAATTTACAAAATTTTTACATCATATTGCATGCACGAAAATTAAATCAATTAGACTGATTGATATCAAAAGATATTAGGATGATTATTATTGAGTTAAAAGAATAATTTAGTAGCATAAAATATTAGAATACTCCTTGGATACATGATAGATAATATGGATTTGATTTTATAGATTTTTATTTCATGATCTTAATGGATAATATTTATTGATGTGAAAATTTGATTGATCATTTCAGTTTAATAGAGATTTTTACAGCTTGATCTATAAGACTAGTCAAGAGAAATAATTTATTTTAGAATTTATTTTAAAAAAAGAGTAATGTAAAAAATTTGAAAACGAAGAGTACACTTAGAGGATGTGAGACATCATTCTTATTCTTGAATATTTTCTATAAAAAAACACTTGTTGTAAAGTAAACAGATAATGTGAAAGCCATAAAAATGAAGAGTACACATGGAGGGTGTGAGACATCATTCTTATTATCGAAATTTGTCTACAAGAAAATCTACTTATCTACTATATATAAAAAAAATTTAGAAGAAACATAATACAAACTTCAAAAATTAAACTAATGAAAAACAATATAGGATCAATATTATTCTTGAATGAATAGTCATAATTAAAACATCTTGTGAATTATATCTATAAGTAAAGAAGTGATAAAGATATGAATAGAAGAAATAAAGTCTAGATTGTTCTTCCAAAGAGTGTTTAAATATTTAAGTGCTTTATATCATTCTTAAATATTTGATATAAGAGTTCAAAGTGTCTAGAGGTTTTTTTTTTTAATTATATTTTTATACATTAAAATATAATTTTTGAAATTTAAAATTTTTATTAATTTTCATAATTTCATTACAAAGGAACTAGCAATAATTCAATTTGGGGGGTGTGATAAGTCTTCATTATCATAAGTTAATAATTAATAAATAATATAGTTTTATCCTTAACTCATGATAAATAGACTTATATTTGTGTTAAATTGTGTAAAATAGTTTTTAGTTGGTTAATGTGATTTTTTTAGCTAATTATGTGATTTTATGTGAATTAATATAATTTTAATAATCTTATTTTTTAGATAAATAAAGAAAAAATAAAATAAAATAAAAAGATAGAAAAAGGGATGAACTTGTCAACCAACCAACCCTGCAAGCGAGTTGGAAGTGTAGTCAGGGTAGAGCCACGAGTAAGGGTTTGAATAGCTATGGACCGATAGGGGCATGTGTGCGTCACTCCCTTTCCATGTCACTGATGGCCAACCGAGCATGGATAAAGAGTGGTCGTACACATGTGAGAAAGTGACTCATTGATTCTCAAATCTTATATTACTATATATTTATCCTAAAATTCTGCATGTAATGGATGTGGGACTTAACTTGGGTCAGACCTTCCCTCAATAATTTTATGATTTTTGTACCTCAAATACCCTTTATTTATTATAAAGAAGTTCCTTAATGATGTCACTTTATAAGAGTATTTGTATATTTATTTCACTCTCTCTCATGCAAGCGAGCAATCGGTGAGTGTTTGAATCTTACTAGAGTCAAAACTCATATTTTTATATGATTAAATCACGACTTTCTTGCAACTCATCGGTAAAGGATTAAGTTACCAAAATTACTCAATTATTAGAGAAAATGTTGACAATGTGATTTGTAGAGCATCGTTACTAAAAATTTTAAATAATTTGAAATAAAAGTATCGTGAATTCATCGAGTAAATCATTTCTGATTGATCAAGAAACAAGTTGTCATTAAGAAGAGGATGATCTACTACGAGACGAGTCGCCACCTCTTGAGAGTATATTAGATGCAATGAAGAGCCTCCTCTTGGTATGTAGAGTTGAGGATGAAGCTCCCTAAAACACACCTCACTTTCATTTTTAGCTCATCTCTATCGAATGACAGTTGCCAGAGATGATTTGACGACCTATTTCATTGATCTCTAATGAACTAGATTTAAATGGTTAAATATGTCATTGTGATGCAAATAAGTTCATAAAAATAATATTTATAAAACCTCACTCTTTTATTTAGGATAACTAAGGGTCTATCCTCAGAGAACGTGGGTAATAAGGGTAAGAATTCTACCTATTTTATTTTATATATATATATATATATATTTACAATTGTGAAAGGTAGAACTAAATGTAAAAGGGTGAAAACAAGAGTCATGAAAAACGAGGCCAAAGACAGAGAATAAATCTAATGCAATGAAATGATAAAATAAATAGTAAAATTAGTTTAAGTTAAAAGTTAATCTATCCATGAAGAGGATTACAAAGACACCCCAAATCTGGATATTGCACAAACCACATTGTGCGTTAATCCTAGGCTGAGTGATGCTCGATCTATGATGGTCTTGATGAGCTCCAAGTAATATCTTCTCTGTGATGATCTTGGGCATGAGAATGCCATTAACCAGGCCTTAATTTCTCTCTTGTTTCCTTCAACTTGCCACTACTAGAGAGAGAGCCAAAAAGCACCCTCTAAGAGGGGGGCGAAATGCTTTAATTCTCTCAAGAGTTAGGCCCCTCCAATGGACGGTTATGATTAACAACCAACTCTCTTAGTGGATGGTTTAAATCATTTCATGAGGGTGGCGGTCTAATCTTTCTCTTAATCTCATTTTAAGATGCCTAAGATGGGTAGCCTAAATCTCATCTCTTGACAGTCCTTTTAACCCAAATGGGTTAGGCCAAGGTGACGCCCTCTCTTGGGCCTATAAACATATTAGATTGGCCCTTTCCATAAGATTTAGATTTTTCATTAGGCTGAAAGCTTGGGCTTCTTCTATTACTTCCAACTCATATTAAGAACTCACCTTAAGTCCTTGCAATCAAATAATTAATAAGAAAATGTGAGAGAATCACCACTTGACTTGATAAAAGTCAAGTAGGATTAGTCTCATAATATAAATAAAATAAATAAAATAATATACATTAGGACATAAATAATAAAATATTATAATTATCATAATGAGTTAGTAACACATGTTAAATTACATTATCAATCTATATAGAAGATATTAATATATAGATACAATTATTAATTTAGAATTATCAATATTTAGACCTTGTAAGAAGATCTAAAGATTACCTATGTCATATTTGTCTAAAGAGAGCCTTGAAGGTAGTGGACACTGCACAATAATCCTCTCAAACGCTTAAGATTTTGAGGTATCATTGACGCATCATCGTTGCAATGCTAGAACTCTATTTTACCATTTTTTAATTACTTCAACTTCCACCATCATTTTTTAGACTTCCAAATGAGATCAAGTGAATGTGTAAGTTGTCTATGTCTAAGAAGATCCTTTGAAGTCGTAGACATCACTTGATGATTCTCTTGAACATACAACATTTTGGCGATCGCTATTGTAAGGCCGAAACTCTACCTTTCTTGTTTTCAGCCTAATTTTCATTTCATTGAGTAATAATTTGTACGATGTGAACTTTATAAATTATTATTTTTTTAATTATGATTCTTCTCAATTTTACAAATCTTAATTTGATCAATTAAATCATCTATAATCATACGTAAGAATCAGTAGACAAAATTCTATTTCCACTCAATTCACATTCATTAGGATACTAATATCATCCTAATATCTGCACCCCTAATTTTATTTTTTTTCTGAATTTTAAAATATAAATTATTTTTATTTTTTAGTCTAAAATTCAAAAAAATATATTCTTTGAGGAAAATTCTAAAATATTACTAATATTATATTGCATCCCTCTGATCGACTTGAAAAAATTTAACTATTTTTGAAAATTTTATTGAGTTATAATTAAGATATTTGTTCATAAATACTTTTAAATATTTGAAAATTAGTATTTTCTAGTTTTATAAATTTTAAATTTATGTGATTTATTATACAATGATTAAGTCACATCATGTAGTATTTGATATGCCTTTGATATGAGTTAAATACATTGAAGTAACATAATAATCACTCACAATCTAATAATTAAAAGATAGGTGATGTGACTTAATCGTTGTAGAATAAATCATGTAAATTTAAATTTTATAAAACTAGAAAAATATTTTTTATATTTTAAAATAAAAATAAAACATTTATAATTTAATAAAACATTTAATGAAATAATAAAATATTTTCAAGTCAATCACATAGATGTAAGATAATATTGAATAATATGTCAGAATTTCTCTTAAAAAATGATTTTTATGATTTTTAGATAAAATAATAAATATAAAATATATTTAACAATTCACTAAAAAGGAAAATAAAGGTGTAGATGTTAGGATGTCATTAGTGCCTAATGAATGCAAATCAAGTGAAATAAAATTTCACTCGACATTTCTTGCTTAAGTGATTATAAATGATTTAATTAGTCAAATTAAGATATATAAAAGTTAGAAGAATTGTAATTGAATGAAGAATAGTTTCAAAAGTTAACATCACACAAATGATCACTAAATGAAGTGAAAAATAAGTTAAAAGTAGGAAAATTAGAGTTCCAACCTTGCGACAATGATTGTCAGAATTCTACGTATTTTGGAGGATCATTAAATGATGTCCATAGCCTCAAAGACTCTTCTTACACATAGACGACTTAAACATTCATTTGATCTCCTTTTGAAGTCCAAAAAATAATAGTAGAAGTTAAAATAGAGTTCCAACATCAAGGTAGTGATGTGTCATAATTTTGAGCATTCAAGAGAATCATTATATAATGTTTATGGCCTCAAAAGCTCTACTTAGATAAAGAAAATGTGAAAAATCTCTATATCTTCTTGCAAAGTCTAAAAATTAATGAAGTAGATTGTCGAATTATCTTTGACATCTATCACTCGACAAAGTGAAAAAGTAGTGACTTTGTAACTCTTTCAACAACTGTCACTCAACAAAGATGAACTAGATGGAGGTGAGGCACATCTTAAGAAGCTTCATCCTCAAATCTGCACAATAAGAGGAGGCTCTTCATTACATTTGATACGTTCTTAGAAAGTGACAGCTCATCTCCTAGCGGATCGTCATCTTCTTG
The DNA here is from genome assembly GCA_902729315.2 of Spirodela intermedia. Taxonomy (NCBI): domain Eukaryota; kingdom Viridiplantae; phylum Streptophyta; class Magnoliopsida; order Alismatales; family Araceae; genus Spirodela; species Spirodela intermedia. The sequence goes on from LR746271.1 coordinate 4,559,096, forward strand.
ATGACGACTTGTTTGTCGATCAATTAGAGATAATTTACTTCATGGATCATGATCCTTTTATCTAGAATCATTCCATAATTTAAGTAATAATGTTCTATAAATTTCATTGACAAGATTTTTGTTGATGATTGAGCAATTCTGATGACCTAAGCTTTCACAAAAAATCTATAAGAAAATTATGATTTAATCAAATAAAAATATTAGTTTTGGCCCTAGAAAATCACTCTCTCTCACCAGTCACTTGCCTACATGAGAGGTAGTGAAATAAATGACATCATACATGTAACTCCATTTGATAAGTAAGGGGTAATTTAAGTATTTATATCATAAAATCTTCAGAAGAAGCTATGACTGTTGATTTGGTCTCACATTAGTTATATATCAAGTTTTGAAGTGGATATATAGTAATGCGAGATTATTATCACATGTATCCCTTTCTTCTGTGTATACAACCACTCCTTGTCCCATGCTCGGCTGGCCACCGATGACATGGAAAGGGAGTGACACACACGTCTTATACTAGTCTGTCTATAGCTGCTCGAGCCCTTGCTTGTAGCTCTGCCCGACTATGCTTTCAGCTCACTTGTGGGCTTAGCTGGCCAGTAAGTTCCCCCCTTTTTCTACCTTTCTAATTTCTTTTTATTTTCTTCATTTATCTCAAAATAAAAATATTAAAATTATATAAATTTATATGAAATCACATTAATCAACTAAAAACCACTTTTCATAATTTAACATAAATATAAGTCTATTTTTCATGAGTTAAGACTAAAATTCTATTATTAATTAATTATTAACTCATGATAATAAAGACTTAACACATCCCCTAAGTTAAATTATTACTAGTCCCTTAGCAATGAAATTATGAATATTAATAAAAAATTACAAATTTCAAACATCATATTTCAATACATAAAAATACAATTAGAAAAAATGCACTTCTAAACACTTTGGACACTTATATCAATTATTTAAGAATGATGTCAAGTACTTAAATGTCTAAGCACTACTGAGAATAAAAATCTAGACTTCACTTATTTTATTCACATCTTTATCACTTCTTCACTCATAGATATAATTCACAAGATATTTTAATTATCAATATTCATCAAAGAATAATATTTGATCTTACATTTTTCCTTTTTTCATGACTTGACTTTTGAAGTTTGTACTATATTTGTTCTATTATTTTCTATAGTAGATAAATAACTTTTCTTGTAAACAATTTTTACAATAAGAATGATGTCTCACACCCTTCATGTGTACTTTTCATTTTCAAGGCTTTCATATTATTCACTTATTTTACAACAAGTGTTTTTATGTAGATAAATTTCGAGAATGAGAATTATGTATCACACCCTCTATGTGTACTCTTCGTTTTCAAATTTTTCACATTACTTTTTTTAAAAAAAAAATTAAGTAAATAATTTTTACGCACAAGTCCTATGGATGAGGGTGTAAAAATCATCATTAAGCTCAAATGATCAATCAAATTTTCACATCAAGTAAATATTATTCATCAAGATCATGAAGTAAAAATTTATAAAATAAAATCCATGTTATCTATCATGTATCTAAGGAGTATTCTAACATTTCATGCTACTAAATCATTCTTTTAACTCAATAATAATCCTCCTAATATCTTTTGGTATCAATCAATCTAATTGATTTATTTTTTTGTGCATGCAATATGATGTAATAAATTTGTAAATTAGAAAGTTTTGACAACTCTGCTTTTCGTTTTCTATTATATTTTTAGAAACAACAGATTTGTCAAAAATAAATTAAAACTATTCTCTTTGTAATTCTAATTTTGAATTTTAGTAATAATGTCTAAGAGATTGAAATGTGAGAAAAGGGTATCAAGAATATCAAATTTTAGACTACTTTTTCTACTATTTTTGACAATTTGTAAATTATTTTCTACTATTCTTGACAGAAAACCAAAAAATAGATGTTGTAGTTTTTCTGAATTATTTTTTTAGTTGCTTTTCTAGGTGAGCATGAAAATAAATGTAAAAACCATGTTTTTAATCGTCCTACAGCATAAATTCAGAGTTAATACTTCACCCCACAACTTAAAAATAACATTCTCCTCAATGACACAGAAAAATTAGAACTAAATATGTAGAAAATATAATTTTTAAATGAAGCATGCATATATGCAAAGTTAAGTACTACAAATGTTGTCATAAATGATAAAGTTCAAAAAAATATCACCTCAAATGTTGCCTCCCATGTAATATTGAATTTAATGTCTCTAGCTAGACACATCAATCTTACTCTTAAATTTATTTTAATAATAAAAATTATTTTTCTAAAAGGCATTCATGTTCTATGTAATTTTTAAGCCGCTACATTTACCTTAAAGTTATGATCACTTTTAGGATCTTTAATTATTACACACCAATGATCATATGTATCTTTCACCACACTTTTTGTCCAACATAAAAAATAAAATTGCTAATACATTTATCATGAAAGGTTTTAGTTTTTTTCTTTATATATTCTATGATTTTCATAAGCTTTATTTTTCAACTCTAATTTATGTAGTTAAAAATTTCTATGTTCACCAGCTGATTATTTAGTCATACATAAATTTTTTATAGCTCATAATACTTTATGCTCTATTTTCATAAGAAGGTGACATGATTTTTTAAAAATGAGACGAAATAGGGACATACCTATGGGATTTTTATAAGCTGTTCTATAAGTCTATAATACATTTTGTAATTTTGTGGGGCAATCTTTCTTATCTAATTTAATTATTTTCCTCAAAATTCTCTAAATTTTCCTATTTGTTACTTCAGTTTACCCATTTGTTCGGAAATGATATGGAGTGGTTACTCAATGACGTATTCTATTCTTTTTCAATAGTTCTTTGAAATGTTTATTTATAAAATCTGTTCCTCCATCACTAATAATCACTATAAGACATCCAAAACTTGAAAAATTATTTTCCTTCACAAACTTCATTAAGATTTTATGATCATTAGTTTTAGTAGGAATAGTTTTCACCAACTTAGACACATAATTAACAACAAGCAAAATATATTCATATTTTTCAACTAATAGGAAAGGACCTATGATGTCTATAACTCATACATCAACAATATCAACTATTAACATGTTACTCATGAGCATTTCATCTCTTTTATTCATGTTACCTATAGATTGGCATGTAATAAATGTTCTACTAAATTTCATATAATCTTTAATTATTATAGGCCAATAAAAACCACACAGAAAATTTTTTGCAGCTATTTTTTGTCTACAAAAATGTCCTCCACAATTAGATGAATGACACATGTTATTAATGATATGACATTCTTCATCAAGAACACCTCCTTAAAATTTGATCATTGTTCAAGTAATATAAATCAGGATCATCCCAAATATAATTTATAATATTAGAAAAGAAATGATTTTGTCTATTCTTATTCCACTATTCTTGAATTTTTCCAGAAACCAAAAAATTGACAATATGTGCATACCATGGTGATGGTCGATGTTGAACTGCCATCAATTGATCATTTGGAAATGCATCTTGTGAAAGTGTTGCTTCCTATATCACTCAATCTAGAATAATGGTCAGCAACAACATTCTCGAAATCTTTTTTACTTTTTATTTCTAAGTGAAATTCTAAGAATAATAAAATCCATCTTAATAAATGTGGCTTTACATCTTTTTTATTTAAGAAATATTTTAATATTGTATCATCAGTACAAATAATAATTTTAACTTCTGAAATATATGATCTAAAGCTTTCTAATGAAAATATTATAGCTAGCAACTCTTTTTCAATCGTGGTATAATGTAATTGAGCATTGAATATAGTTTTGTTAACATATGAAATTACTATGGATTTTGACTCTTTTCTTTGTCCTAGTAAAGCTCCCACTACATAATTTGATACATCGCATATTATTTAAAGGGGAAGAGACCAATTATGAGCTTATAAAATGAGTGCCTCAATAAGTAATATTTGTATTTCAGAAAAAAACTCAAAACATTTCTCATCAAAATTAAAAGGCACATCTTTAGATAATAACATGGTGAGAGGTTTATGAATTTTTGAAAAATCTTGAATAAATTTTTTATAATAACCTGCATGATCCAAGAAAGAATTAATATATTTTACTAAATTTAGAGGTTTTATTTTAGATATAATATCAATTTTTACTCTATTCACATCTAAACCCTTTTTACTCACAATATGATCCAACACAACTCTCTCTCTAATTATAAAATATAATTTCTCCTTACTCAAAACTTTTTTTTTTCTATTCATCATTAAAGACTTTGCTAAAATCTCCAAACCCCTTACTAATTTACTTTCTAAAGATGTCAATTTCATTTTTGATGATAACGCTAAAACTACCTTTCTACAGATCAAGGAAGCTCTCATTCAAGTGCCTATTTTGTAGGCCCTTAATTGGAATCTTCCATTTGAACTCATGTGTGATGCTTCTGATTTGGTAGTTGAACTAGTTTTAGGTCAAAGGGTGGACAAGAAACATGCAGCCATCTATTATGCTGGTAATATCTTAGGAGATGCAAGGTCAATTATTCTACAACTGAAAAAGAATTGCTAGCAATTATCTTTGCTTTAGAAAAATTTCGTTCTTATTTATTAGGTAGTAAAATAGTTGTTTACTCTGATCATTCTACTTTGAAATTTTTACTTAGGAAGAAGGAAGCTAAACCTAGACTAATGAGATGGATTTTATTGCTATAAGAATTTGATTTAGAGATTAAAGATAGACCTAGGCATGAGAATGTAGTAGCTGATCATTTATCTAGACTACATTTTGACTCACCCTTACTCATTTTAGATTGTTTTCTTGATGAACAGATCTTGGAGGTGCAAACTGGAAATTACCTTGGTATGCTCACATAGTAAATTACTTGGCTGCAGGTCACTTACCAAATGATTGGGACATTAATGATAGGAAAAAGTTATTCAAAGAATTAAAGTATTATTTTTGGGAAGAACCTAAGTTATTTCATTTGGGAGTCAACCAAATCATTAGGAGATGTGCCCAATGAAGAACAGTGGAGGATTTTAGAAGCATGTCACTCTTCTCCATATGGGGGTTACTTCTCGTCTAAGGTCATAGATGTCAAGATCTTGCAAGCTGGCTTTTATTGGCCAAGCTTGCATAGAGATTGTTGAGTTCTACAAAATTGTTTGAAGTACCAAGCTGCTGTGAACTTGCACAAGCAAGATCATATGCCTTTGCAGCCAATTATTGAGGTTGAGGTTTTTGATTTGTGGGGAATAGACTTCATGGGCCTTTTTCCACCTTCTGAGGGTTATGAGTACATTTTGATGGGAGTAGACTGTGTCTAGATGGGTAGAAGCTATCCCCACCAAATCAAATGACCATAAAGTAGTACTAAAGCTTATTTTGCAGAATATTATCAGCAGGTTTGGATGTCTAAAGGCGAACATTAATGATGGGGGTAGCCACTTCAATAATTTTCAATTTAGAAATTTACTCAAAAAGTATGGAGTTCATCATAAGATGACCACTCCCTACCATCCTCAAGCCAATGGACAAGTAGAAAGTAATAGAGAGATTAAAAATATTTTGAAGAAAATTGTAAAGCCAGATGGTAAGGATTGGGCAAGTCGACTCTATGACACTTTATGGGCTTATAGGACTGCTTATAAAATGCCCTTAGGTATGTCACCATATAGAGTGCTTTATGTCGCCCTTAGGCATATTGGGCTATTAAGAAACTTAACCTCTCTCTAGATGATGCTGGTAAGAGTCAACTTTTGCAGCTGCATGAACTTCAAGAACTTAAGAATGAAGCCTATAAAAACTCCATCATCTACAAGGCCAAGATGAAGAATTTCCACAACAAGGCCTTGAGGAAAAGGAATTTGCATGAAAATCAGAAAGTGTGGCTTTATAACTCTCACTTGAAACTATTCCCTGGGAAATTAAAGTCCAGATGGAATTGCCCCTATGTTATCACTGAAATTTTTGATTCAGGTGCAGTTCTCATCATAGATCCAAAGACAAGACATGATTTCAAGGTCAATGGACAGCAGTTGAAGCCTTATCTTGAGGTAGAACCACCACTAACAATTGTCTCCTTGATTTTTCAGGATATACCTAAGGATCATTGTTGTGACTCAGTCGTTGTATATTAAATCACGCAAATATAAAATTTATAAAACTAGAAAATACGATTTTTTGGATATTTAGAAGTATAAATATATCAATTATAATTCAATAAAAATTCCAAAAAATATCGGTAATTTTCCAGTCAATCACAGGGATGTAATATAATATCTGGTAATTATTCAGAATTTTTCTCAATGAATACGATTTTCTTACAAATTTTATACTAGGAAATAAAAAAGAAATATATTTAAAATTCACGAAAAAAAAGGAAATAAGGGTGCGGGCGTCATGATGACGTCAGCGCCCGGCGAACGCGAATCAGGCGGAAACAGAGTTCCGCCCGGTGATTCTTACGTAAGCGATTACGGACGATTTAATTGATCAAATTAAGATCTGTAAAAGCCGAAAGAATCGTAATTGAACGAAGTATAGTTTGGTAAATTAAAATCACACAAAGTATCACTAAATGAAGCGTAAATTAAATTGAAAGCAGTAAAATAGAGTTCTAATGTCGCGACGGCGATGCGTCGGTGATGTACCGGAATCTTGAGCATTCGGGAGGATCATCGTGCAGTGTCTATGGCCTCGAAGGCTCTCCTTGGACAAAGACGACGTGGGCAATCTCTAGATCTTCTCGCAAAGTCTAGAGATCAATGAAGTGGGTCGTCGAATCATCTCTGGCGGCTGTCACCCGGCGGAGCAGAAAAACAGCGACTTTGCGGCTCTCCGGCGGCTGTCACCCGACGGAGAGGAGCTGGATGGAGGTGGGGCGCGTGTTATGGAGCTTCATCTTCAGGTCCGCACAGCAAGAGGAGGCTCTTCATCGCATCTGGTACGCTCTCAGGAGGTGGCGACTGGTCTCCCGGCAGATCGTCCTCTTCTCGACGATGGCTTGTTCGTCAATCAATCAGAGATGATTTACTCGATAGATTCGCGATCCTTTTATCGCGAATCGTTTAGAAATTTTAGTAGCAATGCTCCGCGAATCACGTTGACGAGATTTTCGCCGATGATCTAGCGATTCTCGTTGCTTAATCCTTCACTGACGATCTGCAGGAAAGTCGCGATAATCAGATAAAAATATATGAATTTTGACTCTAGGAGGATTCGAACCCGCACCGGTAGCCTGCCTCTTCTGAAGAAGGTGTGGGTTTAGTCCTACATCGGTTGTACGCCGATTTTTCGAGCGAATAGATAGTAATGTTCGCTATGTGACCAAAGCCCCTTCTCTAGTGTGTACGACCACTCCTTGCCCTATAGCCGGCTGCCCGCTGGTGATGTGGAAGGGAAGTGGTGTACGCGTACCCTGTTGGTCCCAAAGCCGAGCTGCTCGAGCCCCCGCTCGCGGCTTACTCCCCGACTGCACTTCCGACCCGCTTGCGCAGGCCCGGCGGGTCCTTCCTGTTTTTGCAATATTTTTATTTTTATTTGTTCTTCATTTATCTCAAAAGTAAGACTGTAAAAATCGTATAAAATCACATAATTACCCAAAAATTCACGTTAATCAATTAAAAACCAAAAATCATTCTTTAACACAAATATAAGTCTATTTATCATGAGTTAAGGCTAAAACTATATTATTTACTAATTATTAACTCATGATAATAAAGACTTATCAATCATCCTCAAATTTAGACTTTCTACCTCACATTTCTATCTCACAACTTTTGAACTTAGCCCCTTGTCTTATTATTTAGATTTTGAAGTTTTCTTACTCTTATTTGAATAATGTGGCATACACATACCCTGTCGGTCACCAAGCCAAGCCGCTCGAGCCCCTACTCGTGGCTTACTCCCCGATTGCGCTTCCGACCCGCTTCCGACCCGCTTGTGGGCCCGGCGGGTCCTTCCTATTTTTGCAATATTTTTATTTTTATTTGTTCTTCATTTATCTCAAAAGTAAGACTGTAAAAATCATATAAAATCACATAATTACCCAAAAATTCACGTTAATCAATTGAAAACCAAAAATCATTCTTTAACACAAATATAAGTCTATTTATCATGAGTTAAGGCTAAAACTATATTATTTACTAATTATTAACTCATGATAATGAAGACTTATCAATCATCCTCAAATTTAGACTTTCTACCTCACATTTCTATCTCACAACTTTTGAACTTAGCCCCTTGTCTTATTATTTAGATTTTGAAGTTTTCTTCCTCTTATTTGAATAATGTGAGCTATTGTTGGCTTGCTTTTAATGCTCTCTTCGAATTGTTTGTGACTGATCAACTAGGGAGAAGTGAGGATAACTCCTAAAATTTCAGCTTCAGACACATCAATATAAGATGATTAGTACCTACACAAATCGGTTTGCATTTTCAGTTTTCCATATTCGTTTATTCTCTGCATTAGGGACAATGCACATAATAGTTTGGGGGGTGCTGTGAATGTGAATCTGAAAATATATCAATTCATGATGCATGCATATTTATTTCATTCTATATCTCGTGGCATGCATTCATCCTATTAATTTAAGCCCCATTTGAGAAACCTATCTCATCCTTGCTCTTAAAAGCATGAGGAACGAAGTTAGGCTCTTGTAGCAGATCAAAAGCATCTCTAAATGATATCAACCATAAATCTAGACACTTTTGATTAGTTTTTAAGTTACTAGGATATCTAGTAGGGTGAGGAACGGACATGAAAATCAAAGGGTAGAAGTACTATCATTGTGGAAAGGAGTGATGAGAGAATTGAGTGTAGCCATATCCCTGCTTGTTAGGTTGACCAGATCCTACTCATGTGTCTAGAATTGTCATTAGGTGGAGTCTTCATTTGAGAGAAGAAGTGGTCGTCTCTTCAAGTCCCAAGCACAGAATTACTTTCCTTTGAGCCACCTAAAGCTACATTTGGAAACCATGTGTACCAACTTCAAGTCACTAAGTACCAAATTTTCCCGTCCTCTATACCTATTATCCTTTATAAGAACTCATTTTTCATTTATTTCTCATGTTATAGTAATATTCTATTTACAACTAATAAATAATTTTCTCTCGCATGTACGACCACTTCTTGTCTCATAGTTGACTAGCCACTAGTGACATGAAAAAAGAGTGGCACACATGTGTCCCCATCGGTCTTAGTTACTTGAGCTTTTGCTCGTGGCTCTTTCCGACTTTACTTCCAACCTACTTGTGGGCCCAGTTGGTTGACATGTCTTTCCCTTTTATTATATTTTTATTTTAATTTCTTTTTTATCTAAAAAATAAAGCTATAAAAATTATATAAATTTGTAAAAAATCACATAATTAGTTAAAAATTAATATTAATTAATTAAAAATTAATTTTCATCCTTTACTATAAATATAAATCTATTTATCATGAGTTAAGACTAAAACTATATTATTTACTAGTTATTAACTCATGATAATGAATAATTATTACTTACTATTTTATGGTACTCAGTCACCACCACTCCCGTTCTCATCGCCCACCTCATTATCGTCGTATTGTCTCCTTGTCGTCCGCCCCATCATCGCCACTCCTTTTCTCGCCAGCCACCACGTCGTCGTCTCATCTCCTTGTCATCTGCCCCATCACCGTCACTCCTTTTATCGCCAGCCACCCCGTCGTCGTCGTCCCGTCTCCTTGTCGTCCGCCGCATTACCGTCACTCCCCTTCTCGCCAGCCACCCTATCGCCGTCATCTCGCCTCCTCGCCGGCTGCCCCGTCACCGTCGTCCCACCTCCTCGTCTATCCCGTTGCCGTCGTCCCACCTCCTCGTCTATCCCGTTGCCGTCGTCCTGCCTCCTCGCCGTCTGCCCCGTTGCCGTCGTCCTGCCTCCTCGCTGTCCGCCCGTCGCCATCACTCCGGCTCCTTGCTGCCCACCTCATCGCTGTTGCAAACCCTCTTCTTTTCTCTCCTGCTGCCGCCACGAAACCCCATTTCCCTCTTTCTTGCTGACGCCCTCATTCCGCCACCTTTTTCTCCCTCACGACGAGAATGCCCCTCTCTCCCCCGCCGAAACCCTCTTCCTTCTCTCACCTGCCGTCGCCACGTACCCGCTCATTTTCTTTCTCTCTCTCTCCCACCGACGCCCTCTCTCTCTCTCTCCCCCCGCAGAAACCCTCTTTCTTCTCTCTCCCGCCATCGCCACGTACCGCCTCATTTCCTTTCTCTCTCTCTCTCTCTCTCTCCCGCCGACTCATTCCGCCTCTTTTTCCTCTCCCCACCTTTTTATTTATTCACCTCATTATTTTATTCTAATATTCTTACTATTCCTCATTTACACCTTTTTCTCCTCTTATAATTTTGATTATTCAAATACTTTGCGTACTTTACCTACCGAGCTCAAACCACTCATTTTCTTGAATCATCACCTATTGAAAAATCCCCAACAAGGCTCCTAGATCTCAAGCCACTAGAATAAAAAAAATCATTCAAGAATCTTCTTTGGCAAGGTACGTTGATTTCAATTCTTTTTATGGAGTGATCATTATTTTTATATCCTTGGTCCTTATAGGAATTGAGTGAACCATAAGATAGCCTAACACTCTTGATTGAAACTCTATCTGAATTCTTGAAAGTGCAGTTCTTCTCAGATAATTCTTCTAAAATCAGTAGGATTAACCTACTCATACTTCTCCTTAACTTAGCCAAGGATAATCTTAAATCCCAACTTTCTTTTCGGTATTGATATTTCTCTTTAGTCCTGCATCATCTTCACTGAAAAGAGAAGTGCAAAGAAATTTCATGTAAACAGAGCCTATGATGGATTAGATTTCCATATGTCCCTATTTGCGAAGTATCTTTTCCTATAACATTTCTTGCTTCAAGGAACCTTCCTACCCTTGATTCAGTCATGTTTGATCCCACTAGAGGCCCCAATAACCAGAGACGTAAGAGTAAGTCAAAAGTCTCTCTTTCCTCCATGGCCTAGGGTCTATTTATCTGCAGATATTGACCTCTTTTAATTGACTCCAACAACATTAATTTCTTATTTTCTCTCCTGGAATAGCGAGGCATCTAGACAAGAAAAGGACCACAATTCGGAAGCCATGCTTGTGAAGTGACTTGGTACTTTTTTGTTGGAGAGACTGTAAGTCATCTTCCAATGCATCAGTTACATCACAGATTGATATCCCGAGGGGCAGATGCCTTGATAACCAGGTGTATGAAGATGAAGGGAGAGGTATAACATCAGTTGTTCTGCTGCAGTTGACCTGTGTATGCACAGCTAATTTTTGGATGGCTTTACTAGGTAACGATGGATTATAGATGAGAAAATTTATCCTAGGTGCCTGCTTTATCCCAACTGAAATCATCCCCTTCTTTCAGAACTCTCCTTTTTCTGCATTTTGATGCCATTTGAAATGGTCAACAGATCGCAAGGAGTATAAGCATCCCTCTCTTCAAGTACCTCTATAGAGGATAAGCCACCAGAGCCAACAGAAGGTCGTCTACCTGAGTAGGAGGTGAGTGGCATAACTAAGTGTGTGGCTCCTCCACTTTCTTCTTGTGCAACCAAGGAACGTTTGTTATATTTATATATATAAAGTTGATGGCTTTTCTATTCACTGTAGGATATCAAAGAAACGCCCGGTTCCCTTCATGGAGGAGTGAGAGCTATACGAAAGGTCGAATCTGAGTGGGTGTGGGCTCAGATATCTCTATCATTGATTTACATCCAACCCCATGGGGTCATGGAAACTGTGAACGGAGCACTGTAGTAACAGTTGCATTGATTCGTCAAAGAAATCAGCATATTTGATGATTTCATCCTAAGTTGGCGGAGGCGGCGTTTTAGCAATTAGTTCATCTTCACGAGTCATTTCATGTACTTTTTTCCGTGTGTTAGCTCAGAATTTGGCAGTGATCGTTTGGTAAGTCAGCCTTAACAAAGAGTCAGTTAATTAAAGGTATCAATGGAGATGGGTGCAGTGGTAACGGCTCCGTTGATGATGAATGTGGCTCTCATGGACCCTCACATTGAAGGAGGATGTGAGGGTCCATGAGAGTAGTGGCTGTTCCGCTCCTTGAGGGGGCTCGTGGTGGTACGTTATTGTCATGCATGCTTGAGGTGATGTTGAAAAGTAGGGTGGCCGAAACACCAAGCTGGCGGGACAGCCGATGATAACAGCCGTGAGAGACATGAATGACCTCCTGTCAAATCGTCCAATCCGTCCACGCATCTCTCGCTTTCACGAGAGTCGCCCCCAGGCCCCCCGTTAAGAAGAGTTGACGTTTCTCTGGCAGCGCAAGAGGAAGTCTTGACGCCGTCGTGTTCAAGCTGGCTGGAGCCCCATAAAGGCAGACACTAGGCGCCACCGACAGCCCCGAGGCGCCAGCTGTCCGTTTCGAGCCGAAAATAGCGAATTACGCGGTATAACAGCTTGCATGAGAGCCCCCACCCCCCGGTACGCAGCGCTAAGTGGGAACAACTGCTGCAGCGTCATCACAAGGCCTGGCTTGTCTCCGTACCGGTGACAGCTGGAAGGTACCGGTCCCCACTCGCCCTCCGGCGACGCACGCGACGGGGAGAAGGGCTTCTCAGGGCGCGTAGGCGGTGCTCCAGAACTGCCGTCGAGTGCCCCGGTCGAGGATCCGGAGGAGAACCTGGTTGCTGGTGCACCGTGGTGTCTTGAACTGCCCCAAGGTTCCCCCAATGCCGACAAAGTAGTCCAGTATCTTCTTGAAGGTGCCCGTCTCCACCACCCGGAGCTCCAGCGGTCCGATGGAGCCATTGCGCCTCAACTCCACGTAGCCGCACTCGGTGAATGCCAGGTCCATCACTCGACAGCACTCCTGCAGCACATCTTCGTCCGCCTCCCCCTTCACCTCCCAGTAGACAACGTAGTGCCCTCGCTTCTGCGCGCCGTCTCCGACGATCGCGTGACTGGTAAAATCGATCAGTTCTGATCTCGCTCGGGCCAGCAAGCGAGAGGCATTCTCCACGGCCAGCTGCAAGTCTTTCTCCGTGCTCCTGTCGACGTTCACGGTGAGGAAGACCTTCCTCCGGGAGACGAAGCTCAGTTGGGGGGCGCCCTTGTAGAAACCCCTTACCTCCACCACGTCTCCGAGCTTGTACCTGTACAGTCCTGCGACATGGAGAAATCGAGATGAGTTGCTCAAGCATTGGATGATAATACCTGGATCATGGACTGTATGTGAGAGAGGCACACGGGGGAGATACACATGCCATTAACGTGAAAAAAGAGGTCGAGTGCAGATCACTGGATAATGACGTGTCTCTAGGGCTCATGCTGCTCGGGAAGACACCCACGCCATATGTCAGAGGCTCATCACGCACAAAGGAACCTTCCACTAAGGCATTTAAAAGTGTTCAGTCTAAATCCTCAAATTAGTTTTCGGTGAGACGAAACGAGGAGATGCGTCGGCCAGGGGCCACGAGTGCTGGCTGTCACGTCTACATTAGTGAAGGCCGGGATGCGATTAAATACACAATGAACGAGGAGATTTGAGAATCATATCAGGCAACTGTGAGCAAGAAAGGTGCAAATCGGGATAGCAACACGGAAGTTGGGTAAAAATGATGTCGGAAAGAGAAGAAATGACGAGGGTGCATGAAACATCTTCTGGGAACTTAAGGAATTCTTCTCTTGTACTGAGGCCGTTCGTTTCAAAATCCCTTATACGCTTGTCCTCACTGGAAGGACTCGCTAATAAGGCAATAAAGAATTCCCCTTAGTGTGGCCTATATGAAGTCAAACAAAGTCGAGGAGTCATGGCGCAGAGGGAGAGCAAAGAATCGATGACAGAAACAGGCGATCTCTCTCTCTCTCGGCCCCTCACCCACCGCCATCTACCCTTCGACATCCTCGTCGCCGCTAGTGTTAGGGGATGCATATCTAATGCACATTTTTTGAAGGTTGTCTGGGATGTCGATGGCAGAAAGAAACGGCTACCTTCGCCCATTTCCAAATCTTCAGATGGAGAGGTGCAGCCCAATTTCAGATTTTTCGTTCCCACTTTTGTTTCTGTGTGATATGAACTGTGGGGCGGTAAAACAGTGAATGACGGAGGAACGAGAATCGAACCTGTGAAGGTGGTGAGGACGAGCTCGTATTCCTGGCCCACCTTGACCTTGCTCAGCGGCACTGGTTCCTCTTCCACGAAATCGTCGGCAACCCCAGGGTCCACGGCTCCTGATCCTTCAGTCCACCCCACTTGGTTCGCGTGCTGCTGCGGGTGCCTTCTCAGAGGTATGAACTCAAAGTAAGCGAGGGTAGGGATCACCGTGAAAGTGACCCTCTCAGGCGGATTGGATGGTTCCAGGTTCACACCAATCCAGCTCTCAGAGGATCCATAATCGGCTCCCACAAGTGGGAGGCTTCCGGCGTAGTGCCCCAGTTTCTTCATATACGGCAGCATCGATCCGGTCATGATGGAGTAGATATACTTGGCGTTGGGCCACAGCGCCGGGACTACGCCCTGCCAGTCTACCGCCTGGAGTTTCTTGCACGTGGATTCAATCCTGCGAGCGAGGGCCGGGTCGGGGGATACTACCTCGAGGACGGCCTTCCGGACGTTGGGGGAGGTGACTTTCACCTTGCTGAGGCCTCCGGTTTGAATGTCGTGGCAAATCTCCGGCCACAGCTCCTCCAAGGCCGCGAAGGCCTGGACTATGCTGTAGGCAAAGGCGGAGGTGACGAACTCGACATGGTCACAGTGGACGAGGCCGAGGAGGAGGTGGCAGTAGGTAGTCTGTTTGTAGTCCCCGGCTAGGATCATCTCCCGCGGGCTGCAAGTGAAGGACTTGGTGGTTCTCTCCTTGATCTTGAACTCCTCGCTTGCGTAGAAGTGGGTGGTGGCCGCGGCCACTGTGACGCCGCCTCTCGTCTGGTACCGCTCGCTGCGGTAGATGAATTCCAGAATCCTACCCCCTGCTCTGATGGGGAAGATCCTGGTCAACGCAACAGACAAGATAGATGATCAGATCGATTACGAGATGTGCGCTTGGACTTTCTAATGCTCTGGGTGGGGGGCGGGAAATGTTGCTTTTGGCCACAGACCTCGCTCTGTGGGCTGCTCCTAGCTTGAAGACCTGGAGGGTGGACTGCGCCATGAACCGCGTGAACGGGACATACTTCGGCCTTCCATCCGTTGTCCCAGAACTGCAGACAGGTAATCCGAAAACAGCCCTGTGAGTGCAGTGTAAATGGCACCACGGGGGCGGTAACCGGATAGACCTACAGAACGCACAGCACTCGAAACCATTCTAGGACTGTTTAACGAAACCCTGGGACGGAATCGTCATCAAACAAGTGTTCCTATTTTTTCCTTCGCAGGCTCGCCGCAACCATAGACCTACGATCCTACAGTTACAATGGCAGCGCCGATGGTGGACAATAGATAGATATGACCGAATGAATAGAGGAGATTGAGATACCTGAGAGACATGGCGGCGATAGTATCCCTTGTGAGGATGGAGCTGGTGTCGCCGTCGACGATTCTCTGAAGATAAGGTTCAAAGTCTTCAGGGGAGGCGAGGGGCACCAGAGAGCTGTAGACTGTCTCTAGCTCCCCTAGCTCCAAGTCCTCACGGCGAAGGTCCTCCCCCAGCCACCTTCTCAGGTACTCCGTACCTCGGTTGATCTCAATGATGCGCCTCAGCGTCTCTGTCTGCACGAAACCGGCCTTCTCCGCCACCCGGTCGAACCACCCCGTAATGTCGTCGTCCTGGGAGGTCGGTTCCCCCGTTCTCCCGTTCCCGTCACCAGCGAAAAATGCCTCTCTATGGCTGGTCATGCCGATCGTGGGTCGGCCGTCGTACTGGGCGGCCGGTTCCGCCGCTCCGTCGTGCACATCACCGGCTAAGGGTGCGTCACTCTGGCGCGTCGTGCACATCGCCATCGTCTGGGAGGATCGGTTCTGCCGCTGCCTGGTGCCCATCACTGGGGAACGGGGCGTCTCTCTGGTAGAGCGATTCTCTAAGTGTCTCTGTCTCTCTCTCGCTCGCTCTCTCTTGTGCTTTCACACCCTCTTCCCGGCCCTTCTCTCGGTGATGTGCACCCAGGCACTTCGCTTCTATATTTGTAAGGAAAGAAGCCCACCAGTTGGGCGAAGGGAGGAGAGGAGGGGAAAAGAAAAATATCTTCCTGAACAAGCGGAGAAGCAAAGAGGAGGTCAATTCATGAGCCCCATTCACTCATCTCCCCGATTTCATTTCCTTTACTCATCCGACCTACCGGACGATATTTTTTGGAACGGCAACTGCAAGTATTTTTTTTCGAGACACGCCGGCGATGTGGTTTAAACGACGGCTTAAGGATCCCGGGAGGACCACCTCTCGTCCCGGGACCACGGCTCCTCTACTCCAGAATCGTACGATGCAATACAGACCTTACGAGGGCTTATCTGTTCTTCATGAATAGGCAAGGGAGCGAGAGCAGGGGACCATGAGAGGAAAGAGAGCGGACGAGAGAAACCCAGAGCAAGATGCATTCCCAACTCCTGAACCCTCCCTCTATCTCTCTCTCGCTCTCACTTTCTCTCTCTCTCTCTCTCTCCCCCTTCGCTCTACAGGCGCTGGCTCCCCGCACCGACGGAGTAGATGGTTAGGCGACCGTCACGCGGGACGTCCCAGAGAGAGAAAGAGAAAGAGAGAGAGAGAGAGAGAGTCTATTAACCAGTTGGAATTTGGTTTCATTCGGTTAGGCTCCATTCAACATTTGGCGGTTTGAATCTTGTCCCACCACAGAAAAAACTTTGCGCGCCGAGACCAGCGTTGGGCGGGGGCGTTCACCGGCTGGCGAGGGGAAGAGAGTCGGGAATGAAACGTACCGTGCTCGTACACGTTTAGTGCTCGTAGAACGTTAGTCGTCGTTGAAGAGCCAACAATTAAAGTAACTCATCGGTTCTGTAAGAACGTGAGATTATCCCAGTACGTGCTCTTATCTCTCCCGATGGGAGTTTTAAAAAGCGAGCGCAACCACAAAACCATGTCTTGATGAAACTCCAAACTAATTGGCCTTCCGGCTCGTCGCTGACTGTCAACGATTTTAGGAGTTCTTTCATCTTAACCACTAGGTTTATTTATCCTAACATTCCTCAGGCTTACAAGTCTTTTCACTCGCCTTTTCCTACCTTCGACAAGTACATAAGAGAAACGATGTCTGTAGTTCAGAAACATGATCATCAGCTCCTACACCATGTTGCCACGCATAATCGTCAAGATCCACTAGCATCATTCATTGGACTACAAGATTCTGTTTCTGGCGGTGCTCACTCCAGCGCACATCCCCACACGACTGGTTACTATTTTTGGGTTATGCATGACGAGAATAAAGATTTAGTGTCAACTTTATGCATATGACAGCCGGATTTTGCACCATATTATAGCATAAGACCTTCCAATCATGAGCTGGTTGATTATATGAGTTGGAAAATCTCATCGAATGTGGATTTCTCATAATCTTCATCTTTCCTCTATCTTAGTAGAGGCGTCTTATCAAAACAAGCTAGTGATATAAATTGCACGCCTGTCTGACCATGGCAAAAAGCTTGATCATTGCTAACATTATCAATATTTACACAAAGTCATACTGGCCATCTTTAAAAATCAAACATATTTTCTCTCTTAAATTGATTAAGGTAACTCCAAGAAAGAGATCAAATGGGTGGAGTATTTATTTTGTCTAATGTGATGCATCGCGTTTCTCTAATTGATATACTACCTTTTTTTGTTAATGTACGCAATGAAAAATAACTAGGCATCTATCTCATATCACAATGATAAACTCTTGGACAATTTATATGTGATAATATAAACATGCCTCAATCACCTTCCGTAAGAAAACATGTAACTGATCTACAAATAGGTGTCAAGATTATGAAATCCATTACATATCAAATTACACTCATCTTTCTCATCACGTTCAAACCTTTCATTCAGTAAAGTTTCTCATATATTCTACCATATTTGTGTTAGAAGAATATTTTGTCCAAGTAAGCAATATGTAGGAGTGAAAGGGAGGACACATGATATTCATTTATTTAATGGGCTTTAGAGTTATTTTTTACAATGTAGTTTCCAACAGAGTTCATCTCTATCCACACTTATCATAAGTACACCGCCTGTACTATGGTTGATTATTGGCTCACATCTAATCTTCCTAAAGTCCTTTACGAGCTCACCACTAAATTTATGGCTTTAGAGTTGGCCATCGGATTCATGACTATAAAACTCTACGAACATGATTCATGATTAGTGGCAAATTTGGTAGCAGACTTTGTTGCAGCCATACATCAGACTATGGTAAAAAAATAACAACAAATAACAATATAAATTCTCATAGATATATTTAAAGAGTTTAGGTTTTACAAGTGTTGGTATTATGATTTAAAATAAACTTTTCAATAATAATAATTCACAATCAATAGAAATTATACAATCAAAATTTTCCTCTCGGTAGGCATCTTGCCAACATCTTCATTAATTTCTATAAGATAAGATACATGCAAATTATGAAGAAGAATATTCCCATATGGGTAAATATCGAGGGCTCTTAAAACTTTCTATTCACGAGTCCATCTATGAGAGCCTTCTGATGTTTTTAACTGCTATCAGTTATGAAAACCGTTGCCATTTTGTAGTGCTCTCCAATGCGCAGACTATATAGTTTATGTATGAGGCATATAAGTGCAATAATTCATGCTTCTTGTTCAACCTCACGAGGCAAGTGTTCTGAGCCATTTTGTGGAGGAAAAACGTCCTAAACCTGTGAAAATGTTCGCAGATATGTTTACAACATAACAGAATTCTTGCCTGCTTCAGTCAAAATTACGTTTATGGAAAAGAAAATACCACTGTGTACAACTGTAATATCTGAAGTTAGAGCCATCCAAAGAAAGATAAATCTAACAATGAGTATCTTAGATCTGCACACTCATTCTAACCGTGATAAAAAATGGACTTGATTGCATGAACAGACAATTAATAAGACAGGTAATAAATCCCATAAATAAGTGGTTTTAGTAGAAATGACGGGCAAACTTGTTAATCTTTTGGATGAATGAAAATCGAGGAAATAAATAATCAAATAAGCGTACCGAAAGAAAGATATCTGTGTAAAACAAGGTCAGAATCAGCAGAAATGACAGGTAGGAGGGCTAATATCAGAAAATGAGAATCATCGAAATAAATCGAATCAGTACTGAAGTGGAACACCAACCGCGTCGAAAGGAAATATTGGTGCGTGCATTGAGAATAACATAGTAAGTACACGAAGAGTAATGCGGCGACTGACCGCTTATCACAAAGAGTAATGACAAGAACCTATCACCTTCTGCCGTCTCAACAGGATCATCATCGCATTCTCGTTATAACACAGTCCTCACTGAGTAACAAGTGTCGGCGTCCCATTCTGTCTGTTCGTGGCACTGATTCCCCCAAGTATCTCCGCGTTCCGTGGGCGATCTTCTCATCTTGGCGTTCTCTCGAACTGCGGATTCACATGGGTCAGTCGCACGATCACGCAGAACTGAACGAAGCAATCGGAGATTCTACCAGTTGCTAGACAGCTACCGGCCTTTACGGCAAATTCAGTGGCCTCACATTCCGTCTACGTATCCTCCCTAGTCCCCTAAGGCGTGCATCTCGGAAGACACATCGTCAAATTGACCGTTGTACACGCTTAGAACGTCAGAACCACGACCAGGAATCAGATGGCTTTGCGGCGAGGTATTTGTTTTGGGGAATGGGAACGGAAGATGGTGTCCTCGCGAATCAGATGGCTTCGCAGTATGTGGGATGTCAGCTGCGGGTAGCAGCGTGACGGAGAATCCTTATGAGGCTTCTGAGTCGGCACATGGGAATCCATAAAAATAGTCCGTCTCCTCAGCTATTAATCCATCATAAACATGATGTTTGCAACTTATTTACCCATTCTGCTCACCGTTGTTTCTTTCGAAAGTTCACTGGTTGAAAGTGCATGAAATAATTAGACCGAAAGCAATGTTTATGTAGTACACTGATGCTATTGTCTATATCTGATATGCGTGGAAATGGACGTACATGGAATGCCTGCGAATGTTGAATGCAATTCTACGGTAAAAGTTATGTTATTCCGTATGTCCTTTATGACTCGCGGCGGATGCTGTTTTGTCTGAAGAAAGAGAAGATGGAAGGTGGGCTACGTGACGTGAACTTCATCCTCAGCTGCAGTCTTGAACATCATAGGGCATGCTTCATGTGGTATTCGGAAGAGATCCTAGGTCATCAGCTTCTCTTGAAGGGGAGTTGAGCCATTACAACTACAAATTCTGTTATTCCTCGGCCATGCGAACGCAGTTCCATCTCATTGTGGGTACTTTTAAAGACAGACTAGGCATTTTCTTTATATGCCATTGGGGGACGAAAGGGTTGGGCGGAAACTTCAGAACTCCATCAGCATTAAATAAGAGAGAAATCCAGACGGAATTCAGATTGGGATGGAGAGACTGGTGTTGAGGTCCCTTAATCCAAACATGACTCATATGGATGTGCAAAGTGTCGGAGAACCCAATTGAAAATATATATGATCCGATTTGAATTGTTTCTTGCAATCTCTTCGTCGTATCTTAACGTAGATGATCAAGTGACTTCTAGGATAGAGCAAAGTACTAGAAATAACATCATACATAGACATAAATAACATCATATACCCATATACATATGGATCATTTGAATATATATAGAGGGGGAGAGAGCAGCTGCTCGAATATGGCCGTCGTGATCCCCCAGATGTACCCCAAAGACACGAAACTCCCGACAGGGATGGAAGAGGAGACCAACAGCAGAATGTGGGGAATCGAAAGACTAAGATCTTGGTTACTCTCGTTTACTTTCTTGTAGTACGATGGGTGGACGAGGAAATATGTGACTTGTTAAAGGAAGATGAAGCATTCCAAGGACACAAGGGAATTCTCTAGAGACTCTTTGGGCCTCCGGTCAGGTGGCATCTGATGCAGTATTGTGTCATTCTCAGCCGGGTCATCAGCTGAAAGGAAAGGGAGGAACTGGTCGAAAGAAACAGCTACAGTAGAACCAATCTCCGACAGAACAGCTCAACGAAGATGACGGCAGAAAATCAACTACAATAACTGAAGAACAGCTCCGAGCACTCAACGTCCGCAACGATAACCATAAACGCTCCGAAAAGAGCAATTTTTTTTACTATTAATTGCATTTATGGTTACTGCTTTAAACTATAAAAATATGCACGAGACTCAAAGACAAAGGACAGAATGCTTTTGTTTCAAGAAAGTTTATGATGAGTGATTCATCGTTGATCTTTTGATCCCATTGTCCCGGCTCGGGTTGGTCGAGAGGACCCCATTACTCTCGGTCTGGAGCCTTTCTCTTCTCCCATTCATTTTTTTTTTCTTGCTCTTTGTTTTCTGAGAGACCATAGGATACCCAGTTGTTGATATTCGGCAGATCTTAAACCGTGATAAGAATATTTTTTGACGTGATAAATCTCGGTGTCCTGTCAACGGTTTTCTTAAATTGCAGATCCTTTCGTTTCTTCAATTGCGGGTGTTTCTAGATAATTTCAAAGTCCACTCACATTCACTTTAATCTTCTGAGTGAATCTACTTGATTTTATAGTCTTCACATTCTTTTCAAAACCATCCGCATCAGCATCGCTCTCCGCTAAGGCATTGTCTGCCGCCCAGGTGCCCTAGGCACGATCAACCTGTTGGAACTTCCGATTTGGCGAACGTCCCACTTCAGCACTAGGGAAATAGACCTACGCTCAGACCTCTCGCCCTTGTCTCTCCCCACTTCCCGGGCTCCATATTGCTGTTCACAGCCTGTGGACGAAGCCTGCTTCTCTCCCATATTGTCGACGACCTCCAATCCGGGCGATTCACCGGGGATGGCGTGACCCTCTCGCTTTCTCCACCGTCGCGTCTGACGCACCTCCGTGAGGGAAACTCCCTAGAGGCAGAGTGACTCCGATAGTGGCACGCCGACCTCGCCCCCGCCGACAATGCCCGAAGTGGTCTTCGCTCTGGAGTCGTCCCATGAATCAGTACCACTATCTCCACAAGAAGCAGTTTGAGGAGTGTCGAAATATTTAAGGATCGGATACCACATGCCAACCCTTAAATAGGATTGTCGAAATGGTGGTAGACGAGGTCCAGATTGTCAAACTGTACCCATGCCAAGAAATAGGAGAATCACAAAATCTAGGAAATGTCAATTTAACTGAATATTCGTCAACTAAATAAATGCCTCCGAATTATAGGAGTTACACGAGGCCTTTAAAGGGCTCTCTTAAATCTGTCCTAGAGATGCCAACCATTCTCATATTTAATTGTCTGAAATTTCGGCCTTAAAAATAGTGAAAATGGTTAGGATCCACTCAGGTCTTTGATTAACTGTAAAACTCTAGAAACACCTGAAATAGTCAAACATAAACTTGGACCCAATGAGTAGCAAATTAGATCCTTCTTATTTTATTCACAAACTCCAGCCATGTGCTTTTTTATAGTATAGACCTTGACTGTTGTGTGGTTGACCCTGATGTCCTGATCACACTTAGTGTTAATAATTTTCTTGTAGCATTCCTTTATTATGAATTACTTAATTGATTTTTCAGAGGTTGGCTCATTAATTTATGTTCTCAAGAAATTTATTTAGTGTGAAGAGAGAATGTTTGCCAATTTTTAGGCATGTTTGAGGGTAGAACGGTGTTATAGGATGGGGAATGATCTATGGGGTTTGAAGGTGGCATTAATATTTTGTCATTATTGTTGAATATGGGCACCTAGTTATTTTAGATGCTAGATTTTCGAACATGTTGGTTGGCTAATTTGGAAACTTTCTAAAGCAAAAAAGTCAAAGTTCATGATGTAAAGAGTGCTTTAATTGAAGTTTCCTCTATTGGGTTCTATTGAGACTAAATTCTTTCCTTCAAAATTAAAGAAATATGTATAATTATTGTAGATTTTTTATATCATTATTATCAAGAGTTAATAATTAATAAATAATATAGTTTTTAACCTTAACTCATGATAAATAGACTTATATTTTTGTTAAAAGTGTGAAAGTGATTTTCAATTGATTAATGTGAATTTTTGGCTAATTATGTGGTTTTATATGAATTTATATAATTTTTCTAGTCTTATTTTTGAGATAAATAAAGAAAAATAAATTAAAATAAAAAAAATAGAAAAAGGAGGGACTTGTTGGCCAACCGGGTTATAAATAGGTTAGAAGTGCAATCGGGGGAAGTTGTGAGCAAGGGCTTGAGCAGCTATAGACTATTGGGGGCACGCATGCACCACTCTCTTTCCACGTCACTGGTGGTCAGCCAATTGTGAGGCAAGGAGTGGTCATACACACGAGAGAAAGGGGCCCATTGCTTGAAAATATGATATTACTATATATTTATCCAAAACTTCGGCATACAATCGATGTGGGACTAAACTTGTGTCACACCTTCCCCCCAAATAATTTAAAAGATTTTAATATCTAAACTACCCCTTAGTTATAATAGAGATAATACCCTCATAATGTCACTGTATAAAGGTATTTTAGTACTTCAATTTCTCTCATACAGACGGGTGACCGGCACGAGTTCAAATCTATTAGAGTCAAAAACTTATATTTTTATCTGATTAAATTACGACTTTTCTACAGATCGCTGATGAAGAATTAAGCCACTATAATTACTTGATCATTAACAAAAACCTAGTCGACATAATTCGTAGAACATTGTTACTAAAATTGTTGAATGATTCACGATAAAAAGATCATGAATCCATAAGTAAAACATTTCTAATTAATCAATGAACAAACTATTGTCGAGAAGAGAACGATCTACTAGAAGACGAGTCATCACCTCTTGAGAATGTACTAAATGTAATAAAGAGCTTTCTCTCGCTATGTAGACTTGAAGATGAAGCTCCCTAATATGTACTTCACTTCTATCTAGCTTCTCTCTATCGGGTGATAGTCACTAGAGAGTCATAAAGTTGCTATTTTTTACTTCACTAAGTGACAACCACTGAAGATGATTTGATGTCTATTTCGTTGATCTCTAGACTTCGCATGAAGATCTACAAATTACCCACATTGTTGTTGTCCAAAAAGAGCCTTCAAGGTTATAAACACTATAGGACAATCTTCTCGAACACTCATGATTCTAATACATCATTAACGCATTACTGCTGCAATGTTAGAACTCTATTTTTCTACTTTTAACTTAATTTTTATTTTATTAAGTAATAATTTATATGATTTAAATTTACTAAATTATCCTTCATTAAATTATGATTCTTTAGATTTTATAGATCTTAATTTGATCAATTAAATCATTCGGCGGAACTCTATTTTCACCCGATTTACATTAGTTGGGTGATGACATCATTTTGACGTCTGGACCCTTATTTTGCTTTTTCAGAAATTTTAAATATATTTTATTTTAATTTCTTATCTAAAATTTATAAAAAATCTTATTCTTTGAGTGAAATTTTAAAAAATTACTTGATATTATATTACATCTCTATCATTGACTTAAAAATTTTGTCACAATTTTTAGAACTTGTATTGAATTATAATTGATATATTTTTTCAGAAATACTTCTAAATATCTGAAAATTAGTATTTTCTAGTTTTACAAATTTTAAATTTGCGTGATTTGCTATAAAATGACTAAGTCACGTCAAATTTTGGGGCTGCTACTGGGGATGTATTACATAATATTTAGCATTTTTCTATTTTTTTCTTAGAGTACACAAAAGATTGGTGTACACAATCTTTTTTCTTAGAGTAAATTTTTAGAACACAATTTTTAGAGTACACAATTTTTAGAACTTGTATTGAATTATAATTGATATATTTTTTCAGAAATACTTCTAAATATCTGAAAATTAGTATTTTCTAGTTTTACAAATTTTAAATTTGCGTGATTTGCTATAAAATGACTAAGTCACGTCAAATTTTGGGGCTACTACTGGGGATGTATTACATAATATTTAGCATTTTTCTATTTTTTTCTTAGAGTACACAAAAGATTGGTGTACACAATCTTTTTTCTTAGAGTAAATTTTTAGAACACAATTTTTAGAGTACACAATTTTTAGAACTTGTATTAGATTGGGCCTATAAACATATTAGATTGGCTCTTTCCATAAGATTTAGATTTTTCATTAGGCTGAAAGCTTGGGCTTCTTCCATTACTTTCAACTCATATTAAGAACTCACCTTAAGTCCTTCCAATCAAATAATTAATAAGAAAATGTGAGAGAATCACCACTTGACTTGATAAAAGTCAAATAGGATTAGTCTCATAATATAAATAAAATAAATAAAATAATATACATTAGAACATAAATGATAAAATATTATAATTATCATAATGAGTTGGTAACACGTTAAATTATATTATCAATCTATATATAAGATATTAAAATATAGATGCAATTAATAATTTATAATTATCAATCTTTAGACTTTGTAAAAAGATCTAAAGATTGCCTATGTCATCTTTGTCTAAGGAGAGCCTTTAAGGTAATGGATACTGCACAACAATCATCTCAAATGCTTAGGATTCTGATAGATCATTGATGCATCATCATTGAAATGCTAAAACTTAATTTTACCATTTTTTAATTAGTTCAACTTCTACTACCATTTTTTAGACTTCCAAATGAGATCGAGTGAATGTCCAAGTTGTCTATGTCCAAAAAGATCCTTTGAAGTTGTAGACATCGCCTAATTGGAATGCTATGTAAGTTGCAATCTCAATATGAAATTAAATGTCAACCCAAGGCCTAATTGGAATTGGTACTGTTATCTAGAGTAATGTTTAGACATTGCATTTTATTAACTTGATCTATTTACATCTTTGTACATGATCTTCTACTTCCTTCTCTAATTGAAGTGAAAAATAGTATTCTTCTACTAGTTGTTATGGTATCATACCCTAAATGTCCTTCTAGTGCTCCATATAATTCTTAGACAATTTTTTAGTATCACCATATTCTATTAATGCATAAATAATTTCCACAAAAAAAGCATAGTTTATGTACATGAAATCATCTAGTTAATAAACCCATCATATAGGCTTCCCAAATTTAGCCAAAATTTCATCACTTTTGTATCGAGCTTTCAAGGATAAAATATTTATTTGGGGGACAAGGGGGGGGGGGAAGAGGGGAGTCAATGGTGCTTCAAAGGTCACAAACCATTGTATCATTCTACTAAGTTGATTTACATTGCATTTGAGTCCTCTCTTATAAAAAAAATTTCTAATAAATGTAACCCATTTATGATGAATTAAATGAATATTTATTTGAATATTAGTAATGGTTAGTTGTTGGTGAGTGATAAGTCTTCATTATCATGAGTTAATAATTAGTAAATAATATAGTTTTAGCCTTAACTCATGATAAATAGACTTATATTTGTGTTAAAGAATGATTTTTGGTTTTCAATTGATTAACGTGAATTTTTGGGTAATTATGTGATTTTATACGATTTTTACAGTCTTACTTTTGAGATAAATGAAGAACAAATAAAAATAAAAATACTGCAAAAATGGGGGGACCCACCGGCCAGCCGGGCCCGCAAGCGGGTTGGAAGCGCAGTCAGGGAGTAAGCCGCGAGTAGGGGCTCGAGCGGCTTGGCTTGGGGACCGACAAGACATGCGTACGCCACTCCCCTTCCATGTCACCAATGGCCAGCCGGCTGTGGGGCAAGGAGTGGTCGTACACGCGAGAGAAGGGACTTTGCTCACAAAGCTAACATTACTATATATTCGCCCGAAAAATCGGCGTACAACTGATGCGGGACTAAACCCTCGTCACACCTTCCTCAGAAGAGGCGGGCGACCAACACGGGTTCGAATCCTCCCAGAGTCGAAAATTCATATATTTTTATCTAATTATTGCGACTTTCCTGCAGATCGTCGGTGAAGGATTAAGCAACGAGAATCACTGGATCATCGGTAAAAATCTCGTCAACATGATTCGCAGAGCATTGCTACTAAAATTGTTGAATGATTTGTGATAAAAGGATTGCGAATCCATCGAGTAAATCATCTCCGATTGATCGACGAACAAGCCATCGTCGGGAAGAGGACGATCCGCCAGGAGACCAGTCGCCACTTCCTGAGAGCGTACCAGATGCGATGAAGAGCCTCCTCTTGTTGTGCGGACCTGAGGATGAAGCTCACTAACACGCGCCCCACCTTCATCCAGCTCCTCTCCGTTAGGTGACAGCCGCCAGAGAGCCGCAAAGTCGCCATTTTTCCGCTCCGCCGGGTGACAGCTGTCGGAGACGATTCGACGACCCACTTCATTGATCTCTAGACTTCGCGAGAAGATCTAGAGATTGCCCACGTCGTCTTTGTCCAAGGAGAGCCTTCGAGGCCGTGGACACTGCACGACGATCCTCCCGAATGCTCAAGATTCCGGTGCATTGCCGACGCATCGCCGTTGCGACGCCGGAACTCTGTTTTCCTACTTTCAATTTAATTTACGCTTCATTTAGTGATACTTTGTGTGATTTTAATTTACCAAACTATACTTCGTTCAATTACGATTATTCTGGCTTTTACAGATCTTAATTTGATTAATTAAGTCGAATGTAATCGCTTACGTAAGAATCACCGGGTGGAACTCTGTTTCCGCTATTCGCTGGGCGTTGACGTCATCCTGACGTCCGCACCCTTATTTCCTTTTTTTCGTGAATTTTAAATATATATCCTTTTTATTTCCTAGTATAAAATTCGTAAGAAAATCGTATTCATTGAGAAAAATTCTGAATAATTACCAGATATTATATTACATCCTTGTAATTGACCTGGAAAATTACAGCTATTTTTGGATTTTTTATTGAATTATAATTGATATATATATTTAAAAATACTTCTAAATATCCAAAATTTCGTATTTTCTAGTTTTATAAATTTTATATTTGTGCGATTTAATATACAACGACTGAGTCACGTCAGTGAGCATAAATAGTATAAATTAAATTTAATAAGATAACATTCCACATCTATAAGGGTTTCTTTGAAACCATAAAATTTGAACTAATTGGTAGTTTTATTTTTACTATAAAAGTCATATGATGGCTGCATTGGAATAATGATTTGTACTCTAATTATTACATCACATTTCAAATAAAATAGTTTTTGAAATATTTGCTGTGTTTATATGGGAAGAGAGTAATTTATCATTTAGTAGAACTCATACTAGCTTCTTTTACCAAAGAACTTTTTGCCATTTTTGTGGAATTATTGATCAAAGTTTAGTGATAAATTTTAAAATGAAAAGGAGACAATATTTGTAAACTATTCTTCAAATTGGATTTCTTTTCTAGCAATCATTCTTGGATTGATTGAACCATCTGTTTATTCTTACCATCCCATTCACACTCAGTAATCCTAAGTTAACTAGACTTTAACTATTCCTAAAATAGCAGTATAGTATAAAATATTATCACATCTTTCTCTTAGGTCCCTAATAGGCTACTAAGTTCACAAATATATATTCTTCGAATTAAAAATTATCACATGTTTTAAAATTAAAATTTTGTGAAAAAAACAAACCTTGAATTCTTCGAAAGTCAATTTGGGAATAAATTTGGGATCACCAGCACTGTCAACACCATATGCATTATTAGGAAAGAGAGCCTACAGGGCATTAAACATTATTATAGATGATATCAAGAAATATAAAAACCTAGGCGAGAAATGAAAAAAGAAAAATAATACGTAACGTTTCATTCCTCATACTATAATTCTCAAAGATGGAAAAAAATATTATCCCGAGCAAGTGTAAAAACCTATATTCTGGATATAGAGTAATCTAGAATGAAAGCCTAGTATAAAACACCTAAAAGATACAATAGGCCAGTGACTAGCGAACTCCAAAAAGATTGAAAATTCGGTCAAATCCAAAAATCCACAACTATTCAGGTGCAGATAAAAAATTCAATGTACATTGGATCAAATTTGTGAAATAAATTCATTGTTAAATAATAATTCTGTGAAATAATGGATATGCATCAGACCCTAGACCCTTGTCATTAGTTTTTGTACATCTAGATACTAACCCAGAAGGAACTATCAGTTTTTGTACATAAAAGAATTAAGTAAATTGGAATTTCCCACCAATGCCATTTCTATTTAACCAGATCCCTGAAAGTAGTCTTAATGTCAATTTCACAAAGGGTTTCAAGGGAGCTTGCTTGTTGACACACTCTACCAAGTATATTATTAGGCTCTGAATAAGCCCCCTTCATTTCATTTAAAACCCCACCTGAAATTTGAGGTAATAAAATTTTTAAAATGTAAAGATAGAGTAGAATCATCACTCGAGTATTGAGCATGGTCATCAACAAGACAACCTTCAGTATCATGGAAGGGGGAATTCTACAGCACTATAACAATTATATGATACCTTTAAAGGATATCTCCTCAGAGGGATCATTAAGCTCATAATGCCATCCCTCCTATTTAAAAATATTTGAAAATCCTCTACGCATTTAGGAAAGAAGATAGTGTCCAGGCCACATCAACCAAATTATAGAAATCCTAGAGAAATTTTTTGAATCTAAGTGAAAGTACAGAAAAAGTCAAGCCACACAGCTACTAAATCATGAAGATCATGAAGTGAAAATATGTAAAATCAAATTCATGTTATCTATCATGTATCCATAGAGTATTCCAACATTTCATGCCACTAAATCATTCTTTTAACTCAATAATAATCTTCCTAGTATCTTTTGGTATCAATCAATTTAATTGATTTAATTTTTAGTACATGTAATATGATGTAAGAAATTTTTAAATTAGATACTTTTGACAATTCTACTTTTGTTTTTAGTAATAATTAATTTGTCAAAAATAAATCAAAACTATCTTCTTTATAGTTGTAATTTTGAATTTCAGTAATATATGTCTAGGGGATTGAAATGTGGGAAAAGGGTCTCTAGAATTTCAAATTTTGGACTATTTTTGACAGTCTATTGTTCCTAATAGAAAACTAGAAAATAGATTTCGTACTTTTTCCAATTTATTTTTTTAGTTGTTATTCTATGTGAGCATGAAAAAATGCAAACACATGTTCTTAATCACCCTCCTTCAGTACGCTCCAATCCTTGCCTTGCTGCATTTCGTTTCTTTTTTTTTCAAGTTTTTCTTTAAGAAGAAAATAAAACATGAGTTAATTTTTTTTGTGTACTCTAAGAAAAAAATAGAAAAATACTAAATATTATGTAATACATCCTGACGTGACTCAGTCGTTGTATGTTAAATCAGGCAAATATAAAATTTATAAAACTGGAAAATACGAATTTTTGGATATTTAGAAGTATTTCTAAATAAATATATCAATTATAAAAAAAATTCCAAAAATAGCGGTAATTTTCCAAGTCGATCACAGGGATGTAATATAATATCTGATAATTATTCAGAATTTTTCTCAATGAATACGATTTTCTTACAAATTTTATACTAGGAAATAAAAAGGAAATATATTTAAAATTCACGAAAAAAAAGGAAATAAGGGTGCAGGTGTCAGGATGACGTCAGCGCCAGGCGAACGTGAATCAAGCAGAAACAGAGTTCCGCCCGGTGATTCTTACGTAAGCGATTACAAACGACTTAATTAATGAAATTAAGATCTGTAAAAGCTGGAAGAATCGTAATTTAACGAAGTATAGTTTGGTAAATTAAAATCACACAAAGTATCACTAAATAAAGCGTAAATTAAATTGAAACCAGGAAAACAGAGTTCCGACGTCGCGACGGCGATGCGTTGGCGATGCACCGGAATCCTAAGCGTTTGGGAGGATCGTCGTGTAGTTTCCACGGCCTCGAAGGCTCTCCTTGGACAAAGACGACGTGGGCAATCTCTAGATCTTCTCGCGAAGCCTAGAGATCAATGAAGTGGGTCGTCGAATCGTCTCCGACGGCTGTCACCTGGCGGAGCGGAAAAATGGCGACTTTGTGGCTCTCCGGCGGCTGTCACCCGACAGAGAGGCGCTGAATGGAGGTGGGGCGCGTGTCAGGGAGCTTCATCCTCAGGTCCGCACAACAAGAGGAGGCTCTTCATTGCATCTGGTACGCTCTCAAGAGGTGGCGACTGGTCTCCCGGCGGATCGTCCTCTTCCCGACGACGCCTTGTTCGTCGATCAATCGGAGATGATTTACTCGATGGATTTGCGATCCTTTTATCGCGAATCGTTCAACAATTTTAGTAGCAATGCTCCGTGAATCGCGTTGACAAGATTTTCGCCGATGATCCAGCGATTCTCGTTGCTTAATCCTTCACCGGCGATCTGCAGGAAAGTTGCGATAATCAGATAAAAATATATGAATTTTGACTCTGGGAGGATTCGAACCCACGCCGGTCGCCCCCACCTCTTCTGAGGAAGGTGTGGGTTTAGTCCCGCATCGGTTGTACGCCGAGTTTTCGGGCGAATATATAGTAATGTTAGCTTCGTGAGCAAAGTCCCTTCTCTAGTGTGTACGACCACTCCTTGCCCCACAGCCGGCTGGCCACCGGTGACGTGGAAGGGAAGTGGCGTACGCGTGCCTATTGGTCCCAAAGCCAAGCCGCTCGAGCCCTTGCTCGCGGCTTACTCCCTGACTGTGCTTCCGACCCGCTTGCGGGCACGGCTGGCCGGCGGGTCCCCTCATTTTTGTAATATTTTTATTTTTATTTCTTGTTCTTCATTTATCTCAAAAGTAAGACTGTAAAAATCGTATAAACTCACATAATTACCCAAAAATTCACGTTAATCAATTGAAAACCAAAAATCATTCTTTAACACAAATATAAGTCTATTTATCATGAGTTAAGGCTAAAACTATATTATTTACTAATTATTAACTCATGATAATGAAGACTTATCACATCCCTAGTAGCAACCTCAAAATTTGACATGACTTAGTCATTTTATAGCAAATCACGCAAATTTAAAATGTGTAGAACTAGAAAATACTAATTTTCAGATATTTAAAAGTATTTCTGAAAAAATATATCAATTATAATTCAATACAAGTTCTAAAATAGTGACAAAATTTTTAAGTCAATCATAGAGATGTAATATAATATCAAGTAATCTTTTTGAATTTTACTCAAAGAATAAGATTTTTTATAAATTTTAGATAAGAAATGAAAATAAAATATATTTAAAATTTGTGAAAAAGAAAAATAAGGGTCTGGACGTCAAAATGATGTCATCACCTGACGAATGTAAATCAGGTGAAAATAGAGTTCTGCCAAATGATTCTTATGTAAGAGATTACAAATGATTTAATTGATCAAATTAAGATTTATTAAATCTAAAGAATCATAATTTAATGAAGGATAATTTAGTAAATTTAAATCACATAAATTATTACTTAATAAAATAAAAATTAAGTTAAAAGTAGAAACATAGACTTCCAACATTACAACAGTAATGCGTTAACGATGTACTAGAATCATGAGTGTTTGAGAAGATTGTCATATAGTGTCTATAACCTTGAAGGCTCTTTTTGGACAACAACAATGTGGGTAATTTGTAGATCTTCATGCGAAGTCTAGAGATCAACGAAATAGACATCAAATCATCTTCAATGGTTGTCACTTAGTGAAGTAAAAAATAGCAACTTTATGACTCTCTAGTGACTATCACCCGATAGAGAGAAGCTAGATAGAAGTGAAGCACATATTAGGGAGCTTCATCTTCAAGTCTACATAGCAAGAGAAAGCTCTTTATTACATTTAGTACATTCTCAAGAGGTGATGACTCGTCTTCTAGTAGATCGTTCTCTTCCCAACAATAGTTTGTTCATTGATTAATTAGAAATGTTTACTTATGAATTCATGATCTTTTTATCATGAATCATTCAACAATTTTAGTAACAATGTTCTACGAATTATGTCGACTAGGTTTTCGTTAATGATCAAGTAATTATAGTGGTTGTGGTATCTATTGACGATGTGGCCAAAGCAAATGAGGAGAAGGGCGGGTTCTTTGAAGTCAAGAAGGTTCTGTGACCACAAACATGACTCATGTTATGTTTCTCTCACTTATTCTCTCTCTAATAGTAGAACTATAGCAGCCTATTTAACCTTAAACTATGGCCTATTGATAAATCTTCATTATCATGAGTTAATAATTAATTAATAATGATATTTTAGCCTTAAACATGATAAATAGATTTATATTTATGTTAAATTATGAAAAATGATTTTTAATTAGTTAATCTGAATTTTTGGTTAATTATGTGATTTTATATAAATTAATATAATTTTTATAATCATTTTTTTGAGATAAATTAGGAAAAATAAAATAAAATAAAAAGGTAAAAAAATATGAGAACTTGTTGGCCAATTGGGCCTGCAAGTAAGTTAGAAATATAGTAGAGAAGAGTCATGAGTAAGGGCTTGAGTGACTAAAGATAGACCAGTATAAGACACTTGTGTATCACTTTCCTTTCACATCATTGGTGACTAATTGGGCATGGGGTAAAGAGTGGTTGTACATGCAAAAAAGGGACACATTGATTACTAAATCTCGTATTACTATATATTCATTTTAAAACTCAACATATAATTGATGTAGGACTAAGTTGGTAGTCACAACTCTAGAAAATTTTATGATTTTAATACCTAAATTATCTCTTATTTATTAGAAGTAGATACTTATATAATGTCACTTTATAAGAATATTTGTATACTTATTTTACTTTCTTATACAAGTGGGTGACCAATAAGGGTTTGAATCTTATTAAGGTCAAAACTCATATTTTTATCTAATTAAATCATAATTTTCTTACAAATTATTAGTAAAAGATTAAGTTGTCAAAATCACTCAATCAATAAAATTTTTGAACGATTCTAGATAAAAATATCACAAATTTATTAAGTCAATTATCTTTGATTGATCAACAAACAAGTCGTCATCGATAAGAAGATGACAAGCCTCCTCTTGTTGTGTGGACTTCAAGATGAAGCTTCCTAAAACATGTCGCACCTTCATCCAACTCATCTTCATTGAATGATAGCCGTTGGAGAACTATAAAATTATCATTTTTTTACTCCATTGGGTGACACCCACTAGAGATGATTCAATGACTCACTTCATTGATTTCTAGATTTTGTAAGAAGATTAAGAAATTGTTCATGTTGTCCTTATTTAAGGAGAGCCTTTGAGACTATAAACATTGCACAACAATCCTTCTAAAGTTCAGGATTTCAATCCACCGTTGACATATCACTATTATGACATTAGAGCTCTATTTTATTATTTTTAACTAATTTAACTTTTATTATCATTTTCTGAACTTTGAAAGAAGATCTAGTGAATGCTTAGATCATCTATGTCCAAGGAGATTTTTTTGGGGCCATTGACATTGGTTGATGATCCTCTTGAACATACAAAATTTTAGCAATTGCTATTGCGAGGTTGGAACTCAGTCTTTTCTACTTTCAACTTAATTTTCAATTAATTTAGTGATATTTTGTGTGATTTAAAGTTTCTAATATCTTCTTCATTCAATTATGATTCTTTTAGTTTTTCCAAATCTTAATTTAACCTATTAAATCATTTGTAGTCACTTATGTAAGAATTAATGGGTGGAACCTTATTTTCACCCAAATCATATTACACAAGGTGCAAATGTCATCTTGACGTCCACACCCTTATTTCTCTTTTTAGTTAATTTTTAAATATATTTTGTAGTCATTATTTACTCTAAAAATCATTAAAAATTATAATCTTTTAAAAAAAATCTGAAATATTACTCAGTATTATCTTACATCCTGTGCTCAACTTAGAAATTTTTCACTATTTTTTAGAACCTTTTATTGAATTATAATTTATTTATTTATTTTTAAATACTTTTAAAAATTCAAAAATTAGTATTTTCTAGTTTTATAAATTTTAAATTTATGTGATTAATTATATAACAAAATAAAAGTCACATCAAATTTTGATGATATTGTTGCGGATGTATTATATAATATTTGGGATTTTTCTATTTTTCTCTTGGAGTATACCAAAAAAATTTCACTCTTGTTTTTTTTTCCTTCTTGTAGAAAATTAAAAAACAAGAAAAGAGAGAATGAAAAGTAGCAAGGCAAGGATTGAAGCAGACTAAATGAGGGTAATAGTTATTAAAAACAGTTCTCAAATTTATTAATTTTTATATATAATAGAAGATCCTTACACCCAAGGTTAAAAAATTCTTTCACTCTTTCATCTAAAACTAAAATTTCGAAAGAAAAAATAATTTTGATGGATCCTAAAGGAAGTTAAGTCAAATTGAGAACAATCTTATGGTCATGAAAAATCATTATATCCTTAATTCATTTCAATGAGCATCTAATATTCGAGTCCCATTAGAACCCATAGTTAAATTCGAAATAAATTCAAAAATTTTCTAAATGCTCTCTAATTTTCATAGATTACCTTTAAAGGAATCTGCTAAACATTTAGAAAAATTTCATATTGTTTGTGATTTAGTTAATCTCTCTCAAGTTATACGAGAAACTATTAAGATGAAATTATTTTCTCATACACTTAGGGACAAGGCTAGTCATTAGATATTCGCATTAGATAGAGAATTAACTAATTGAAAAGATATAAAATAGGTCTTTCTTCAAAAATTTATCTCTTAAAAAAAACTCAAAATATGAGAAAACATATATGGAGTTTTGTTCAAAGGCTATGAGAATTTTTGCATGAGATATGAAAAGAAAATTTAAAATTTTAAAAGTGTCTTCATCATATTATACCCAAGTAGCAGCTCAATAAATTTATTTATAATAGATTATTAAAATAACATAAAATATAGTTGATTCTACATATGAAGTAGTTTTTATAAAGAAAAACCTTGATGAGATTTATAGCCTTTATGAGAATTTAAGTGAAAATTCTAGAGATCAAGCCTCTTTTGAGTTATATAATATGGATAAGAAGAGAGGATTTATAAATTACATCATTAAGATTATTTTAATTTAAGAAATGATATTATTCAGATTAATCAAAGTTTAGAAAAACTTGATTTCTTTATTGATAATATTAGAAAGCCTCCAAACTCTCAATTTAATTCAAATAGTACTTGTCCTACATATGGTGAAAATGATCATTCTAAATTTTGATACTATAATTTAAATAAATTATTTCAGCCTATGTAAAAACAAATACAAGTAGCCCACGATCTAATAAAAATAGGGAGCTTTTTTTTAATTCCTATAATCCTAATTAAAAAAATAATTTTTCGTGGAAAGACCCAAGTAATATTCAAAATTCAAAATTTGAGATTTAGATATCCTATAGTGATTATTAGTGATGGAGGAACATAATTTACATAAATATTTAAGGAAACTATTGAAAAAGAATGAAGTACACCATAGAATAGCCACTTCATATCATCCCTAAACAAATGGGCAAGCTGAAGTAGCAAATAGGAAAATTTAGAGAATTTTGGAAAAAATAATTAGACCAGATAGGAAACTTGGCCAATGAAATTACAAGATGTATTATGGGCTTATAGAACAGATTATAAAAATTCCATAGGTATGTCCCCATTTTGTCTCATTTTTGGAAAATCATGTCATCTTCTTGTGGAAATAAAACATAAAGCATTATGGGCTATAACAAAATTATGTATGGATGAAAAATCAACTAGTGAACATAGAATCTTTTAGCTACATAAATTAGAGGAGTTGAGGAATGACGCTTATAAAAATTATAGAATAATATAAAGAAAAAACTAAAACTTTTCATGATAAATACATTTGTAAAAAAAAAGTGATGTTGGCCAAAAAGTGTGGTTATATGGTTCTAGGCTGAAATTAGTCTGAGGAAAATTAAAAGCAAAATGGATAGGACTTTATGTGGTGGAAGAGACATAGGATCATGGGGGTGTTAAAGATCCTAAAATTGATCATAACTTTAAGGTAAATAGATAGTGGCTTAAACATTACATAGACTATGAATGCCTTGCAGAAAAAATTTATTATTAAAAAAAAATTAAGAGTAAAATTAATGTGTTCAGCTAGAGACATTAATTTTAGTGCTGCATGGGAGGCAACCCATGGTTTTTATTTCATTATAGTTTTTGTTTAGTTTTTTTCTTAGAATTTTGTAGTATTTATTTCCGTACTTATTTTTTTCTTTTTTTTTTCTTCCTCAGGAAAAAAAAGTTAGGAGTGTAAGATGAAGTAGAAAATTAAAAATAAGGCTTATGTGATGTCTTTTTGAGCTTTATCATTTATGACAACATTTTTAGTGTTTAACTTTGCGTTTATATATGGTTCACTTGAAAATGATATTTTCTACATATTTCGTTCTGATTTTTCTATGCCATTGAGGACAATGCCATTTTTAAGTTGGGGGCTTAAGTATTAAGTCTCAATTTATGTTGTAGGATGATTAAGAACATTTTTTTTGCATTTGGTTTCATGATCACTTATCAAAGCAACTAGAAACAAAATAAAATTCAGAAAAACTACAACATTTGTTTTCTAGTTTTTTGTTAGGAATAGTAAAAAATAATTTATCGATTGTCAAAAAACCCAAAAAATTAAAATTCTAGAGACCCTTTTCTCACATTTCAATCCCCTAGAAATATTTTGTTGAATTCGAAATTACAGCTATAAAGAGGATAGTTTTGATTTATTTTTGACAAATTCATTGTTGCTAAAAACAGAACTGAAAACAAAAACCAGAACTATCAAAACTATCTAATTTACAAAATTTTTACATCATATTGCATGCACGAAAATTAAATCAATTAGACTGATTGATATCAAAAGATATTAGGATGATTATTATTGAGTTAAAAGAATAATTTAGTAGCATAAAATATTAGAATACTCCTTGGATACATGATAGATAATATGGATTTGATTTTATAGATTTTTATTTCATGATCTTAATGGATAATATTTATTGATGTGAAAATTTGATTGATCATTTCAGTTTAATAGAGATTTTTACAGCTTGATCTATAAGACTAGTCAAGAGAAATAATTTATTTTAGAATTTATTTTAAAAAAAGAGTAATGTAAAAAATTTGAAAACGAAGAGTACACTTAGAGGATGTGAGACATCATTCTTATTCTTGAATATTTTCTATAAAAAAACACTTGTTGTAAAGTAAACAGATAATGTGAAAGCCATAAAAATGAAGAGTACACATGGAGGGTGTGAGACATCATTCTTATTATCGAAATTTGTCTACAAGAAAATCTACTTATCTACTATATATAAAAAAAATTTAGAAGAAACATAATACAAACTTCAAAAATTAAACTAATGAAAAACAATATAGGATCAATATTATTCTTGAATGAATAGTCATAATTAAAACATCTTGTGAATTATATCTATAAGTAAAGAAGTGATAAAGATATGAATAGAAGAAATAAAGTCTAGATTGTTCTTCCAAAGAGTGTTTAAATATTTAAGTGCTTTATATCATTCTTAAATATTTGATATAAGAGTTCAAAGTGTCTAGAGGTTTTTTTTTTTAATTATATTTTTATACATTAAAATATAATTTTTGAAATTTAAAATTTTTATTAATTTTCATAATTTCATTACAAAGGAACTAGCAATAATTCAATTTGGGGGGTGTGATAAGTCTTCATTATCATAAGTTAATAATTAATAAATAATATAGTTTTATCCTTAACTCATGATAAATAGACTTATATTTGTGTTAAATTGTGTAAAATAGTTTTTAGTTGGTTAATGTGATTTTTTTAGCTAATTATGTGATTTTATGTGAATTAATATAATTTTAATAATCTTATTTTTTAGATAAATAAAGAAAAAATAAAATAAAATAAAAAGATAGAAAAAGGGATGAACTTGTCAACCAACCAACCCTGCAAGCGAGTTGGAAGTGTAGTCAGGGTAGAGCCACGAGTAAGGGTTTGAATAGCTATGGACCGATAGGGGCATGTGTGCGTCACTCCCTTTCCATGTCACTGATGGCCAACCGAGCATGGATAAAGAGTGGTCGTACACATGTGAGAAAGTGACTCATTGATTCTCAAATCTTATATTACTATATATTTATCCTAAAATTCTGCATGTAATGGATGTGGGACTTAACTTGGGTCAGACCTTCCCTCAATAATTTTATGATTTTTGTACCTCAAATACCCTTTATTTATTATAAAGAAGTTCCTTAATGATGTCACTTTATAAGAGTATTTGTATATTTATTTCACTCTCTCTCATGCAAGCGAGCAATCGGTGAGTGTTTGAATCTTACTAGAGTCAAAACTCATATTTTTATATGATTAAATCACGACTTTCTTGCAACTCATCGGTAAAGGATTAAGTTACCAAAATTACTCAATTATTAGAGAAAATGTTGACAATGTGATTTGTAGAGCATCGTTACTAAAAATTTTAAATAATTTGAAATAAAAGTATCGTGAATTCATCGAGTAAATCATTTCTGATTGATCAAGAAACAAGTTGTCATTAAGAAGAGGATGATCTACTACGAGACGAGTCGCCACCTCTTGAGAGTATATTAGATGCAATGAAGAGCCTCCTCTTGGTATGTAGAGTTGAGGATGAAGCTCCCTAAAACACACCTCACTTTCATTTTTAGCTCATCTCTATCGAATGACAGTTGCCAGAGATGATTTGACGACCTATTTCATTGATCTCTAATGAACTAGATTTAAATGGTTAAATATGTCATTGTGATGCAAATAAGTTCATAAAAATAATATTTATAAAACCTCACTCTTTTATTTAGGATAACTAAGGGTCTATCCTCAGAGAACGTGGGTAATAAGGGTAAGAATTCTACCTATTTTATTTTATATATATATATATATATATTTACAATTGTGAAAGGTAGAACTAAATGTAAAAGGGTGAAAACAAGAGTCATGAAAAACGAGGCCAAAGACAGAGAATAAATCTAATGCAATGAAATGATAAAATAAATAGTAAAATTAGTTTAAGTTAAAAGTTAATCTATCCATGAAGAGGATTACAAAGACACCCCAAATCTGGATATTGCACAAACCACATTGTGCGTTAATCCTAGGCTGAGTGATGCTCGATCTATGATGGTCTTGATGAGCTCCAAGTAATATCTTCTCTGTGATGATCTTGGGCATGAGAATGCCATTAACCAGGCCTTAATTTCTCTCTTGTTTCCTTCAACTTGCCACTACTAGAGAGAGAGCCAAAAAGCACCCTCTAAGAGGGGGGCGAAATGCTTTAATTCTCTCAAGAGTTAGGCCCCTCCAATGGACGGTTATGATTAACAACCAACTCTCTTAGTGGATGGTTTAAATCATTTCATGAGGGTGGCGGTCTAATCTTTCTCTTAATCTCATTTTAAGATGCCTAAGATGGGTAGCCTAAATCTCATCTCTTGACAGTCCTTTTAAATCCAAATGGGTTAGGCCAAGGTGACGCCCTCTCTTGGGCCTATAAACATATTAGATTGGCCCTTTCCATAAGATTTAGATTTTTCATTAGGCTGAAAGCTTGGGCTTCTTCTATTACTTCCAACTCATATTAAGAACTCACCTTAAGTCCTTGCAATCAAATAATTAATAAGAAAATGTGAGAGAATCACCACTTGACTTGATAAAAGTCAAGTAGGATTAGTCTCATAATATAAATAAAATAAATAAAATAATATACATTAGGACATAAATAATAAAATATTATAATTATCATAATGAGTTAGTAACACATGTTAAATTACATTATCAATCTATATAGAAGATATTAATATATAGATACAATTATTAATTTAGAATTATCAATATTTAGACCTTGTAAGAAGATCTAAAGATTACCTATGTCATATTTGTCTAAAGAGAGCCTTGAAGGTAGTGGACACTGCACAATAATCCTCTCAAACGCTTAAGATTTTGAGGTATCATTGACGCATCATCGTTGCAATGCTAGAACTCTATTTTACCATTTTTTAATTACTTCAACTTCCACCATCATTTTTTAGACTTCCAAATGAGATCAAGTGAATGTGTAAGTTGTCTATGTCTAAGAAGATCCTTTGAAGTCGTAGACATCACTTGATGATTCTCTTGAACATACAACATTTTGGCGATCGCTATTGTAAGGCCGAAACTCTACCTTTCTTGTTTTCAGCCTAATTTTCATTTCATTGAGTAATAATTTGTACGATGTGAACTTTATAAATTATTATTTTTTTAATTATGATTCTTCTCAATTTTACAAATCTTAATTTGATCAATTAAATCATCTATAATCATACGTAAGAATCAGTAGACAAAATTCTATTTCCACTCAATTCACATTCATTAGG
This sequence comes from Spirodela intermedia, assembly GCA_902729315.2. NCBI lineage: Eukaryota > Viridiplantae > Streptophyta > Magnoliopsida > Alismatales > Araceae > Spirodela > Spirodela intermedia. The sequence goes on from LR746271.1 coordinate 4,600,485, forward strand.
ATACTAATATCATCCTAATATCTGCACCCCTAATTTTATTTTTTTTCTGAATTTAAAAATATAAATTATTTTTATTTTTTAGTCTAAAATTCAAAAAAATATATTCTTTGAGGAAAATTCTAAAATATTACTAATATTATATTGCATCCCTTTGATCGACTTGAAAAAATTTAACTATTTTTGAAAATTTTATTGAGTTATAATTAAGATATTTGTTCATAAATACTTTTAAATATTTGAAAATTAGTATTTTCTAGTTTTATAAATTTTAAATTTATGTGATTTATTATACAATGATTAAGTCACATCATGTAGTATTTGATACGCCTTTGATATGAGTTAAATACATTGAAGTAACATAATAATCACTCACAATCTAATAATTAAAAGATAGGTGATGTGACTTAATCGTTGTAGAATAAATCATGTAAATTTAAATTTTATAAAACTAGAAAAATATTTTTTATATTTTAAAATAAAAATAAAACATTTATAATTTAATAAAACATTTAATGAAATAATAAAATATTTTCAAGTCAATCACATAGATGTAAGATAATATTGAATAATATGTCAGAATTTCTCTTAAAAAATGATTTTTATGATTTTTAGATAAAATAATAAATATAAAATATATTTAACAATTCACTAAAAAGGAAAATAAAGGTGTAGATGTTAGGATGTCATTAGTGCCTAATGAATGCAAATCAAGTGAAATAAAATTTCACTCGACATTTCTTGCTTAAGTGATTATAAATGATTTAATTAGTCAAATTAAGATATATAAAAGTTAGAAGAATTGTAATTGAATGAAGAATAGTTTCAAAAGTTAACATCACACAAATGATCACTAAATGAAGTGAAAAATAAGTTAAAAGTAGGAAAATTAGAGTTCCAACCTTGCGACAATGATTGTCAGAATTCTACGTATTTTGGAGGATCATTAAATGATGTCCATAGCCTCAAAGACTCTTCTTACACATAGACGACTTAAACATTCATTTGATCTCCTTTTGAAGTCCAAAAAATAATAGTAGAAGTTAAAATAGAGTTCCAACATCAAGGTAGTGATGTGTCATAATTTTGAGCATTCAAGAGAATCATTATATAATGTTTATGGCCTCAAAAGCTCTACTTAGATAAAGAAAATGTGAAAAATCTCTATATCTTCTTGCAAAGTCTAAAAATTAATGAAGTAGATTGTCGAATTATCTTTGACATCTATCACTCGACAAAGTGAAAAAGTAGTGACTTTGTAACTCTTTCAACAACTGTCACTCAACAAAGATGAACTAGATGGAGGTGAGGCACATCTTAAGAAGCTTCATCCTCAAATCTGCACAATAAGAGGAGGCTCTTCATTACATTTGATACGTTCTTAGAAAGTGACAGCTCATCTCCTAGCGGATCGTCATCTTCTTGATGACGACTTGTTTGTCGATCAATTAGAGATAATTTACTTCATGGATCATGATCCTTTTATCTAGAATCATTCCATAATTTAAGTAATAATGTTCTATAAATTTCATTGACAAGATTTTTGTTGATGATTGAGCAATTCTGATGACCTAAGCTTTCACAAAAAATCTATAAGAAAATTATGATTTAATCAAATAAAAATATTAGTTTTGGCCCTAGAAAATCACTCTCTCTCACCAGTCACTTGCCTACATGAGAGGTAGTGAAATAAATGACATCATACATGTAACTCCATTTGATAAGTAAGGGGTAATTTAAGTATTTATATCATAAAATCTTCAGAAGAAGCTATGACTGTTGATTTGGTCTCACATTAGTTATATATCAAGTTTTGAAGTGGATATATAGTAATGCGAGATTATTATCACATGTATCCCTTTCTTCTGTGTATACAACCACTCCTTGTCCCATGCTCGGCTGGCCACCGATGACATGGAAAGGGAGTGACACACACGTCTTATACTAGTCTGTCTATAGCTGCTCGAGCCCTTGCTTGTAGCTCTGCCCGACTATGCTTTCAGCTCACTTGTGGGCTTAGCTGGCCAGTAAGTTCCCCCCTTTTTCTACCTTTCTAATTTCTTTTTATTTTCTTCATTTATCTCAAAATAAAAATATTAAAATTATATAAATTTATATGAAATCACATTAATCAACTAAAAACCACTTTTCATAATTTAACATAAATATAAGTCTATTTTTCATGAGTTAAGACTAAAATTCTATTATTAATTAATTATTAACTCATGATAATAAAGACTTAACACATCCCCTAAGTTAAATTATTACTAGTCCCTTAGCAATGAAATTATGAATATTAATAAAAAATTACAAATTTCAAACATCATATTTCAATACATAAAAATACAATTAGAAAAAATGCACTTCTAAACACTTTGGACACTTATATCAATTATTTAAGAATGATGTCAAGTACTTAAATGTCTAAGCACTACTGAGAATAAAAATCTAGACTTCACTTATTTTATTCACATCTTTATCACTTCTTCACTCATAGATATAATTCACAAGATATTTTAATTATCAATATTCATCAAAGAATAATATTTGATCTTACATTTTTCCTTTTTTCATGACTTGACTTTTGAAGTTTGTACTATATTTGTTCTATTATTTTCTATAGTAGATAAATAACTTTTCTTGTAAACAATTTTTACAATAAGAATGATGTCTCACACCCTTCATGTGTACTTTTCATTTTCAAGGCTTTCATATTATTCACTTATTTTACAACAAGTGTTTTTATGTAGATAAATTTCGAGAATGAGAATTATGTATCACACCCTCTATGTGTACTCTTCGTTTTCAAATTTTTCACATTACTTTTTTTAAAAAAAAAATTAAGTAAATAATTTTTACGCACAAGTCCTATGGATGAGGGTGTAAAAATCATCATTAAGCTCAAATGATCAATCAAATTTTCACATCAAGTAAATATTATTCATCAAGATCATGAAGTAAAAATTTATAAAATAAAATCCATGTTATCTATCATGTATCTAAGGAGTATTCTAACATTTCATGCTACTAAATCATTCTTTTAACTCAATAATAATCCTCCTAATATCTTTTGGTATCAATCAATCTAATTGATTTATTTTTTTGTGCATGCAATATGATGTAATAAATTTGTAAATTAGAAAGTTTTGACAACTCTGCTTTTCGTTTTCTATTATATTTTTAGAAACAACAGATTTGTCAAAAATAAATTAAAACTATTCTCTTTGTAATTCTAATTTTGAATTTTAGTAATAATGTCTAAGAGATTGAAATGTGAGAAAAGGGTATCAAGAATATCAAATTTTAGACTACTTTTTCTACTATTTTTGACAATTTGTAAATTATTTTCTACTATTCTTGACAGAAAACCAAAAAATAGATGTTGTAGTTTTTCTGAATTATTTTTTTAGTTGCTTTTCTAGGTGAGCATGAAAATAAATGTAAAAACCATGTTTTTAATCGTCCTACAGCATAAATTCAGAGTTAATACTTCACCCCACAACTTAAAAATAACATTCTCCTCAATGACACAGAAAAATTAGAACTAAATATGTAGAAAATATAATTTTTAAATGAAGCATGCATATATGCAAAGTTAAGTACTACAAATGTTGTCATAAATGATAAAGTTCAAAAAAATATCACCTCAAATGTTGCCTCCCATGTAATATTGAATTTAATGTCTCTAGCTAGACACATCAATCTTACTCTTAAATTTATTTTAATAATAAAAATTATTTTTCTAAAAGGCATTCATGTTCTATGTAATTTTTAAGCCGCTACATTTACCTTAAAGTTATGATCACTTTTAGGATCTTTAATTATTACACACCAATGATCATATGTATCTTTCACCACACTTTTTGTCCAACATAAAAAATAAAATTGCTAATACATTTATCATGAAAGGTTTTAGTTTTTTTCTTTATATATTCTATGATTTTCATAAGCTTTATTTTTCAACTCTAATTTATGTAGTTAAAAATTTCTATGTTCACCAGCTGATTATTTAGTCATACATAAATTTTTTATAGCTCATAATACTTTATGCTCTATTTTCATAAGAAGGTGACATGATTTTTTAAAAATGAGACGAAATAGGGACATACCTATGGGATTTTTATAAGCTGTTCTATAAGTCTATAATACATTTTGTAATTTTGTGGGGCAATCTTTCTTATCTAATTTAATTATTTTCCTCAAAATTCTCTAAATTTTCCTATTTGTTACTTCAGTTTACCCATTTGTTCGGAAATGATATGGAGTGGTTACTCAATGACGTATTCTATTCTTTTTCAATAGTTCTTTGAAATGTTTATTTATAAAATCTGTTCCTCCATCACTAATAATCACTATAAGACATCCAAAACTTGAAAAATTATTTTCCTTCACAAACTTCATTAAGATTTTATGATCATTAGTTTTAGTAGGAATAGTTTTCACCAACTTAGACACATAATTAACAACAAGCAAAATATATTCATATTTTTCAACTAATAGGAAAGGACCTATGATGTCTATAACTCATACATCAACAATATCAACTATTAACATGTTACTCATGAGCATTTCATCTCTTTTATTCATGTTACCTATAGATTGGCATGTAATAAATGTTCTACTAAATTTCATATAATCTTTAATTATTATAGGCCAATAAAAACCACACAGAAAATTTTTTGCAGCTATTTTTTGTCTACAAAAATGTCCTCCACAATTAGATGAATGACACATGTTATTAATGATATGACATTCTTCATCAAGAACACCTCCTTAAAATTTGATCATTGTTCAAGTAATATAAATCAGGATCATCCCAAATATAATTTATAATATTAGAAAAGAAATGATTTTGTCTATTCTTATTCCACTATTCTTGAATTTTTCCAGAAACCAAAAAATTGACAATATGTGCATACCATGGTGATGGTCGATGTTGAACTGCCATCAATTGATCATTTGGAAATGCATCTTGTGAAAGTGTTGCTTCCTATATCACTCAATCTAGAATAATGGTCAGCAACAACATTCTCGAAATCTTTTTTACTTTTTATTTCTAAGTGAAATTCTAAGAATAATAAAATCCATCTTAATAAATGTGGCTTTACATCTTTTTTATTTAAGAAATATTTTAATATTGTATCATCAGTACAAATAATAATTTTAACTTCTGAAATATATGATCTAAAGCTTTCTAATGAAAATATTATAGCTAGCAACTCTTTTTCAATCGTGGTATAATGTAATTGAGCATTGAATATAGTTTTGTTAACATATGAAATTACTATGGATTTTGACTCTTTTCTTTGTCCTAGTAAAGCTCCCACTACATAATTTGATACATCGCATATTATTTAAAGGGGAAGAGACCAATTATGAGCTTATAAAATGAGTGCCTCAATAAGTAATATTTGTATTTCAGAAAAAAACTCAAAACATTTCTCATCAAAATTAAAAGGCACATCTTTAGATAATAACATGGTGAGAGGTTTATGAATTTTTGAAAAATCTTGAATAAATTTTTTATAATAACCTGCATGATCCAAGAAAGAATTAATATATTTTACTAAATTTAGAGGTTTTATTTTAAAGATAATATCAATTTTTACTCTATTCACATCTAAACCCTTTTTACTCACAATATGATCCAACACAACTCTCTCTCTAATTATAAAATATAATTTCTCCTTACTCAAAACTTTTTTTTTTTCTATTCATCATTAAAGACTTTGCTAAAATCTCCAAACCCCTTACTAATTTACTTTCTAAAGATGTCAATTTCATTTTTGATGATAACGCTAAAACTACCTTTCTACAGATCAAGGAAGCTCTCATTCAAGTGCCTATTTTGTAGGCCCTTAATTGGAATCTTCCATTTGAACTCATGTGTGATGCTTCTGATTTTGTAGTTGAACTAGTTTTAGGTCAAAGGGTGGACAAGAAACATGCAGCCATCTATTATGCTGGTAATATCTTAGGAGATGCAAGGTCAATTATTCTACAACTGAAAAAGAATTGCTAGCAATTATCTTTGCTTTAGAAAAATTTCGTTCTTATTTATTAGGTAGTAAAATAGTTGTTTACTCTGATCATTCTACTTTGAAATTTTTACTTAGGAAGAAGGAAGCTAAACCTAGACTAATGAGATGGATTTTATTGCTATAAGAATTTGATTTAGAGATTAAAGATAGACCTAGGCATGAGAATGTAGTAGCTGATCATTTATCTAGACTACATTTTGACTCACCCTTACTCATTTTAGATTGTTTTCTTGATGAACAGATCTTGGAGGTGCAAACTGGAAATTACCTTGGTATGCTCACATAGTAAATTACTTGGCTGCAGGTCACTTACCAAATGATTGGGATATTAATGATAGGAAAAAGTTATTCAAAGAATTAAAGTATTATTTTTGGGAAGAACCTAAGTTATTTCATTTGGGAGTCAACCAAATCATTAGGAGATGTGCCCAATGAAGAACAGTGGAGGATTTTAGAAGCATGTCACTCTTCTCCATATGGGGGTTACTTCTCGTCTAAGGTCATAGATGTCAAGATCTTGCAAGCTGGCTTTTATTGGCCAAGCTTGCATAGAGATTGTTGAGTTCTACAAAATTGTTTGAAGTACCAAGCTGCTGTGAACTTGCACAAGCAAGATCATATGCCTTTGCAGCCAATTATTGAGGTTGAGGTTTTTGATTTGTGGGGAATAGACTTCATGGGCCTTTTTCCACCTTCTGAGGGTTATGAGTACATTTTGATGGGAGTAGACTGTGTCTAGATGGGTAGAAGCTATCCCCACCAAATCAAATGACCATAAAGTAGTACTAAAGCTTATTTTGCAGAATATTATCAGCAGGTTTGGATGTCTAAAGGCGAACATTAATGATGGGGGTAGCCACTTCAATAATTTTCAATTTAGAAATTTACTCAAAAAGTATGGAGTTCATCATAAGATGAGCACTCCCTACCATCCTCAAGCCAATGGACAAGTAGAAAGTAATAGAGAGATTAAAAACATTTTGAAGAAAATTGTAAAGCCAGATGGTAAGGATTGGGCAAGTCGACTCTATGACACTTTATGGGCTTATAGGACTGCTTATAAAATGCCCTTAGGTATGTCACCATATAGAGTGCTTTATGTCGCCCTTAGGCATATTGGGCTATTAAGAAACTTAACCTCTCTCTAGATGATGCAGGTAAGAGTCAACTTTTGCAGCTGCATGAACTTCAAGAACTTAAGAATGAAGCCTATAAAAACTCCATCATCTACAAGGCCAAGATGAAGAATTTCCACAACAAGGCCTTGAGGAAAAGGAATTTGCATGAAAATCAGAAAGTGTGGCTTTATAACTCTCACTTGAAACTATTCCCTGGGAAATTAAAGTCCAGATGGAATTGCCCCTATGTTATCACTGAAATTTTTGATTCAGGTGCAGTTCTCATCATAGATCCAAAGACAAGACATGATTTCAAGGTCAATGGACAGCAGTTGAAGCCTTATCTTGAGGTAGAACCACCACTAACAATTGTCTCCTTGATTTTTCAGGATATACCTAAGGATCATTGTTGTGACTCAGTCGTTGTATATTAAATCACGCAAATATAAAATTTATAAAACTAGAAAATACGATTTTTTGGATATTTAGAAGTATAAATATATCAATTATAATTCAATAAAAATTCCAAAAAATATCGGTAATTTTCCAGGTCAATCACAGGGATGTAATATAATATCTGGTAATTATTCAGAATTTTTCTCAATGAATACGATTTTCTTACAAATTTTATACTAGGAAATAAAAAAGAAATATATTTAAAATTCACGAAAAAAAAGGAAATAAGGGTGCGGGCGTCATGATGACGTCAGCGCCCGGCGAACGCGAATCAGGCGGAAACAGAGTTCCGCCTGGTGATTCTTACGTAAGCGATTACGGACGATTTAATTGATCAAATTAAGATCTGTAAAAGCCGAAAGAATCGTAATTGAACGAAGTATAGTTTGGTAAATTAAAATCACACAAAGTATCACTAAATGAAGCGTAAATTAAATTGAAAGCAGTAAAACAGAGTTCTAATGTCGCGACGGCGATGCGTCGGTGATGTACCGGAATCTTGAGCATTCGGGAGGATCATCGTGCAGTGTCTACGGCCTCGAAGGCTCTCCTTGGACAAAGATGACGTGGGCAATCTCTAGATCTTCTCGCAAAGTCTAGAGATCAATGAAGTGGGTCGTCGAATCATCTCTGGCGGCTGTCACCCGGCGGAGAAGAAAAACAGCGACTTTGCGGCTCTCCGGCGGCTGTCACCCGACGGAGAGGAGCTGGATGGAGGTGGGGCGCGTGTTAGGGAGCTTCATCTTCAGGTCCGCACAGCAAGAGGAGGCTCTTCATCGCATCTGGTACGCTCTCAGGAGGTGGCGACTGGTCTCCCGGCGGATCGTCCTCTTCTCGACGATGGCTTGTTCGTCAATCAATCAGAGATGATTTACTCGATAGATTCGCGATCCTTTTATCGCGAATCGTTTAGAAATTTTAGTAGCAATGCTCCGCGAATCACGTTGACGAGATTTTCGCCGATGATCTAGCGATTCTCGTTGCTTAATCCTTCACTGACGATCTGTAGGAAAGTCGCGATAATCAGATAAAAATATATGAATTTTGACTCTGGGAGGATTCGAACCCGCACCGATAGCCTGCCTCTTCTGAAGAAGGTGTGGGTTTAGTCCTACATCAGTTGTACGCCGATTTTTCGAGCGAATAGATAGTAATGTTCGCTATGTGACCAAAGCCCCTTCTCTAGTGTGTACGACCACTCCTTGCCCTATAGCCGGCTGCCCGCTGGTGATGTGGAAGGGAAGTGGTGTACGCGTACCCTGTTGGTCCCAAAGCCGAGCTGCTCGAGCCCCCGCTCGCGGCTTACTCCCCGACTGCACTTCCGACCCGCTTGCGCAGGCCCGGCGGGTCCTTCCTGTTTTTGCAATATTTTTATTTTTATTTGTTCTTCATTTATCTCAAAAGTAAGACTGTAAAAATCGTATAAAATCACATAATTACCCAAAAATTCACGTTAATCAATTAAAAACCAAAAATCATTCTTTAACACAAATATAAGTCTATTTATCATGAGTTAAGGCTAAAACTATATTATTTACTAATTATTAACTCATGATAATAAAGACTTATCAATCATCCTCAAATTTAGACTTTCTACCTCACATTTCTATCTCACAACTTTTGAACTTAGCCCCTTGTCTTATTATTTAGATTTTGAAGTTTTCTTCCTCTTATTTGAATAATGTGGCATACACATACCCTGTCGGTCACCAAGCCAAGCCGCTCGAGCCCCTACTCGTGGCTTACTCCCCGATTGCGCTTCCGACCCGCTTCCGACCCGCTTGTGGGCCCGGCGGGTCCTTCCTATTTTTGCAATATTTTTATTTTTATTTGTTCTTCATTTATCTCAAAAGTAAGACTGTAAAAATCATATAAAATCACATAATTACCCAAAAATTCACGTTAATCAATTGAAAACCAAAAATCATTCTTTAACACAAATATAAGTCTATTTATCATGAGTTAAGGCTAAAACTATATTATTTACTAATTATTAACTCATGATAATGAAGACTTATCAATCATCCTCAAATTTAGACTTTCTACCTCACATTTCTATCTCACAACTTTTGAACTTAGCCCCTTGTCTTATTATTTAGATTTTGAAGTTTTCTTCCTCTTATTTGAATAATGTGAGCTATTGTTGGCTTGCTTTTAATGCTCTCTTCGAATTGTTTGTGACTGATCAACTAGGGAGAAGTGAGGATAACTCCTAAAATTTCAGCTTCAGACACATCAATATAAGATGATTAGTACCTACACAAATCGGTTTGCATTTTCAGTTTTCCATATTCGTTTATTCTCTGCATTAGGGACAATGCACATAATAGTTTGGGGGGTGCTGTGAATGTGAATCTGAAAATATATCAATTCATGATGCATGCATATTTATTTCATTCTATATCTCGTGGCATGCATTCATCCTATTAATTTAAGCCCCATTTGAGAAACCTATCTCATCCTTGCTCTTAAAAGCATGAGGAACGAAGTTAGGCTCTTGTAGCAGATCAAAAGCATCTCTAAATGATATCAACCATGAATCTAGACACTTTTGATTAGTTTTTAAGTTACTAGGATATCTAGTAGGGTGAGGAACGGACATGAAAATCAAAGGGTAGAAGTACTATCATTGTGGAAAGGAGTGATGAGAGAATTGAGTGTAGCCATATCCCTGCTTGTTAGGTTGACCAGATCCTACTCATGTGTCTAGAATTGTCATTAGGTGGAGTCTTCATTTGAGAGAAGAAGTGGTCGTCTCTTCAAGTCCCAAGCACAGAATTACTTTCCTTTGAGCCACCTAAAGCTACATTTGGAAACCATGTGTACCAACTTCAAGTCACTAAGTACCAAATTTTCCCGTCCTCTATACCTATTATCCTTTATAAGAACTCATTTTTCATTTATTTCTCATGTTATAGTAATATTCTATTTACAACTAATAAATAATTTTCTCTCGCATGTACGACCACTTCTTGTCTCATAGTTGACTAGCCACTAGTGACATGAAAAAAGAGTGGCACACATGTGTCCCCATCGGTCTTAGTTACTTGAGCTTTTGCTCGTGGCTCTTTCCGACTTTACTTCCAACCTACTTGTGGGCCCAGTTGGTTGACATGTCTTTCCCTTTTATTATATTTTTATTTTAATTTCTTTTTTATCTAAAAAATAAAGCTATAAAAATTATATAAATTTGTAAAAAATCACATAATTAGTTAAAAATTAATATTAATTAATTAAAAATTAATTTTCATCCTTTACTATAAATATAAATCTATTTATCATGAGTTAAGACTAAAACTATATTATTTACTAGTTATTAACTCATGATAATGAATAATTATTACTTACTATTTTATGGTACTCAGTCACCACCACTCCCGTTCTCATCGCCCACCTCATTATCGTCGTATTGTCTCCTTGTCGTCCGCCCCATCATCGCCACTCCTTTTCTCGCCAGCCACCTCGTCGTCGTCTCATCTCCTTGTCATCTGCCCCATCACCGTCACTCCTTTTATCGCCAGCCACCCCGTCGTCGTCGTCCCGTCTCCTTGTCGTCCGCCGCATTACCGTCACTCCCCTTCTCGCCAGCCACCCTATCGCCGTCATCTCGCCTCCTCGCCGGCTGCCCCGTCACCGTCGTCCCACCTCCTCGTCTATCCCGTTGCCGTCGTCCCACCTCCTCGTCTATCCCGTTGCCGTCGTCCTGCCTCCTCGCCGTCTGCCCCGTTGCCGTCGTCCTGCCTCCTCGCTGTCCGCCCGTCGCCATCACTCCGGCTCCTTGCTGCCCACCTCATCGCTGTTGCAAACCCTCTTCTTTTCTCTCCTGCTGCCGCCACGAAACCCCATTTCCCTCTTTCTTGCTGACGCCCTCATTCCGCCACCTTTTTCTCCCTCACGACGAGAATGCCCCTCTCTCCCCCGCCGAAACCCTCTTCCTTCTCTCACCTGCCGTCGCCACGTACCCGCTCATTTTCTTTCTCTCTCTCTCCCACCGACGCCCTCTCTCTCTCTCTCCCCCCGCAGAAACCCTCTTTCTTCTCTCTCCCGCCATCGCCACGTACCGCCTCATTTCCTTTCTCTCTCTCTCTCTCTCTCTCCCGCCGACTCATTCCGCCTCTTTTTCCTCTCCCCACCTTTTTATTTATTCACCTCATTATTTTATTCTAATATTCTTACTATTCCTCATTTACACCTTTTTCTCCTCTTATAATTTTGATTATTCAAATACTTTGCGTACTTTACCTACCGAGCTCAAACCACTCATTTTCTTGAATCATCACCTATTGAAAAATCCCCAACAAGGCTCCTAGATCTCAAGCCACTAGAATAAAAAAAATCATTCAAGAATCTTCTTTGGCAAGGTACGTTGATTTCAATTCTTTTTATGGAGTGATCATTATTTTTATATCCTTGGTCCTTATAGGAATTGAGTGAACCATAAGATAGCCTAACACTCTTGATTGAAACTCTATCTGAATTCTTGAAAGTGCAGTTCTTCTCAGATAATTCTTCTAAAATCAGTAGGATTAACCTACTCATACTTCTCCTTAACTTAGCCAAGGATAATCTTAAATCCCAACTTTCTTTTCGGTATTGATATTTCTCTTTAGTCCTGCATCATCTTCACTGAAAAGAGAAGTGCAAAGAAATTTCATGTAAACAGAGCCTATGATGGATTAGATTTCCATATGTCCCTATTTGCGAAGTATCTTTTCCTATAACATTTCTTGCTTCAAGGAACCTTCCTACCCTTGATTCAGTCATGTTTGATCCCACTAGAGGCCCCAATAACCAGAGACGTAAGAGTAAGTCAAAAGTCTCTCTTTCCTCCATGGCCTAGGGTCTATTTATCTGCAGATATTGACCTCTTTTAATTGACTCCAACAACATTAATTTCTTATTTTCTCTCCTGGAATAGCGAGGCATCTAGACAAGAAAAGGACCACAATTCGGAAGCCATGCTTGTGAAGTGACTTGGTACTTTTTTGTTGGAGAGACTGTAAGTCATCTTCCAATGCATCAGTTACATCACAGATTGATATCCCGAGGGGCAGATGCCTTGATAACCAGGTGTATGAAGATGAAGGGAGAGGTATAACATCAGTTGTTCTGCTGCAGTTGACCTGTGTATGCACAGCTAATTTTTGGATGGCTTTACTAGGTAACGATGGATTATAGATGAGAAAATTTATCCTAGGTGCCTGCTTTATCCCAACTGAAATCATCCCCTTATTTCAGAACTCTCCTTTTTCTGCATTTTGATGCCATTTGAAATGGTCAACAGATCGCAAGGAGTATAAGCATCCCTCTCTTCAAGTACCTCTATAGAGGATAAGCCACCAGAGCCAACAGAAGGTCGTCTACCTGAGTAGGAGGTGAGTGGCATAACTAAGTGTGTGGCTCCTCCACTTTCTTCTTGTGCAACCAAGGAACGTTTGTTATATTTATATATATAAAGTTGATGGCTTTTCTATTCACTGTAGGATATCAAAGAAACGCCCGGTTCCCTTCATGGAGGAGTGAGAGCTATACGAAAGGTCGAATCTGAGTGGGTGTGGGCTCAGATATCTCTATCATTGATTTACATCCAACCCCATGGGGTCATGGAAACTGTGAACGGAGCACTGTAGTAACAGTTGCATTGATTCGTCAAAGAAATCAGCATATTTGATGATTTCATCCTAAGTTGGCGGAGGCGGCGTTTTAGCAATTAGTTCATCTTCACGAGTCATTTCATGTACTTTTTTCCGTGTGTTAGCTCAGAATTTGGCAGTGATCGTTTGGTAAGTCAGCCTTAACAATGAGTCAGTTAATTAAAGGTATCAATGGAGATGGGTGCAGTGGTAACGGCTCCGTTGATGATGAATGTGGCTCTCATGGACCCTCACATTGAAGGAGGATGTGAGGGTCCATGAGAGTAGTGGCTGTTCCGCTCCTTGAGGGGGCTCGTGGTGGTACGTTATTGTCATGCATGCTTGAGGTGATGTTGAAAAGTAGGGTGGCCGAAACACCAAGCTGGCGGGACAGCCGATGATAACAGCCGTGAGAGACATGAATGACCTCCTGTCAAATCGTCCAATCCGTCCACGCATCTCTCGCTTTCACGAGAGTCGCCCCCAGCCCCCCCGTTAAGAAGAGTTGACGTTTCTCTGGCAGCGCAAGAGGAAGTCTTGACGCCGTCGTGTTCAAGCTGGCTGGAACCCCATAAAGGCAGACACTAGGCGCAACCGACAGCCCCGAGGCGCCAGCTGTCCGTTTCGAGCCGAAAATAGCGAATTACGCGGTATAACAGCTTGCATGAGAGCCCCCACCCCCCGGTACGCAGCGCTAAGTGGGAACAACTGCTGCAGCGTCATCACAAGGCCTGGCTTGTCTCCGTACCGGTGACAGCTGGAAGGTACCGGTCCCCACTCGCCCTCCGGCGACGCACGCGACGGGGAGAAGGGCTTCTCAGGGCGCGTAGGCGGTGCTCCAGAACTGCCGTCGAGTGCCCCGGTCGAGGATCCGGAGGAGAACCTGGTTGCTGGTGCACCGTGGTGTCTTGAACTGCCCCAAGGTTCCCCCAATGCCGACAAAGTAGTCCAGTATCTTCTTGAAGGTGCCCGTCTCCACCACCCGGAGCTCCAGCGGTCCGATGGAGCCATTGCGCCTCAACTCCACGTAGCCGCACTCGGTGAATGCCAGGTCCATCACTCGACAGCACTCCTGCAGCACATCTTCGTCCGCCTCCCCCTTCACCTCCCAGTAGACAACGTAGTGCCCTCGCTTCTGCGCGCCGTCTCCGACGATCGCGTGACTGGTAAAATCGATCAGTTCTGACCTCGCTCGGGCCAGCAAGCGAGAGGCATTCTCCACGGCCAGCTGCAAGTCTTTCTCCGTGCTCCTGTCGACGTTCACGGTGAGGAAGACCTTCCTCCGGGAGACGAAGCTCAGTTGGGGGGCGCCCTTGTAGAAACCCCTTACCTCCACCACGTCTCCGAGCTTGTACCTGTACAGTCCTGCGACATGGAGAAATCGAGATGAGTTGCTCAAGCATTGGATGATAATACCTGGATCATGGACTGTATGTGAGAGAGGCACAGGGGGGAGATACACATGCCATTAACGTGAAAAAAGAGGTCGAGTGCAGATCACTGGATAATGACGTGTCTCTAGGGCTCATGCTGCTCGGGAAGACACCCACGCCATATGTCAGAGGCTCATCACGCACAAAGGAACCTTCCACTAAGGCATTTAAAAGTGTTCAGTCTAAATCCTCAAATTAGTTTTCGGTGAGACGAAACGAGGAGATGCGTCGGCCAGGGGCCACGAGTGCTGGCTGTCACGTCTACATTAGTGAAGGCCGGGATGCGATTAAATACACAATGAACGAGGAGATTTGAGAATCATATCAGGCAACTGTGAGCAAGAAAGGTGCAAATCGGGATAGCAACACGGAAGTTGGGTAAAAATGATGTCGGAAAGAGAAGAAATGACGAGGGTGCATGAAACATCTTCTGGGAACTTAAGGAATTCTTCTCTTGTACTGAGGCCGTTCGTTTCAAAATCCCTTATACGCTTGTCCTCACTGGAAGGACTCGCTAATAAGGCAATAAAGAATTCCCCTTAGTGTGGCCTATATGAAGTCAAACAAAGTCGAGGAGTCATGGCGCAGAGGGAGAGCAAAGAATCGATGACAGAAACAGGCGATCTCTCTCTCTCTCGGCCCCTCACCCACCGCCATCTACCCTTCGACATCCTCGTCGCCGCTAGTGTTAGGGGATGCATATCTAATGCACATTTTTTGAAGGTTGTCTGGGATGTCGATGGCAGAAAGAAACGGCTACCTTCGCCCATTTCCAAATCTTCAGATGGAGAGGTGCAGCCCAATTTCAGATTTTTCGTTCCCACTTTTGTTTCTGTGTGATATGAACTGTGGGGCGGTAAAACAGTGAATGACGGAGGAACGAGAATCGAACCTGTGAAGGTGGTGAGGACGAGCTCGTATTCCTGGCCCACCTTGACCTTGCTCAGCGGCACTGGTTCCTCTTCCACGAAATCGTCGGCAACCCCAGGGTCCACGGCTCCTGATCCTTCAGTCCACCCCACTTGGTTCGCGTGCTGCTGCGGGTGCCTTCTCAGAGGTATGAACTCAAAGTAAGCGAGGGTAGGGATCACCGTGAAAGTGACCCTCTCAGGCGGATTGGATGGTTCCAGGTTCACACCAATCCAGCTCTCAGAGGATCCATAATCGGCTCCCACAAGTGGGAGGCTTCCGGCGTAGTGCCCCAGTTTCTTCATATACGGCAGCATCGATCCGGTCATGATGGAGTAGATATACTTGGCGTTGGGCCACAGCGCCGGGACTACGCCCTGCCAGTCTACCGCCTGGAGTTTCTTGCACGTGGATTCAATCCTGCGAGCGAGGGCCGGGTCGGGGGATACTACCTCGAGGACGGCCTTCCGGACGTTGGGGGAGGTGACTTTCACCTTGCTGAGGCCTCCGGTTTGAATGTCGTGGCAAATCTCCGGCCACAGCTCCTCCAAGGCCGCGAAGGCCTGGACTATGCTGTAGGCAAAGGCGGAGGTGACGAACTCGACATGGTCACAGTGGACGAGGCCGAGGAGGAGGTGGCAGTAGGTAGTCTGTTTGTAGTCCCCGGCTAGGATCATCTCCCGCGGGCTGCAAGTGAAGGACTTGGTGGTTCTCTCCTTGATCTTGAACTCCTCGCTTGCGTAGAAGTGGGTGGTGGCCGCGGCCACTGTGACGCCGCCTCTCGTCTGGTACCGCTCGCTGCGGTAGATGAATTCCAGAATCCTACCCCCTGCTCTGATGGGGAAGATCCTGGTCAACGCAACAGACAAGATAGATGATCAGATCGATTACGAGATGTGCGCTTGGACTTTCTAATGCTCTGGGTGGGGGGCGGGAAATGTTGCTTTTGGCCACAGACCTCGCTCTGTGGGCTGCTCCTAGCTTGAAGACCTGGAGGGTGGACTGCGCCATGAACCGCGTGAACGGGACATACTTCGGCCTTCCATCCGTTGTCCCAGAACTGCAGACAGGTAATCCGAAAACAGCCCTGTGAGTGCAGTGTAAATGGCACCACGGGGGCGGTAACCGGATAGACCTACAGAACGCACAGCACTCGAAACCATTCTAGGACTGTTTAACGAAACCCTGGGACGGAATCGTCATCAAACAAGTGTTCCTATTTTTTCCTTCGCAGGCTCGCCGCAACCATAGACCTACGATCCTACAGTTACAATGGCAGCGCCGATGGTGGACAATAGATAGATATGACCGAATGAATAGAGGAGATTGAGATACCTGAGAGACATGGCGGCGATAGTATCCCTTGTGAGGATGGAGCTGGTGTCGCCGTCGACGATTCTCTGAAGATAAGGTTCAAAGTCTTCAGGGGAGGCGAGGGGCACCAGAGAGCTGTAGACTGTCTCTAGCTCCCCTAGCTCCAAGTCCTCACGGCGAAGGTCCTCCCCCAGCCACCTTCTCAGGTACTCCGTACCTCGGTTGATCTCAATGATGCGCCTCAGCGTCTCTGTCTGCACGAAACCGGCCTTCTCCGCCACCCGGTCGAACCACCCCGTAATGTCGTCGTCCTGGGAGGTCGGTTCCCCCGTTCTCCCGTTCCCGTCACCAGCGAAAAATGCCTCTCTATGGCTGGTCATGCCGATCGTGGGTCGGCCGTCGTACTGGGCGGCCGGTTCCGCCGCTCCGTCGTGCACATCACCGGCTAAGGGTGCGTCACTCTGGCGCGTCGTGCACATCGCCATCGTCTGGGAGGATCGGTTCTGCCGCTGCCTGGTGCCCATCACTGGGGAACGGGGCGTCTCTCTGGTAGAGCGATTCTCTAAGTGTCTCTGTCTCTCTCTCGCTCGCTCTCTCTTGTGCTTTCACACCCTCTTCCCGGCCCTTCTCTCGGTGATGTGCACCCAGGCACTTCGCTTCTATATTTGTAAGGAAAGAAGCCCACCAGTTGGGCGAAGGGAGGAGAGGAGGGGAAAAGAAAAATATCTTCCTGAACAAGCGGAGAAGCAAAGAGGAGGTCAATTCATGAGCCCCATTCACTCATCTCCCCGATTTCATTTCCTTTACTCATCCGACCTACCGGACGATATTTTTTGGAACGGCAACTGCAAGTATTTTTTTTCGAGACACGCCGGCGATGTGGTTTAAACGACGGCTTAAGGATCCCGGGAGGACCACCTCTCGTCCCGGGACCACGGCTCCTCTACTCCAGAATCGTACGATGCAATACAGACCTTACGAGGGCTTATCTGTTCTTCATGAATAGGCAAGGGAGCGAGAGCAGGGGACCATGAGAGGAAAGAGAGCGGACGAGAGAAACCCAGAGCAAGATGCATTCCCAACTCCTGAACCCTCCCTCTATCTCTCTCTCGCTCTCACTTTCTCTCTCTCTCTCTCTCTCCCCCTTCGCTCTACAGGCGCTGGCTCCCCGCACCGACGGAGTAGATGGTTAGGCGACCGTCACGCGGGACGTCCCAGAGAGAGAAAGAGAAAGAGAGAGAGAGAGAGAGAGTCTATTAACCAGTTGGAATTTGGTTTCATTCGGTTAGGCTCCATTCAACATTTGGCGGTTTGAATCTTGTCCCACCACAGAAAAAACTTTGCGCGCCGAGACCAGCGTTGGGCGGGGGCGTTCACCGGCTGGCGAGGGGAAGAGAGTCGGGAATGAAACGTACCGTGCTCGTACACGTTTAGTGCTCGTAGAACGTTAGTCGTCGTTGAAGAGCCAACAATTAAAGTAACTCATCGGTTCTGTAAGAACGTGAGATTATCCCAGTACGTGCTCTTATCTCTCCCGATGGGAGTTTTAAAAAGCGAGCGCAACCACAAAACCATGTCTTGATGAAACTCCAAACTAATTGGCCTTCCGGCTCGTCGCTGACTGTCAACGATTTTAGGAGTTCTTTCATCTTAACCACTAGGTTTATTTATCCTAACATTCCTCAGGCTTACAAGTCTTTTCACTCGCCTTTTCCTACCTTCGACAAGTACATAAGAGAAACGATGTCTGTAGTTCAGAAACATGATCATCAGCTCCTACACCATGTTGCCACGCATAATCGTCAAGATCCACTAGCATCATTCATTGGACTACAAGATTCTGTTTCTGGCGGTGCTCACTCCAGCGCACATCCCCACACGACTGGTTACTATTTTTGGGTTATGCATGACGAGAATAAAGATTTAGTGTCAACTTTATGCATATGACAGCCGGATTTTGCACCATATTATAGCATAAGACCTTCCAATCATGAGCTGGTTGATTATATGAGTTGGAAAATCTCATCGAATGTGGATTTCTCATAATCTTCATCTTTCCTCTATCTTAGTAGAGGCGTCTTATCAAAACAAGCTAGTGATATAAATTGCACGCCTGTCTGACCATGGCAAAAAGCTTGATCATTGCTAACATTATCAATATTTACACAAAGTCATACTGGCCATCTTTAAAAATCAAACATATTTTCTCTCTTAAATTGATTAAGGTAACTCCAAAAAAGAGATCAAATGGGTGGAGTATTTATTTTGTCTAATGTGATGCATCGCGTTTCTCTAATTGATATACTACCTTTTTTTGTTAATGTACGCAATGAAAAATAACTAGGCATCTATCTCATATCACAATGATAAACTCTTGGACAATTTATATGTGATAATATAAACATGCCTCAATCACCTTCCGTAAGAAAACATGTAACTGATCTACAAATAGGTGTCAAGATTATGAAATCCATTACATATCAAATTACACTCATCTTTCTCATCACGTTCAAACCTTTCATTCAGTAAAGTTTCTCATATATTCTACCATATTTGTGTTAGAAGAATATTTTGTCCAAGTAAGCAATATGTAGGAGTGAAAGGGAGGACACATGATATTCATTTATTTAATGGGCTTTAGAGTTATTTTTTACAATGTAGTTTCCAACAGAGTTCATCTCTATCCACACTTATCATAAGTACACCGCCTGTACTATGGTTGATTATTGGCTCACATCTAATCTTCCTAAAGTCCTTTACGAGCTCACCACTAAATTTATGGCTTTAGAGTTGGCCATCGGATTCATGACTATAAAACTCTACGAACATGATTCATGATTAGTGGCAAATTTCGTAGCAGACTTTGTTGCAGCCATACATCAGACTATGGTAAAAAAATAACAACAAATAACAATATAAATTCTCATAGATATATTTAAAGAGTTTAGGTTTTACAAGTGTTGGTATTATGATTTAAAATAAACTTTTCAATAATAATAATTCACAATCAATAGAAATTATACAATCAAAATTTTCCTCTCGGTAGGCATCTTGCCAACATCTTCATTAATTTCTATAAGATAAGATACATGCAAATTATGAAGAAGAATATTCCCATATGGGTAAATATCGAGGGCTCTTAAAACTTTCTATTCACGAGTCCATCTATGAGAGCCTTCTGATGTTTTTAACTGCTATCAGTTATGAAAACCGTTGCCATTTTGTAGTGCTCTCCAATGCGCAGACTATATAGTTTATGTATGAGGCATATAAGTGCAATAATTCATGCTTCTTGTTCAACCTCACGAGGCAAGTGTTCTGAGCAATTTTGTGGAGGAAAAACGTCCTAAACCTGTGAAAATGTTCGCAGATATGTTTACAACATAACAGAATTCTTGCCTGCTTCAGTCAAAATTACGTTTATGGAAAAGAAAATACCACTGTGTACAACTGTAATATCTGAAGTTAGAGCCATCCAAAGAAAGATAAATCTAACAATGAGTATCTTAGATCTACACACTCATTCTAACCGTGATAAAAAATGGACTTGATTGCATGAACAGACAATTAATAAGACAGGTAATAAATTCCATAAATAAGTGGTTTTAGTAGAAATGACGGGCAAACTTGTTAATCTTTTGGATGAATGAAAATTGAGGAAATATATAATCAAATAAGCGTACCGAAAGAAAGATATCTGTGTAAAACAAGGTCAGAATCAGCAGAAATGACAGGTAGGAGGGCTAATATCAGAAAATGAGAATCATCGAAATAAATCGAATCAGTACTGAAGTGGAACACCAACCGCGTCGAAAGGAAATATTGGTGCGTGCATTGAGAATAACATAGTAAGAACACGAAGAGTAATGCGGCGACTGACCGCTTATCACAAAGAGTAATGACAAGAACCTATCACCTTCTGCCGTCTCAACAGGATCATCATCGCATTCTCGTTATAACACAGTCCTCACTGAGTAACAAGTGTCGGCGTCCCATTCTGTCTGTTCGTGGCACTGATTCCCCCAAGTATCTCCGCGTTCCGTGGGCGATCTTCTCATCTTGGCGTTCTCTCGAACTGCGGATTCACATGGGTCAGTCGCACGATCACGCAGAACTGAACGAAGCAATCGGAGATTCTACCAGTTGCTAGACAGCTACCGGCCTTTACGGCAAATTCAGTGGCCTCACATTCCGTCTACGTATCCTCCCTAGTCCCCTAAGGCGTGCATCTTGGAAGACACATCGTCAAATTGACCGTTGTACACGCTTAGAACGTCAGAACAACGACCAGGCATCAGATGGCTTTGCGGCGAGGTATTTGTTTTGGGGAATGGGGACGGAAGATGGTGTCCTCGCGAATCAGATGGCTTCGCAGTATGTGGGATGTCAGCTGCGGGTAGCAGCGTGACGGAGAATCCTTATGAGGCTTCTGAGTCGGCACATGGGAATCCATAAAAATAGTCCGTCTCCTCAGCTATTAATCCATCATAAACATGATGTTTGCAACTTATTTACCCATTCTGCTCACCGTTGTTTCTTTCGAAAGTTCACTGGTTGAAAGTGCATGAAATAATTAGACCGAAAGCAATGTTTATGTAGTACACTGATGCTATTGTCTATATCTGATATGCGTGGAAATGGACGTACATGGAATGCCTGCGAATGTTGAATGCAATTCTACGGTAAAAGTTATGTTATTCCGTATGTCCTTTATGACTCGCGGCGGATGCTGTTTTGTCTGAAGAAAGAGAAGATGGAAGGTGGGCTACGTGACGTGAACTTCATCCTCAGCTGCAGTCTTGAACATCATAGGGCATGCTTCATGTGGTATTCGGAAGAGATCCTAGGTCATCAGCTTCTCTTGAAGGGGAGTTGAGCCATTACAACTACAAATTCTGTTATTCCTCGGCCATGCGAACGCAGTTCCAACTCATTGTGGGTACTTTTAAAGACAGACTAGGCATTTTCTTTATATGCCATTGGGGGACGAAAGGGTTGGGCGGAAACTTTAGAACTCCATCAGCATTAAATAAGAGAGAAATCCAGACGGAATTCAGATTGGGATGGAGAGACTGGTGTTGAGGTCCCTTAATCCAAACATGACTCATATGGATGTGCAAAGTGTCGGAGAACCCAATTGAAAATATATATGATCCGATTTGAATTGTTTCTTGCAATCTCTTCGTCGTATCTTAACGTAGATGATCAAGTGACTTCTAGGATAGAGCAAAGTACTAGAAATAACATCATACATAGACATAAATAACATCATATACCCATATACATATGGATCATTTGAATATATATAGAGGGGGAGAGAGCAGCTGCTCGAATATGGCCGTCGTGATCCCCCAGATGTACCCCAAAGACACGAAACTCCCGACAGGGATGGAAGAGGAGACCAACAGCAGAATGTGGGGAATCGAAAGACTAAGATCTTGGTTACTCTCGTTTACTTTCTTGTAGTACGATGGGTGGACGAGGAAATATGTGACGTGTTAAAGGAAGATGAAGCATTCCAAGGACACAAGGGAATTCTCTAGAGACTCTTTGGGCCTCCGGTCAGGTGGCATCTGATGCAGTATTGTGTCATTCTCAGCCGGGTCATCAGCTGAAAGGAAAGGGAGGAACTGGTCGAAAGAAACAGCTACAGTAGAACCAATCTCCGACAGAACAGCTCAACGAAGATGACGGCAGAAAATCAACTACAATAACTGAAGAACAGCTCCGAGCACTCAACGTCCGCAACGATAACCAGAAACGCTCCGAAAAGAGCAATTTTTTTTACTATTAATTGCATTTATGGTTACTGCTTTAAACTATAAAAATATGCACGAGACTCAAAGACAAAGGACAGAATGCTTTTGTTTCAAGAAAGTTTATGATGAGTGATTCATCGTTGATCTTTTGATCCCATTGTCCCGGCTCGGGTTGGTCGAGAGGACCCCATTACTCTCGGTCTGGAGCCTTTCTCTTCTCCCATTCATTTTTTTTTTTCTTGCTCTTTGTTTTCTGAGAGACCATCGGATACCCAGTTGTTGATATTCGGCAGATCTTAAACCGTGATAAGAATATTTTTTGACGTGATAAATCTCGGTGTCCTGTCAACGGTTTTCTTAAATTGCAGATCCTTTCGTTTCTTCAATTGCGGGTGTTTCTAGATAATTTCAAAGTCCACTCACATTCACTTTAATCTTCTGAGCGAATCTACTTGATTTTATAGTCTTCACATTCTTTTCAAAACCATCCGCATCAGCATCGCTCTCCGCTAAGGCATTGTCTGCCGCCCAGGTGCCCTAGGCACGATCAACCTGTTGGAACTTCCGATTTGGCGAACGTCCCACTTCAGCACTAGGGAAATAGACCTACGCTCAGACCTCTCGCCCTAGTCTCTCCCCACTTCCCGGGCTCCATATTGCTGTTCACAGCCTGTGGACGAAGCCTGCTTCTCTCCCATATTGTCGACGACCTCCAATCCGGGCAATTCACCCGGGATGGCGTGACCCTCTCGCTTTCTCCACCGTCGCGTCTGACGTACCTCCGTGAGGGAAACTCCCTAGAGGCAGAGTGACTCCGATAGTGGCACGCCGACCTCGCCCCCGCCGACAATGCCCGAAGTGGTCTTCGCTCTGGAGTCGTCCCATGAATCAGTACCACTATCTCCACAAGAAGCAGTTTGAGGAGTGTCGAAATATTTAAGGATTGGATACCACATGCCAACCCTTAAATAGGATTGTCGAAATGGTGGTAGACGAGGTCCAGATTGTCAAACTGTACCCATGCCAAGAAATAGGAGAATCACAAAATCTAGGAAATGTCAATTTTACTGAATATTCGTCAACTAAATAAATGTCTTCTTTCAGTAGTTACAGTAGGTTTATGTTTCCAGCTCGGTGCCTTGGTTTCAAAACCACACTTTAATCGTAGGAAGCATGGAAACTTTCTCCGAGAAAGGTGATCGTTTAAGATGTGTGAAGGTTGGACTAGAATAAGGGATAGGAGGCAGGGCTAGATGGAACATAGAGACAAGTATATACCAGCACTAAAAGATGTTTATGAGTGGTTCCTCATGGAGAAAGAACTGGGAACGAAATTTTCATTCAAAAGATTGCTTTTTTAATATCAAGTTCAGCCTCCGAATTATAGGAGTTACATGAGGCCTTTAAAGGGCTCTCTTAAATCTGTCCTAGAGATGCCAACCATTCTCATATTTAATTGTCTGAAATTTCGGCCTTAAAAATAGTGAAAATGGTTAGGATCCACTCAGGTCTTTGATTAACTGTAAAACTCTAGAAACACCTGAAATAGTCAAACATAAACTTGGACCCAATGAGTAGCAAAATAGATCCTTCTTATTTTATTCACAAACTCCAGCCATGTGCTTTTTTATAGTATAGACCTTGACTGTTGTGTGGTTGACCCTGATGTCCTCATCACACTTGGTGTTAATAATTTTCTTGTAGCATTCCTTTATTATGAATTACTTAATTGATTTTTCAGAGGTTGGCTCATTAACTTATGTTCTCAAGAAATTTATTTAGTGTGAAGAGAGAATGTTTGCCAATTTTTAGGCATGTTTGAGGGTAGAACGGAGTTATAGGATGGGAAATGATCTATGGGGTTTGAAGGTGGCATTAATATTTTGTCATTATTGTTGAATATGGGCACCTAGTTATTTTAGATGCTAGATTTTCGAACATGTTGGTTGGCTAATTTGGAAACTTTCTAAAGCAAAAAAGTCAAAGTTCATGATGTAAAGAGTGCTTTAACTGAAGTTTCCTCTATTGGGTTCTATTGAGACTAAATTCTTTCCTTCAAAATTAAAGAAATATGTATAATTATTGTAGATTTTTTATATCTTTATTATCAAGAGTTAATAATTAATAAATAATATAGTTTTTAACCTTAAATCATGATAAATAGAATTATATTTTTGTTAAAAGTGTGAAAGTGATTTTCAATTGATTAATGTAAATTTTTGGCTAATTATGTGATTTTATATGAATTTATATAATTTTTCTAGTCTCATTTTTGAGATAAATAAAGAAAAATAAATTAAAATAAAAAAAATAGAAAAAGGAGGGACTTGTTGGCCAACCGGGCTATAAATAGGTCTGAAGTGCAATCGGGGGAAGTTGTGAGCAAGGGCTTGAGTAGTTATAGACTATTGGGGGCACACATGCACCACTCTCTTTTCACGTCACTAGTGGTTAGCTAATTGTGAGGCTAGGAGTGGTCATACACATGAGAGAAAAGGGCCCATTGCTTGAAAATATGATATTACTATATATTTACCCAAAACTTTGGCATACAATCGATGTGAGACTAAACTTGTGTCACACCTTCCCCCCAAATAATTTAAAAGATTTTAATATCTAAACTACCCCTTAGTTATAATAGAGATAATACCCCTATAATGTCACTGTATAAAGGTATTATAGTACTTACTTCAATTTCTCTCATGCAGACAGGTGATCGACACGAGTTCAAATCTATTAGAGTCAAAAATTGATATTTTTATCTAATTAAATTACGACTTTCCTACAGATCGCCGATGAAAAATTAAGCCACTATAATTACTTGATCATTAACAAAAACCTAGTCGACATAATTCGTAGAACATTGTTACTAAAATTGTTGAATGATTCACGATAAAAAGATCATGAATCCATAAGTAAAACATTTATAATTAATCAATGAATAAACTATTGTCGGGAAAAGAACAATCTACTAGAAGACGAGTCATCACCTCTTGAGAATGTACTAAATGTAATAAAGAGCTTTCTCTTGCTATGTAGACTTGAAGATGAAGCTCCCTAACATGTGCCTCACTTCTATCTAGCTTCTCTCTATCGGATGATAGTCACTAGAGAGTCATAAAGTTGCTATTTTTTACTTCACTAAGTGACAACCACCGAAGATGATTTGATGTCTATTTTGTTGATCTCTAGACTTCGCATGAAGATCTACAAATTACCCACATTGTTGTTGTCCAAAAAGAGCCTTCAAGGTTATAAACACCATACGACAATCTTCTCGAACACTCATAATTCTAATACATCGTTAACGCATTACTGCTGCAATCTTAGAACTTTATTTTTCTACTTTTAACTTAATTTTTATTTTATTAAGTAATAATTTATATGATTTAAATTTACTAAATTATCCTTCATTAAATTATGATTCTTTAGATTTTATAGATCTTAATTTGATCAATTAAATCATTTGTAATCTCTTACATAAGAATCATCCGGTGGAACTCTATTTTCACCCGATTTACATTCGTTGGGTGATGACATCATTTTGATGTCTAGACCCTTATTTTTCTTTTTCAGAAATTTTAAATATATTTTATTTTCATTTCTTATCTAAAATTTATAAAAAATCTTATTCTTTGAGTAAAATTTTAAAAAATTACTTGATATTATATTACATCTCTATCATTGACTTAAAAATTTTGTCACAATTTTTAGAACTTTTATTGAATTATAATTGATATATTTTTTCAGAAATACTTCTAAATATCTGAAAATTAGTATTTTCTAATTTTACAAATTTTAAATTTGCATGATTTGCTATAAAATGACCAAGTCACGTCAAATTTTGGGGCTGCTACTGGGGATGTATTACATAATATTTAGCATTTTTCTATTTTTTTCTTAGAGTACACAAAAGATTGGTGTACACAATCTTTTTTCATAGAGTACACAATTTTTAGAACACAATTTTTAGAGTACACAATTTTTAGAACTTGTATTGAATTATAATTGATATATTTTTTCAGAAATACTTCTAAATATCTGAAAATTAGTATTTTCTAGTTTTAAAAATTTTAAATTTGCGTGATTTACTATAAAATGACTAAGTCACGTCAAATTTTAGGGCTGCTATTGGGGATGTATTACATAATATTTAGCATTTTTCTATTTTTTTCTTAGAGTACACAAAAGATTTTTCTATTACAAATTAGTATTTTTTTAGAACTCGTGTTTTATTTTCTTCTTAAAGAAAAACTTGAAAAAAAAAGAAACGAAATGCAGCAAGGCAAGGATTGGAGCGTACTGAAGGAGGGTGATTAAGAACATGTGTTTGCATTTTTTCATGCTCACATAGAATAATAACTAAAAAAATAAATCAGAAAAACTACAACATCTATTTTCTAGTTTTCTATTAGGAACAATAGACTGTCAAAAATAGTCCAAAATTTGAAATTCTAGAGACCCTTTTCTCACATTTCAATCCTCTAGACATATATTACTGAAATTCAAAATTACAACTATAAAGAAGATAGTTTTGATTTATTTTGGACAAATTAATTATTGCTAAAAACAGAACTGAAAATAGAAAGCAGAATTGTCAAAAGTATCTAATTTAAAAATTTCTTACATCATATTATATGCACTAAAAATTAAATCAATTAAATTGATTGATACCAAAAGATACTAGGAAGATTATTATTGAGTTAAAAGAATGATTTAGTGGCATGAAATGTTGGAATACTCCTTGGATACATGATAGATAACATGAATTTGATTTTACATATTTTCACTTCATGATCTTCATGATTTAGTAGCTGTGTGGTTTGACTTTTTCTGTACTTTCACTTAGATTCAAAAAATTTCTCTAGGATTTCTATAATTTGGTTGATGTGGCCCTAGACACTGTCTTCCTTCCTAAATGTGTTGAGGATTTTCAAATATTTCAATAGGAGGGATGGCATTATGAGCTTAATGATCCCTTTGAGGAGATATCCTTTAAAGGTATCATATAATTGTTATAGTGCTATAGAATTCCCCCTTCCATGATATTGAAGGTTGTCTTGTTGATGACCATGCTTGATACTCAAGTGATGATTCTACTCTATCTTTACATTTTTAAAAGTTTATTACCTCAAATTTCAGGTGTGGTTTTAAATGAAATGAAGGGGGCTTATTCAAAGCCTAATAATATACTTGGCAGAGTGTGTCAACAAGCAAGCTCCCTTGAAACCCTTTGTGAAATTGACATTAAGACTGCTTTTAAGGATCTAGTTAAATAGAAACGACATTGGTGGGAAATTCCAATTTACTTAATTCTTTTATGTACAAAAACTGATGGTTTCTTCTGGGTTAGTATTCAGATGTACAAAAACTAATGACAAGGGTCTGGGGTTTGATGCATATCCATTATTTCATAGAATTATTATTTAACAATGAATTTATTTAACAAATTTGATTCAATGTACATTGAATTTCTTATCTGCACCTAAATAGTTGTGGATTTTGGATCTGATCGAATTTTCAGTCTTTTTGGAGTTCGCTAGTCATTGGCCTATTGTATCTTTCAAGTGTTTTATACTAGCCTTCCATTCTAGATTATTCTATATCCAGAATATAGGTTTTTACATGTGCTCAGGATAATATTTTTTTCCATCTTTGAGAATTATAATATGAGGAATGAAACGTTATGTATTATTTTTCATTTTTCATTTCTTGCCTAGGTTTTTTATTTCTTGATATCATCTATAATAATGTTTAATGCCCTGTAGGCTCTCTTTCCTAATAATGCATATGGTGTTGACGGTGCTGGTGATCCCAAATTTATTCCCAAATTGACTTTCGAAGAATTCAAGGTCTGTTTTTTTTTGCAAAATTTTAATTTTAAAACATGTGATAATTTTTAATTCGAAGAATATATATTTGTGAACTTAGTAGCCTATTAGGGACCTAAGAGAAAGATGTGATAATATTTTATACTATAGTGCTATTTTATGAATAGTTAAAGTCTAGTTAACTTAGGATTACTGAGTGTGAATGGGATGATAAGAATAAACAGATGGTTCAATCAATCCAAGAATGATTGCTAGAAAAGAAACCCAATTTGAAGAATAGTTTACAAAGATTGTCTCCTTTTCATTTTAAAATTTATCATTAAACTTTGATCAATAATTCCACAAAAATGGCAAAAAGTTCTTTGGTAAAAGAAGCTAGTATGAGTTTTACTAAATGATAAATTACTCTCTTCCCATATAAACACAGAAAATATTTCAAAAACTATTTTATTTGAAATGTGATGTAATAATTAGAGTACAAGTCATTATTCCAATGCAGCCATCATATGACTTTTATAGTAAAAATAAAACTACCAATTAGTTCAAATTTTATGGTTTCAAAGAAACCTTTATAGATGTGGAAAGTTATCTTATTAAATTTAATTTATATTATTTATGCTCACTGATAAGTCTTCATTATCATGAGTTAATAATTAGTAAATAATATAGTTTTAGCCTTAACTCATGATAAATAGACTTATATTTGTGTTAAAGCATGAAAAGTGGTTTTCAGTTGATTAACGTGAATTTTTGGGTAATTATGTGATTTTATACGATTTTTACAGTCTTAGTTTTGAGATAAATGAAGAACAAGAAATAAAAATAAAAATATTGCAAAATGGGCGGATCCGCCGGCCGGCCAGGCCCGCAAGCGGGTCGGAAGCGCAGTCGGGGGGGGAGTAGCCGCGAGCAGGGGCTCGAGCGGCTTGCTTGGATCGATAGGGGCACGTGTGCGCCACTCCCCTTCCACGTCACCGGTGGTCAGCCGGCTGTGGGGCAAGGAAGGGTCGTACACGCGAGAGGACTTTGCCTAAAAAGCTAACTTTACTGTATATTCGCCTGAATAATCCGCCCACAACCGATGTGGGACTAAATCCACCTTGTAAGGGGCGGGCGACCGCCGCGGGTTCGAATCCTCCCAGAGTCAAAATTCATATATTTTTAACTGATTATCGCGACTTTCCTGCAGATCGCCGGTGAAGGATTAAGCAACCGGAATCGCTGGATCATCGGCGAAAATCTCGTCAACGCGATTTGCGGAGCATTGCTACTAAAATTTCTGAACGATTCGCGATTAAAGGATCGCAATCCATCGAGTAAATCATCTCCGATTGATCGACGAACAAGTTGTCATCGGGAAGAGGACGATCCGCCGGGAGACCAGTCGCCACCTCCTGAGAGCGTACCAGATGCGATGAAGAGCCTCCTCTTGCTGCGCGGACCTGAGGATGAAGCTCCCTAACACGCGCCTCACCTCCATCCAGCCCCTCTCCGTCGGGTGACAGCCGCCGGAGAGCCGCAAAGTCGCCGTTTTTCTGCTCCGCCGGGTGACAGCCGCCGGAGACGATTCGACGACCCACTTCATTGGTCTCTAGACTTCGCGAGAAGATCTAGAGATTGCCCACGTCGTCTTTGTCCAAGGAGAGCCTTCGAGGCCGTGGACACTGCACGACGAACCCTCCCGAACGCTCAGGATTCCGGTGCATCGCCGACGCGTCGCCGTCGCGACGCCGGAACTCTGTTTTCCTACTTTATCTAGAGATTGCCCACGTCGTCTTTGTCCAAGGAGAGCCTTCGAGGCCGTGGACACTGCACGACGACCCTCCCGAACGCTCAGGATTCCGGTGCATCGCCGACGCGTCGCCGTCGCGACGCCGGAACTTTGTTTTCCTACTTTATCTAGAGATTGCCCACGTCGTCTTTGTCCAAGGAGAGCCTTCGAGGCCGTGGACACTGCACGACGATCCTCCCGAACGCTCAGGATTCCGGTGCATCGCCGACGCATCGCCGTCGCGACGCCGGAACTCTGTTTTCCTGCTTTCAATTTAATTTACGCTTCATTTAGTGATACTTTGTTGATTTTAATTAACCAAACTATACTTCGTTCAATTACGATTCTTCCGGCTTTTACAGATCTTAATTTGATTAATTGAGTCGTCTGTAATCGCCTACGTAAGAATCGTCGGGCGGAACTCTGTTTCCGCTTGATTCGCGTTCGCCGGGCACTGACGTCATCCTGACATCCGCACCCTTATTTCCTTTTTTTTTGTGAATTTTAAATATATTTCCTTTTTATTTCCTAGTATAAAATTCCTAAGAAAATCGTACTCATTGAGAAAAATTCTGAATAATTACCAGATATTATATTACATCCCTGTGATCGACCTGGAAAATTACCGCTTTTTTTGGAATTTTTATTGAATTATAATTGATATATTTATTTAGAAATACTTCTAAATATCCGAAAATTTGTATTTTCTAGTTTTATAAATTTTATATTTGCGTGATTTAACATACAATGACTGAGTCACGTCACTCACCAACAACTAACCATTACTAATATTCAAATAAATATTCATTTAATTTATCATAAATGGGTTACATTTATTAGAAAAAAAATTTATAAGAGAGGACTAAAATGCAATGTAAATCAACTTAGTAGAATGATACAATGGTTTGTGACCTTTGAAGCACCATTGACTCCCCTCTTCCCCCCCCCCCCTTCTTGTCCCCCAAATAAATGTTTTATCCTTGAAAGCTCGATACAAAAGTGATGAAATTTTGGCTAAATTTGGGAAGCCTATATGATGGGTTTATTAACTAGATGATTTCATGTACATAAACTATGCTTTTTTTGTGGAAATTATTTATGCATTAATAGAATATGGTGATACTGAAAAATTGTCTAAGAATTATATGGAGCACTAGAAGGACATTTAGGGTATGATACCATAACACCTAGTAGAAGAATACTATTTTTTACTTCAATTAGAGAAGGAAGTAGAAGATCATGTACGAAGATGTAAATAGATCAAGTTAATAAAATGCAATGTCTAAACATTACTCTAGATAACAGTACCAATTCCAATTAAGCCTTGGGTTGACATTTAATTTCATATTGAGATTGCAATTTACATAGCATTCCAATTAGGCGATGTCTACAACTTCAAAAGATCTCTTTAGACATAGACAACTTGGACATTCACTTGATCTCATTTGGAAGTCTAAAAAATGGTAGTAGAAGTTGAACTAATTAAAAAATGGTAAAATAAAGTTCTAGCATTGCAATGATGATGCAACGATGATCTGTCAGAATCCTAAGCATTTGAGAGGATTGTTGTGCAGTATCCATTACCTTAAAAGCTCTCCTTAGACAAAGATGACATAGGCAATCTTTAGATCTTCTTACAAAGTCTAAAGATTGATAATTATAAATTATTAATTGCATTTATATTTGAATATCTTATATATAGATTGATAATATAATTTAATGTGTTACCAACTCATTATGATAATTATAATATTTTATCATTTATGTTCTAATGTATATTATTTTATTTATTTTATTTATATTATGAGACTAATCCTACTTGACTTTTATCAAGTTAAGTGGTGATTCTCTCACATTTTCTTATTAATTATTTGATTGTAAAGACTTAAGGTGAGTTCTTAATATGAGTTGAAAGTAATGGAAGAAGCCTAAGCTTTCAGCCTAATGAAAAATCTAAATCTTATGGAAAGAGCCAATCTAATATGTTTATAGGCCCAAGAGAGGGCATCACCTTGGGCTAACCCATTTAGATTTAAAAGGATTATCAAGAGATGTGATTTAGGCTACCCATCTTAGGGCATCTTAAAATGAGATTAAGAGAAAGATTAGACCGCCACCCTCATGAAATGATCTAAACTGTCCATGAAGAGAGTTGGTTATTAATTATAACCATCCATTGGAGGGGCCTAACTCTTGAGAGAATTAAGGCATTTCATCCCCCTCTTAAAGGGTGCTTTTTGGCTCTCTCTCTAGCAGTGGCTAGTCAAAGGAAACAAGAGAGAAATCAAGGCCTGGTTAATGACATTCTCATGCCCAAGATCATCATGGAGAAGTGATTACTTAGAGCTCATCAAGAACATCATAGATTGAGCATCATTCGGCCTAAGATTGACACACAATGTGGTCTGTTCAATATCTAGATTTGGGGTGTCTTTGTAATCCTCTTCATGGATAGATTAACTTTTAATTCAAACTAAGTTTACTATTTATTTTATTATTTCATTGTGTTAGATCTATTCTCTCTCTTTAACCCTATTTTTCATGACTCTTGTTTTCACCCTTTTACATTTAGTTCTACCCTTCACAATTGTAAATATATGTATATATAAAATAAAATATGTAGAATTCTTACTCTTATTACCCACGTTCTCTGAGGATAGACCCTTACTTATCCTAAATAAAAGAGTAAGGCTTTATAAATATTATTTGTATGAACTTATTTGTATCACAACGACATATTTAACCTCTAAATCTAGTTCACTAGAGATCAATAAAATAGCTCGTCGAATCGTCTCTAGCGATTGTCACTCGACGAAGATGAGCTGAATGGAAGTGGCATGTGTCTTAGAGAGCTTCATCCTCAACTCTATGTAGCAAGAGGAGGCTCTTCATTACATCTAGTATACTCTCAAGAGGTGGCGACTCGTCTCACAGTAGATCATTCTCTTCCTAATGACAACTTATTCCTCGATCAATTAGAAATGATTTACTCAATGGATTCACAAAACTTTTATTTCAAATTATTTAGAAATTTTAGTAACGATGCTTTGCAAATCACGTTGTCAAGATTTTCTCTAATGATTGAATAATTATGATAACTTAATCATTCATCGATGATTTGTAGGAAAGTTGTGATTTAATCATATAAAAATATGAGTTTTAACTCTAGTAGGATTTGAACACTTACTAATCACTCGCTTACATGAGAGAGTGAAATAAATATACAAATACTCTTATAAAGTGACATCATTAAGATACTTCCTTGTAATAAATAAGGGGTATTTGAGGTACAAAAATCATAAAATTATTGAGGGAAGGTGTGACCCGAGTTAAGTCTCACATCCGTTATACGTAGAATTTTAGGATAAATATATAGTAATATAAGATTTGAGAATCAATAAGTCCCTTTCTCACATGTGTACGACCACTCTTTATCCCATGCTCAATTGCCCATTAGTGACATGCAAAGAGAGTGATGCATACATGCCCCTATCAGTCCATAGCTATTCGAACCCCTACTCGTGGCTCCACCCTAACTACACTTCCAACCCACTTGCAGGGTTTGTTGGTTGGCAAGTTCATCCCTTTTTCTATCTTTTTATTTTATTTTATTTTTTCTTTATTTATCTCAAAAATAAGATTATAAAAACTATATTAATTCACATAAAATCACATTAACCAACTAAAAACTACTTTTCACAATTTAACATAAATATAAGTCTATTTATCATGAGTTAAGGATAAAACTATATTATTTATTAATTATTAACTCATGATAATGAAGACTTATCACACCCCTCAAATTGAATTATTGCTAGTTCCTTTGTAATGAAATTATGAAAATTAATAAAAATTTAAAATTTCAAACATCATATTTCAATGTATAAAAATATAATTAGAAATGATAAACCTCTAGACACTTTGAACTCTTATATCAAATATTTAAGAATGATATCAAGCACTTAAATGTTTAAACACTCCTTGGAATAATAATTTAGACTTTATTTCTTCTATTCACATTTTTATCACTTCTTCACTCATAGATATAATTCACAAGATGTTTCAATTATCATTATTCATCCCAGAATAATATTGATCCTATATTTTTTTTCCATAGCTTGATTTTTGAAGTTTGTATTATGTTTCTTCTAAATTTTTTTTATATATAGTAGATAAGTAGATTTTCTTGTAGACAAATTTCGATAATAAGAATGATGTCTCACACCCTTCATGTGTACTCTTCATTTTTATGGCTTTTACATTATTTGTTTACTTTATAATAAGTGTTTTTTTATAGAAAATTTTTGAGAATAAGAATGATGTCTCACATCCTCTATGTGTACTCTTTGTTTTCAAATTTTTCACATTACTCTTTTTTTGAAAATAAATTCTAAAATAAATTATTTCTCTTGACTAGCCCTATAGATCAAGGTGTAAAAATCTCTATTAAACTGAAATGATCAATCAAATTTTCACATCAAGTAAATATTATCCACTAAGATCATGAAGTAAAAATCTATAAAATCAAATCCATATTATCTATTATGTATCCAAGGAGTATTTCAATATTTTATGCTACTAAATTATTCTTTTAACTCAATAATAATCATCCTAATATCTTTTGATATCAATCAATTTAATTCATTTAATTTTCGTGCATGCAATATGATGTAATTTTTTTTTAAATTAGATAGTTTTGATAGTTCTGCTTTTTGTTTTCAGTTCTATTTTTAGCAGCAATGAATTTGTCAAAAATAAATCAAAACTATCCTCTTTATAGATATAATTTTGAATTCAACAAAATATTTCTAGGGGATTGAAATGTGAGAAAAGGGTCTTTAGAATTTTAATTTTTTGGGTTTTTTTGAAAATCTATAAATTATTTTTTGCTATTCCTAACAAAACACTAGAAAACAAATGCTATAGTTTTTCTGAATTTTATTTTTTTTCTAGTTGCTTTTATAAGTGATCATGAAAAAAAATGCAAGAAAAATGTTCTTAATCATCCTACAACATAAATTGAGACTTAATACTTAACCTCACAACTTAAAAATGGCATTGTCCTCAATGACATAGAAAAATCAGAACAAAATATGTAGAAAATATCATTTTCAAGTGAACCATGTATAAATGCAAAGTTAAACACTAAAAATGTTGTCATAAATGATAAAGCTCAAAAAGACATCACCTAAGCCTCATTTTTAATTTTCCACTTCATCTTACACTCCTGCATTTTTTTCTAAGGAAGAAAAAAAAAGAAAAAACATAAGTACAGAAATAAATACTACGAAATTCTAAAAAGAAAAAACTTAAGAAAAAATAGAATGAAATAAAAACCATGGGTTGCCTCCCATGCAGCACTAAAATTAATGTCTCTAGCTGAACACATTAATCTTACTCTTAAATTTTTTTTAATAATATATTTTTTCTGCAAGGCATTCATAATCTATGTAATGGTTAAGCCACTATCTATTTACCTTAAAGTTATGATCACTTTTAGGATCTTTAACACCCCCATGATCATATGTCTCTTCCACCACATGAGGTCCTATCTATTTTTCTTTTAATTTTTTTGGGAATAATTTCAGCCTAGAACTATATAACCACACTTTTTGGCCAACATCAATTTTTTTTTGCAAATGTATTTATCATGAAAGGTTTTAGTTTTTTCTTTATATTATTCTATGATTTTCATAAGCTTCATTCCTCAACTCCTCTAATTTATGTAGCTGAAAAATTCTATGTTCACTAGTTGATTTTTCATCCATACATAATTTTGTTATAGCCCATAATGTTTTATGTTTTATTTCTACAAGAAGATGACATGATTTTCCAAAAATGAGACAAAATGGGGATATACCTATGGAATTTTTATAAGTTGTTCTATAAGCCCATAATACATCTTGTAATTTCATTGGCCAGGTTTTTTATCTGGTCTAACTATTTTTCTCAAAATTCTCTAAAGTTTTCTATTTGCTACTTCAACTTGCCCATTTGTTTGGGGATGATATGAAGTGGCTATTCTATGGTGTACTTCATTCTTTTTCAATAGTTTCCTTAAATATTTATGTAAATTGTGTTCTTCCATCACTAATAATCACTCTAGGATATTCAAATATCAAATTTTGAATTTTAAATATTACTTGGGTCTTTTCATGAAAAATTATTCTTTTAATTAGGATTATAAGAATTAGAAGAAAACTCCCTATTTCTATTTGAACGTGGGCTACTTGTACTTGTTTTTACATAAGCTGAAATAATTTATCTAAATTATAGTATTGAAAATTAGAATGATCATTTTCACCATATGTAGGACAAGTATTATTTGAATTAAATTGAGAGTTTGGAGGCTTTCTAATATTATCAATAAAGAAATCAAGTTTTTCTAAACTTTGATTAATCTAAATAACATCATTTCTTAAATTAAAATAATCTTGATGATGTAATTCATAAATCCTCTCTTCTTATCCGTATTATATAACTCAAAAGAGGCTTGATCTCTAGAATTTTCACTTAAATTCTCGTAAAGGCTATAAATCTCACGAAGGATTTTCTTTATAAAAACTACTTCACATATAGAAGCAACTATATTTTATGTTATTTTAATAATCCATCATAAAAAAGAAATTTAATATTTTGAGTTACTACTTGGGTATAATATTGAATTTTCCATATATGTTTTCTCATATTTTGAGTTTTTTTAAGAGATAAATTTTTGAAGAAAGACCTATTTTATATCTTTTCAATTAGTTAATTCTCTATCTCATGCGAATAGCTAATAACTAACCTTGTCTCTAAGTGTATGAGAAAATAATTTCATCTTAATAACTTCTCGTATAACTTGAGAGAGATTAACTAAATCACAAACCACATGAATTTTTTTTAAATGTTGAGGAAATTCCTTTAAAGGTAATCTATGAAAATTAGAGAGCATTTAGAAAGTTTTTGAATTTATTTCGAATTTAACTATAGGTTCTAATGGGAGTCTAATTTTAGATGCTCATTGAAATGAATTAGATATATAATGATTTTTCATGGCCATAAGGTTGTTCTCAATTTGACCTAACTTCCTTTAGGATCCATCAAAATTAATTTTTCTTTCAAAATTTTAGTTTTAGATGAAATAGTGAAAGAATTTTTTAACCTTGGGTGTAAGGATCTTCTATTACATATAAAAATTAATAAATTCCAGAACTGTTTTTAATAACTATTGCCCTCCTTTAGTCTGCTTCAATCCTTGTCTTGCTACTTTTCATTCTCTTTTTTCTTTTTTTTAATTTTTCTACAAGAAAAAAAAACAAGAGTGAAATATTTTTAGTATACTCTAAGAGAATACTAATCACATAAACTTATATAATACATCCCAAACAATATCATCAAAATTTGATGTGACTTTTCTTTTGTTATATAATAAATCACATAAATTTAAAATTTATAAAACTAGAAAATACTAATTTTTGAATTTTTAAAAATATTTAAAAATAAATAAACAAATTATAATTCAATAAAAGGTTCTAAAAAATAGTGAGAAATTTCTAAGTTGAGCACAAGGATTAAGTTATGATTTTTAGAGTAAATAATGACTACAAAATATATTTAAAAATTAACTAAAAAGAGAAATAAGGGTGTAGATGTCAAGATGACATTAGTGCCTTGTGTAATACGATTTGGGTGAAAATAAGGTTCAACCCATTAATTCTTACATAAGCGATTACAAACAATTTAGTAGGTTAAATTAAGATTTTTTAAAAATCAAAAGAATCATAATTGAATGAAGAAGATATTAAAAACTTTAAATCATAAAAAATATTATTAAATTAAGTGAAAATTAAGTTTAAAGTAGAGAAGACTGAGTTCCAACCTCGCGATAACAATTGCTGAAATTTTGTATGTTCAAGAGGATCATCAACCAATGTCTATGGCCCCAAAAAAATCTCCTTGGACATAGATGACCTAGGCATTCACTAGATCTTCTTTCAAAGTTCAAAAAATGATAATAAAAGTTAAATTAGTGAAAAATGATAAAATAGAGTTCTAATGTCATAATAGTGATACGTCAACAATGGATCGAAATCCTGAGCTTTAGAAGGATTGTTGTGCAATGTTTATAATCTGAAAGGCTCTCCTTAGATAAGGACAACATGAACAATTTCTTAATCTTCTTACAAAATCTAGAAATCAATGAAGTGAGTCATTGAATCATCTTTAATGGGTGTCACCCAATGGAGCAAAAAAATGATGATTTTATAGCTCTCCAGCAGCTATCATTCAATGAAGATGAGTTGGATGAAGGTGCAACGTGTTTTAGGGAGCTTCACCTTGAAGTCCACACAACAAGAGGAGGCTCTTCTAAATATTTGGTATGCTCTCAAGAGGTGATGACTCATTTGCTAACAAATCATCTTCTTCTCAATGACGGCTTATTTGTTGATCAATCATAGATAATTTACTCATTGAATTTGTGATCTTTTTATCTAAAATCATTCAAAAATTTTAGTAACAATACTCCATAAATTTCATTAATAAGATTTTCGCTAATGATTGAGTAATTTTGACAACTTAATCTTTTACCAATAATTTGTAAGAAAATCATGATTTAATTAGATAAAAATATGAGTTTTGACCATAATAAGATTCAAACCCTCGTTGGTCACCCACTTATATAAGAAAGTAAAATAAGTATGCAAATATTCTTATAAAGTGACATTATATAAGTATATACTTGTAATAAGTAAGAGGTAATTTAGGTATTAAAAATCATAAATTTTTTTAGAGAAGTCGTGACTACCAACTTAGTCCTACATCAATTATATATTGAATTTTAAAATGAATATATAGTAATACGAGATTTAGTAATCAATGTGTCTTATTTTCACATGTACAACTACTCTTTACCCCACACCCAATTAGTCACTAGTGATGTAAAAGGAAAGTGATACACAAGTGTCTTATACTAGTTTATCTTTAGCCACTTGAGCCTTTACTCACGACTCTTCTCTACTATGTTTCTAACTTACTTGTGGGCCCAATTGGCCAGCAAGTTCCTTTATTTTTCTACCTTTTTATTTTATTTTATTTTTCTTAATTTATCTCAAAAAAATGATTATAAAATTTATATAAATTTATATAAAATCACATAATTAACCAAAAATTCAGATTAACTAACTAAAAATCATTTTTCATAATTTAGCACAAATATAAGTCTATTTATCATGATTTAAAGCTAAAATATTATTATTAATTAATTATTAACTCATGATAATGAAGATTTATCAATAGGCCAATGTTTAAGGTTAAATAGGTTGCTATAGTTCTACTGTTAAAGAGAGAACAAGTGAGAGAAACATAACATGAGCCATGCTTGTGGTCACAAAACCTTCTTGACTTTAAAGAACCCGCCCTTCTCCTCATTTGCCTTGGCCACATCATCAATAGATGCCACAGCTACCACAACTCCTTTATCTTTCACTACCTCAATGGCATCTGCAAACTCCCTAAAGTGCTTCATGCTGCAAGGTGAGACATCTAGTGAGATCCTAGTTCCCAAGGCAATGCCATTCCCTAGTTGGAGCCTAACTTACCTAGTTGACAAGATTTCTTCATGCCTAATCTGCCTCTCCTCCTCTGTGATGCCCAGCAAGTGCCTCATAAGACTGAAAACTCAAAGCATAATGTAATCATCATTAGACAAGCTGTGCATTTGATGCATGCAATAGAAAGATTTGAGAAGATAATGGCACTAATACTCATTGCTTCCCATGACAATTGCTGTCCACATGTGTAGAAATATGAGATTTTCAACCTACAAAACCAAAGATCACAACCACACCTAGATGGGCTGCTCATGTGATTTATCACATGGTTTAAACAGCTCGGTTTCTGGGCGATTATCATCCATTACTTTTCCGTCTATCTGAATCATATGATGTAGCCTACTATGTCACCTGAGAACTCATAACTAGTAGTGGCAAAGGGTTCTGTGTTTCTCAAGATAGGAGGACGACTCCAGTTATGAGATTGGCTGTTCATGCGATTTATCACATGGTTTAAGCAGCTCGGTTTCTAGGCGATTATCATCCAATAGTTTTCCGTCCATCTAAATCATATGATGTAGCCTATTACTCACTTGATAACTCATAACTGGCAGTGCAAAGGGTTTTGTGTTTTGCCTCTTATGAGATGCTTTCCCCTCTTGTTTAAACAATCTTGAGACTTTAAAGCCAGATAGGTGATAACTAAAGACTTCCATCAAGTGTGTGCAGAAGAAACTATCACCTGCTATAACCCTTGGCCTTAGGTAGCTGATATGGATCCACATCTCCAATGGCCTTGATGATTGCCTTGGTGAGAGTATTGTCATCCAGCTCTAGCTCACGGAGAAAATTTGCAGTTGCATCGTACACATCAACTGTCTTTAACAAGTTTAGATCACGTGAGGACATATCTGAGAAAACTCCTACAAAAAAAAAAACAATGGGAAATGAGGGGAAGATAACCTAATAAATTGAGTAAAGTAGAAAAGAAATTCATTTGCTTGCAAAGGAAAATGGCAATCACATACCAGAGTCAGTGTCAAGAGTAGAATAAGTGCTGTATGCACCCCCACTAACTTGGATACGATCCCACAACTAGGTGTTGTCAATGTACTTTGAAATGACATATGAATTGCCGTGGAGCTGATATCCAGCCTCATAAATGTTGGCAGCTTTTCCAACATAATTAACCTGAAAGTGCAGGAGGAAAAACATATCATATCTAATAAATTTTATCATGGGCACCGCTGAGATTTCGAAATGAATGGAACCTAAGTGGGAACAACGATGGCTTCCTTCATGGGTGAAAGAAGAGAACTCCAGGTGGTAGTCCCAGGGGATGGTACGCTTGGAATGGCATCAATGAACTCAGCAAGGTATTTGCTTGACTCTGTAAGTATCTTCCCATCTGCTGTCATATTGACTATGCAACCTTCCCTCGAGAGAAGACAACTACGTATCGCATCCAGTGAAGAAGAAATTGCGGGCCATTCTTTATCAACCCTCTTCTCAAGGTCTCGTAAGAACTCTAAATAACTAGGCAAATAAGAGGGGAAACATGGGGAAACATCATAAGCATCATTTCCAAGAAAATGATAGCCACATGCCAAGAAAATGGCTTTTCATTTCACCAACTAATCATCTTCTCAGATGTATGATCTCTAAGATAAAATGATTTAAAATAAATCACTTAATTTCATTAAAATATCAGTGAATACACTATTCTTTGCGGATTATACTTCTAAAGTCAGTCTACCTCTGCAGAGGGTAAGTCATAGCTCAAGGTTTCTCAACCCGAATGGACACATTTACAAATAGTGGTAGACAAATAATAAATTGATAAACAAAAGGAAGTATAGAGAGTTCTACAGCATGAGAGTACAGCAGCCTATATCTCGGCATATGTCAACATCCAATATGCCAAGCTTTTGTCTCAGAACAACTGTTGTGGAGGAAAATATCTTCTTTGTGTTACAAAACTATAATCAAAGGGAAACTAGCACCATTACACATGCATAGACATGATTGTAAAACCCAAGCAAAGATATAAGCTAACCTAATTTCACCCAGCTGCTCAGATATCCATCTCGCAGCATTCAACTTTGCATCCATCCTTGTAGCTGCAATTGCATCACCACTACCTCTTAGACAACTCTACAAATCCAAAAATTAGTTCTTGTAAGATATAATAGAAGTTGAGAAAGCTTCTGACTACCCAAAAGTATGTTAGAGATTACCTCCATTCCTGCTTTACTTTGGGAAACTAATTGCTCGAAACGCTGTTGGTCTGTGAACTGAACATCCTGTAGGATACATCTGATCTGCAAGATCCAAACAATACTGACATTTTAAGAAGATGGAAACTGTACAGTGGTGGTTTACATTCAAAATCAAAAGAGCATAAAATGACGAAACAAGTCAACACAGTTAATCATATCTTTAATTGAACTAAATTGAAAAGGATAGAGGTAAAACAACAGAGTCAGAAAATAATGGCCCAAAATCACTAGCACCAGATGCCTTCAAGAATCATCAAGCAATTTAACCCTTTCTAGATCATGAAAGTCCTACACATATTAGTGAGCAGGATCCACCACATATGATAGATAATAGTTCTTGTCATCTAGCAGCTGCCGGATGTCTATCTTGACAATAGTTTCCAGACCCACCTAGACAGAAACCTACCCAATTGTCCACAAATGATAGAAAAGGTCCTAAGAAGTGAAGCTTTTCAACAAATGATTTTTAACCTGAGCATCACAGCTTTTAGAGTAAACAGAAAAGATGGATCTTTTACAGTCCAAAGAGTTACACACGAAAAGTTAGACACATGAAAAGTCTCAACATGGGCATTTGGGCTGGCCAAATGAAATTTTATATTGATGTTTAAAGGATGGGCATCTCTTATTTTTGCAAATCATGAGAATGAAAACATCATTTTATAGATTGACAGGTATTTTAATTTACTTGTTAATCTGGAAAAGATAATCCCATAGGTTTGTTGCTATAGAAACGCCTAATTAGGTAAACTTCCTCAAGGTAAATTTATCAAGAGTAGACACCATGAAAGGGTATCGACTATGTTTCGATTGCTTAAATGAAATAATGTTCTCCATTTCTTCTATGAGTTCAAAATGTGGCAGGAAGATTTTAATTGAAATTTATCAAAACAAACCCATACTTGAAAAGTAGTTTCATAACTGCCATTTGTTTGAGGTCTCAGTAGGTGCTACAGCTACAAGTCTACGAACACCTTACAACATATTGTTTATTCCATTTTCTACACTTGTTAGGAGAATTAGCACACATTCTTATCAAAACAAGGTTATTTTCCTACAGAATGTTGAATGCATCCAAAGTGTTTTGAGGTGAAGCTCTCCTAATAGCAGCACATCTGATAAATCATCTTCCCACTAGAACCCTATATTTCCAAAGTCCTATGGAGAAGTTAGTTTCGTTTTCCCC
Source organism: Spirodela intermedia (assembly GCA_902729315.2). Lineage (NCBI taxonomy): Eukaryota > Viridiplantae > Streptophyta > Magnoliopsida > Alismatales > Araceae > Spirodela > Spirodela intermedia. Next base: position 4,643,745 of record LR746271.1, read on the forward strand.
CAAAATCATCTTCATTCCTCATTAAAGCCTCACATATTTGGGTATGTTTCATTTATCTAAGATCTCTCAAATGTGTTCATTACATATTCAACAACTCAAAAGGGTTATTGCTGTTATCATCCACTCACTTGAAAATTCTTTACAACTATGAATATTACCTTTCATAAATCTGAGTTTTATTTCCAAAAATATTCTCTAGAAATGTCTCTGTCATTTCCACCTTTAAGTGATCTCACTACATATGGAGTTTCTCCTCCTCTAGATAAAATCATTCTACTAAGTCATATATTTAATTAGAGTTCACCTTTACTTGGTCTCTTCTTGAAAATCTCAGATTTGGTCAAGTTTATTCTAGGACATGATACCTCCAAATTCTAGATCAACCTAAGAACCCAAACTTGTCTTAACCATATCTTTTTCTACAGAAAATACTAAGAGTGGCCAGTTCAATGACCTTTCTATTGCCCTTGAAAAACCCTCATAGGACTATACAAAACACCTATTATACCCTTCAACCAACTTTATTTCCTAACATAGCATTTCTCTCATTTATAGAACCTTGCTACCATGGATGGTATTACTATTCCAATTAATGTTTCAGAAGCTCTCTCCAAGAAAGAGTGGAACAAATCATAAATGATGAAATGGGTGATCTTAAGAAAAACAACATATGGGAACTTGTAAAATTGGATGTAAGTGAGTCTACTCTATAAAATGTAAAGCTGATGGATCAATAGAAAGGTACAAAGGCATACTTGTAGCTAAAGGATATGCACGAGTTTATGGAATAGACTACCATGAAACATTTTCTCATATGGCAAATATGAACATAATCAAAATTATTCTATCTTTGGTAGTTATTTTAGTTGGGATATCTAATAATATAATGTAAAGAATGCCTTTCTTCATGGGAATCTTACTGCTGAAGTGTATATGTATCATCCACCTAGTTATGAAGGACAATTATCACCTAACATTGTTTGCAGACTCAAGAAGTTGTTCTATGGATTGAAACAATCTCATGTGCATGGTTTAGGAGATTTTTTGCAGTCATACAGAAATTTGGTTATTGTCCTAGCAATGCTGATTATTCTTTATTTTTTAAACATATTTCACTACGGGGAGTTACTATACTTTTGGTTTATGTTGTTGATATCACAATTACAAGAAGTGATGCCATTGAACAAGAAAATTTGAGCAAATATCTTGCCATAGAGTTTGACATCAAAACGTTGGGTCGTCTTAAATATTTTATGGGCATTGAGGTGGCCCATTCTTCTAAGAGTATCTTCATTTCTCAATGAAAGTATATAGTAGTAAAGGATATTGAAAAGTTTACATGTAAATCAGCCAGCACTCCTCTTGATCCTAGCCACAAACTTTGTTTTGGCAAAGGGGAGAACTTATTGATCAAGAGATGTATCAACATCTCATTGGATAGTTAATATATCTCATACACACTATAGTTGACATTTCTTATGTAGTTAGCCTCCTAAGTCAATTCATGCGTCAACTAAATGAATTTCATCTTCATGCCACTTATCGGGTGCTACACTACTTGAAGGTAACTCTTGAAAAGGTATTTTCTTCAAATATGGTGGTAACATATCAACTGAGATAAATATAGATGCCAACTATGCTGGTTTTACCTTAGATCACCAATCAACTTTGAGTCTTCTGATGTTTCTAGGAGGAATTTAGTTACTTGGTGCAGCAAGAAACAAAATGTTGTTGCTCATTCAAGTGCAGAATTAGAATTCAAAGCACTTGTGCATCAAATATGTGAACTGCTTTGGGTGAAGATTTTACTCATTGACCTAAAGATTCCTCTTTTAGGTTCTATGAAGCTCTAATGTGAGAATAAATATGCAACCAACCTTGTGTATAATCCGATCCAACATGATCGCAAAAAGTATTTAGAGATCAATCGTCATCTTATTAAGGAAAAATTTGAGTTTACAATAATTTTTATTTCCTACATCTCCACTCAACATCAATTGACTGATTTACTGTTGATGGGTGTCTTTAGCACTCAACTACAACAAATGGTCCAAACTAGGAATGGATGATATCCACTCACCAACTTGAGGGGGAGTATTGAAATATTGTATTTGGCTGAGGGAGAGTATATCACATGCTTCACTTAACGAAATATGTGTATATCACATATTGTATTTGGTGTAAGGTTCTGTGTCTAGAACCTTCCCCATAGGTCTGTTACAAAAAATAGATCTCTTATCATGAAGTATAATATTTAGAAAACGATTTTCTTCCCTCATATTTGATAGAAGTTATGTTTTTCCTCCCTTCCATGAGAAGGTCTCTTGTTCACTCAAGACAAAAGAAACTGAAAGAAAATCCACAGTAATTATATAGATTTCATTAATTACATCAATAACTTGCAATAAGAAATTTAGTAATGATAAAGGAAAGAATTTAGTCCCAATAGAACCCAACAAAGGAAACTTCAGTTCAAGCACTCTCTACATCATGAACTTTGACTTTTCTACTTCAGAAAGTTTCCAAACTAGCCAACCAACATGCACAGAAATCCAGCATCCAAAATAACCAGGTGCCTAGATTCAACAGCAATGACAAAATATTAATGCCACCTTCAAACCCCATAGATCATTCCCTATCCTGTAACACCGTTCTACCCTCAAACATGCCTAAAAATTGGCAAACATTCTCTACTCACAATAGAGAAATTTCCTGAAAATAGAAATTAATGAGCAACCTCTGAAAAATCAATTAAGTAATTCACAATAAAGGAATGCTACAAGAAAATTATTAACAGCAAGTGTGATGAGGACATCGGGGTCAACCACGCAACAGTCAAGGTCTATACTATAAAAAAGCACATGGCTGGAGTTCGTGAATAAAATAAGAAGGATTTATTTTGCTACTCATTGGGTCCAAGTTTATGTTTGACTATTTCAGGTGTTTCTAGAGTTTTATAGTTAATCAAAGACCTGTGTGGATCCTAACCATTTTCACTATTTTTAAGGCCAAAATTTCAAACAATTAATTATGAGAACAGTTGGCATCTCGAGGACAGATTTAAGAGAGCCCTTTAAAGGCCTCATGTAACTCCTATAATTCAGAGGCTGAACTTGGTATTAAAAAAACAATCTTTTGAATGAAAATTTCATTCCTAGCTCTTTCTCCATGAGGAACCGCTCAGTTAATTTGCTATCAAACATCTTTTAGCACTGGTTTATACTTGTCTCTAAGTTCCATCTAGCCCTGCCTCCAAATCCCTTATTCTAGTCCAACCTTCACACATCTTAAACGATCACCTTTCTTGGAGAAAGTTTCCATGCTTCCTAGGATTAAAGTGTGGTTTTGAAACCAAGGCACCTAGCTGGAAACATAAACCTAGTGTAACTACTCAAAGAAGACATTTATTTAGGTGACGAATGTTCAGTTAAATTGACATTTCCTAGCTTTTGTGATTCTCCTATTTCCTGGCATGGGTACAGTTTGACAATCTAGACCTCGTCTGCCAGCATTAAAATAACTAATACTCATTACACCCCAACTACAATCAGCACCCCCTTGTGGTCTTTCCTCTAGCCACCCTTACAAAAAGTTTTCTTCCCATGTTCGGTAAGTGCCAGAGCTACTTGAGGAAATAAATTTCCAATGACCCAGATGTCTTAACCAAATTTTCTCCATCTTTGACATTGTTTCCATTATTCTGTGCAATCTTGCACGCCCTTGATACTAGAGAAGCCAAATGATTTTCAAAGGCCAATGAACTAGAGACAAATATAACAATAATATGTAATCGCATCCTATATATTATTCTATATTCCATAGATCTATAACAAATCAATGATTCGAATCATCTAAAAACACTGAATAAAAGATACCAAGCCATCCTTATTTAATCTATGCTTTTGAAGAGGGAATAACTTAAATGTAACAGGTCTTGGAGACCACTCTGAAAAAGAGCCAAAAAATAATAACAAACATTTGACTGGAAAACTACGACCAACATTAAATTTGATCAGTTTACCAGGAAAAATCAAAGCGACTTATTCCATAAAAGAAATGATTCTAGATCATAAAAGATCATTTAGAACGATTTTTTGGGTTTCTGCGGTTTTCCACTAATCTTTTCCTTACTACCACTCGTTTATCCTCATATTATGACACCAGGTTCCTACACCTATCTTGGTGTTTACAAGATAAACAACTGTGACAAAGATCATTTAGACAGTCATTACACACTAGAGATATGAAATTCATTCCTGTACTTTATAAAGTTAAAAAAAACCTGACAATAATAGAGAACAATATTAATAATTGTAACTAATACTAGGCTAAATAGATCCTCCACCCGTTCCCCCATCGCTTTACCATGGACAATGACATGAAAGCATGGATCTGCTTTCTCTCTCACAGATGATGTGAAAGGGTAAATTGATATGCCCCCAGTCTTTCTTCCAACAAGCTGGTTCAGCTGAACGAAGTCAAGATCTCTTGTTCCCATTTCAAGCAAAGATTGACTGGAAAACACCATTAAGCATCAAGCATTAAGTACAATGATATTTTGAGTACAAGATCAAAATTAATAGAATGATATTTTGAGAGTACAATGCAAATGGAAAACACTTGGAGTTTAACTCTTCTCGGAAAATAGTAGCATTAACTGAAACATTTCTCACCAAAATAATGGTATCAGTTGAAGAAGATCTTGCCTTAAATGGCACAAATCAAATACAACCTCTAAGTATAAAACATCATTTGTAAAAAGATCATGTTGCAAAACTTTCACTCCATTGACTTCTGCAATTTGGAGTCACCAAAAATGTGACAGCATGTTAATAACCCTAGTCAGAATCAAATCCTTGGTAATAGGAATGCATAAGCACGAGAAAGGAACTAAAAGTATTTATAACATCAACTCCAAAATCGTGACAATAAGTTCTGCATTATCATCTCCTATTTTCTCAAGAAGAGATGGACAAACATTTATTTACAATCATATCTTCAAGCACTAAGGTTGGAACCAGCAACTTTATTTTAGCTCAGTCGGAATTTGTACAAGTTTCCTGGGGATATCATCAAGAGAAAGATTGGGAACACATTTCAAAGCCTCTGGTGGGTCTGGTGTTTCCTGCCTCAAACGCAGCTCTCGAGTACCACATACAAGCTCCACAAGATCCTCTTGTGTCATACTTGATTTCACCTTTTCAAGGATTTGTCTTTCAACTGCCTTATCTTGAGATTCTTTATTAGGATCAGGCTGAGAAAGAAAAACATCTAAGAAGCATACAAACCAAACTGAGATGTTTATTCTTAAATTATTCATGAGTCTATATACCTGCATTTCAATTGTAACACAATGAGCGTTATTAAGGATCAATTTCTCTATTAATGGACAAAAGACAGCCTTAGAACCTTCTGCAACTATCTAGGCTTTCAAAGACTATAAGGGCTTCTCATATTTTAAAGGTTCAAAAGGATCCTTGTCATACATCCAATTTGCCTACAAAAAAAAATAACAAGATGAAATTTGAAGTAGAAGAATACGATTTATATTGCACATCATGCCTAAAGAGAATTTCTTACAATGGAACGAAGCATCAAAGATAGGCCTCGGGGGAATGACCCTGTATTATTTTCCAAATCTACAGCTTCAGAACCAAACCCTTCTGCTGCTAAATTTTTCAGTGTGCTCATGATTAGTTCCTCTACTTTTTGAACGTCATCCTCAGATACACCTTTCAACCTAGTGCTGAACTGAGGTTGAAGTAATTCATCTTCCACTCCATTGCCAACAATTGCATCTCTTAGTCTACTTTCAAGTAAGATCCTTCTAAGTGGAGAAGCTGGTGTTCCCAATAAAAGGTGATCCAGAAAGCAGAGTGCGAGTTCAGTTTCCAAATCTAATGTCTTAGTAGATAGCACCCAACTCAGGTAGACCATGTGTTTTTTTTATTGTCATCACCATCACTAACAGGATATTTCACTATTACCCTTACTGGCGTTAAAAAGAGCTTTTGAGGTTCAATTCTCGACTCATTAGAAACAGGGCTCTTATCATACTGATCAAGATAGGCTGCATAAGATAGAAAAAATATCAAGGCCGTCATTAGCTGCCAAAAATCTGTACATCAATCAATAAATGCTAGTGAGATAACTCCCATTACTAAGTATTCTACTGCCACAATTCTGGCATGGATTAAATTTATTTATTATCATCCAATAAATGCTCATCTAAGCATTAGAATATTCCCTTGCAATATAAGAATATTGTAGACACAAAACATCAGGATGATAGTACATGGAGAACACACCAACAAGTTAATCCTGGTTTTTTAGGACACTTCATGGCCTCTTGATCTGCTTTTCGTTTTCAGAATATGAAAATAAATGAATTGATACCTATAACTCAATATTTTCTCGTTATCAAAACATGCTCCATTTACAGAAAAAAATTGCGCTCATCATATAACTAATTTTGTGCCCACTAGCATAACTTTCATCTTCTAGATTTAAGGATGTTCCTATAGGACTCAATAAAATCTCTCTTCGGCTTTATCAAATTCAGTGGAGTGGTACACAGAGTGCCATCAATAAAAAGTGATTCTATATGTTTATCAATTTGTGTGTTAACCATCACAGAGAACTGACGTTAAACAAAGCCAAGATCAGTTCCTCCAGTTCGTATAAAGACAACCTAGAATATGAGAGATTGTATGAATCAAAGGAAAGCATTCGATTATATGAATCAACAAACCGATAGGACATACCACTCAAAATGCGAAAACATTCATTCGAATCATCATCTCCATAGAACCATATCTTTGCATTGCTTGGGTGGTAATATTTATGAGTCCTATACGACAGCAAAAGTTTTTGAGAGTGAGTAACCTTAGAATTCAACTTGGACATCATAATTTAGGCATCTGGAAATTTGCTTCAGGTCAGATCTAGTTAGTAAGATACATAAACCCGTGGAACCATTTAAACTCCTCAATCAGAAGTCATTTTCAAGTTGCAACTATAAAGTATTGATTAGCGGGAGTAAAATCACATATATCAGCAAACATTCAGCTACATTTCGACGGAGTGAGCAATAAACTCTTGAAACCAAATTTCTTCTAGTTGTCATGAGTAGCTCTGATTGTGAACATTTCTAGTTCCCAAACAATCAAACAACAATGTTGTACAGATATGCTAATTCAGCAAGCTCAAACAAACATCACCTGATGAGAAGAGAAAAAATAGAAGCAAGATTAAGAGAGTTGAGAGATTGATTAAGCTTCGTGCTCTCAAATGTCTTGGAAGTGAATTAAAAATGAAATGACCCAGGACAGGGTACGAATCTTGATTTAGGAAACCAATTTTGCAAAGTAATATAAGATCATGCAAAATAAGCATCCTCCCCTTGGAAACGCCTACCCATGTTTTTGTGATGTAATTGCTGCTGAGAAATTGTGGATTCTTCCTAAGACATACAAGCAATGCTGTGACTAAATAAACCAAGTGCAATGTCATCAACGTGGTCCATGAGTCAGCATCCAAGGCATGGTTATAGATCACGGATGGTGAAGAAGATATTTGTGCATAACTGACCGCCCAACCCAAGCTTGGCAGACAGAAGAACATTTTTGAAGAATGTTAGACCTTGTGGAAGGGAAAAAGGAACTTCTGTTCACAACATATGAGGGAAAAAAGAAATAACTTCAAGATTAGTTTACATTGAGACAAGGGTCTATTATTTATAATAGATCAATGAGAGAAGGTTCTAGACATAGAACCTCACATTCCCAGACACACAAGTGATGTTCATGTGCTTCTTTAAGTGAAGCATGTGATACACCTCACCCAACTGCTAACGCAGTATTTACACTATATTTCAACACTCCCCTTAAGCTGGTGAGTGGATATCATCTATTCCCGGATTGGAAAGCATTTGTTCTAGTTGAGTCTTAGAGACACCTTTTGTTAGCAAATCAAGTAGTTGATGTTGAGCAGAGATGTAGGGAATACATATTTCTTTAGACTCCAAGTTTTCTTTGGTAATGTGATGGTCTATCTCCACTTGCTTTGTGTGATCATGCTGAATGGGATTATGCACAAGATTAATTGTAGATTTATTGTCACAATAGAACTTCATAGGACAAGAAATAAGAATCTTTTAGGTTAATGAGTAAAATCTTCACCCAAAGTAGTTCACATATTCTATGTTCAAATGCCCTGAATGTTGATTCTGCACTAGAGCGAGCAACAACATTCTGTTTTTTTACTATTTCAAGTAATCAAATTTCTTCTTAGAAACATCATAAGACCTGAAGGTGACCGACAATTTAAAGGAGAACTAACATAGTTTGCATCAATATACACCTCAATTGTTAGGTTACCACCACATTTGAAGAGAATGCCTTTTCTAGGGGTTCCCTTTAAGTAGTGTAACACCTGATATACAACATGAAGATGAGATTTAGTTGACTTATGCATGAACTAACTTAAGAGACCAAGTACATAAGAGATCTCATGCCTAGTGTGTGTGAGATATAGCAATCGTCCAATAAGTTGTTGATACATTTTGCAATCAATATACTCCCCTTCACGAACACTAAGTTTGTGGTTAGGATTAAGGGGGGTGATAGCTGGTTTGCAGGCAGATTTTTCAGTATCTTTTAGAAGATCTGCCACATACTTTCGTTGAGAGATGAATATGCCCTTAGAAGAATGAGCCACCTCAATGCCTAGAAAATATTTAAAATAATCCAAAGTTTTGATATCAAATTTGTTGACAAGATACTTGCTCAAATTTCCTTGTTCAATGTCATTACTTTCAGTAATTATAATGTCGTCAACATACACTAGGAGTATAGAAACTCCCCCTGATGAAGTATGTTTGAAAAATAATGTGTGTGAAGAAAATCAAATTTTTGTATGATAGTAGAAAATCTCCCAAACCATGTGCATGGAGATTGTTTCAGTCTATAAAAAGACTTTCTTAGTCTGCAAATAATGTTAGAAGATAAATTTCCTCCATAACTAGGTGGATAATACATATATACTCCATTAATAAGGTCTCCATGAAGAAAGACATTTTTCACATTATATTGCTGGATATTCCAACTAAAAATAGCAGTCAATGGCAAAATAATTTTGACTATGTTCATTTTTGTCACAAGAGAAAAAATTTCATGGTATTCAATTCTATAAACTTGTGTATATCCTTTAGGTACGAGTATGGCCTTGTACCTTTCAACTGATCTATTAGGATTGTATTTTATAGAATAAATTCATTTACAGTCAACTGCCCATTTATCCTTAAGGCGAGGTACAAGCTCCCATGTATTGTTTCTTTCAAGAACATGCATCTCATCATCCATGACTTATTTTTACTCTTTCTTAGAGAGAGCTTCTAAAATATTAACTGAAATGGTAATATTATCGAAGGTAGCAAGGAAGGTTTTATAAAATGAAGAAACTTTATGATAAGAAATAAAGTTCACTGAAGGTTAAAATAGGTATTTTGTACAAGCTTGTGAAGATTTTCTGAGGGCAATAGGAAGGTCATTGGATTGGGGACATAGAATTTCCTGCAATGATAAATGTGGTTTCTTAGTCATTGGTTAAGGCTAGTTTGGAGTCTTGGGCTGATCCAGAATTTGAGGTCCTGGAACAAACTGACCAAATCTGATTTTTTTAGGAAGTGGATCAGGAAGAGATGGACTTTGGTCAGGCACATGAATTTGTAGAATAATTTGACCTAGAGGAGAAGAAACTCTTTCTGGAGAAAAATCAAGTAAAGGCAGAAATGGCAAATATGTGTCTTGAGAGGTTTTCTAGAAATAAAATATAGATTCATGAAAGGTAACATCCATCGTTGTAAGGAATTTTTGAGTTGGTGGATGACAACAGCAATACCCTTTTTAAGTTGTTAAATATTTAAAAAACATATATTTGAAGGATCTTAGATCTAATTTATCTTTAGTTGGATTATGATTATGAATGAATGAAACACATCTGAATATGCGAGGCTCTAATGAGATATGGAGATGATTAAGAGGGAAATAAGAAGCTAACTTCTCCATAGGACTTAAGAAATCTAAGGTTCTAGTGGGAAGATGATTTATTAGATGAGTTTTTGTTAAGAGAGGTTCACCCCAAAAAATTTTGGGTGCACTCGCTTGAAACAAGAGTGAACGTGCAATCTCCAAGAGGTGTCAATTTTTTCTTTCTGCCAATCCGTATTGCTGAGGAGTGTAGACACATGAAGACTCAAGTATGATACCCTTAGCTTGAAGAAAAGAATTCAGATCATTGCTAAAGTATTCCTTAGAATTATTTAACCTGAATTTCATTATAGGATTATCAAATTGGGTTTTAATAACTGCACAAAAACGTTTCAATACAATTGAAACTTGTGATTTCTGCTTAAGAAGAAAGACTCACATGCAATAGGTGCAATCATCTACAAAGGTAACAAACTATTTATTACTGACATGACTCAGTCGTTGTATATTAAATCACGCAAATATAAAATTTATAAAACTAGAAAATACAAATTTTTGGATATTTAGAAGTATTTCTAAATAAATATATCAATTATAATTCAATAAAAATTCAAAAAATAGCGGTAATTTTCCAGGTTGATCACAGGGATGTAATATAATATCTGGTAATTATTCAGAATTTTTCTCAATGAGTATGATTTTCTTACGAACTTTATACTAGGAAATAAAAAGGAAATATATTTAAAATTCACAAAAAAAAGGAAATAAGGGTGCAGATGTCAGGATGACGTCAGCGCCCGGCGAACGCGAATCAGGCGGAAATAGAGTTCCGCCCGGCAATTCTTACGTAGGCGATTACAGACGACTCAATTAATCAAATTAAGATATGTAAAAGACGGAAGAATCGTAATTGAACGAAGTATAGTTTGGTAAATTAAAATCAACAAAGTATCACTAAATGAAGCGTAAATTAAATTAAAAGTAGGAAAATAGAGTTCCGGCGTCGTGACGGCGATGCGTCGGCAATGCACTGGAATCCTGAGTGTTCGGGAGGATCGTCGTGCAGTGTCCACGGCCTCGAAGGCTCTCCTTGGACAAAGACGACGTGGGCAATCTCTAGATCTTCTCGCGAAGTCTAGAGATCAATGAAGTGGGTTGTCGAATCGTCTCCGGCGGCTGTCACCCGGCGGAGCAGAAAAATGGCGACTTTGCGGCTCTCCGACGACTATCACCCGACGGAGAGGAGCTGGATGGAGGTGGGGCGCATGTTAGGGAGCTTCATCCTCAGGTCCGCGCAGCAAGAGGAGGCTCTTCATCGCATCTGGTACGCTCTCAGGAGGTGGCGACTGGTCTCCCGGCGGATCGTCCTCTTCCCGACGACGGCTTGTTCGTCGATCAATCGGAGATGATTTACTCGATGGATTCGCGATCCTTTTATCGCGAATCGTTCAGCAATTTTAGTAGCAATGCTCCGCAAATCGCATTGACGAGATTTTCGCCAATGATCCAGTGATTCTCGTTGCTTAATCCTTCACCGACGATCTGCAGGAAAGTCACGATAATCAGATAAAAATATATGAATTTTGACTCTGGGAGGATTCGAACCCGTGCCGGTCGCCCCTGCCTCTTCTGAGGAAGGTGTGGGTTTAGTCCCACATCAGTTGTACGCCGAGTTTTAATGCGAATATATACTAATGTTAGCTTTGTGAGCAAAGTCCCTTCTCTCGCGTGTTCGACCACTCCTTGTGCCACAGCCGGCTGGCCACCGGTGACGTGGAAGGGGAGTGGCGTACGCGTGCCTGTCGGTCTCAAAGCCAAGCCGCTCGAGCCCTTGCTCGCGGCTTACTCCCCGACTGTGCTTCCGACCCGCTTGCGGGCACGGCTGGCCGGTGGGTCCCCTCATTTTTACAATATTTTTATTTTTATTTCTTGTTCTTCATTTATGTCAAAAGTAAGACTATAAAAATCGTATAAAATCACATAATTACCCAAAAATTCACGTTAATCAATTGAAAACCAAAAATCATTCTTTAACACAAATATAAGTCTATTTATCATGAGTTAAGGCTAAAACTATATTATTTACTAATTATTAACTCATGATAATGAAGACTTATCAGTTTCTATTCAACCAAATCCATGAAAGCAGTCTTAATGTCGATTTCACAAATGGTTTCAAGGGAGCTTGCTTGCTGACACACTCTACCAAGTATATTATCAGGTTCTAAATAAACCCCTTTCATTTCATTTAAAACCACACCTGAAATTTGAAGTAATAAACTTTATAAAATGTAAATATAGAGTAGAATCATCACTCGGGTATTGAGCATGTTCATTCACAGGACAACCTTCAATATGATAGAAGGGGGGACTATACTGTGCAGTAACAATTATATGCTACCTTTAAAGGATATCTCCTCAGAGGGATCATTAAGCTCATAATGCCATCCCTCTTGTTGAAATGTTTGAAAGTCCTCCACACATTTAGGAAAGAAGACAGCATCAAGGTACACATCAACTAAATTGTAGAAATTCTGGAGAAAATTTTTGAATCTAAGTGAAAGTACAGAAAAAGTCGAACCACACAACTGTAACAGAATTAGAGAAAAATATTGATAAGCACAATACCAGCATCCATATTCACCTTCAAATTTGTAGAAGCAACTAGAAAGCAAGTTCTGTCAGGATAGGTGAATGCATTCAAAAAAGTATGCAAGCTGCTTTTCAATAACTCAACAAAAGGCTCTTTCAAAGGGTACTTCTTTGAACCACACAATACACTATGTTCCAGAATGTGAGGTATCCCAGTAGAGTCCTTCCTAGATTAAGCATGATATACAAAGTTAATGCTGCATCCTACTAATCTGATTCGTGTAGGGAATCAAGATACTTTCAACACACGATTACAGTAGCAATGGAAAAGTTAACATGTTACATATCTGGTCACAAACAAAAGTTCACAAGTCTAACTTTCAGATATTAGAAGTTCATTACACATCAAGAGAATGAGAAAACATATATACCTGGTAATGCAGTAATCGAAATGTCAATACTACACATCAAAAATAAGTGCAGACAAATAGCCTCATCATTGGTCATCAATGAAGAAATGCTCTTTTTCCATGAAAATACCTTTTCTGTGAAATTTCTTGCGAGAAAGATGTAATTTTTTTAATTTTCAGGATGCTCACAAAACAGCCTAGTACAACATCTATGTAGTCTATAACACGAAATGCTCTGCTAAGCTAGTCATCCAATAGTCCCAAGATCCTAGAGGTTTTCCTTTCCACTCAACGAAGGGCCATCTCCAACTCTCTCCGTATTTTTCAATGGAAATAGAGAACTCTTTCTACTGAACAAGGCTGTCCTCTGAGTATCTGACAGCTCCAAACATTCACAATAGTCCAAAGGCCTGCATTCTTCAGGTGGCATTCTCTTCAAAAAGGGCTAGACTTTTTGGATCAATACTTTTTGGAGTGGCTTCTGTAGAGCTCATGAGAACATGTACTTAGATGACTAATGATCCAAAGGCTTCTATTAAGCATAGATAACAAGTTCTAGTCCTATCCCTAGAAAAAACTCACCCATCACTACCTATTGCCCAGTGCTTACATTTACAGTGACTGTAAGTGATGGAGCATAAGAAGGCCTCCTCTTTCCCATTTCGACCTCCACAAATGTATGTCACTGAAAATAATCTTTCTTCCACATTGAACGAGAACAGCTGGATTGGTAGAGAGGTAGACTTCCAACCCTCATTCTCAATTAGCCTCTCCATTTCAGGGGAAACACAAGTAATCTGTAATAGAAAAAAATAGATTTTAATGTAATAAAATTCATATCCATAAATTGATAGAGATGAGTGCTAACTAGAAACCCAAGTATTACAATAGAACGGTTCTATCTCAAGTTAATGATTTCATATTTATCAAGATAATTTATTTACAGTACTCTTTTCAATTTTTTAGTCTTTGTGCTGAATGTTATTTCTCTCTATATAGTTGGCAGAAACAACTTACCTTTCGTAGTGTTCCCTCCACTTATACTCACTTTTGATTCTAACAAAAATAATTAGAGCATTCTTGTTAGCCAGAGCTAATATTAAAAAAAACTCCATGTTAATAACCATTCAATAACCCTCAGATTCAAGGTTAGGCAAAAGTAAAGAACAATGTAGTATCAGTAATCAATGGTTCTATCATGTATGTATTTTTTAATGTTTTCATTGTTTGATGAATCTTCACTAATCTAACTTTTTTATGGTCCTAGATGTCAAATTAAATATGAGAATGAACATCAATCTCTGATATCAAACAAGGTGTAACTATCAACATCAACATCATGTCCTCCACAGACCTAACTGAAGATACATCACAGAAGGCAAGATCATGACTGCTGCTGATTGTCTCACAGTTTATTTTCAAGTGCAGGGCACTTTAGAGATTAATTTTGATAACTCTATCAAGAACATCTACTAAATGCCGTAGGAGAACAAAGAACATAAGGACACAGATAATGTATATTCATCTGAAATGATGATGCACTTCCGCTCAATCAAAATAGGAATCCATGTACTTTGTAGGCACATTGATCATAGAAAAAAAATGAGGTAGAACCTAAACTTAGACCATAGCAGACATTAATGTACATGACAAAATATTACATAAAAGAGGGGAAGGGGAGAAGAAAAAAAGAAAATCAGCAATCTAATCCTTACGGCGGAGTCTGGAAAACAATGCCAAAAACCTTGTTTTCATTGTCATTTGTTAATGACATAATTTCAGCACCTATTTTCAAGTGTTCATATAGAACTGCAGTTGACTTGCATTCATCTATGACTTCCTCTGATATCTTTTTAAACCCAAACTTCTGAGCAATACTATTGCTTTCAGCTGCACCTGCTAAGGAAAAGAAAATAAAGGTAGGTGTTAATGAAAGGAGCACTATGGTATCCAAAAATAAAACCTCAATTTTCACAAATAAAAGAAAAAAAAATCTTTCAAATAAAAGAAGCAGTGCACCATTTTCTCAAACCATAAAGAACACCACAGACATGTTCACCTCAGACCATCCACTCGCTGTTGATTTCAGACAATATAAAACTGTGCAAACACACTACCATGCCAAACACCCTTATATAGCACATCAACCAAGGGATCAAGTGGAACTTATAATACAAAAATCTAAGGGTTTCACAAGAATTTTTTCAACTTTCATCTGGCATCACATTATCATGGAGCCAGAATCATGAATGCTATCTGCTCTGATCATGTACGTTGCAATGGTCTAGATAAACACCAATACCCATACGTGGGAATGACTTCATCTGATCAGATTGAAGCCTCTAGCCTTGATGATTACAAGCTTGGTAGTAGAGAACTCTATTGATGTAACCTCAAGCATAACAATCAGGGACCTAAAATATAAGAACCTCGTAGCATGGTTCTTACAGTCTATCAGTGCTAGTGTGAGAAATGTGTAACTTCATCCAATGGTGCCTCTTGGAGTAGGCCAGTTGAGGCTAAGATGACGAACTTCAGACTGTGCGGATAAAGGGTAGACGAAGAGGAGAAGAATGGAGAGAAGAAAATACCAGGAACCGCCGTCCCACCGCTTGCCGTTGACCTGCTGCCATCGTCCGCTCGATCCATGAGACCGGCAGGGCAGGAGCTGTGCTATGCGGAGTCGCTTCTATGGAGATAATCACTACTTACAGTGACCGTCGCTGTCAAAACTATATTAGCTTCTAGCACCCGCTCTGATTCACCGGCAAATGTTGGCTTCCTCCCCTTGCTTGCCGGAATGGACTCCCCAAATGATTGCCTCCTACTGTTTGGCTCCAGCGCACCGCCAGACAGCACTGACCACAGCGTCCGGCAGAGCTGGGCCGACCCTCAAAGTCAGCAAACGATTTGTTCATATCTCTGGCCGCGTGCCGTGAGGTGGCTGACTCTGTCGCCGATTGCAGTAGTCGTCGGTAAAACAGCACGTTGCATTGACCAAGACAAGTTACTACTCCTTCAAAATACTTGTGAAGGATACTGGGAAAAGGCTACGAAATCCAAGAAGGTATTGTCGATAAAGTCAAAGAGAGAACTTTTCTCCACAGCTTCATGAACACCTTTCCATCTCCATCTCCATCCCCACCTCCAACACCGGTGACCCACAGCATGGCTTTCTCCGAGAAGTAGAGAAGAAAGGAAAGAAGAAAATACCAGGAACCGCCGCCGCAGCCGCCGTCCCACCTCTCGTCGTCGACCCGCCGCCATCATCCACTCGATCTATGCGACCAACAAGGCAAGAGCTGTGCTCTGAGGGAACGCTCCCGCGTTGGTTCTTCGTCTGATATTGACTTTCCTCCCCACGCTCGCCGGAATACACTGATCGTCCTGCATGGCAGTGCTGACTATCAAACTCAGCGTAACCTCAGCTTGCATCCAGTGAGTAATTCAACGGTCACGTGGTTTAAGTAGGAAAGTTGATAATCTGCCACGTCATTAATAATTATTTAACTGCTGAATAATATGCTTTTTTCAAGAAGGTCAACGTCATATGTCATTTAAGATGAGATTGGGCAGAAAAAAAAATCTCAAAACCTTTAAGAACACGTCTCAATGCGAGTTTGACTTTTATGAAGCGGTGCCATACTAAGTAACATTAGATAAAAATTATTGCCAGCCCAATATTTTAGAAATGATTTTTTCTAAATATAAAAAAAAGGTGGAGGACAACATGCACAAAGTCCTTTAAATATTTAAAAATAAATATAAATAGTGTCAAATGAGAGAAGATAAGTCATGAAAGAAGAAAAGGAAAACGTTGAATAGATGAGGCATAATATAATACATCATCTTTCAATCTACAACTAAAGATATAGAGAACATTTGAATCTATAATTATCACAATAATGCCTCTCAATCTACAAGGATCACAACGACTCCTTTGAATCTACCAAGCTGCGTAATTTGCCAAAGCCAAGTTAACACTCAAAGTCAATGCTTGATTGTATTCATTTATTCAGCTGTGCCCCCCAAAGGGTGTTGATTCATTGCCAATTGATGTAGTACTTGGTCCAATCCACACAACTAAGTCATTAAAAGGTGATGCCATCAGGTAGGAAAGTCAATAAAAGGCGATGTTAGTAACAATTTACTACTCTAATTAATGGCATTTGCACAGTATAATGGCATTAACTCTAATTAATCCAAAGTGGGGTATTAATTGATAAGCCAATGATATGCTATTTTCAAGAAAATCAAAGTCATAAAGCATGGAAGATGAGAACGGGGAGAACCTTTTTCCCCTAAATATTTTTAAAAACTCCTCATTTCAAGTATAACTTGTTTGAATAAGTGTGCTATTAAGCAATATTAGATAAAAATGACGCTACAATAAAGTTCTGAATGTTGAAAACCTAATAATTTAGAGTCTTTTTTCTATTATTAAAATTAATTTGAAGAAATAAATATATAAAGTTTTTTTTTATGTTTAAATATTAATTTAAATATTTGTGATAAATGGCATACATTATGTCATCAAGAAGAAAAATGAAACTTTGAATCTATGAGACATAATATAATAATATATCTTTGACCGTAAAATTAAAGATTAGGCAACCTTTGAATTGCGATTCAAACTATGTATTTCCTTTTGCTAAGTTCTTCATCGACACAAGAGCCCAGATATCCAATTATCGTTTCATTGAGAAGTATCATCCATCAACTTTGGACCCTCTATTCAAATATTTTATAAGTACAATCATCTTTGCATTCTCCCTATGCATGAAAATCTTCAATTGTCTTCTCCTAGAGCATTGATTGTGGAGGCACAATCTTTGAGGGTCCAAAAGATTGAACTTTTTCTCTCATATCTTTTTCAAATCGGATCTGAAATCTAAAAACATTAAAACTCTTTAAATTGCACCATAAATCTAAACGAAATGGATCTATTTAAAATAAGGTATGAATCTTAAATTGGCTGTTGTCTGTCTGCTTTGCTGTAGATCCCATTTCTTGGCCTAATAGCCTGTGAAATCATACAAACTAGCATCTCGCATGAACGCCAAGTGCTAATATATCATTTATCTCTTTGACGGGTGATTGTGAGAATGAAAACAAGAACGAGAACGAGAAATAGGTGGGGAAGATGGATGACTCACTTCATCTATGCCATTGATCTTGATAATCCCAAGAAAAAGAAGAGCACCATGAGCCACACAGCTGCCTGATCTCAAGGATAGAAGAAGATGAACAAGAAGAACGAGGATGAGAAGAGGAGCTAGGCGAATCATCCATTCGCATCGCTCTCATCTGATCAAACCTGAGAAGAAGAAGAAGAAGAAGAAGAAGAAGAAGATGATGATGAGCTCTATCACGTCGACGCACAGCATCTTTTCCGGCCTACTTGGTCCTACAAAGATGAACAAGAGGAGAGGTAGAACGGAACAAGAGGACTGACGAGAAGAAGAATGATCGAAAGAAAAACGAGGAGAAGAAGAACGATGAAAAGAAGAATGATGGAAAGTAGAATGATGGAAAGGATAACGACGGGAAGAAAAATAATGGAAAGGAAAACGACAGCAAGAAGAACAACAAAAGGAAGAACGATGAGCAGAAGAACCACGATCTTCCCTGCGCAGAAAGAGAGGAAAGGAAGAGGAAGAAAAGAGAAGAACCGATAAGATCATCAACGCCAATCACCTCTGATCACAAGGGAAGGAGCAGAAAAGAAAGAGAGGAAGAAGAATGTTAAGAGAAGAAGAAGAAGAAGAAGAAGAAGAACGTGAAGAGAAGAACAAAGCTAGAAGAAAAAAATAAACCATTCATGCCGAAATGATGGTGATCAAGGATGCCTACAAAACAAATATTCATAAATTGGATAACTTCGCTCCACTTTTCCTATTTAATTTTTTAAGTATTTAGGTTTCCTTAGAACCTGAAAAGCTTATCTGTTATTTCCACCTAGAACTGTGAAATCTTCAAGAGAGATGTAGAAAAGCGTTTGTCCTTTTGCCTCCTCTATTCGTGAATGTAGAACATGATTATAAGGTGGGATCCTTAGTTGCCTAGAGTTGCTAACTCCAGTGGGATGGTGGCTAAAGTTTCAATTGAGTGTGTAAAACATTAATGAATTAGTGGAACCAAAAGGCAGTTCATGGAGAGTGGATGCAAGTCAAGAGGACCAAACCACTATAAAAATTTGATGTGATCTTTAGTGACAATTATCGTGCAGAATAATATTGTCTATAAATTCAAGATTTGATGACAAATATGACATAATCAATTCATCCCCCTACTTTTGATAACAAGCTACCATTTAAATGCCAACAAAACATGATTCAATGTTGTGGTTCATTGTGTTTGATTACATTTAATACTTGGTATGACATAGAGATTCATCAGTCCACATGAGAGTAGTTGAGGTCTAATTTGAATTGCCTTTTGGAGAAACACTTTGGTTGACGATAGTTGTAAAATTTTCCATAAGGCTTCTTGAATCATTTATGTTCAACTAATGTACTAGTGAGAATTGCTTGAACTTAAAGTTTGATCCTTTAAGAGTGGAGTACCTCAAGTGAGCCAAACATTGATAAACTATTTCAAACCAACATTTGATAACCTATTTACAAGATTTATAAATGAATAATGAGGTATTGAAACAATATATTGGGAGTTTTATTGGTATTCACTTTGATAACATACACTTGAAAGTGTTGAGATATGACTTTGGTGTTGACAAATATATTGAAATTATGTTCAAAATGAACAATTGTATAAATAATACTGAGTTCCAAATTGAAATCTAAATCCTTTGATCTAGTTTGTTGTTATAGAAACATATTTTTCAGATCTATATTGAAGAAATCATATGTCACAAAGCATCATTAGAGATATCAACATTAAGATGACATGTGGTGCTGCCAATCAGCACATTTGATGTGTGGCATAGGTGGAATAAAGGGATAAGTGATATATTTGAATTTCTCAAGCAGTGTGTGACAAAATCAGATTTCTCAAGGGACATGTGACAACTATTTTAAGAAAACTCTAGTATGGAATAGTCCATAGTAATATAATGCGTGGCACCATTGATCAGTAAATATGACCCATGGTTTAGTCAAACCATTTAGTTGCAATCTCACTTTGGAAAAATCCAACAATGACAATGAATCTCTAATTGAGATAGTCAAATCCAACATAAAGTAGAAGAATCAATGATAGGACAATTGACATGTATTTCGCTAGGACAACATATTCTGACACATTAGAAGCCTAAGGACACCTTAGATGACCACAAACTAATAGTCAAACTATCAAGCTAGAATTATCTGACCATGCAACTTGTGAGTCAACCTATAGCTTGACTAGAATATCTCTAACCTAGTAGATCTTGCTCATTTAAAATCCGATTGTCAACTTTTTGAGGTATATAAAATGTCTCTTTGATGAGTTTAAATGACTACAAAACTTCTTGTCCCATCATGTGAAATCTTTTGCGAATTTAGACCTTCCTCCTCCACTTCACACTTGTTCGTCCAAAAGGTATCTTTCTTTAAAGCATGCAGAGAGAGATTGTCTAATTCTCGTTCTATATGTGAAAGCACTTGAGGGAATGATGGTAACATGGGTATAAAGATATCTGATGCCTTTGTGTCTAGCATGGGGAATAGATGTTAAATGTTTGTCATGTAAGAAAGGTCTAGTGATCTTGTGAATTTCAGCTATATTATGAGAGAAAGAATAATAGAACAAAGGTTCATACCATTGAAGAGTGAACATGGGCTGAGGAAAGACTAAACCACTATAAAGCATATCTACCATCATGGAAGAAACTATGCAAACCCACATAGATAATATGTTGACCCACTAGTCTAATATGTTGACCACAATAACTCAGATTTAGCAAAAGACCCTTAAACCTTAAATATCCTTAGAATATATATTTGTGAACTTAGTAGCCTATTAGGGACCCAAGAGAAAGATGTGATAATATTTTATACTATAGTGCTATTTTAGGAATAGTTAAAGTCTAGTTAACTTAGGATTACTCAGTGTGAATGGGATGATAAGAATAAATAGATGGTTCAATCCATCCAAGAATGATTGCTAGAAAAGAAACCCAATTTGAAGAATAGTTTACAAAGATTGTCTCCTTTTCATTTTAAAATTTATCTCTAAACTTTGATCAATAATTCCACAAAAATGGCAAAACGTTCTTTGGTAAAGGAAGCTACTATGAGTTTTACTAAATGATAAATTACTCTCTTCCCATATAAACACATCAAATATTTCAAAAACTATTTTATTTGAAATGTGATGTAATAATTAGAGTGCAAGTCATTATTCCAATGCAGCCATCATATGACTTTTATAGTAAAAATAAAACTACCAATTAGTTCAAATTTTATGGTTTCAAAGAAACCTTTACAGATGTGGAAAACTATCTTATTAAATTTAATTTATATTATTTATGCTCACCAACAACTAACCATTACTAATATTCAAATAAATATTCATTTAATTCATTATAAATGGGTTACATTTATTAGAAAATCTTTTTATAAGAGAGGACTCAAATGCAATGTAAATCAACTTAGTAGAATGATACAATGGTTTGTGACCTTTGAAGCACCACTGACTCCCCTCTCCCCCCCCCAAATAAATATTTTATCCTTGAAAGCTCGATACAAAAGTGATGAAATTTTGGCTAAATTTGGGAAGCCTATATGATGGGTTTATTAACTAGATGATTTCATGTACATAAACTATGCTTTTTTTGTTGAAATTATTTATGCATTAATAGAAATATGGTGATATTGAAAAATTGTCTAAGAATTATATGGAGCACTAGAAGGACATTTAGGGTATGATACCATAACAACTAGTAGAAGAATACTATTTTTCACTTCAATTAGAGAAGGAAGTAGAAGATCATGTACGAAGATGTAAATAGATCAAGTTAATAAAATGCAATGTCTAAACATTACTCTAGATAACAGTACCAATTCCAATTAGGCCTTGGGTTGACATTTAATTTCATATTGAGATTGCAACTTACATAGCATAATGCAGACTTTGTTGTCACTATTGTGGTTTTCTTCCTAAGATGACTCATTGTCTTGTGAGATAAAAAATGATGCATTGAAAGTAACTAATTGATTTTTTAGGAAGTTCATTCATTTGCATGGAGTCGCAAAGTCTATTTTCATTGATTGAGATGTAATCTTTAGAAGAAATTTAATACGTTACTTGAAATTTAGTAGCACATCGCCCCCAATGAGATGGCCAAACAAAAGGTGTAAATTGTATTAACTCAAGCAAAATTCACATCCAAATGTGTCGTAATTTACTCAGAAAATTAACCTTAATTCTTAAGTGGTTACATCTTTCTTCCAAACTTATTTTAGATTTGGTCAATCCGCCAAAACATCAATAGACAACTATTGTAGATGACAATATGAGAAATCATATTAAAGTAATTTATGAAATAGTGAAGTTCACATTTTTCATATGATAACAATGATTAAAATGGAGTATAAGGTAACCAAAAACAATTTTATTTTTATGCAGGTAGTTTATTCACTTTTAATAAGAAAGTATAGATGATGTAGGTGGTAATTTCTTTTAGTAGGTGGAGAACAAACTTTTGCAGACATAAAAGTTATGGTGAAAATTTTAAGCTCAAGAAATTTATGTAAGATTCATTACACTGGTTATGTCCCTGTTAACAACTATAAATGAACAGATTTAAAACTTAAATTCTGTTTCTTATGACTACTACTATGTAGAGCCATGTAATAATGCACAAGACCACTTTTTAGTACAACAGATTCATGTAGAAAACCACTTAAAGAAATAAGAAAGACACAAAATTTGTAACTAAGACAATTCAAAAACCTAAAAGCTTAGAGTACAAAGGATTTAAGACCTATAAAAAGGTTGAAAATCCAAATTTAGTTAACAAGCCTAAATTGCATAGACGACATGTGTAACTTCCTTTCAACATTTTTGGTTCCATTGTTAGTTGATCTGAATTTTAGGAGAAGTGTAACTAATTTTGACTTGTCTTAAAGATCTATAAACAACAAGATCAGCAAAGTTAGTTGTAATATCATTTTTACTCTCCTTATAGTTTTTTTCTCTACTTTCAGATTCTAATATCCCCTTTAGGTTAAAGCAGGGGTTCATGTGATCCTTTTATATTCAAGGGTCATCTAAATCTTTAGTTGTAGACTCAAATATCTTGAATTCTAGAATTTCTCCTAGATTCAAAGTTTAAGTTTTCTTCTTTCATGACTTTGAACTTCCTGAAAATAGCCTATTGTTGGGTTGTCAGATAATACCCTACTTTGAATTTAGTAAACTTATGTGAAGATCCTAAACAAATATTTTGAAGAGTTGTGAATCATTCTTGACATGGCATTTTATCGACTTTCTTATCTAATGATGTGACCTTTTAATGATTGGCTGGGTATATCAACCTAAGTACTTTTGCAATCGGTGACGACTAGTCAGCTACCTTGTCAGCCACAGTCAAGAGGTGTGGCGACTTTTAGCATCAACTCTGCCCTACCAGACATGATGGCACTATAGATTCAAATAATTTATGTGGATTGAAGGGAGTCATTGTGAGGATTGTAGCTTCAAGAGTTGTCCAATTTTTTTCTTGTAGACATAAAGATATAATTTTATAATTTATCATAGATTCAAAGCTTGATTTTCCTTTTTAGTGAATTATGTGTGTCAGTTTGCACAATATTTTTATATAAATTTGTAAATATTAAAATGACTTTATATATCTTTTGTCTTCATCATTCATTTTCATTTTATCAAAAATCGACTCTAAATAATTGGACTTACAACTCACAAAACCTTATTAGTTAGATCATATCTTAGATCATGGGCCGACTTTGAGAGCCAATGCTCCCATGCAGGATGATGAGGTCAGCGCGAGCCGACGTTGTGCTGGAGCGAAACAGTGGGCGGCGAACAGCCAATATCAGCCGGAGAACCAGAGCGGGGACTAGACGTTCGTATGGTTTCCACAACGAAGGTCGTGTGATAAGTCTTCATTATCATGAGTTAATAATTAGTAAATAATATAGTTTTAGCCTTAACTCATGATAAATAGACTTATATTTGTGTTAAAGCATGAAAAGTGGTTTTCAGTTGATTAACGTGAATTTTTGGGTAATTATGTGATTTTATACGATTTTTACAGTCTTAGTTTTGAGATAAAACGAAGAACAAGAAATAAAAATAAAAATATTGCAAAATGGGGGGATCCGCCGGCCAGCCGAGCCCGCAAGCGGGTCGGAAGCGCAGTCGGGGAGTAGCCGCGAGCAGGGGCTCGAGCGGCTTGCTCGGATCGATAGGGGCACGTGTGCGCCACTCCCCTTCCACGTCACCGGTGGTAAGCCGGCTGTGGGGCAAGGAGTGGTCGTACACGCGAGAGGACTTTGCCTAGAAAGCTAACTTTACTATATAATCGCCCGAATAATCCGCGCACAACCAATGTGGGACTAAATCCACCTTGTTCAGGGGCGGGCGACCGCCGCGGGTTCTGATAAGTCTTCATTATCATGAGTTAATAATTAGTAAATAATATAGTTTTAGCCTTAACTCATGATAAATAGACTTATATTTGTGTTAAAGCATGAAAAGTGGTTTTCAGTTGATTAACGTGAATTTTTGGGTAATTATGTGATTTTATACGATTTTTACAGTGTTAGTTTTGAGATAAATGAAGAACAAGAAATAAAAATAAAAATAATGCAAAATGGGGGGACCCGCCGGCCAGCCGGGCCCGCAAGCGGGTCGGAAGCGCAGTCGGGGAGTAGCCGCGAGCAGGGGCTCGAGCAGCTTGCTTGGATCGACAGGGACACGTGTGCGCCATTCCCCTTCCACGTCACCGGTGGTCAGCCGGCTGTGGGGCAAGGAGTGGTCGTACACGCGAGAGGACTTTGCCTAGAAACTAACTTTACTATATATTCGCCCGAATAATCCGCGCACAACCGATGTGGGACTAAACCCGCGTCACACCTTGTTTAGGGCCGGGCGACCGCCGCGGGTTCGAATCCTCCCAGAGTCAAAATTCATATATTTTTAACTGATTATCGCGACTTTCCTGCAGATCGCCGGTGAAGGATTAAGCAACTGGAATCGCTGGATCATCGGCGAAAATCTCGTCAACGCGATTCGCGGAGCATTGCTACTAAAATTTCTGAACGATTCGCGATAAAAGGATCGCAATCCATCGAGTAAATCATCTCCGATTGATCGACGAACAAGCCGTCGTCGGGAAGAGGACGATCCGCCGGGAGACCAGTCGCCACCTCCTGAGAGCGTACCAGATGCGATGAAGAGCCTCCTCTTGCTGCGCGGACCTGAGGATGAAGCTCCCTAACACGCGCCTCACCTCCATCCAGCCCCTCTCCGTCGGGTGACAGCCGCCGGAGAGCCGCAAAGTCGCCGTTTTTCCGCTCCGCCGGGTGACAGCCGCCGGAGACGATTCGACGACCCACTTCATTGGTCTCTAGACTTCGCGAGAAGATCTAGAGATTGCCCACGTCGTCTTTGTCCAAGGAGAGCCTTCGAGGCCGTGGACACTGCACGACGACCCTCCCGAACGCTCAGGATTCCGGTGCATCGCCGACGCGTCGCCGTCGCGACGCCGGAACTCTGTTTTCCTGCTTTATCTAGAGATTGCCCACGTCGTCTTTGTCCAAGGAGAGCCTTTGAGGCCGTGGACACTGCACGACGATCCTCCCGAACGATCAGGATTCCGGTGCATCGCCGACGCATCGCCGTCGCGACGCCGGAACTCTATTTTCCTGCTTTCAATTTAATTTACGCTTCATTTAGTGATACTTTGTTGATTTTTATTTACCAAACTATACTTCGTTCAACTACGATTCTTCCGGCTTTTACATATCTTAATTTGATTAATTGAGTCGTCTGTAATCGCCTACGTAAGAATCGCCGGGCAGAACTCTATTTCCGCCTGATTCGCGTTCGCCGGGCGCTGACATCATCCTGACGTCCTCACCCTTATTTCCTTTTTTTTGTGAATTTTAAATATATTTCCTTTTTATTTCCTAGTATAAAATTCGTAAGAAAATTGTACTCATTGAGAAAAATTCTGAATAATTACCAGATATTATATTACATCTCTGTGATCGACCTGGAAAATTACCACTATTTTTGAGATTTTTATTGAATTATAATTGATCTATTTATTTTGAAATACTTCTAAATATCCAAAAATTCGTATTTTCTAGTTTTATAAATTTTAAATTTGCGTGATTTAACATACAACGACTGAGTCACGTCATCGTGCAAAAGTGATAGCTCAGTAGAGATTCCTCAAAGCACAGTTCCTGCCTTGCCGGTCCTATGGATCGAGCTGACGATGGCGGCAGGTCAACGGCGAGAGGCGAGACGGCGGTTGCAGCGACAGTTCCTGGTATCTTCTTCTTTCCTCTATTCTCCTCTTCGTCTACCCTTTACCCTCGTCTGAAAGTGCGTCTTCTTAGACTTAACTGATCTGCTTCCAAGAGGCATCAGTGAATGAAGTTACACATTTCTCACACTAGTAATCATAGAATCATGCTGCAAGCTTTTTGTTATTCTGCTCGTGATTGTTCCTATACTAACTACTCTTGTGAAGCTTGAAAAATAGCTATTTAAAGCTTGAAATCATCAAGGCTAGACTAAACATGGGGATCAATGGTATGACTAGAAGCGTCAATTTGATCAGAATAAAATCATTCCCATGTATGGGTATCAGTGTTTATCAAGACCATTACAACAGATGTGATCAGACCAGACAACATTCATGATTCTAGCTTCATAAAAGTTTGATGCCTGACGAAAGTTGAAAAAACTCATGTGAAACCCTTAGATTGTGTATTCGAAGTCCCAGCTGATCCCCTTGGTGTTCTTTATGGTTTGGGAAAATGGTGCACTGCTTCTTCTACTAGAAAGATTTTTTTCTATTTTCTTTGATTGTTGTCAGTAAAATTTCTGATAGCCACTAATGAGGTCTGACTTTAGATTAAGAGCCCAAAAATGTGGTTAAAAAATTGATAAAATTAATGAAGATGATCCAAAGGGAAAGAGGTTATAAATAAGATCTGAAAGAGTTCAAATAATCTCTGAAAAATTATTTTCGAATTTAGTGTAGGGGAATAATCAAGCAAATCACCATATGAATTTCATTCTGGCCATTTAAATTGAGGTTTTATATTTGGACACCATCATACTCTTTCCATTAACACCGATTTTTCTTCTCTTTGGTTGGTGCAGATGAAACCAATAGTATTGCTCAGAAGCCTGGGTTTGAAAAGATATCCAAGCAAGTCATAGATGAATGCAAGTCAATTGCAGTTTTATACAAACACTTGAAAACAGACGCTGAAATTATGTCATTAAAAAATGGCAATGAGAACAAGGTTTTTGGCATTGTTTTCCAGACTCTACCGTAAGGATTATAATGCTGTTTTTCTTTTTTTATTCCTCCCTTTCCCTCTTTTATGTAATATTTAGTCGTGTGCATGAATGTCTACTATGGTGCAAGTTTAGGATAGGTTTGTATTTTATATGAATTTTTTTTCTGTGATCAATGTACCTACAATGTACATGCATCTATATTTTGATTGATCGGAAATGCTTGATCATTTTAGATGAATATACACATTTCTGTGTCTTTATGCTTATTGTTCTCTATAACTTAGCTTATTAATCTGTGATTTTTTGGTTATAACAAGTATGACATTGATGTAGAAATAATGAAGAGTCTAGTAAAGCAGTACGAGTTCCTGATAGTTATCAACATTGAACTCTTACAATAATCTGTGATGCCATCAACAGCTGCCATGATCTTGCCCTCTATGATGCAAACGAACCCACCAGTGATGAAGATTTTGAGGAACACTGATGTAGGTTGTGGTGATTGGCGAAAAGAAGTTATGAAGCAGTTGAGGGAATCACATAAGTTAAGAACTGTATCTTTATTTGGGTCTGTGGAGGACTTGATGTCGATAGTTGTACTTCATTTGGGTCTTCATAAGATAATCTAACTTTGCAGTTTGATTGCTATCGGATATTTATCTCTGCGGAAATGAGGATATGAGATTGATCTCCATTCTCATATCCAATTTGGCCATTAATAAGTTAAGTTACGTTAGTGAAGACCCATCAAAATAATGAAATAGTGCAAAAACACATGCGTAACAGAACCTGTGGTTACTAATAGTAGATAGCACTTTACTTTACGTTTAATCTTGGATCTGAATGTTATTGAATGGTTCTCAACAGGCATGGTTTTCGAAAAAAATGATTTGGCTAAGTGTTGTAATTATTTTGTTAGAATGAAATTGGGTCTAGGTTGAGGGAACACTGTGACAGGTAAGTTACTTCGGCGAACTGTATGGAGAGAAATGAAATTCTGCACAGACACTAAAAAATTGAAATGAGTATTGCGAATAAATTGTCTTGATAAATGTGAGATCATTAATTTGAGACAAAACTATGTTATTGTAATACATGGGTTTCTAATTAGCATTCAGTTGTATTAATTTATGGAGATTATATTGAATCTTATGCTATTAAAATCCATTTTTTCCTATTACAGATTACATGTGTTTCCCCTATAATGAGGGTTGGAAGTGTGCCTCTCTACTGACCTAATTGTTCTCGTTCATTGTGGGCTTTACGATTTCTATTGCTCACTACTACTAATTTGTTGAGTAGAATGTTGTAGACAGTAGAAGGTATGGGATAGGAAAATCTGCCTAATTGGGTTAAAGAAAGATCATTTTCCTTGACACAGACTCATGGAGGTGGAAAGGGGAAACAAGAGGCCTTCTTATGTTTCACTTAGTTTACTATCACTATAAATGTAAGCACTGGGCAATAGGTGGCGTCTCAGGTGTAGAAACACTGGGCATCTATGCAATTTACTGTCACTGTAAATGTAAGCACTGGGCATTGGGCACTGTGAGTGATGGCACAGATGTGGAGGGTTTTTCAGGAGAATCTTTCAAAATGTGATGAGGAGCTTTCTCTATGATACGATTAGAACTTGGTATATGCGTTCAGTAGAAGCCCTCGGATCATTTCCCATCTAGGTACATATTCTCATTAGATCTACAGATGCTACTCCAGAAATTACTGATCCAATGCCAAGGTAGAGTCTAACCCTTTTTGAAGAGGAATGCTGCCTCTAAGTTTGTAGTGATAATGAAGTTGCAACGGTAGCGCTTGAAGAATGCAGGCCTTTGGACTATTTTGAATGTTTGGAGCTGTCAGATACTCAGAGGACAGCGTTTTTCAATAGAAAGAGTGCTTTCTTTCCATTGGAAAATACAGAGAGAGTAAGAGATGACCCTTTGTTGTGTGGAAAAGAAAACCTCTGGGATCTTGGGACCGTTGTATGACTAGCTTAGCAGACCATGTCATTGTATAGACTGCAACGATATGCTACTGAGGTGTTTTGAGAG
The DNA here is from genome assembly GCA_902729315.2 of Spirodela intermedia. Taxonomy (NCBI): domain Eukaryota; kingdom Viridiplantae; phylum Streptophyta; class Magnoliopsida; order Alismatales; family Araceae; genus Spirodela; species Spirodela intermedia. The sequence continues at coordinate 4,673,235 of LR746271.1, forward strand.
CATCCTGAAAATTAAAAAATGCATATTTCTTGTATGAAATTTCACATAAAAGGAATTTCAAGGGAAAAAGGAACGTTTCTTCGTAGATGATCAAAGATGTGTCTATTTGCCTGCGCTCATTTTTGTTGTGTAGTAATGACATTTGAGTTACTTCATTTCCATGTATATATGTTTTCTCTTTCTCTTGATGTGCAAGGAACGGCGAATATTTTAAATCTAAATTTTTGAAATTTGGTTTGTGACCAGATGTTTATATGTTAATTTCCATTGCTAATGTAATCATCTATTTAAATATCCAAATTCCATGCACGAAACAGATTAGTAGGGTGCAGCATTAACTTTGTATATTATTCTTTATATAGGGAAGACTCTACTGGTATAGCTCATGTTATGGAATATAGCATATTATGTGGTTCAAGGAAGTACCCTTTGAAACAACCTTATATTGAGTTATTGAAAGGCAGTTTGCATACTTTCTTGAATGCATTCACCTATCCTGACTGAACTTGCTTTTCAGTTGCTTCTACAAATTTGAAGGTGAATATGGCTGCTGGTATTGTGCTTATCAATATTTTTCTCTGATTCTGTTACAGCTGTGTGGTTCGACTTTTTCTGTACTTCTACTTAGATTCAAAAAATTTCTCCAAGATTTCTACAATTTGGTTGATGTGGCCCTGGATGTTGTCTTCTTTCCTAAATGCGTTGAGGATTTTCAAATATTTCAATAGGAGGGATGGCATTATGAGCTTAATGATCCCTCTGAGGAGATATCCTTTAAAGGTATCATATAATTGTTACAACGCCATAGAATTCCCCCTTCCATGATACTGAAGGTTGTCCTGTTGATGACCATGCTCGATACCCGAGTGATGATTCTACTCTATCTTTACATTTTAAAAAGTTTATTACCTCAAATTTCAGGTGTAGTTTTAAATGAAATGAAAGGGGCTTATTCAGAGCCTAATAATATACTTGGCAAAGTGTCTCAACAGGCAAGCTCCCTTGAAACCCTTTGTGAAATTGACATTAAGACTGCTTTCAGGGATCTAGTTAAATAGAAACGGCATTGGTGGGAAATTCCACTTTACTTAATTCTTTTATGTACAAAAACTGATGGTTCCTTGTGGGTTAGTATCCAGATGTACAAAAACTAGTGACAAGGTCTAGGGTCTAATGCATATCCATTATTTCACAGAATTATTATTTACCAATGAATTTACTTCACAAATTTGATCCAAAGTACATTGAATTTTTTATCTGTGCCTGAATAGTTCTGTGGATTTTAGATTTGACTGAATTTTCAGTCTTTTTGGAGTTCGCTAGTTACTGGCTTATTGTATCTTTCATGTGTTTTATATTGGCCTTCCATTCTAGATTATTCTATATCCAGAAGATAGGTTTTTACGAGTGCTTGGGATAATATTTTTTTCCATCTTTGCGACTTATAGTATGAGGAATGAAACGTTACGTATGATTTTTCTTTTTTCATTACTTGCCTGGGTTTTTTATTTCTTGATATCATCTATAATAATGTTTAATGCCTTGTAGGCTCTCTTTCCTGATAATGCATATGGTGTTGATAGTGCTGGTGATCCCAAATTTATTCCCAAATTGACTTTTGAAGAATTCAAGGTCTGTTTTTTTTCACAAAATTTTAATTTTAATATCTTCTGTATTTTCAGATAACAGATTATTTCATTTTTCTAAATAGGTCAATCATAAGTAATAACTTTACGGGCATCATTTAACAGCCTTTTACATCAAGTTAATAAGGAACCTCTATGTTTCATCAGCTGGATTACATTTACCATTAGTTAGTTTATTATAATAATCGATGTATGACATGAAGAATCTGCTGATTAGCAAAGCAATGATTACTTGGAGTCGGCTTAATTTCCTACAACATACATAGTTGGGTTGGTCTATCCCTAGGATTGGATACAGTTTGATCTGTGGTAGTGTAGAAACAATACCATCTATGGTATTTTGATAGTTGGTACTCTATTTGGTCTTCCCATCAATAGTCAAGATTGTTGTCACAAGTTCTTTCTTTTGTAAGTGTTCTTTAGCTCTGCCAGACGGGTTGGGTGGTCAGTAAACAAGTGGCAGTAACGAACATTTTTGTGGGAAATAATAGAAACCCATAAAATAAACCTCTTGGATTTTTATAAAATCATTTATTTTATAAAATAACTAACTGAATGTTCTTTTATGATCTAAAATCATTTATTTTATAAAATAAACCTCTTGGATTTTTCCTTGGTGGATGACCAAATTCAACGTTGGTCATAGTGTTCTAGTTGAATGTTTGTTATTATCTTTTGGCCTTTCTTCTGAGTTGTCTGCAGGATCTGTCCCTAGTTCAAAAGCATAGATTAGATAAGGATGGATTGATATCTTTTCTTTATTGGTTGATTCGTATCTTTGATTTGCAATGAATCTATGGGGTATAGAATAATATATAAAACACGATTATGTGTTGCTCTTATAATTGTCTGTAATCCATAGCCCTGTGAAAATCATTTGACTTGTCTGGCATGAAGGGCATGCAAGATTGCACAAAATAGTGGAAAAAATGTCAAATATGGAGGGAATTTATTTTCTCAACTAGTTCTGGCCTTAAAGAACATGGGGAAGAAGACTTTTTGTAAGGGTGGCTAGAGGAAGGACCACAAGTGGGTGCTGGTTACAGTTAGGGTGTAACGAGTATTAGTTATTTTAATGGTGGTCAACGAGGTCCATATTATCAAGCTGTGCCCATTTGCCAGAAAATAGGAGAATCACAAAAGCTAGGAAATGTCAATTTAACCGAATATTCATCAACTAAATAAATCTCTTCTTTGAGTAGTTATAGTAGGTTTATGTTCCCAGTTAGGTGCCTTGGTTTCAGAACCACACTTAAACCGTAGGAAGTATGGAAACTTTCTCCGACAAAGGTGATCGTTTAAGATGTGTGAAGGTTGGACTACAATAAGGGATTAGGAGGCAGGGCTAGATGGAACTTGGAGACAAGTATATACCAACGCTAAAAACTGTTTATGAGTTGTTCCTCATGGAGAAAGAACTAGGAACGAAATTTTCATTCAAAAGATTGCTTTTTTAATATCAATTTCAGACTCCGAATTGTAGGAGTTATATGAGGCCTTTAAAGGGGTCTCTTAAATCTGGCTTGGAAATGCCAACCGTTCTCATAATTAATTGTCTGAAATTTTGGCCTCAAAAATAGTGAAAATGGTTGGGATACAGTCGGGTCTTTGATCAACCTTAAAACTCTAGAAACAACAAAAATAATGGACCTAATGAATCAGAAAAATAAATCCTTGATTGTTTTATTCACAAAGTCCAGCCATGTGCTTTCATCTAGTATAGACCTTGATTGTTGCGTGGTTGACCCTGATGTCCTCATCACACTAGATGTTAAGAGTTTTCTTGTAATATTCCTTTATTTTGAATAAGTCAATCGATTTTTCAGTGGTGAGATTGTTATTTTCTGTTTTAAGGAATTTTTTCTACTGTAAGTAGAGAATGTTTGCCCATGTTTAGGCATGTTTGAAGGTAGAATGGTGTTACAGGATAGGGAATGATCTATGGGGTTTGAAAGTGGCATTAATATTTTTTCATTTCTGTTGAATCTGGGCACCTGGTGATTTTGGTCTGTGCATGTTGGTTGGTTAGTTTGGAAACTTTCTGAAGCAGCAAAAGTCTAAGTTCATGATTTAGAGAGTGGTTGAACTGAGGTTTCTTATGTTGGGTTCTATCAGGACTAAATTATTTCCTTCATCATTACTGAATTTTGTATTGTAAGTTATTGATGTAATTAATGAAATTTTGTATAATTACGAATTTAATGACTTAAATATCCTTGTTTCGACAAGAATGCATGCTAGATCTCCTAACAAGTGTAGAATTAAAAGTATGTGGTGAGGTGATCATAGGCTTGTAGTAGTAGCCCCCACTAAGACCTCATAAACGAATGCCAGTTATGAAACTACTTTTCAAAGAGGTTTTTTGATAAATTTCAATCAAAATCTTCCTGCAACATTTTGGACTCACATGAGAAATGCAGAACATTGTTTCACCTAAGCAATCAAAATACAGTCGATACTCTTCATAAATTTACCTCAACGAAGTTTAACTAATTAGGCGTTTCTATATCAACAAACATACGGGATTATATTTTCCAGATTAACAAGTAAATCAAAATGCTTGTTGATCTATAAAAATGATGTTTTAATTCTCATGTTTTTGCAAAAATCACGGACGTCCATCCTTAAAACATCCTGCAAAAATCATATGGTCCAATATGTGTAGGATTTGCTTGACCTTGGTCTACAAAGGGTTAAGTTGCCTGACGATTCCTGAAGGCGTCTGGCACTTGTGATTTTGGGCAATTTTGTTTCTGACTTTGTTGTTTTACCTCTATCCTTATCAATGTAGGTCAATTAAAGATATGATTAACTGTGTTGACTTGTTTCGTCATTTTATGCTCTTTTGATTTTGAATGTAAACAACACTGTACAGTTTCCATCCTCTTAAAATGTCAGTATTGTTTGGATCTTGTAGATCAGGTGTATCCTACAGGATGTTCAATTCACAGACCAACAGCGTTTCGAACAGTTAGTTTCCCAAAGTAAAGCTGGAATGGAGGTAATCTCTGACATACTTTTGGGTAGTCAAAAGCTTTCTCAACTTTTATTATATCTTACAGGAACTAATTTTTGGATTTGTAGAGCTGTCTAAGAGGTAGTGGTGATGCAATTGCAGCTGCAAGGATGGATGCAAAGCTGAATGCTGCGAGATGGATATCTGAGCAGCTGGGTGGAATTAGGTTAGCTTATATCTTTGCTTGGGTTTTACAATCATGTCTGTGCATATGTAATGGTGCTAGTTTCCCTTTGATTATAGTTCTGTAACACAAAGAAGATATTTTCCTCTACAACAGTTGTTCTGAGACAAAAGCTTGGCATATTGGTTGTTGACATATGTCGAGATATAGGCTGCTGTACTCTCATGTTGAAGAACTCTCTATACTTACTTTTGTTTATCAATTTATTATTTTTCTACCACTGTTTGTAAATGTGTCCATTCGGGTTGAGAAGCCTTGAGTTATGACTTACCCTCTGCAGAGGTAGACTGACCTTAAAAGTATAATCCAAAAAGTATAGTGTATTCACTGATATTTTAATGAAATTAAGTGATGTATTTTAAATCATTTTATCTTAGAGATCATACATCTGAGAATATGATTAGTTGGTGACATGAAAAGCTATTTTCTTGGCATGTGGCTGTCATTGTTCCATGGGTAATATTCCATCTGCATGCGTGCAACATGAAGCTATTCTATTCTAGAAATGATGCTTATGATGTTTCCCCTCATATTTGCCTAGTTATTTAGAGTTATTACGAGACCTTGAGAAGAGGGTTGATAAAGAATGGCCCGCAATTTCTTCTTCACTGGATGCGATACGTAGTTGTCTTCTCTCGAGGGAAGGTTGCATAGTCAATATGACAGCAGATGGGAAGATACTTACAAAGTCAAGCAAATACCTTGCTGAGTTCATTGATGCCATTCCAAGCGTACCATCCCCTGGGACTACCACCTGGAGTTCTCTTCTTTCACCCATGAAGGAAGCCATCATTGTTCCCACTCAGGTTCCATTCATTTTGGAAATCTCAGCGGTGCCCATGATAAAATTTATTAGATATGATATGTTTTTCCTCTTGCACTTTCAGGTTAATTACGTTGGAAAAGCTGCCAACATTTATGAGGCTGGGTATCAGCTCCACGGGAGTTCATATGTCATTTCAGAGTACATTGACAACACCTGGTCATGGGATCGTATCCGAGTTAGTGGGGGTGCATATGGCACTTATTCTGCTCTTAACCTGGTATATGATTGCCATTTTCCATTGCAAGCGAATGAATTTCTGATCTACCTTACCCAATTTATTGGGTCTTTGTCCCCTTATTTCTCATTGGGTAATCTTTTTTTTTTCAGGAGTTTTCTCATATATGTCCTACCTTGATCCAAACTTGTTAAAGACAGTGGATGTGTACAATGCAACTGCCAACTTTGTCCGTGAGCTAGAGTTGGATGACGATGCTCTCACCAAGGCGATCATTGGGACGATTGGAGATGTGGATCCATATCAGCTACCTGATCCTAAGGGTTACAGCAAGTCAGAGTTTCTTCTCTGCACACTTGATGGAAGTCTTTAGTTATCATCTATCTGGCTTCAAAGTCTCAATATTGTTTAAACAAGAGGGGAAAGCATCTCATATGATTTATATGGACGGAAGAGTAATGGGTGATAATCGCCCAGAAACCCAGCTTAAACCATGTGATAAATCACATGAGAGGATCTCTCAGCAGCCCATCTATGTGTGGTTGTGATCTTCTCGGTTTCATAAGTTGTATACCTCATATTTTTACGCATGTTGACAGCAACTGTCGTGGAAAGCAATGAGCATTGATGTTATCTTCTCAACTCTTTGTATTCCATGGATCCCATGCAAAGGTTGTCAAATAATGATAACATTATGGTTGAGTTTTCAGTCTGATGAGGCACGCATCACAGAGGAGGAGAGGCAGATTAGACGTGAAGAAATCTTGTCGACTAGGTAAGTCAGCCTCCAGCCAGGGAATGGCGTTGCCTTGGCACCTGGGAAGCACTTCAGGGAGTTTGCCGATGCCCTTGAGGTAATGAAAGATAGAGGAATTGTGGTAGCCGAGGCATCTCCTGACGATGTGGCCAAGGCAAATGAGGAGAAGGGCGGGTTCTTTGAAGTGAAGAAGGTTCTGTGACCGCAAGCATGGCTCCTGTTGTGTTTCTCTCACTTGTTCTCTCTCTGGCAGCAGAACTGCAGCAGCTTATTTGGCACTGAGCACTGGATTAACAAGGTTGGCAGTTGTGAAAGGTGTGTAGATCACTACCTCTTCTGTTGAGCATTCATGAGATTTCATAAGTAATCGATCCAACTTAATGATCATCCTCCTGCTGACATCATCCTCTGACTGAGCACCAGTCTGCCTCATCTGAGGCTACTTGGAAGAATATTCTGCGAGAGTAGGTTTCGTTTGGACTTCAAAAAATTCATCTTCAATCCAGTAATGAATACCCAACGTTGACCATTCCTCTTCTCGCCCTTGACGTCATCAGCTTTATGATTTGGCAAGCTGATTCCAACAGACTAGGAGTTGTCATTATCCATTCTTTACGGCACAAATGTGGCCTGTAGACTTCGTCCTGCTAATCTTGTTTCCTCTCCTTTCTGTTATGTGCAGCCTTGAAGGGACATGGAGAGAACCACTTCTACAAACAAGATCAGGGATTTTAATGTGAAGCAATGGATGTGAAATGACGATTGTTGAGCTTGTCTTTCAGTTGCTGGATTGTGAGTGATTCTTGTGTAACTTCAATGTAAACTCATATCAGGGCTATATAAGAGATTGCATCACCGGAAGCCCAATGGAGGCAATCTTGGCTGTTGGTGATCTGCAAGGGTGAGTGTAAAATCTTTTTTACTCAGTTCTGCAAGTAAAGTCTTGTAAGGTTGGGTGATGTGAATTCGAGGTCCTTGCGAGCATCTAAGAGTGGAAGTATATCTGGATTTCCCGCCTCTCCTTCCTTCCTCGTCCTCCTGTTGTGCCTCTCTCATGCCCTTCTATGTGGCCTAGGGAGACCCAAAGCCTGGTAATCTGTCGATGGTAGATGGTGAGATGGTAGATAAATAAACCTTCGACTCCGATCCCAGCCCTCTCTCTCTCTCTCTCTCTCTCTCTACCCCCCTCTCTCCCTCTCTCCCTCTCTCTATCCAGTCCTGAAGACCACGAGACCAGGTTTATCTCCTTCCTTCCGGCCGACCTCCCCAATTATCGTGCATGTTTTTATCGGAGAAGCCACGGGCTGGAAGCCATGAAGGAGAAGCCCGATGAAAGTTTCCGAGATGATCGGATGACCCACCAACCGTATGAGCTATAAGCTGACAGACACAAGTCAACGCCATACGTCAAGTTCCCCGGTGATAATTCCCGGGGAACTATCATCTTCAATGGCGCCGCCTTCGCTGCCATTGCATCCAGCAGAAACAGCACTGGAATAAGTCACGCATTCGAGCAAGAACCTTTCTTCGCTATGTAAATAGAGGTGGCGTTGACGTTCTTCGGTAAGTCCATGGGCAACCCCCACCTCATCGAATCGCCGCCATCAAAGTCAGCGGTAACAGAAGCCAGCGGCGGCGTCACGGCCTGTTCTTTGCCGCGGGAGCCGGCGCCGGTCAACTACCCCACATTCTCCCTACCTTTTCGCGCCGGCTGACTAATCACCGTCGGCAGGAACGACAACAATGTCGGCTGCATCTCAGTAAGAGTGGCGTAGGTCAACGCACCCGCTCCAACCCTACTTACCTTCTTCTCAGGGGAGGAGACCAAGCAGGAACGATAACCTTCACTCGACTGGCTCAACGGCACCACACCAAGAACAAGGGAGGGAGGTCTGACGTTGTTCTACCCCGGCAGGAAGAGAAAGTCCGATCGTGGTGGCCAACCCTCCTCTGAAGGGTTGACTTGCTCCAATGGAACCTTAGCCAGAAGGATTTATCTGCTTGTTAACCTGCGGTCTTTGATATTACCACAAAATAAGAGGTTCCAGAAGATACCCATCGAAATAAATCGGCAAATTATCTTACACAAAAAGTCACCAAAATAGCATTTTTATTAGCATACCTCGATTTTCTTGTGGTTTTCTTACTGTTATAAGATTTTTTCTACTTTGCCATTACAGTCTGATGTCAAGATTTTTCCACTGTGTTTGATGGAACAGGACGGTATTTTTAGCCTCGCATCTCTTCAGTCCAAACTGCATCCAAATATATCAGCGATTATTTGGAGTACTAACCTCCGTTTTATGTTTCCAGTTACTAAGATTAGAGAATATCAAACAAATATTTTTAATTGGTGCCCCAATTACTATAAAAAGTACATTATTTCGTAGCTTTGTAAAAGAACCGACTCTATTTACGTGGGAGTGGGAGGTGTTTCTTCAGCATTCCTCTTGGATGATCCAATATTAAGTAACTAGTATTTATCTAGCATTCAAATCACGCCAGCATGTTTCGTAGCATAAACTTGCAGTTGATGGTTTCTTATATCCTCTATGATAGAACAAGTTCTTTACTAAAATGATATAATGTGTATTTGTAATCATGTCGGAATCACCAGCAAACCTTATCCGGAGAACACCATGTATGTAAGAGTTGGAGAGATGAATAATGTGAGAGAAGGCTTCAATATCCTTCACGTCCGATGAGCATCATATGAAAGATGCGTATTACCAGCTCTCAACTATGTTTGGGCTATGGGAGAGAGGCCAAACGATGGGTCTGCAAAGTTCTCATTTATCTTGTGGCAATGAATGAGACGAGAAGAAAGTCAAAGATACCTTGAATGGCTCGACAACGACGGCTCAGAGCTCCCCCACTGCCACGTTCAAAACAAGCCGTCTCAAGAAGTGCATGAGGCTAAAAGTCAACCCCTTCTATTCATGGAATCCGAGAGTTCCTCCAGGTGCTCTTCATAGAATGGGGGGACTAGTTCAACGCCAACGTTTCATCAAGATGATCTAAACGACCGCTTCTATCTGTCCAGTGTGTACATTCGAGGTACGAAGGGATACTCCGTTTCATGATCCAATTGCTCCAGAGAACACTTCATGTCGGAACACTTCTCCCAAGTTCATCATCCGCTTCTCTTTAACAGATGAATCTGTTGGGCGAGCTGATAATGTGGGTGAGAGAACACTCCGATCAGTGTTCTTTGCTCCGCATCTGCTGCTGTCAACCATCTTATGCGCATTGATCATGAGGAGCTGGGTATGTCTTACCGGCAGCATATCGTCTCCCTGTGACGCATACTTATTGTGACGGCAGAAAGTGGGAACCCAGAAGCTTGGACAGCTGACCCCGCCCATCTTGCGCCATTAACTCATAAGAGCTATTCCTCCTCTGGACTTGCCAATTAGCGGCGGGAAGATGGATGTGGGTAGTAGGGTCATCATGTTCGGCTTCTGATGGTATATCCGTCAGCTCCTCATATCGTTCGACGAGTAGCCTGGAACCGATGGAGTAGATTGCCAGAGAAAGGTTTTCGTGTTCATCCTCTGGGAGGTCAGCTCAGGGAGAGGGAGAACACGGCTGGGCTTCAGCTCGCTTGTCCATTAGATTCTATCTTCACCTTCAAATAATGCTAAGATGACACTAGTGGCCCCTGTTATTTAATGAGGCCTCCCTATTTATGGACGTAGCGGGTGAAACTGAAACAGCCATAATAGTCAGACTAAGATCCGAGGGAAGAGAAAGCGGCTCAAACTGACTGAAACAGCCCACACGTGACGCGTTTCCTGAGGTCATTGGAAAGAGCTTAGAAGAGGTTCTAAGAGGGCTTGGAAGAGGTTCTAAGAGGGCTTGGCTGACTTGGTATGACCCCAAAATAACGGAGGCCCCTTTTTCAAGAAAATCTAGAATAGCCGTTTGGCCCTCCAAACACTCACACCAAGTCAGCCAGACAATGAGTTTTAGGAATAAATACTTGATACCCAGTGCTAAGTTTGAGAAGATGAGAAATGAAATGCTTTTCGCAAGAATCAACTTGAATAGCTACCATCATGTTTGAATAAAAAAAAGGAATAAATTGAAGATTATGCAATGCAACGTGGGTCTTAGGAGTTCACACGTGATATTTGACATGACCAATACGTCCAGCACTTTTTTTACCTTTAAAGCCCTTTTTTTCTTTCACATTACTTCAGTAATTTCATGACAATGTGCCTAGGCAATGATCATAAGGCTGAGGGAGAAAGAAGTCTACCAAAAGCTAGAAAAATTCAAACTCACACTCAAGGAGATCCTTCCTAAATCACATTACTAATAAGGTGGGCTTGTGGATGGACTAGATAAGGATTCAAACCATTACGAATTGATCAATGCCTGTGGTCAATTATCTAAACTATGCATCTTCTTGTAGACCTGTGGCTATTAATAGTAGAGGATGGTGCTTATGGATCTATTACATAAGTTCACGTCATTGGAGATAATATCAACTTGCCAAACAGCTTGCAAAACATTTAGCCATTTAATAGCTTGGGAGCAGTTGCATTGGTTGCCCAATTTTGATTGACCTTTGAGGTAAGAATGGGGCACCGAACTTCCAATCTGCAATGTCCTCATGCATGATGGGGAATCAGTCACTCATTAGGATGAAATTTACGTGCAATGGTGAACTGATTTGTACATGAGAAGGAAATGATGGCAGACAGACGAGTTTGCTGGAAAAACTCGGAGAATAATGCCCGAAAATCACCTGATTCTCTGCCATAAAAAGGAGAGATTTCAATAACCAGAAGGCTGCTGATCTTCCAGGAAACAGGAGTTTGTGGGCGAAAAATATCACAGTACACTCTTGTATGTGTTGCTATTGTCCCTTTCGTTGATGCTTTGTATAAAGGGGAAGTGATGCGTAGTTTGGGGCTCTTCTATATTCTTTTACGCTTCATGCCGATAAGCAACACTTGGTTAAATATAGAAGATAAGCGTTATCACATTTTTCATGTGATCAAAAGGTTGCTTGGCGTTAAATATAGAGCAATGTGGAGGCCGGCATATGATGAAATCAGAAGCACACCAATCCGACCTTGTGACAGTCTTTGGCCTTCCTCGTACCACACACTCCCATTCTTTATGTGACAATAAATCCCCACTATCGTTCTTGCCCTCTCTCTCTTCCTCTCCTCCTCTCTCTCTCCCTCTCCTCCTCTCTCTCTCCCTCTCCTCCTCTCTCTCTCCCTCTCCTCCTCTCTCTCTCCCTCTCCTCCTCTCTCTCTCCCTCTCCTCCTCCCTCTCCTCCTCTCTCTCTTCCTCTCCTCCTCTCTCTCTCCCTCTCCTCCTCTCTCTCTCCCTCTTCCTCCTCCCTCTCCTCCTCTCTCTCTCCTCTTCCTCCTCCCTCTCCTCCTCTCTCTCCCTCTTCCTCCTCCCTCTCCTCCTCTCTCTCTCCCTCTCCTCCTCTCTCTCTCCCTCTTCCTCCTCTCTCTCCCTCCTCTCTCTCTCCTCTCTCTCTCCTCTCTCTCCCTCTCCCTCTCCTCCTCTCTCTCCCTCTCCCTCCTCTCTCTCTCCTCTCTCTCTCCTCCTCTCTCTCTCCTCTCTCTCTCTCTCCTCTCTCTCTCCTCTCTCTCTCCCTCTCCCTCCTCTCTCTCTCTCTCTCTCTCTCCCTCTCTTCTCCATTGGGAATCAGCCAAGACGATTAGTGAGTAATGAAACAACAGACAACCGGATCAAGCAACGACCCTGAGCTTTTTCAGTTCTTCAGTTCAGAGAAACCAGTGGAAAATGCATGAGGGGGACAAGAAAATGTATGTTCTTCACTCGCGGATCTCTTCCGAAGAAAGCTACGTGCCTGAGCTCTTGGAAAATTTCCAAGACTACCATAAAATAGACTTCTTTCGGAGACGTATATGCGTTTGAAGCCTTAAAAAGGTCAAATGATTCCACAGAAATGGCAAATAAAGCCGCTCGTTCCTGTAAGAACAATGTGCCCCCTCGAAAGGCAGCAATCCCCCAGAACGAGGGCTCAATGGGCACTCAAATATAGCCAGGATACAATTAATTAGCCAGAAAATTTGAACCTTCAGTTCTACGATAGCTGACGACAGCCTGCATGTCGGCTAGAAGAGGAGAGAGAAGGCCGAGAGGCGACGCAGCAACAGTCAGGGTTCTATCCGAGTCCACTCATATCGACCCTCGAGAGGGGAATCCTTCACCACGTCGTAGTTGTACCTGCGACAAGGTAAGAGCGAGAGAGAGAGAGAGAGAGAGAGAGAGAGGTCAACGAGAGAGAGAAAGACAGTCGAGCAGCAGCGTCATTCCCTCTCTCTGGAAGAAGGTTGGTGGTGGGCTGATATATATCTGAGAGAGCTTACTTCTTGGAGAAACGCTCCCTCTCCTTTCTCTCTGCCGATGCGAAGAATTCCTCGATTTCCCTCTCCGACACCACCAGCGACGTGACCGGTGAGGTTGCTGGCGGCGGCGCTTCCATCTTGCAGCGGCCGCCGGCGTCGGCGGGCCTCGCCGCTGACTCCATATCCTCCGCCTCCTTCCTTCTGAGATCCTTCATGGTCGCTTCATCTCTAGACAACATCAAACAAAGACCACCTGAGGATGAATACACAAGGAATAGAGGGAGAAGCAACTAGTAACGGAAGAAGGAAGAGATGGAGATCGTCTCCTCGTCCGTTGCCGGACAAATTCTCAGAGATCGCATCACGGGTTGGAATTACGCTGAGAGAGAGAGAAAGAAGAAGAAGACCAACCGACCTCTCCAGCTCACGGTCGTAATTAGATACGGGGGTTTCGGAACCTTCGTCCACCTGTGAACGGAAAGAAGATTTAACTCCATCGGAGTCGGGCCACGATTCAAACAGGGAATAACGGCTCTCCAGCTCCGACAAATGAGGAGGAACGCTCACTCCATCATCGAGAACCGTTTTTCTTCGTCCTCTCACCTCCGTCGCCATCTTCGTCGCCGCCGCTGCCGCCGGCAGCGCCACCTCCTCTGCGGGCCGCGCTTCGCCGGCGAACCTGCTGGTCTGATCCCGGTCTTCGCCATTGCTCCCCTTCTCCGGTAAGGGTCTGAAGCATGTCGCCCTCATGCTCTGCCACTTATCCACCCCTTGGGAGATTCTCCGACTTCGCAGCTGGCGGCAGGAGAGCTCAAAGTCTCCTTCAGTAACTCTCCTTCTCTTCACACCGCCGGCCTCTCCGACGCCGGCGGACGCTGCTAGCGAAGGGGAAAGTACCCGTTCCTTCGTCTCCATCATGACCACCTGGGTCAGCTCCATCAAGGTCTCCTCCCCTCCCTCGGGTCTCTCCCTAATTCCATGCTCTTCGGCCATTTTATTTTCTCTCTTTCGAACGCAGAAACTCAAAGACCACCTTCCCGCTCGTGAAGTGAAAGTGGGGTCCACAGACTGAACCTCGTATCAGAAAGCAGCACGTTCGAGGGTAGGCTAGGAAGGTTCGCGCTCCACGTGGCAGGTTAGAAATGCTAATGGCAAAGATGGGGTATGGGGCCCACCTCGCGAAAATGCCCAATAATCAACAGGATCTGAGGATGTCCTCTTAACTGGTAACTTCATGAGGGTATTTGGACCCACAATCAAACTCCTCCAGTTGACGAAGACAAATCTCCTCTCACCTTTAACAAGTTCTATGACTTCCACGTAGGATAAGAGCATCCTAATTTAGTAAAAAAATCTTGTTCTTACCACCTACTTTATTGTATAATAATGTATATATCTATATGATATGAAACTAATTTGTGCTTTGATAATGGATTAGTGCCAGTCATCATGGTTGACTCATTTTAACGACAAATGGGTTTGTGCGGGACTGTCCATCAGTTTGTCCTTTTCTGGCTATTTTCAATGAAAAGTCCCCCTCTTTTTGAACCTTTTAAAGGATTAAATAGCTGGGAATCTCATTTAATCATAAAAGACCGTTTGTCATAAGTGTATATTCAAATAGTGATTCTTCATGACCATCTAGATCCATCTCTAGTTAGTGAATTCGATCCAACTAGAACACTAGATTCTGTGAATGCGGTTGATAAATTCATTTTTTCTAATACATAGTAATCTTCCTACAAGTTTCTAACATAAATGTAGCTTTTAGAAGTAATAAAAGAATAGAGACACCATCGTCTGCTCTAATAAAATAATAAAATAATGCTATCTAGAATTTGTATGATTTTCAACATTTTTTCGACATTATTAGACATGTAACTAAGTTTGATGTTATCAGGCAGTAAGGCCCATATATGGGGTGAAGGACCACCATCTCTTGGTGGGTACACTCTCATATAATTAATGTATTTTTTGTAATGTAAAGTAATATTCCTACAGTTCTCCGACATAGAAATATCTTTTATAAAGTAATAAAAGTTGCATGCTCACTGTCAATTCTTCCAAGACTCGGTTTAATTTTCAGCCTTTTTAGTATTATTTTACGCGTATGTATGTTTAATGTTCTACCGAAGAAAGGCCCATGTCTGCGCTGAAGGACCACTCCCCACCATCGGCTCCAGATCAGATCAGAGGGCCCATGGGCTTGGGCAGCTGGAGGGGAAGAAGGAAGAAGAAGGGAGAGGAAGAAGGAAGGAGGAGGAAGAAGAAGCTCCCTCCTAACTGGTGCCAGAGTGAGGAGCCTTCTTTTACCTGCAAAGGGGCTCCTCGGCCCCCACGGAGCTTGCATCATAGAAGGGGACCTCCTGCTTCTTCTGGACATGGCTTTCACCTTTGCGCCCTTCTCTTCTTTCCCTCTCGCTTTAAACGAGGCCGCCAGTCGGTCTTTCTCTAACCCCATCGCCGCCACTTTCCCCCTTATCACATCTCTGATGAGGTGCAGCCATCCCCTGCCGGTTCCTCAAGGAGGGAGGAGTCGCCGTAGGGGACCTCCCAAGCTGCTCGAGCTGTCCAGAAGGAATCTCTCTCTCTCTCTCTCTCTCTCTCTCTCTCTATGTATGTATGTATCTATCTATCTCTCCTCTTTTTATCTTCTCTCCATTCATTGTTTTTCCAAGTCTCCCTCTGGGAGGAGGAAACACCAAAAGTGAAGGGGGGGTGCAGTTCTCCTGTGTGGTCCGGGTTCGGCTTTACTCCACCGGCGGGGCTGCGGTCCTCTGAAGATCTCTCCACTCGGTGAAAGGACCCGAATCCACTTCATGCACTGCCTATATTGCACGGCCGAAAGACAGAGACAGGGAGAGAGAGATTCGACCACGAGGGGGGTGCGTGTGAGTCAGCGGTGGATGTGTGGTCCATCCTGAGAAGCCACGCAGAGAGAGAGAGCGAGAGAGCGAGAGAGCGAGAGAGAGAGAGAGAGAGAGATGGGCGATGCCAGGGGCATGTATATCAGCTTGGCATGGGTGCATTCGTATGAGCTCCGTTTAGTGGAACTCGACCAGCATGGATCCGCGCTTGTTGGCGGCACGGTCTTTTCCCATGCAGACATATCCGTTCCTCACGTGCGCTCGTTGCAAATCAATAATGGGGTAAAATAAGGGCCATCCGAATAGTCACAAGACAAGGCTGCATGGACTGAGGCGTCCGAGGTGGAGAAAGACTGTTCTATACTAATACGATCAATTCTCAATTCTTATATGTTATTTAGGGTAATTAATTTGTTCCATCCCTAGGATTATATCCAATAATCCTTTCATTACATTAATGTTACACCAAGACCTTTAGCATGACTTAGATGTTAATCGATCACCACTTTGTCTTGGAGAAAATGCCAAAGGACATGTAGGAGAATGATCGTTTCAAATATATTTGGGTTATTTTGCAAAGTAAAATACATTTTTTTGATTGGCAGACAAGGTTATGCATCAATAAATGTGCATGGATACTAGTCAAATTACTAACGACAAATTGCATTAAGTAATCTTAATAAACTTACCAAAGTATTATGAAGAAGGAAACAAAATGTTTTAGAATAATTCATTTAAAATATAAATCGAGTTTCCATTTTTAAATTCATGAAATAAAATGAAAGATATGTTGAAACTTTAACTTTTTCCTATGGTTGGTTCATGAATATCATAACATGAATGAAAAATAATTATAATTTCATAAATTTTTTTATGAAAAATAGCATCTACATGTCATAAAGAAAAAATTATGTAAATATTGGCAAAGTTTTAATTTATTTAAAACCATGAGTATTATTTGTACAAATGTAAGTATCAAACATAAAACATTGAATAAAATTGATGTACAATACAAAAGAAGTTACTATTATGTATGTACAGAATCTCTCAAATACATCATAATTGGGGCAAAGTCCATGCAAAAAATTGTTCACTAGCATTAATGCAAACATAATGCATATTCTCAAGGACATAAGTGTGGCATTTCTCACTTGTTCTTGTTTATATGAACATGACAGAGTTATAATAGTCAACTAGTCTTGCACATGTGGTGTGACAGCCTTGGGTCTTGTGTTCACATTCAAAGGTATCACCTAACTTAGGGGGATATTATTTGAGTAATGCATTTCTCACATTAATCTAACCATTATCATTTAATAAACATTTTTAGTTTTATTTATATTACTCCTTAATTTGGCCAAAATATTTTTTTCTATGTGTGTGTGTGAGTCTATCTGTGTCTGTGCGTCTGCTTCTTAGTATCTTCTCATTATTCATCATTGTAAGCTATGTTCAAGTTTCTATTTTAAACTAAGGGAGTCATCATGTTGTGGATGCATTTGAGATGTAAACCAATATCGATCATCTTAAGTTTTCAATTAAAAATCAATACCATGGTTTCTCCTTGTAACAAAATGAGAAAGCCTAAACTATATATGCTAGAAATTAAGAATTCTCAATATTTCCAAATAAATAATGATAATGTTTTGTCATAGAAATTATATAAAAAATTATAAAATATTAGTTAAAGAAACTTGATAAAAGTACATCGAACAACATGAATGCAAGTTTACTTTCTACCTATATCTAATCATTAATACATGCATGGTTTCTCCTTTATTTGTCGAGTTTTAGATACCCTAACTAAAATAGTTAAATGATCCTCAAGAATTCATACACATAATTCAAATTAACAACTAGGAAAGTTAAAGTAACAAAACATAGGACTTTTACTACAAGGGGTGATCCCTATAATGAATTAAAGAAAAAAAAATAGAGTTGACTTGTAGAAAATAAGGATGCATTGGAGTTCACACTTGTCATATGGTGTTCTACACTTGTCAACTAATGTTTCATTATATAATCAAAAGTTATGATCTCCCATGGGTCATGGTTGACACATACTTTAAGAGTTGACTCATGACTTAAAGACCTATTTCTTAACATGTATGGTATTACAAGCAACTACACAAACCCTCCCTAGTGGAAGAGTTGCCACCGAATCCTATAAGAACTCTGGAGTTAAGCGTGCTCGGGTTTAGGCACCCCTGCCACCATGACGAGAGGCATATGTGGCATTCATCTCACTATGCCAAGATGCCCCCAACTCCAAATAACATGCTGAGAGGCACCCCTGCCACGATGTCAAGAGGCGCAAGTGGCACCTATCTCCGAAGAATGTGCCTGAGAGGCACCAAAGTGCTTGGGCATGTAAAGTATTAGGATGGATGACTGACCTCCCGAGAAGTTCGGCCCAAGATAATTATCTCAAAAAAAAAAAAAAAAACAAGCAACTACACAAGAGGGTTTACACACTACAAAGGTAATGGTGCTTGATCCCTATAATATTTTCTAGATTTAGGATTGGATACAATTACTCAAGGATCATAACTTGAATGTTTATGCAAGAAACCTAGTAGACACTGGTGAAACGTTTTGCAACATATGGTTGATCATCTCAATTTAGAAGATCACTTCAAACATGAAATAAAAGATAATTCTTTAACAGATTAAGAAGTGTTTGAGTTCTTTCTCCAAGTCTATGGGTTTTTCAAAATGTTTCTACTCCCAATCAAGGTTTCAAATGTTTGCATTTATTGTATATTGATCGGGTTGACATGAATGTCATTTACTAAGAATTTCTTTGTGAGGATTTAGAATTAGCATCTTAAAGAGAGAGAGAGAGAGAGAGAGAGAGAGAGAGAGAGAGAGAGAGAGATTTGGGGTGTGAACATTTGAAAAGAAAGGGATTATGAAAAAAAATGAATCAAATAATATTAAAACCAAGACTAATATACATAGTTTCTGAGAATAAAGTGAAGGCTAACTTAGGGACACCCTTGAGGCATTCAACGAAATGGGCAAGCCTATTCATTGTGAAATCCTGCTTTATTAAGGCAAAGCATGCGTAATTAAATGAAATCTTCTATAGAGTAAGTCAGTTAACTATTTCATGTTTCAGATGTTTGGAATCTAAAAACCTCTAAGTTAGAAAATTATCATTTTCGGAAAATATATGTAAAATATCTTGAAAATTTTTGGCGTTGGGGCGGAGAATTCTCCTCCTCAATCTAAAAAATAAAAAATAAAAATATGTAGGTCCCACACACCTTCCGGCACTAATAGAAATCGAAAATTGTTTTTTTTATAAAAAATTGCATTGTCATGTCATCCTCTGTCACCTCCATTATTCAATCTGACAAGGAGATCAAGGAATTCCAGCGACCCAGGAAGATAATCTCGCATCTTATCTGGTTCGATCCATTTATTCCTCCTCCGCAAATCACAATCTCTCTGTGGATGCATCCGTCGAAAACCTCTGGACTGGTTCATCCAGGGGAAACGGTTCTATATTTGTTTTGATCCTTCTGATCCAATCTCTGGGGCGGAGGGTTAGAAATGTGGTGGGGGAATGGCGGTCGGTTCTACTGGGCGAGGAGAGAAGCGAGTGCTGAAGGGATTGTTGTTGTGTTCGCGTGGTTGTCAAGCAGGGAGAAACCCGTCAGGTCGTACGTGAATCTTTACGGCTCCCTCGGGTGGAATTCGCTTGTTTGCCACTGCGATTTCCTCACACTGTATATTCCTGAACCTTAGTGCTCCCGATTCTCGTGATCTTGCTCAACTTCGCTCCTGTTTTCTTTCTCTGAGTTCCCTACTGTCTGATTTTTGGGAAAAGTGCTGACGCTTTCGCTGCACGAACGCGTGAAGTAGAGGATTTAATAATATCTTTCCTCGTTCGTCTTGAGTTATTTTTTCTGCGCAATCCCTTCGTGAGGCAATTTTGACTTCAGTTGGATGTCGGAAACAATATCTAAAGTGATCTAAAATCCTTCATTGCCGTATTATGTGCTAAACGTATTATGTGCCGAATACTTTAAACAGTAAGGCCCAAGATCACAAGCATTAAAAGCAGTTCTTCGTTCATAGATTTTTCTAAAATTTACATTTTATGAATGAATCATAGATTGGGTGCTCTTTAATAAAAGTGCGTTGAAGTTGTTTTGAGATGCAAACTTGATCTAACTTAGGGAGAAACACATGTACGCTATTTGAACCAACAATATTGAACACTGGTTTCCTCTCTATGGTCGTTCTAGCATGCTGGCCTTGCTGCCCAGGCTGAAGGATTAATTTTCAGTGACTTATTTAGTAAAGATAATTCTGTATGTTCCAACCTGATGGAAATCACCTGGTAACAATGAGCTTCAAGATGGTAGGAATCATATTGGGGACGAGCTGAACTTTTTGCTTAATGATTGATCCTCATGTATGGGAGTGACGAATCATATTAAGGTTGATCCTCATGTGCTGGTTCTATAGCTCTGGGACTCGTTCTTGTGGTTTTCTCTTATGCCCAGGAAGCTTCATGGTCCCAGTGAGACAATCCTCTTCGTGATTTTTGTTACATACCACGGTTTCTTTCCATGTTCAATGATCACTTATCTGAAACTTGAAGTTATTTTTCATAAAAGAATGTGGCAGCTGTTCTAGTTTTATAGTTATACAATAACTATGACCTTCATATTTCCTTCGAATCCTCTTTGGAAAAACAGCTAAAGTTTGGATTCTCTAAGATTTGTCCTTGATTTTGTGAGGCACTCTGTTCCGGGTTCTTCTTTTCTAGGAACTTTGACTATCTAGCTCTGGCTAGGTAGCTCTTCTAGAATACTAGTCTAGGAATCTCTGTCCTTAGACATGAAAACATCACAAGTGGACATCTTCTGGGAACACTTCACTCCCTGATGCAGCTTCGACTTCATGAATCTAATTGAGTACTACCATCGGTTCTGTAAGTCACCACTCTAGCTTCTCATTAATGCAAACACTCAAGCTTCTGTTCCACTTGTTAGATTTCTTCAACCAAGAAATCTTTTGATCTTGCTCTAACTTCAAAACAGAGATTGTCACAGCATTTTTAGCGGACATACCCTCTATGTTGGATTGTACATCTTTAGGCTCGCCCTTGGCCCTCTTGCCCTTCCTTTTTAACTGACTTCGTCTTCTCCTGCACCTGGCATCACACCGCAAACAATTCGGAGTGTTCCCATGAAACGTTGGTTATTCTCCTTGAAATATAAATATCGCAGAAAATGAAGGCCTGAAAAAGTTTTCTCGTTAGTCTCGAATTTTAGATCAACATACTACATATTTCCAGGTTTACCCACCTACTGATCCTCATCCATCCAAACAACATCTTAATGTTACCCCTCTCTTCGCGTTTTCCAGTTTACCAGAGCAGCAAATGTGGTTGTTAACATGATTAAGCTGAGAAAAAACTGTGATTTTTTTTAAATGGTGTATAGCCAATACCATCTTATATTTTTGTTCTCTTTATTTTTTGCGTTACAATAATCACTGCTTTTTTGTAGAGGAATTTCTTCTGTTAATTTTAGATTTGGTGTTATGTAGATTTTTCCCAGAAAAGGGTACATCACTGGCACTTGGTGTTCTTCACGAGTTGGCTAAGGTAACCGTTATTGTTTTAGTGCATATTCACTTCACATTGTAGTATACTCGGCCCATTATATTCTGAGTAATTCTATGCCCAAGTTACTGGAAAAAATTTATACGTTAGATGTAATTTATCATTTGTCACCACATAGAACATTACCCGTGACCAATTTTCATAGATTCCATGTCGACTAGTAGCATATATATCATTTAATATTTCTGGTTTATAACGTTCTAATTGTGATTGCTGGGCAGTCAGGAAAAATAGTTGAATCATTCCAATCGCAGTTGCGATTATCAACAAATGATATTGTTTCTGTTCCCTTCATTTATGAATTCGGAAATGCTGCCTAGCTTTGCAAACCAGTGACAGGCCGTTTGCATGGGACATGCCATGCATCATGATATGCACATAATTTATCAATTTTATATGTTCTTCCATTTCATCTTCTGATAGATCTCTATCACTCACATCTTTTCGACCCTTCTCTTTTTAATGGAAAGATATCCTTTCATATTCTTTGTTAACTGTTTGCACTGTAGGAAGTGAAGAACAGACAATTGCCTATTGTATTCTCAGCTTTCTCAGGAGGCCCAAAGGGCTGTATGTACAAGCTTTTTCAGGTAAATGTCTAACCCGGAAACTTGCAATTGATTATTCAGTACTGTTTATAAGTGTGAGTTTGAATACCTTCTCCATGGTGATGCTGTTTCATTCATTGCGTGATGATTTTCATGCCGCTTTCTTTTTCTAGATAATTGAAGGAAAATGTGAAGGGCAACTTGATCTGGTAAGCTATCCTTTCACTGTTCCAGTTTCTGGCAAAGAACTTCATTCCTAGTCTTTAATCTTTTGTAGTTGTTAACAGGAAACAAGACTTTTCTGATTAGATAATAGCTCATGCGCTTATATGCAAATTGATGGGAGTTAACATCTTCTACCTAACCAAGATACTGCATTGGCGTTTCTGTCTTTTATTGTACCGACCGATTTATCCGTTGACTTACTGACTGAAATGTTTGATTAGTTCTTCATTATGTTTCACTTACTGACCAAAATGGACATCTATTATCCGTATTGGCCCCAATACAAATATCTTCCTTTGAGAGTATCATAATTGAACACAAGGAGCACACGTATGACATCTTTTCGCTGTCAAAGATTGCCATATGAAGTACATAGAAGGATGAAACTTTTTTCGTCAATGAGACGACAAGAAAAGATTGAAAACTTGCACTTTCTTTTAAGAACAACCGGTGATCTTCTTCATAACGTTAAAACTAGTTGTGAGAAGATGTGTATGCAAAATTTGTTGAACAAGAATATGCTCTTCATTTGAGAATTTATTGTATACTTATACTTATCACAGAGTGTTGCTGATAATATCATCTGTTGACGATTCACTCTGTTAAACCCGTTTCCTTTTCTTTCATTTATTTCTTAAAAGTTTAAAAGCTACCTTTAGACTCGCTAGAGAAATATTTATTATTATTAACTTCGTTTTTCTAGAAGGGTGAATATGACCTTGTAAGGGACTGCGCATGTGGACAAATATACGACTCCAGCCCTGTTGATTTCACCAGTGACTTGGGTACTCGTTTTGTTCTTCACCCAAGTGTCCTCAGAATGTCTGAGCCACCACGAATAGTTTCATGGATGGCAAAAATGCTAGCTTCTGGCTTGGATACTCTTTTCCTACGGAGATTTGAGGAACAACGTGCTGACTATTGGCAAACTCTATTTTCTTCTACGGTGGGTTTCACATTTTTATTTTTCAGACCAGTCTCTTCGTTTTTTTCAGTTTCATTTTCTTAACCATGTTTTGATGCACTATTGCAGAAAATGGGACCAGTTCTTGTCTTGTGCTCAGAAGATGATGAACTTGCTCCCTTCTCCGTTATTCATAACTTTGTGGAATGCCTGAAAGAGCAAGGTTCTGATGTTAAGTTGATTAAATGGGCATCTTCCCCACACGTAGGTATGCCTGAAAACACTTAAATGTGTCCAATTAACAAAATCGGAGATAACTGTGTCATTAAGTGAAAGTTTGCGTGCATCATTCTCGTAATAACATATTAAAAAATGCATGTGTTCTTAAAAGTAACAAATTTTTGGATACAATCACATGGTGCGCTGGCAAGAAGTTGAGTTAAATAGGCTCCTTTCCTATTGACTTTGTTGGCCAAACTCAAATATTATTTTTTTTTAAATGAAAGATTTCCTCGATGCTACAGGCTTGTTGATTGTTATGTGAGTTTTACACCTCTTAATTTTGAAAACGAAGTTGTCATGTTTTATCTTTGTTTACAGTTTTTAGGTAAGTCTTTCTTATTATTATTATCAGGCCTGCTAGTAACTGAGGCTTTCTAAGTTTGCTGTGATTCAAATCCTTCCCCAGATCAAAGTCAGTGAGTATCAATTAGATCCTGGCTATGAATGAATACTCTGTCAATTAATAGTCATATCATGATGTTGAAAATTTAATTGATAACGAAACATTCCGAATTAGACCCTACAATGGTTTCCTTTTTTTTTTTCTTTTTTTTCTTTTTTTCCTGGGGGGTGGAGGGGCAAGGAGATGAAGAGAAAAGGTTGGGGAGAGTAAACCCATTTTGGTGAACATGAGGCGAAGCTCGCTTGACGAGTACTTGCAATGAACTTCATTTTGTGGGCTCTTCATAAAATTTGGCATTTTACGAGATGAGGGTCATTTTACTGTGCTCATGAAAAATGATCTGTTTAGATACTTCTTCATTGCAAGGACTCAAACATTTTGCCCACATACTTGTTTTAATATATCTGTTTCTTGCCACTGGGCTTCAAAAGTTCTTCGTGGAACCTTTTTTGACTATCTGATTTTAGGCCCACATAAGTTCATAATGGATTTATTTTTTTTATTTTAATTTTATTTTTTTAGCATTGAGTTCCAAGGCCAGAAACGCTCATATTGGATTACGACCACTAGACGCTTGAACCACAAAAATTTGATTGGGTCATGAACACCTGACTCTTGGCCCACAAAAGATCAAGATCTTAATTGATCTTTTTTTGATAGCTAAACTTCAATCAGACAAGGTTTAATCTTTATTTTGATTTTTCATGTTTAGAATACTCTCAAGCTCTTAAAACTCTGCCAGCTTAGATCAGTCTCTCCTGAGCCTCCTAGAATGTAATAAACGTGACCTTGGAACAGACTCTTCTGGGGCAGTTAGTGAGCTTTCCACTGAATTCTGATGGGAATGAAGCTGGTTGCCCATGTAGCACTCTCTCTCTCCTTTCTTTCCTTCCTTTAGCTGTCTCATGTACACAATGGTTGTTCGAATTCCTTGCACATAATAGGCTCATTTGTTGTCTATGGAAGGTTACTGGTTTCCTAAAAATATGTGTTCTTAATCTGTAGTACGAATACCTCTTGGCTTGGCACTGATGGAAGATAATCTGAATGATTATGACATGATAAGCCATTATAATTCAAAACCCTCTCGGAATCGATCTTTCTGTCCGATTAATAGATCCTTCATGTTCATGGACTTCACTAGAAATCAGGGGAGGAACAATGTCATGCAGCAGTGTTTCGAATTCTCAAGTATGAATAATAAGCGGCAGCTCACATGTGCTTTCCAAAGTCAACCATCCTTGACTTTGTCACGTATGCTTCTTCTAATAGCATTCATCATTTGCTTTCACATATACTCAAGTACTATCTACTTGTCTTCCCAATGAACACCCTGCAGGCCATTACAAGCATTACCCCGTTGACTACCAAGCTGCTGTCTCTCAGCTGCTTAGCAAGGCAGTAATATGTTATAGTCAACGAATGCAACAACTCAGTGACTACCAAGCTTCAGGCCTTGGAAATTCCGATGACCATGCCTCAGGGTCTGGCGACCGCCCTCGCAAGGCATTAGCAGGCACCACAGAGGGTCTAAAGGGGTCTACCAGTTGTCACAGTGTTGATTACCGTTCGCCATGTTCAGTGGAGCTTGAGGCAGAAGATGTGGGTCCTGGGCAGGACGAGAAAAGGGGAGATTGGTTTCATCTGGAAGGCCCAGAAGCCATCGCTAAGATCCTTTCTGACATGTACAGTCCAAAAACCATTGAAAGTTGGGACATTATGCACAATGAGCCTCTCCGCAGGAGGCAGAGACTGCCTTCACCTAATAAGCGTGGTTCCTTGAATGATTTCAGAGGCATGCGACGTTCAAAATTGTAGTTGGATGCTGTTTTCATAGGAACAATATAAGCGAAATTTCAGGTGGATTATGAAGGCAAGACAATCTGTCAAGATTAAAAAAATAAGACAGAATAATTTTTATTCATTGATGCGCTTGTGCTCATTGACAAGAGAAATTCGGTAGTCAAGAAGAAGGCTTTTATATTATGTCTTCTTTGCCGTTGATAAATTGTGTACAGGAAGAATACTTATCATAAGTTCAGCATAAAATTACTGCTTGAGTAGAATTAAGTTGAGATTTTTGTATATACTGAAGCTTTGATAAATTGTGTACAAGAGAATGAGCACTAAACAGATCAATTGTCTCTTTTCTTATTTCAGAAAAAAGGGAGTTGACTTTGCTCAAAGGTGCACAAGAAAATGGAAAAATGTGTTCTAACAAAATATAAAAAGATATGCATTGGAATATTCAAATTAATTGTTGGAATGGCTTTCATGGGTCCTTTTTCACATGTTTTGAGCTTCCCAAATGCATGAAATAAAAAATATAACTAGATTAGCTTGTGCAATCATCTTATAATTTTGGAATGAAGAGTTGTATATCTTTTGCAAAAAATTTATTGGAAAACTATTGTTGTATTAAATGTATCAAGCTTCCACACTTTGTTGCTTATTCTCTATTCCAATTAAACTCCAAAATTAGTCATAAAAGCTTCATATTTAGTGTACTCTCTCTCAATAATCCATAGTGGTAAAATATTGTCACTAATTGTAAGTTAGTGGTACACTCAATTATTTTTTAGAGCTATGAATTTAGAAATTATTAGCTTATATTAGAAGGCTAATATGTTGGACCTAGAAAATAATTGGACCCAAGGATGAATAAAGTACTTTAGATAGAGAATCAATAGACTTCATTGGGTTTTCTATCAGATTCTGATTTCTATTTTAATAAGTTGTAGTTTTTGGGGTTAAATCTCCTAATTCAATTGACTACAACATTAAGCATCTATTTGTATCAGATGTTTCAGTATACACCATACTTAGGGTGAACACAATCCACAAATACTATGTAGACCACTATGATGTGTCATAGCATATCAAGTAGTATATTAAGACATACTTTGGTAGATGAAATTCATATTGCATTATGGTAAAATATATCCAATTTAAAAATTTTGTGTACCAAATGGAATAGTATGCTATGTCAAGTAGAATATTTCAATATATCACAAACTATATTATGGAATCTTGTAATTCATCAAACATTGAAGTTTATTAAACAAAAATGCCATATTAGATAATGGACTGTATGAAGCTTCATGTTTCAATAAACATAAGTTATATTCTGTAACACAATTGTTAAACTCAGGAGTAATATATAGATAACTTTGTATCTTAACCTTAATCTTACACAATAGATGGATTATATCAGCAAAAAATAGAAGAATATCTCAAAATATATCATTCATGTTATGAAATATCTCAAAGTATATATAAGATACTAATTATATAAAAATATATAATTAGTACATTAAGTAAAATACAGATATATCAAATTTGCTACTATGATATATCAGACTATTTAGGATTTATATTGTGAAACATAAGTATCAAATTGAAGAGCACCATGTATGTTAGCATATAGAATCTGCCTAGTATTTAGCTGCATGTACTCTTTGTGGACAATGGAACCATGGAACCATAGAATTATACATTTTAAGGCTCTCATCTTTCATCCTCTTGCTCATGAATAGGCAGTCAACTCATGTGAATTTATTACATTATATTCCTTTTCACCTTATCCTTTTCATCAAAGAGAGGACTAATCGAACTCTAGGTTCTTAGTTCTTGCATGACTTCATTGAACCCGACAACCAATCTTAGTGAAAATTTGTAGTCATATTGTGCTTCTTGACTTATACTTTAATGAATCATTGATTAGTTCTATACATAAACTTAGATTAAAAATCAAGATTTTATTGTTGTTGTTCTTGGGTCTTCTATACTTGGATTAATCTTGCTATATCCTCCTTAAATACAAAGATATTTTTCTAACCAACAAATTCATAAACCTTCTCAGTAGCAGAAGTGCCCACAACTTTGCTCGATGTTTTGCAATCAAATAGTTTTTGATCACCCCATTCCAGACAACCTTAAGAAGAAAATTCACCACCCCTCTTACATTTTTGCTTTATGCCTTGGGACACTTCCTATGAACACTCTTGAACAAGAGAGTTGCTATAAATAAGGCACATGATTCAATCTAACTTCATAAATACTGAGCCATCAAGTTAATTCATTGATTAATGGGGTCTAATCTGGTCAAGTAGCTGATTTAATTTGCTTAACAGATCTTCCTTGGGAAGAATATTAAATGGGATGGGGCATTCTTGAAAAGGATGGATCTAGCAAGACTACAAATTTAGAATAAAAGTTACATGGCAGATCAAAAAACTTGCAGGTTTTGAGGTTGGCATGATTTTTCTGTGGCCTTTTTAGGCAATAAACGTATGAGATTTTTGCGACAGAAAAAATCTTCTGTGTCTATCGCTTTCGGGTTTCACGCTCCTCCCCCAGGCGCCCCGTTGTATCTCCAGCCGCGCTGCGCACCACTTTGCTTTGTAGAAGTTCGCCATGGCGGTGGCGAATCTCAGTACACTGCCCTTTCCGGCAAAGATCTCTGCTCTCTGTCCACAGCGCCGCCACCGTCTTCTTGGGTCTTCACCCTGCAGCTCGAAACGCCGCCGCCGCCGGGTGGCGGGCGTGGTGGTGGCGGCGTCTTCTGCTGACGCCTCCAAAGCCGGCCCCTCCTTCGACTGGTTCCGCCTACCGGACGTGGGTCTCCGGAATTGGCCGCAGGGGGAGAGAGAGGGGAGGAGGAGCGAAGGGGTGAAGGCAAATGCAGTGGAAGATGGTGATGGGAGCAGCAGGAAGAAGAAGAAGAAGAGCGGCAGCAAGTGGTGGTGGTGGTCCGGGGACAGAGAGAGCTATCTGGTGGACGACGCAGATGCCCTCCCTCTTCCCATGACCTACCCCAACTCCTCCCCGGCTTCTCCTGAGGAGGTCGATCGCCGCCTACAGTGTGATCCCCAGATCGAGGTCGATTTTTCTGTCCCCACCTCTCTCTCTCTCTCTCTCTCTCTCTCTCTCTCTCTTTCAATTTTGGAGAGAAATTCGCATCTCACATTGAAATGAGAGACGGGTTTTAATGGATTGACAAGTTTATGTTCTAGGAACTCCATTTCTCAAAAATCCATGGGTTTTTCAAAAAATTTATACACTCATACAAGGTTTCGGATGTCCACTTTTTATTGCATATTGGTGGGGTGAGATAAGCTTACGATTTAGCAACATTGTTTTTTTATGTAAGAGTTTATGAGCAGTTCCTTAAAAAGAGAGAGTTGAGGTGTGAATTTGCAGGTCTACATAGCACATTTGATAATCGGGCGATTATGAAAAAAGTGAATCGAATAATTTTAAAATCAAGACTAAATTTCTCTCCCCACTCTCTCTCTCTCTCTCTCTCTCTCTCTCTCTCTCTCTCTCTCTCTCTAGCTCTGTCTCAGAATTTTCTACTCACTGGGTTGTTGATTTCGCATTAATAGGACTGCAAGGCGATGGTGTACGAGTGGACGGGGAAGTGCAGAAGCTGCCAGGGGACTGGCTTCGTCAGCTATTACAACAAGAGAGGCCGCGAGACGATATGCAAGTGTGTCCCCTGTCTCGGAATCGGTAAGCATT
Organism: Spirodela intermedia; assembly: GCA_902729315.2. Classification (NCBI taxonomy): domain Eukaryota; kingdom Viridiplantae; phylum Streptophyta; class Magnoliopsida; order Alismatales; family Araceae; genus Spirodela; species Spirodela intermedia. The sequence continues at coordinate 4,702,579 of LR746271.1, forward strand.
CCGTCTCCATTTCATTCTCTTCTTTCCATCGATTGCCTCCGTTGTGGTTAGACTGTTCGATGTTCCATGGTCTTCTTAGCAGTGAAGCCCTACTCTTTGTTCATTGTAGAGGGGCCCAGGGAAAAGTCAAACTTTTTCTTCCCGGCAATGGGAAGAACACATGACCCACATGAGTTATAGTTGACTTTGAGACCCTCTTGTCAGGGTGCTCATGTGTTTCTGTCGTGGTCAAGGAACCAGCCATGTATGCCACCTCTTGCCATTACTGTACCTCTTTTTGAGAGGACAATTGTGTGATCCATGGAGGGGAAGTAGAGTTAATTGATGTAGTAAAGGGAAAAACGCTTCCAGAATGCAAGTAGCAAGATGACATATCATATATCGTCATATGGTTCCCTTTTTTATGAGAATCCATCATCTAAAATGTAATGATTCTGATTTCAGATTCCTGGAAATTTTTTTACTCTACCCATTTTCTGATAATTCGTCTTTGGCTCCAACTTCATGTTCTTGGGCATTGATGGATGAATGTGACCAAGTCATAACCTTCACTCTGGGGCTTTTATATATATATATATATATATATATTATCAAATGTATAAAAGTCGTTATCTATAATCTATTTGAGCTTCATACACTATTCTTCCAGCGTTTTCTTACAAAGGTTTTCCTATCCCTGATAGAGCAGAAGTGTTGGCCTATATCAAAAACTGTAATGATAACGGAATTGTAAACATCAGCAACTCATCATTGCATAATCACATTCCTTCTAGGGAATTCTTTGAACCTAGTCCAAATATGATGATCCGCTTGGATCTATGTTATAGTCTGATTCGAAGTATCCTTTTGTTCTCACAGCACCATCAGGATCACTTTTTTCTCTCTTTTTTTTTTTTTTTTTTTTACTGATTTTGAGTTTTTTAACTTATGTGGCTAATTTACATTTCGCTGAAGGAAACTGTCTCCTCCTTGTGCCTCAGGGGAGGAGAAAGAATCTGGTTCATGGTTCCTTGGCATTTCCTTTTTGGTGAATTGCCTTCTTTAAAGGGTCAACTTAGTATTTGTCTTCCGATTTTTCCTTCTAGTTCATTGGCAATGCTCTTAGTATCAATGAATCATCTGGCTAATGTATTTGGAATTTCCTTGGAAATTAGGCTCTTTTGTTTCTCTTAGTGCTTCGGTTTATCTTTCTCCATTGCTTGCATTCACCGATACTATTTTTTTTGTACATTTTTGAAAAACAATTATCCATGATATTCATTTTTTACTCAGATGTATACCATACATTATGAGCATTTTTGAAACCCAACTGTGCGCAACATTTTAATAAGCAAGACATGTACACAAGAACATAAATTCGAAAAGTCATTGTAAATTGGAATACAAGACCGCACAGCTTTGTTGATTTAATTGGAATTGCCAAACTAAGTTGATAAAGTGGGGAAAAAATATGATGTTGACCACTAGATTGGAGAGGGTAAGAAAATAAATTTTCAATTGTAATATGCATGAATAATATACATGGTTTCAAAAATTTTATGCTCTTGAAATGTCTCAAAATTGTTATGCTGGTATGCCATGAAACAAGACCCAAAAAATTTAGTGTGTCCTCATCCCGATTCTGAATGTAGCTGGTACAAGACTGTGGCTGCATTATGCTTACAGTGACCTGCAAAGTGGATGGATTCTCAACCTTATTTGACTATTTACTCATCTGGTTGCATTTTCGTGTTTCGATTCTTTGATGAAATGTAGTTTCAGTCAAAAGTAGTGGGATCAGCATTGTTACTTTGTAGATATGATTCATTATTCTAACTATCATATAGTAATGACATAATTGTGTTTTCAGAAGCATTGTTACTATTGAAAGCAACATGTTTTGAGGACACAATCATTTCCAGCCAATGTGATTGCCTTGAGAGCTATGTTTAATTCACAAGGAATCTGTATGATCTCTGTTTGTGTTTTATCATATCTCTACAATTGCGAACGTTCCTTCCGCATCCCCTGTTCCGGAGATGGATATAGCCCTCTCGAAACCTAACTGTTAGAGTCCACACCCCCCCCCCCCCCAGTATGTATATCTTGACAGAAGGGAAATGTCAATATCTCATGGGAACTAGAAGCTGCTTAGGACTTGAAAGACGAGTAGAGTCTGAACCAATCTAATCCATTCATTTAAGCGTAAGAACTAGTTAAAAAAATAAATTTATTTATTTTTCGGCTATTTTATATCATTCAAATCCTTTCTGCGGACGTTTTACTTACTGTTGCATCATCTGATTCATGAATCACATGCAGGTATTTTGGAGACATGTAGTTAAGAGCCATGGGTTAAATATATCAGTCAGCAGATTGGTTAAATAGTGGATTAGAATAGAAAACAGCTAAATCGAAGCAAACCAACAAGCTGCAAAATTGAAGTATCAGCAGATAAAACGAACAAGAGCATAAGCTGCTTTCCATTCTAAAACATTAGAGGAAACTTTTGTAGAAGAAACATGCAGATGCCTGATCTCTTCAATAATAACTGGGGACTATGATGAAAGAGGTGCTACCATTGCCCTGACAGTTGCATCAGAAATAAGAAGTGCATTGCTGTGATGAGACTTTGCTGGTGTAGGTCATGCCCTTGAGCCTATGGACCAGGGTATCAAAACAAAGCTCTCTATCCTCTTCATGTACAACTTAAGGGACTAATTGAGAAAACATACATTGAAAATATAAATGTACATGTGGTGTTGAATGTTGGTTTGAAAGTGGCTTTTGAGCAGGAATGTGGTTGATCTATTCATTATTATCAACAGATGAATGATGGTGACTGATTGATGCCTTCCTCTGACTGTATCTCAGTTGATAGAATTAGAATGAGTATTACTAGCGTGGTGGTTCAGGCTGATGTTGTTTGATTATGGTTGAGCAGAAGGCTTCTTCTTAAGCGTGTTGGAAAGATGGGCTCAGCAAGCTGGCTCCAATACAAAAAATTATATCGGAGACTATTAGGAAGGCTGGTACATGGAAGCCTGTTAGGAATGGAGAAAAAGTAGGTACAAAAACAGATCGAAGTGGTCTTATAGAACATGATATGCAACATGCACATGTTGTCTAAAAATATCAAGTGATCGTGACACAAAACTGGTGCACACAGATGAGCTGGTGAGATCGATCACCAGCATGATCCCAACATTTGGTTCTCACTACTGATTTTATTGATGAAACCTGTTGTTGAGGATACCCTAATCATTTAGAAAGAAAAGTTATCTTATAGAACATCATCAAGTTTGTTTCTCTTTGATTCCTGAGAAAGCTGTTACATGTATGGTTAATGCATATTAGGTATGACGGTGGGTACATGGAAACTAGGTTGTATTTCGCATGTCTATTGCCTGAAAACTAGGCTGATTGTTTGCTCAGATGGCATTTATTCTCATGCTTCCTTTGACAAAGCTCCTTAATTCATAATACGCTTGTGCATGTGTGATTCAATGAATTGCATCTACTTGATGTATAACTGGGAATGAATTTCAAGGATGCATATTTGTGCTAAACCAAAAGGTTTGAAGCTTACTGCTAAACCAAAACTTGTAAGACTGTTCTTCAATGGTTTCAGTATTCCATCTCTTTATAAAATCATTTGTAAAGGATATTGGAAGTTACCATATTTTTAATTTTCTGTGAACTAGATTCAGCTGTGGGCAACAGACATCCTTCTGTCATTGTCAGTTTACTTGAGTTTTTACAGAGAAAAACCTACCACTGATTACAAGACTATTTTCATTAAAGCTATTGTTTTATTCTGATATAAGCTTACATATTTTTCCATTGATCTCTCAGGTTATGTTCAGAAAATAACTACCCGGACGGACATTGATGTGATGGAGAACTTAGATAATGGGAAGCCTCCTTGACCAATAAATATTTTGAGATCGTTACAGGTTTGACTTTTGGAGCCTTGAGGTCTCTTGTCCCCCCTTAATTGATTCGGTTGTCACCCTCAGCTGTTCTTGATCTACAAGACAGAGAGTTTATGACTGATCAACTCAGTCTTCCCTTGATACGATTCCTGGCCATTCCACCACTATATATATATATATATATATATATATACTTAAATGTACATGAAAATGTAATGAAGCAAAAGTCACTTCTGGGTCTTCCTTTCATCTGGTCTCTGTTTACTATTCTTGTCAAGTTCTGTAACCAGTTTGAAAATAAAATTCTTTGCAGAAAAGAAACAGATTATTATTTGGTTCAAGATCTTAAAGTTTTTGTGAAGGAAAGCCCCTTGATCAGTGGCATCATAGCGGTTCTGTTTTGCTGCTGTTTCTCTGTAATCTCTCTGACTCACATAGGGTCACTAACACCTCTGCATAAAAACACCGGATATCAATTCTGAGGGGCGGTCTTTCTCAAGTTCATATATCTGACCTAGTTATTGAGCATATAAACTGTCTCATTCTCATTAATATCTAATGATCGATTCAAGGATTTATGGGTCTTAAAACTACCAGATCTAATTGACTAAATCGATTAAATGCGATTTTGAATTTAAATACTGTCATTCTAGGACTTTTTTGTTGAATTTAAATGCAATTTTCAAGCGAATAATAATTAGGATAATATTTTTTTAATCATTATGCGTAATTAAGTGTGGTGAAAATGCACATAATGGCTGACATGACTTGCAAATTAACATGCATGCTAGATGGAAGTTGATCTACTAAGTCATATCGTAAAGCTACATATTTATTAATGAACAAAAAGAAATGGGCCCTGGTTCATAATGAACTATGGCTTACTTTTTGGGCTAGACCCATCAGCAATCAAGCATGATTCTTTTATCTTACAACAATCTAGAGGGCCATGTTGTAGAAGGTCACAAAATCTGATGGGAATTCCATCTATGCCATTGCCTGTCCATCAGATCGAAATATCAAAGCATTTAAGTAGCAAAGGAAATGAAAAAGATGATGAGTAAATACTCATAATAGGGCCTCCATATCTCATGAATGTAATACATGAGTAAACACTAACTCGTCAGTTGACTCCAAGGGAGGTTACGTAACTTCAACTAGCTTGTCGTGCCTTTGTTATTATATGAGAAGGTTACTTGATGGACTATTGGCCTCTTGTCTCACATTTGAGGTGCGACATTATTACCTTTTTAACCCTTAGTAACAACTTTGTAGCTAAGTATAGAAGTTCTTCTTACCATCATGTTTACTCCTCTCTCTGATCTCCACAAAATATCATTGTAATTAAAGCTTATATGGATTAAACTTAAATTTATAAATTAGAAATTAATATAAGAATGTTAGATAAATATTAATAAATATCTAGGTCGATCACATGGATAATTAGAAACTTGAATTAATTAATACAAAGGTATAAGTGAGTAGAGTGAAAAATAAGACGATGGGAAGATTGATGAGTAACACTTAGATATACTTAGAAATCATGATGAAGTTATTTTTGCATTGAAAATATGAAGAGAATCTACTTTGGAAAAGAAACCAAGAGTTAATTTTCTAATAAACAATCCTTGAATTAAGATTCAAGTCAATACTTAAAAATCTTAATCAAGATATACCAAGATTTAATTAATGAGTAATGATCCTCAACAAATATAAAATGGAAAGAGATAAGAGAAATTACACATACATAAGTAAGGTAGGAATGATTGAACTTCAAGAGAATCATTCTCTTGTTGCTGCAGTGGCTGTCACCCACCACAACTTGAGCAGCCTTTATGTCGCACAATGGTGCTAACCAAGATGTCTCAGATCCCAAGGTTAGAGGATAAAGAAGAAGATGAGAAATTCACTATACTTTGTGGGCTGAAAAGAGAGAAAAATAGACTCCAAGTAAATGTTTTTGGAGTAAGGAGAATGGGAAAGAATATCTCTCTCTAAAAAGCTAGAAATGTTCTAAAATGAACACTACTCAAACTAAGAAAGATTTTCATGAGACATACACTCTTGCTAGCTCTCCTTCATGGGGATTGGGATGCCCTTGGACAAAAATGTGAAGGGCTAAATATAGGCAATGGAGGGGACAGTTTCCTTTCCCTCCATCAATTTCCTTCTTTGTCAGTTTTCTTCCTTGTTGGTTTATTTCTTTGTTGACTTCCTTCTTAAATACATGGATTGTTGAAAGACATTCATGTTCCTCTAAAAATAGTCAGCCATTCTTTTATTAAGTGGCTAACTTAATTACTCATGCCACCTCCTTCATCCAACTGTTTTGACTCACTATGCCACATCTTCTCTCTTAATTTATCACATTAAATAAATAAAATTCATGTGAGATACTTACATAGAAAAACATGCTATTACTTAATCTAACATAGGATAAGATAATATCTCACATAGTAACATATATCTCTCATTTATAGTGGGCTGAGTTTATGACTCATATATTTAAGCATAATTCATACTCATTATATGAAAATTAATTAAATCATGATAATAATATCATATATTCAATTCAGTGTCTTATGCCTACAAAAGATAATTAAAAAGGCCAATATGATTCGAATTATGCAACACTAATAGAATATTATCACTCTCCTCTCAATAATCCAAGACTAGTAGCCTATTCAATTATTTTATTCTCGTGCCATCCTCAAAAGTGACTAACTTTTTTTATTAAATTTGATGCATCCAAGATGATAAAAGAAATTTGATTTAATTTTAATATAAAAAATCATTTTAGGGAAAAAATCACTTTAAATTTTGGTTTTTAAGATTGTTTTCCTAGTAAGTTGAGAGGGGAGTTACTTCAATATGTTACGAATCTGTTAATAATCAAGTTGGAGAAGGATTCAATTTCTTCTCTTACTAAAGAGACATGAGATTATGATGGAAATAGATTTTTGTCAACTTATTTTTAGGGTAATTTGGTTCTAGGATGTTGAGTTGAATGGTTAAAGATGCAATCAAGAGTGGGCGAATTTATATGAAGAGTGCTGGAAAATATTAAAGTTAGTAAACCAATAATGGGTAAAACTAAAAATATAGTTTTAATAAAGGTTTGGCCCATTTGACTTATTCTAATCTATAAAATCTATGCCCTTGACTTACATTCTCTCATATTGTACAATAGCTGAACTCCATGATCCTTAGATTATCTCTCCAAGGTTCAAGGCTCTAATCAAGTACTTATTTCTAGATCCATGACTCTAAAAGCCAAGTCAAAGATGTCTCACTTACCTCTTTTATATTCATGACTTCAAGGTGCTGAATAAAATTAGCACCCAACTGGGTTCTTATAAACTTGGGATTCTAAGGGGTCAAATACTAGAATTTTAATGAGAACTCACCATTTTATATGAACAACATTAGAATATGCTGTGTACTCTTAACTACTCACTGCTATTGACAGTTTACTACGACCAAGAAACCATACAAGATACAAAGATTCAACTTTTTACATTGCCAAAGTGTGCATGTTGAATCAGTCTTTAGGAGTTATAAAGGTTAATAAATAACACTTATGATAGCTTGAAGTAATAATGGAATTAAAAAAATAACATGAAATGATTTTTTTAAAGGCATTTCCATAACCCACTCCTACCTCTTCACTCCATTCGCCTCATGTATTTTATGGATGATTAACTATGTTGTTGGAAACTTGGGCAAGATCTATGTAGTCAATGATGTAGGTCGCAAGAAAAGCATTCAAGTCAGACCTTTAATAGAAATTAAACAATTGTGTGGCAAATCCCAAGTTTAAGAAAAATAAATAAATAAATAAATAAATTTGTGGGGCATCTAGACCACCATGGCTGTGTGACAACCTTCGTTAATTGTTATAGGAAGACCTCATAGGGACCTATGGTGATGGCAAGAGGAGTGAAGAATGTCTCACTATATGAGATAAATCTTAGCTGTGACAATATAACTTTCGCCACTACAAAAGTTGAAGCAATGGCCTTGGACTGTCCACTACTTGGACATGAGTACGAAGATAATGAAAATGTTGGCTTCTAAAGGACATGATATCATGCCTCATATCACAATAGCTCAATCTATATACAAACTACATCATTATGAGAGAAGGGAACCCAATATTTCTTGGTTGAAGTTGGTACCCATAAGCTTGAAGTACTAGACTACCTTCATTAATGACACTACCCAGAAGGTATACTGTTATTTTTTATAAGAAAAATAGATTAAATATCCCTACTACATTATAAAAATGTGGAAAAATCAAATGAAAAATGTAAGTAGTGTGAAGGGGAGTGGTTGAAGTCAACAGGTGCCAATATGATGGGAAAGTGTTTAAATGGAAGACTAATGAATGCATGGAAAAAACATTAAATGAATGTGTAAGGAGAACACATACAACAGTCCATGTCGGCTTGCCTAACATGTAGGAGTAGGTGACCATTCATGTCCCTCAACCATTGGAAGAAGGTTGACCCCTCATACCTTGGGGACTTTGACTAGGTACAAGATGGATCCAATGCTAAGGAAGCGCTGACTTTATTGTTGGGTTCGGCTATGGTTTCTTCTATCTATTCAAGAACTGGGTTGCGTTGCAGAAAATATTAGGGGATTGAAGAAGCCACGTTGGGTTACGTAACATGTAGGGGTTGGGGGACCATTCATGGCCCTCAACCATTGAATGAAGGTTGACCTTGGGGCCTTTGACTGGGAACAAGGTGGATCCAATGCTAAGGAAGCGCTAACTTTATTGTTGGGTTAGGCTATGGTTTCTCGTATCTATTCAAAAACTGGGTTGTGTTGCAGAAATCGGACGGAGAAATCTTGGAAGGAGACTGAAGCTCATAGAAATCTGGACAGAAGAAGATGCTAATTTTAGTGCGAATGTAAATTTCCTCGTGTTTAAGAAAGAAAGAGTATGCTTCCGATTGCACCGAATAGGATCAGAATTCATATTCTTTAATGCACAAAAGAATTGGGTCGCGGATTTTGGTGGGTTATATATACTGATGGATTCGGCACACACTGTTGTTGTGAAATATTGTCAGAGAAGTACGAGACGAACTGGGGACCCGTCGAGGAAGGCGGCGTGGGGAAGAAGAGCGATTCCATTGGCCGTTCGGGGGCGTGGTGTGTTCCAAAAGGGGTCATTTTCGACGGCTGGAGGTGGCGTTTGCCGAGCCCAGTTCTGGTACTACTGCAATCCTCCCTTCACCACTCTTCTCTGCCTCCCTCCCTCTCTCTCCCTCTCTCTCTCTGCGCGAGTACGCATGGAAGCAATCCAGATCTCCAAAATTGTTGTGATCCGTCTTTCTTTCGGATGCCGGGGTGTTTTTCTCGCTTAATGCCCCTTCCCACATCTCCTCTTTCTCTTGCTGCCTCTCCCCTTCGGCGCTCTTTTAGTCGGTTGGCTGATCTTCTCGGGCAGCTTGACAATCGGTACGGAATCTAAATCTGGGAGTCTCTTTCCGTCTTCCTTCCCCGGGACTCGCAGGATCAGTTGCATTTCCTCGTAGTCGATTTCTATAGACTGGTGACCAGATGACGTCAAATGTGAGTAGGCGCTTGAGACTCTGTAGTCAAGATCAGGCCCATTTCAATGCACAGCGGGGAGGCGCTTCTTGTCGGAAATGGTTTCCTGTCCGTGATGAACACGAGTGTAAAGCCGCAATTTAGGTCATTGATTCGGCAAAAAATGTATCTCATTGATGTGCGTCAGACAATTCTGATCCAGACTGATCGTTTTCTTCCCACAATGGTCCGTCTTGAGCTATTCCAATGATAAGAAGGAAAAAAATATACGCAAAATGGGTGGCTGCCATGTCTGTGCAATGTATGGATCGAAAGTAGTTCTGAACCTAGTAAAGGGGGAAACCATAAGATTGCCTGACCTCTTATTGAGATGATTTAATCCTTCTGTAGGAGCCAAAGATCTGTAATACTCTTCATTCATTAAAACTGATTGGCTTTATTTCCATTAGTGTCCAAAGATATCTTTCATTCCATGCACTGATGCTTATATGAAGATTTTGGTTTCCGTTGGACAGTTTGGTTTTCCTAAGAACCTAAAGAGACGCTCATGTGGAATTAAAATGCTAAGTTGATCAGTTTTATGATGGTTTCAGTCTTGTGTTGAATTGGCTGGCGTGCATAAAAAAAATCTAAAGACCCACACATGTGGAGTTAAAATGGTCAGTTGGAGTTTCTCTGATAAGTTAATCACTTTCATCAAGCAACTTCAGATGATGTCCAAATGGAGTGGATAGAAACAAAATGGAAATCATTCAAATTGAGTTAAGATTCAGTTTCCTTCATTCTCCCAGAAGATGGGTGTCGCTGACTATTTGGTCTTGGAAGAAGGAAAAGCTGTGAGGCCAGAGGAAAGTGCAGTTGGTAGAGGTTAAATTGAACGTCGCTGCACTTTAATTGGGGAAGAGAATTGAAGGACAGCAGGCCCGGGAAGTCCATGATCTGCTCATGGTTGCACTTCAATACAAAGTTGTGGTAGAGATTTTTTCCTGGTTGATTCTGTGATGAAGTTTCACAACTTGAAGCAAAGAGAGATGAGATAAATGTATATATGGGTTTAATATTCTTAGACGGTAGAAAAGCAAGTTCTGGTGCTATGAATAGTTCTTAGATGGGTGGCAGATTCAACTGTGTGCTAAAAGTAACAACAAAGCCATATGTAAGCCTTTAAAATAATGGTGATGTAGGTCGGTTCGGATTTGGCTGTGGATTTCGAGCTATAGATTTCACTTTTGAAAAATGAGGACTTGTTTCTTAAAAGAATTATATTGCAGAAGTAAAATGATGATACAATCACAATGATGGATGCTGATTGATCCTATGTTGAAGATGAATATGGAGTAGGGATGATATCCTCCAGAGTAGGACGTTTTGCGGCATCAGCGTTCATAATCTACTGCTTGATGGGGGTGCAGTAAACGAAAATCTTGGCATGATCTAGCAAATGATTAATTGTGTTTTCATTCTTAACCATTCCTTCCGTTTTCATCTGACAAATGGGTTTCCACACTTTGTCCGCAGATGAAACTCAGTCTCCTTCGTAGTTTCTCTCTCTCTCCCTCTGTACCTTCTCCCATGCTTTGTCTAGCAACCACCAGTTTATTATTGTTTCTTTCTCTTGGGGACACTCTTTTTCTTTTAATTTGATTGTTTCCATGTCAATGTCTGCAGATATGTCTGGTTCCTGAAATGCTGAGGCAAATATCTGTCTAGAAAAACTATGTTAAGTTCCTTGGAACTTGAACCTGAAGAAATCACCCCTCTTTGTGACCCACAGGAGGTAAATATCATTGGTTTCCCCTTCTTATAAATACCTAGGTACCAACTAATAACGAGGACTGTAGTTGATTAATTTAAAATACTCTTTTATGAGGCATATTCTTGCCGTTAATTCAAATTTCGGTTTCTTTTCTTTACTTCATTTCAGTCATCATAGAGGCGCTGCTGTACATTATTTGCGAAGATGCAGCGTGCTCCAGCTACTACTGAGGAGCAGCTATTTTTCAAAGCTATCAAGGATGAATGTCCTTGGGAAAATCTTCCTAAACGACTTCAGTCGTCCTTGTCTACTAGAGAGGAATGGCATAGAAGGTCATCTCTAATCTCACTTATATCTGTCAATTGAGGGGACGTTTACCAGTCATTAATCTTTAGTTACTGGACCTTTTGGTGGCATTGATTAAAATTGGTGATTTTACCCTTTTATGGTAGAAGCTTATGATTAGCTTTGTCTATCTGTGAAGTTATCTAATAGAGTTATATCCAGATTGCATCATGTTAACACCCAGAAACTTGTGCATCCACTGTATCTCATATTGTGTTGTACTGCAATAATTATAGACCATCAGTGGTAGGAAATTATCTTTATCTGTTTCTACAATGACTCCTTAACAATATATATCCGTGGCTAATTCATTCGAGTACATTAGAAATCAGGTTTGTAATGGCCTTCTAATTGCTCAGTTTTTTTCCTTGTTGTTCACTATTTTTCTTAATTAGTTTTCATGTGATGCTTTGTTTCTTTTGATTCGGTTTTCCTTTTTTTAGTTAATGCTCAACACTATTATTCTACTGCAGTTTTATGGTCTCAGGAGTTACAGCTTATTCCGTTTCCTGGTCATATAACATCACTATTTGTTGTGCAATTTCGATTCTGAGCTATATTTAGTACCCTACACTTGCTTTGCAGTGTACTGTCTTCCCATGGGGGTTGGAATTTTTTGTTCCTCTGTTTTTCTTTGCTTGACTCCTCAGTCAATGTGTACTAGGTGACTACTGAACCTCAGAGGTTGTTATGTCAGTAAAGCTGACATTAGTCAGATGATATATTGAAATTTATTCCTGCCCTCATTGAATTCATGAGGATATCATGAATTTTCGTATTAAATAAATTTACTATTGATTTGTGGGGTTGAAGGATTTTCATCATGAATTTGGATTGTGCTCTGGGGAGGGCTTCTCCTTTTCTTTTCTCATTTCATTTAAAAGACAGGAGTTGGGAAACTGAAGACTTTAGTTATGAAATGCATCATGCGAAGGATAAATATGTTACACAAATCATTATATGTAGGACATGGACCCTATCACTCTTATGGGAGACATGTAACTTAAGTAAGTAACCTTATAGTGATCAATTTTTTGACAGCTGGATGCTTTGATAGGAGTGGTTGAATAAGTGTCAGTTTGTGGTGGAGATGAGTAAACGTGAGAGAAGTTGGGGGAGGGTTCTCGCAACTATGGTTGGGAAGACAGTGACACAGTTACTATCGTCTCCTGGATAGAACTTTTATTCTTCGCTTTCTCTCTTTGTCAGATCCTGTTAGCTTTGAAATATGATTTCTTGCATCTTATTTTGTGTTCACAATCGTCAGGAATCATTTCGCTAGCAACTTTTTTCTTTTTTTTTCTAAAGCTTGTATCTTTGTTTGCAGGATAATAAACCATTGCATTAGGAAACGGCTGCAGTGGAATACTTGTTTTGCTCGTAAGGTCTGTAAGGAAGGAGAATATTATGAAGAGATGATGCGGTATCTGCGTAAGAATCTAGCAGTGCGTACTGAGACCAGATTTGAAAGTTTTATCATCTCTGATCACCAGTATTTTTTATTGGGACAATCTCCAGAATAGAGCCTATGGGCTCATTTATTATTTGCTATGTCTACTTCTATTGTGATGGTTCAAAGAAGCTTTTTTGTCAAATAGGGCACGATTTTTTTCTATTATACATATCTATTTTCAATTGCTTAAGTAGGTAGAATTTTTGAAGTCATGAGTTGAGATAATGAAGAGAGGAAAACGGATTGTAAAATTTGGAGATGTTTTCATATCCTTGTGCCAGCCTGAGAAACAAGGGACATTTGAGCAAAGATGCTTGATGAGCTTGTCCATGCATTCTGTTGGATTCTCTAAAGTTATACTTTAGAAAAGTTGTTAATAGGAGGGCATCTCTTCCTATCAAACCTATTTTTATTTCTTAAATTTGGATTCGTCACTTGATGCTTTGTTTTTGCAGTTATTTCCATATCATCTTTCGGAGCATGTTTGTCGAGTTATGAGGATCTCTCCCTTCAGATATTATTGTGACATAATCTTCGAAGTTATGAAGAATGGTACGTGCTGGCTTTTGCTGGATCTATTTTACTCTTGAGTTTGAATTAACAAGCTAAAATTTGATGGTCTCGTTCACTTTCGTGTATGTATGCCAGTGACTATCAAAATCACAAAAGTCCTTTTTATTCGAACCACATACTATTATAGGCCCATGTTCAACGTGGATTTTAGTTTGCCGCTTTGAAATTTGATATTCCTGTCAAATTTTCATTTTTTAGTGTTGTAACTGTTCTCTAACTTTGGAGCTTTATCAATATCCAAGGCTTGATTGGATACATCTCATTTTTTTCGAATGTCATTTGATCTTCATAACTCCCTAATTGACCTTTTAATTCAATTCCATGCTGTGTAAATATGAAGTGTCCAATGCGTTTATGGAGCTTTTGTTGTCCTGAAAGAATAATTTGTTCTAATCACATCAGTTAAGCTCACGTCAATAGGGTCTTTGTATAGTAATGTTCTTCAGGATGGCTGTAGATTTTCTTCTTCAGTACATCATACTCGATCTCTCTATCATTAGGTTCTCCTTCCCTTATCAGACCAGGTTCCTGCCTAACAGCCCAAGTCTATTTCTCATCCTGGCTGGCGGATCTGATTTTGAAGTTTGGTATAATTGAAGACTGAATTTTGGTCAGCGAACCAGGTTTTTAGATTTGTTCACAATATAAACCCAGTGTTAGGGTGTCCCTGATGGCTTAACCTCTTTCAAATTCCCTTCGTTTTTCTAAATTTTTAAAGTTCTAGTCTAAGTTCGTCTGCTTCATCTTTGATAAATATTGACTATTAGTCATGAGGTTTAATTTTTCATCACCTCATTGCCATCAGTGAATAATTTGCCTGATCGCTATTTCGATTCAGATTTAGATCTAAGGCTGATCTAATTTCTATATATTAGTGTGTTTTACCAATTAGTCAGCACAATGTTTAAGAAATATATTTTCAGGCCAAAATATGATTTTTTTGAATCTAGTTCCAAGTGGAAAAAGAAGTCTTCTGCTATCCTTGAGTTTTTTGAAGTGTTCTACACTTTGAACTTGCCTTGGGTTTATTTTTGGATTTTATCTACTGTGGGGAAAATTTTGATTAAAAAGTAAAAGAAAAGGGGATAGTCTTAGTTTAGCCGCCGCTGACTTTGCCTCCAAGAGAAAGAAATCAAGAAATGAACCCATTTGGAGACTGCCGTCTCCAAATGGAGTTATCATTGCTATGCAGCAATCCTTGGCAATCGTGGAGTCCTGAAAGTTATCATTGCTATGCAGTTCATGTTTAAAGCTGTGAATTTGTTGGTAAACATTTCCAGGGTTATTGGTACCACTCATTTGATCTCGCTTATCCTAGACTAATGGCATGTCTTTTCTGAAGTTGTTATGTGTTTAATGTATTATCTTTCTAATGTTACTGTTGATCCTAGGAAATATTACTCATTTTGCTTGACATTCCATTCATATTTAAATTTAGTATTTTCTTGAAATTAGCATCAGTTTCTTTTGCAACTGAGGATCTCCATGCATCATACCTGTTTATTCTTGCAGAGCAACCATATGACAGCATACCCAATTTCAGTGCTGCAGATGCATTGAGGCTTACCGGGATAGGCCGAAATGAATTTATTGATATAATGAACAAATGTAGGTCAAAGGTATCCGCCACAACCCAAGAGACTTCATAGACTTAATTGGCGACTTTTGTAATTTTTTCAATGGATTGATGCGTTTATCAAATTTCGATCTGGTACCTTTTTATATGAACATAGGTAAACAATATTCATACGAATCAATAGACTGTACATCAATGGATTTGCCTAATACTAAACCTAATGCAGTTATACAATTATACATCTACATGCAATCAGTCGTTGCTAATTTTTGTTAGTGTTTTACCGTCCTTGACATCATTTCGTAGCATCTTCTGTTCAGCTTGTCATGATTTTTGTTGGCGTTCTTCCTTGTCATCATTTTTCATTCAGCAGATAATGTCTCTTGCCTAATCCTTGTACGAATTGGGTCTGTATTTTTGGCCTTCAGATAATTGAACTCTGTCACCTTCGCATCAGATACCTTGGTATTGTAGTTTTGAAGCTAACCTCATAGTTGTACCTTAAGATGCCACCGATTTATAACCTGGAGATCGAACACTAATTTTTTATTACCTGCGGCGCTGATGAAATTTTGGGTTCAACTTTTTAACAAGTAGACGAAATTCTAAGTATTGATTTCTAGAACCTGCTTCAATACTCACTTGCCCTATGGATGAAAGACTGGGAAAGAAATTAGACTTGTACACCACTCATGTACCACGCACACATGATCCAAAGTTTATGCAGTTTGCTGGCTCACCCCCTACATACACAGAAGACAGCAGTCTTTGAACTTCTGCTGATTTCAAGAATAGGGTTTCAGTCTCACCACAAAGTAGGAAAAGGAACTCTATGATTTCTGTCTATATCACCTCCTTATTTCCTCCCTAGAGATAGGAGAAGCACGTCCATAGCCTATGATGGAATCATGATTCTGACATTAAGTATTTTGTCTCGTAATGTACTCCCATCGCACTTTAGAGAGGTTTTTGTGTTAGGATCGGATCCTTTCCACGCTTTACTTTTATCTTTTTCCTGAAAAATGTTTCCCTGTTTTGTGTTTTGCTCTGTTTAGTTCGTGCCCATATAGTGTTGTGATGAGAAGAATAATTTACATAGATTTCCCACACCAACTACTTCCTCATTAAGCAGAACTTAAAGGGCCAGTCAGTCCAATGACTCCAGGTTTACTTCAGTATCCACTATACAGACAACATGATGAACTGTTCAAAAAATATTTTTATCTATTCTCACAAGACCAGTTGCAAAAGCGGAATTCATACTACATTGCTCGTACTTTGGGTATTGATACTTAGTACTTTTCTACTTAGCTTGAGCTCTAAGATGACTGGAGCTTGGCTTCTTAAGTTTTAAATTTATATAATAAAATAAATAAAATATTTAACATCTGTTTTCCATTTCTCCTATGTGGGCCATCCAGAAAATTATGTGGAAACTGAACAAGTCAATTGCTAAGGAATTTCTACCTACGCAACCAGTTGATTTTTTAATTGACCCATGGTGGGGAGTTTGTCTTGTCAACTTTACCCTGGAAGAATTTAAGGTATGCATGACAGTTTCCCTCTTGCTGGCCTGAAAAATGTGTTCAGAAATCTATGCTTGCAGTGAAATTTTATATCTTGCTTCATTCTTTATTAATTCAGTTAAGATTTCTTCTTTCTATGCAGAAACTCAGTGAAGAAGAGATGGCGACAATAGATAAAATCTGTAAAGAAGAAGCAAACTCATTTTTTCTTTTTGATCCTGATGTCATAAAAGGTCTTTATCAGAGGGGACTCATTTATTTCGATGTTCCAGTTTATCCTGATGACCGTTTTAAAGGTATATTATCTGGAGCCCCTTTGTTTTTTGCCTTTTTGTCAAGTCTTCATCTTGAAATCACTAGAGAGAGTTTTGTGGCTTTTTGTGTTTACAATTAGATTTTATATCCTGAAGCATTGCGTAGTTCCCAAACTTGAGATATTTCTGAAAGTTACATGTCCCTGTGTAGCCATTGTGTAGTTGATACATTGGGCTGCTGTCCCTGTGGAAATTGTAGTTCTCGCCCTTACAACTAGTTTGATCTATCACGCTTTCAAATTTCCTTTCTAAAGGTATCATTCCATATAAGATGGCTTTCATGGTGCATAGGAGTAAATCGTTCCTTGTGTTTTCATCTGGGTGTTGATACAACCAGACGAAAAGCTAAGTTTTTGTCATGGAAGTGTTGCATAGTGCTAAGACTTTTGGTACGTAATGGGTGTTTGATGCTCTAGAAAATCCATGTGACAGTGGCTTTCAGTGTACAACTTTGTCCTAGTTTATTTCGTCAAAATGGTGCAACTGGATGTTGTTGCTACCACCAAAGAAACTATTAAAATATTAGTTTTTTTGTGCCAATTTAGTAAGTATTTTGCTAACAGTTCTCTCACAGGTCAGAAATTAGTGTATTTTATAATTCATCTTAATTTTTCTCAGTTTCAAATTCTAAAAATCAAGATCATTTGGTCTACTTATAGGAACCAGGAAAGTAAAATTAAAGTCCAACCAGATCTTTTGTGTCTACCCTGCGCAATTTGGATTGATATAAAATCCAATCATCTTATTTTTGGGATGTGTTAGTTATATCCTTCATTTATTGTTGAACATTTGTGCATTCAATGTTTTAATCAGAGGGTAGTGTTTTTGCATCAAATTAAATATTAAGTGACCATATCTGTAATAAACTGGATAAGAGTTAAAGGAAAATAACATGTAGCATGCCAAAAAATTGAAATCGCTTATACTCCCTCTTTCTAGTTGTGACTTTCGTGCGTATCTTCTCTGTCTAGTTATTATCTTCTTTTCAGATTGTTAATTCCATCCTCGTGCAGTTTCCAGACTAGAAGGGTTTGTTTCAAATAGGGAGCAAAGTTATGAAGACCCTATAGAAGAGTAAGTTCCTCTAACATCGCTCTTATATGTCAATTTTTTCTATTATTCTATCCTCCTGTTCTAAGTTTTAAAACTTGCCGTGTGAAATAAAAACTTTCTTTCTGTAGGCTGCTCTATGCTGTTTTTGTTGTTTCAAGTGAGAATGCAACTGTTGCTGAATTAGCTGCCACGTTACAAGCTGACCTCTCTCAGCTACAATCTGCCGCATCTTTTGCTTGTCGACTAGGCTGGGCTGTCAAGGTGATTGATCCAGCAGCTATTCTCAGGGATTCTTCCTTGGGAACTTTACTAAGTGATGATGAAGATGCCAGTAACAGCTCAGCTAGTGTGACAACTGCTGGTGATCCTATTCAACTACGTCATGGTTCACAGTCAGAAAACCGAAGTTCTGGTTCCGGTTCTACTCGTATTTGTTTAATCGTTGATGCAAATATCACATCCTATCTGATGATGGGCTCACTTTCTCCAGGTCTTACCTTTGTTGCCAGCCTTGTAGATGGTGTATTTAACATATATGCTTGATTGGTGGGTCAAAGATGATAGTGTGACCTATTTCATGTTGCTCTTCTAGAGATTCTTGTCTATGAAAGTAGTTAAAAAAGTGTTTGTTCTAACCTCAGTTGCATCCTCACGGTTCTTCTTCCATTTTAAGTCGCCATCTGTATTTGCTAATCTAATTTACATCTTATTATGTTGGAGCATGGAACAGTTTCTTGGAGTAATAAATATGCAAATAAAATTCCACAAAAGAGGTGATGCGAAATTGAGGTTAGTAGAAGCACCTAGTAAGAAATCACCTCCGTTTTAGTCCTGCTTTTAGATGGGGAGGAGAAGATGAAATGAACTTTGATGGAAGATAGTAAGAAAGATCTGGAAATAGGCGTCAATAGAAACATGATTATGCAGAGTGGATTTATGAATAGCTTGCTTCTTCCATCTCAGTTTTTGGGAAGCTGATAGATGATGATGACAACAAAATTTTTTGAATCTTAACACCAGCATAAATCTACCTGAAACGCTACCATAGATAAAACGGTTGGGTCATATACTCAGTGCATACTAATGGTGCCTTCCCATGGAAGCAGAATATTTGTGAGGGGATCTTGGTGGTGTGCCTGTTTTCCAGGCTGTGCAGTACCTTGCAATAGAAGCTTCAGAATTGTACCAGCGCTTCATCTGACCAACCTAGGCCCACAATGGATACCGTAGCATTTTTTTCTTCTTGGTTATGTCAATGTTGCATGCTGGAATTTAGGAGATTTTTCTGTCTCATTCTGTGAGTCGTTAGCCTGTTTCTTGAGTACTAAAAATTCCACCTTTTGATTGGTATAATTAGCAGTCCTCGTTCTCGAGTACTAAAATTCCACCTTTTGATTGGTATAATTAGCAGTCTTTTCTATTCCTTGTTGCGAGTTTTGTCAATGAATTATTATTTTGTAGTCCACACCTTTGGATGAATTGTATCTCCTTTCTTTATGTCAAAGAAGCTTTACATCCTGTTCATCAGGTCCACTTGACAATAAATATTTACATATCCATATTCAGATTTGCTTTCTGCACTGCGTTGTGTATCTGCTTCACTATGATTTCTGACAGATCATCATCCGTATCTACAAATTCGATTCTACTCTTCTGCTTGCAAAACATATTTCCTTCTTTTTGTATAAAGGGAAATGATTTTTTAGTGTGTGAAGTCATAGTGAAGAGAACCAACGCTTGATGCAGGGGCTAATTATCCTCTTTTAAAGAGATTAGTTATTTCGCTGCTGAGCTTGATTTTTGTCTACTCTGTAAGTTGAGCTTCACATGTAAACAATCCCAATAAGATGTTTCTTGGATTTTTTCGCATGCAACAACTAGCGCCAACTCTCCCCCAACTAGAGGATATCAAAGCATCGAATCTAACGATTTACAGATTGATATTACTGAAGTAATATTCATTTAGTTTCTGAGCAAAGATATCTGTTGCATTCTTTGTGAAGCGTTGTTTGACTTGAAGTCCACCAGACTGATTGACTAAAGTGACCGTTTCATCTGTCTAGCCTAAATTTAAGGGCATCTATGCCTAGAGACGACACTCAATGAATAGTTTTAGGCAAGGTTATGTGGCCATGCGGTTGTTTCAATTTTCATTGCCAGGTTAGACATGTGTGATGATATTTTCCAGGTATGCTGAGTAGAGAGATAACGTGCTATCTCTTGGACATTGAAAATGATTAATGACCAATTGAATTTTTCACTTCACTGATGCATCAATAATACTTCATGTCACTAATTAGTTGTAAATCTGCAGCCATTTGAGTCCCTTCTAATTTAGTTCTTTGTTCTGTTTGGTTACTTCAATTAAATCTGTCTTCTTATGCCTCCTTCTACATGTTTACCAATCAGACAGTTTTTTTATGCATCAAATGATTTTTCTGGTCATTAGTTTTAACTAGATACCTTGTCCGTTCAGATATACGTGTAATCATGATTTTACATGACACTTTAGTATCTCTGTACATGGTCTTGGCTCACTTCCGTGGTACTTATCCTTTTCAGGGCTGAAATCCCACGCAGTAACGCTATATGAAGCAGGAAAGCTCGATGATGCCAGTATTTCGGACCTTTGCGATGATCTGGGTACATTGGAAGGGAAAAAATTTGAGGGGGAATTGCAGGAATTTGCTAATCATGCATTTAGTCTTCGACGTGTGTTGCAATGTCTCCAATCAGGTGGTATTGCAGCTGATGAACTGGATGTGAAGTTATCAAACTCTAGTGGTGACTCCCACTTATCCAAGGCTGATGCCATCAATGAGTCTGCTGACTCTGAGAAGTATGTCACAGATGGAAATAAGCATCTGCTTGTTGAATCATCTCAGGGTGATTCCTTTCCATCTGAGATAGGGGAGACAACTGAAAATGAGGCAACCGATGCATTGCCACCTGAAAATCAGGAGTTAAGCAACATTATCCCGGGTGATGAGACTTCATTTTCAACTGGCGGTCAGTTAAGTGAAAAAGACAACTTAACTGGGAAAAAGAGCTACCATGTCAATATCCTCCGATGTGAAAGCCTGGCTGCTCTTGCTCCAGCTACTTTAGATCGGCTATTTCTTCGTGACTATGATATTGTTGTGTCCATGATTCCACTGCCCTCTTCCTCTGTTCTACCTGGATCTGCTGGCCCTGTGCACCTTGGCCCACCCTCATACTCATCGATGACTCCCTGGATGAAGCTTGTTTTGTATACAACCATGGCTAGTGGACCACTCTCAATTGTTCTCATGAAAGGTCAGTGCCTACGAATGCTTCCTGCCCCATTAGCTGGTTGTGAGAAAGCACTGATATGGTCCTGGGACAGATCTGTTGTTGGAGGTTTGGGAGGTAAGTATGAGGGGAACTTAGTCAATGGAAATATTCTTTTGCATTGTCTGAACTCACTTCTGAAGCACTCAGCTGTTCTAGTACAGCCCCTGAATAAATATGACCTTGATGAGTCTGGAAGAACAGTCACAGTGGACATTCCACTTCCTATGAAGAATTTTGATGGTTCAGTTGCGAACATTGGGGACATGGGTATTTTTAGAGGGGAAAACAGCCCTCCAAAGCTGAATCTTCTCTTACATGAACTGTCTGACAAACTAGAGCTGTGGACAGTAGGCTATATACGTCTTTTGAGGTTGTGTAAGGAGAGAGAACATTATCAGTCTGTTTCCCCTGATGAAAAATATGAATGGGTCCCCCTAAGCATAGAATTTGGGATTCCACTGTTTAGTCCGGAGTTATGCAGCCGGATCTGTGAGAGGGTTGTTTCCTCACATCTACTTCGTACTGAGTCAATCAGTGAGCATCATGATTCTATGCAGCGTTTGAGGAAAAGACTCAATGATATCTGTTTTGAGTACCAAGCAATGGGTCCCACAGCGAAACTTTTATACCACAAAGAGCAAAAGGACCAACCCAAGGAACCATCCCGCCAGCTAATAAACTATGCTAGCGGAAGGTGGAATTCTCTCTCAGAGCCATCAATGGCTTTATCTGAAAAGTCCAGTGAACATCAGAGGCTAAAGCTTGCTAATCGACAGCGTTGTCGTACTGAAGTTCTCAGTTTTGATGGAAATATTCTCAGGTACTATATGAGTTACAAATTGTTTGTTTCAATAAGTCTAGATTATAGCTTTGCTGCATGATTTTTGCACTATGCTGAAGATTCCTTCAATATCTTGTAGTAATTATTTGTCTTAAGATTCTTTTGGAGAAAGCGACTACTTTTTTTAATTGTGCCAAGTACATGTTTTCTAAAAATGCCATTGATAGACGTGAGTTGAGGACACAAAAAGTAAGAAGATACTATTTCTGTTCCGACGCTTTGTCAGACAAGAGCAACGCTGTCCATGCAAGCATGGGAATGCCTCTTTTAGGCTAGTAACTCTTGTTCTTTAGCTGTCTAGTAGCCAATTCTCCTAAATCACTTGTAATGTACCAAAGGTTTTTGTATTGGCATTAGGTGCAGAAGGAACCAAACTCAGTTAATGTTTTGGAAATTCATGAACATGATAAATTATAACTGAATAGATATCACGGAATAATTATGCCCTATCCTATGGAGTCGAAGGAATCCTGTCCTCAAGTGTGCATTATATATATATTGTTTATCCCAAATCTTGCATGTCATTGTTTTATATTAAGTGTGGGCGATGCTTGGTATTAAATCTACATTTTTTATACCTTCTTCAATCATATAGATCCAAAATAGGAGCAGTAAATTGTTTAATATGGAGTTTTGGTTAACCTGTAAACATGATGAAGGTTATATGAAACGTTTTCTACTATTTTTTATTTCTCTCATGGATGTTTGAGGCCCAGTTGAATGATTACATTTTGGAGAGAATCAGAAGATTTAAGTGAAGCCCTGATGACCATTTTCTGAGCAGGACATATGCCCTCTCACCTGTCTATGAAGCTGAGACGGCGCCTCTTGAAGAATCGAATAGTGCAAGTGCTGTGAAACCTGAGTCAGACGATGCAGAAAAAAGAGAAGTGGTCCTACCTGGGGTGAATCTTTTATTTGATGGTTCACAGACTCACCCCTTTGACATAGGTGCTTGCCTTCAGGCTCGTCAGCCCATTCTGTTGATTGCTGAGGCCTCAGCCATCTCAGCTTCCTTGCAGACGAACAAGCTTTTATGATTCAACTTCATTCTTTTTTTCTTTGAAAGTGGGATTATATATTAAGTTGGCCAGAACTGGGGATCATATCTTCTTTGCTACCTTCACATGGTTGACATCAAGGTAATGCTAAGAAGGTATCAACGCTGTATACATTGTTTCCTTCCAACTAATGTTGGTAATTTGATTCAAGGTAGGGGATACGTTGGACAATTTCTTTTTGGAATGAGTTATTGTCACTGGTGTCCGTCTCAGGCTGTTATTCTGCCAACAGCAGCTTTAAACCATGCAGAACCACTTCTTGGCACAAGGCCATATATTCCTCTCACTCAAGAAACACTTCTGGGGAGCCGACTTGCTCTAAGAGGCTGCAACCTCCTCTTATTTGTGACAACCCATCAATGCTTTTCCTTCTGTTGTCCCTTTGATGAGGCTGCAAGTCTTATTGTGAGGCTAAGGCCTACTTGTGTTTAATCACATTTTAAGGTCTTCTACACCTCTTCGTTTTGCTTCACCGGTGCAGCTGCACTGTGCTGATGCCATGCCAATGTCATGCTGTGATAGCCACTTCATGTCATCAACGTCTGAGGTTCCTGGAATACCTCTCTGAACCTTAATCCTTCCAGTGTCGTTTGCCCATAATACAAACAACAGCCTTTCATGCTCCACCCCTATTCACTGTGCTGATTTGTGCCTCTAACCTTCATGGGACACTTCACTAAACTGAACCTCACCCCAGGTTGACAGTGTTTCCTGCTGATTAAACTGAACCTTGCTTTGTTGGGGGTGTTATCAGTTCAAATTGTACAAAACCTACACATAGGAGCCACCTGTAGAGTTAACCATCCTTCAACTTGATGCAACCTTGAGAGTAAAGATATAGATCTTCAAGTAGTATTTTTATCCATATTGCTTCACATATACATTGAGTTATAACTCTAAATTTCAATGAAAGCTTTATTCACTTTTGTTAAATCCAACTTTTAAGGATAGAAAAAATTTCAGCCTATTTAAAGGCCTGAACGTTTATGTTTAAAGAAATCATCAATAATATGAGTTTCTTTCTCTTTGTGAGATATATCTGTGCTTTTGAATTTCAGCACCACTTGTGGATTCAAGGGGCATTATTTTCATCCTTGTGGTCCAAGAATTGTGAGAAAAACAATCCTTGTGAACTCAAGGATTGAAAGATCTCATGTCTTGTGTATTCTCCAACTTTTTCTATGTCATAATGAGCAATAAATTTGAATGGAGGTTCTTCTCTTTGAGATGCAAAAAGATTCTCACAATACTGTCAAATAATCTCCATTTCGTAGACATGTGGTGAGTAAGCGTCTAATACAAAATCCAATATTTTTCCAAGGGGAAGCTCAAAAGCTGAATAATGATCATATAAAATTGACTCATTTCTTTATAAAGATTAACGAGAATCACTATAACATATAGATATCAGAAACGTCTCACACATTGTGGCATTCATAACATTAAAAGAGTCAAACTAGGATCTTGATCTTCTTGATCAGGTTTTAACCATCCCTTCTCACTGAAGCTGCCTAGAAAATCCCATTAGAGTAGATTCACGAGAAGTCTCATTTCAATTCACCCCTACATTGATTAAAATATTGGTTACATCTATAGTGGGCCAAGCCCTCTTATTTTGAAGAAAGAAAGGGAGAGCCCATTAAGTAGTCCATAACTAACTCACTTAAGGGCCTAAATAGAAGAGAGACACTACAATAACGAGATCCTAGCTTGTCTAACACCCCCCCTGCAAGTTGGGTGTGGATGTTAGATATGCCCAACTTGAATACAAGCTTTTATAGAGTTGGTCTTGGCAGCTCCTTGGTGAATATATCTGCCACTTGATTAGTAGAATTGATAAACATCAGGTTTATCATCCTTTCTTCAATCTTTTCCTTGATATAATGATGATCTACTTTAATGTGCTTTGTCCTATCATGTTGGACTGGATTATAAGTAATCGTCATAGCTGATTGATTGGTACAATACAACTTGATGCAACCTTGAGAGTAAAGATATAGATCTTCAAGTAGTATTTTTATTCATATTGCTTTACATATACATTGAGCCATAAATCTAAATTCAGCTTCTGTATTAGATCTAGACACCACCTTTTGCTTCTTAATTCTCCATAAGACTAGATTTCCACTGACGAAAGAACAATATCTAAATGTTGACCTCCTATCACTTGTTGATCCTGCATAATCTACGTTTGTATATATTTCCACAATATTATCACCACCTTATGAAAATAGTAGGCCATGTCCTATAATATTCTTCAAATATGCTAGAATACAATACACTGCTTGTAAGTGAATTTCTCTTGGGTCATTCATGAATTGACTTAAGGAATTCATAACATATGTCACATCTGGACTAGTATGATTCAAATAAATCAATTTTTCAATCAACCTTTGGAAGGTTTCCTTATTAATCAGAGGATTGTCACCTCTTGCTCCAAGTTTCACATTTATATCCATTGGTGTGATTGTTGGTCTACAAGCAAGTCGTCCAATTTCTTGGAGCAGATCAACAATATATTTATGTTCAGAAATAAAGATACCTTCTTTCAAGTGTGCCACTCAATACCAAGAAAATACCTTAGTCTTCCAAGAGACTTAATATAAAACTCTTGTGAGAGGTTTTTACTTAGATTTTGGATTTCATTTGTGTCATCACTTGTGATCAGTATATCACCGACATATACAATTAATATAGTCATACCTCCACATGAATTATGTTTGATGAACAAAGTATGATCTACATTACTCTGTTTATATCTTTGACTTTTCATTGTCTTGGTGAACCTTCCAAACCAAGCTCGAGGAGATTGTTCGAGACCATAGAGGGCTTTCTTTAGTCTACAAACCACTCATGATTGATTGGATAGTGGATATCTTAGAGGTATAGTCATGTAGACTTCCTCTTCTAGTTCTCCATGTAAAAATGTATTTTTGACATCAAATTAATATATTTCTCAGTTCAACTTAGCTACTAGAGAAATCAATATCCTCATTGTGTTAAGCTTAGCAATTGGAACAAAGGTCTCAAGATAGTCAACCTCATATGATTGAGTATAGCCTTTTGCTACCAATTGTGTCTTATATCTTTCAAGTGACCCATCTGCATTACAATTCGGGGTATATACCTATTTACATCCCACAGCCTTCTTACCAATTGGGAGAGGAACCAGATCTCATGTATGGTTCTTTTGCGAGGCTTCCATCTCTACATTCATTGCTTGGCTCCATTTTTTTCTAGCTAATGCTTCATCAATTGTTTTTGGTACACATCATATTAAGTGAGCTCAAGAATACTTTATACTCTTGACTCAATCAATCATATGATAGATAATTGGCCATTGAATACCTTGGTTTGTTTCTGCAATTTCTTACCCCTTTCCATAGGGTAATAGGCTAGTTGAGTTGATCATCTTCAACTAGGCCTACATCAAGTTGTTTGACCTCATTTTGCCCTAGATCATCTTCTTCGAACTACATTGGTTCAGTTACATTCTCCACCCTTTATTCTTTAATTGTGACTATTGTATTAGGTGACTCTATCTGAACTTGTCTTCTAAATATTTGTGTCACTTGAGGGCAAAGGTCTTCAAGGCTAGCAACTAAAGAATTTTCTAATATTTGAATATCAGGCTCTTTGGTCCTTTTATAATACATCTTGTATTCATTAAATGTAACACTATAGAGATATAATATCTTTTGAATGATGACTAGTAACATTATAGCTTTTTTGAGTGGGTGAGTATCCCACAAATATGTACTTATGTGTTCTAGGATTTAACTTACCCAACTGAGTATTAGCAATGTGAACATATGCCACACAACCAAACACCTTAGGAGCTAAGTTCGTTAGCAACTTTACAGTTTGATAAGCTTTAGATAGTAACTCAATTGGACTCTGATGTCTAGTTGATCTTACTAGTATACGATTTATAAGATGTGTAGCTGTCAATATAGCCTCTCCCTAATATTGTTTGGGTACATATTCTTAGAATAATAGTGCTCTAGTTGTTTCCACAACTTGGTCAATTTTTCTTTCAATTAACCCATTATGTTGTGAAGTATCAATACATGATGATTCATAGATTATGTCTCTTTGAGCAAAATAAGGGGAGATGATAGTATTGAAATACTCTTTGGCATTATCTATTTTGAGCCACTTTATCACTATTTCAAATTGATTTCTATCATGTTAAAGAACTGTGAGATAATTTGAGACACTTCAAGTTTGGACTTAAGAAGATAAAGCCATATAAACCGGGTAGAATCATCAACAAATAGCATAAACCATCTCTCACCAAATATACTAGATATCTGACATGGCCACCATATATCACTGTGAATCCAATATAGTGGTACTAAACTCTTTTCATTCTTAAAATGAAATGTAGATCATTTATGTTTTGCCAATTGACAGGCCTTACACATCAAAGTTTTAACATCAACCTTATTACAAATGGTAGGAAACCAATGTTTCATCAATTCAAAAGAAAGATGTCTAACACAACTAAGAGAGGAGAGACAAACTGCATCTTGATCTTCTAGATAGAGAAGGCCATCTTGATGCCTAACATGTCTAATCCTCTATCCCGACACCTTATCAATTAGAAAACGTGTATCATCTTCAATAATAAGTTTGCACTTACAATCTTGCACAAGTTTTTGTAAGGCTATAAGATGTGCCTCAAGTCTAGGCACACTAAGGACATCTTTGAGTGTACCCAGCCTATTAATTTTGATGCTCCCAATACCCACCACTAATAAGATTTTTCCTCTAGCTGTAAGGACCTTATGTGGCCTATTTATCTTTGCATAATTAATGAATCTAGAGATATTTGGCCTCATGTGATCTGTGGCACCAATATCAATAATCCAATTTATTCCATTGGGTTTTGGGATAATAACATTACTAAAAAATACTTTGTTCTCACTTGAGCATGCAAATGAGGTAGAACTCAACATGCTTTTGAGTCGCTCTAGTTCTTCTCTTATCTTCATAAGGTCCTCCCTATGTTCATAAACAAGCTCTCCTATTTGCTCCTTTGATTATCCTTGTTCTCCACCTTCATGACTCTAAGAAGTAGCAATATATACCTTTCAATTTTGTTGGGGCTTACCATGTAACTTCTAGCAGATTTCTTTGGTATATCTTTCACATTTACAAAAAGAACACCAAAGACTATCTTTATAGTCATTTGAGGCTCTCTATCCTTAATTAGTTCAGTTCTTCTAATCTTGCTGAACTTGTTGGCTTGATTTGTTTTCAGTTTTTTTAGTGAAAAATGCAATTGGCCTAAGCTTTGATGATTTGAGAGTAGACATAGTTGACTCTCTTTCTCCATAACAATACTAATAGCTTCATCCAAATCTAGTGCCCTCTCTCTATGTAGGATCTAACTCCAAAGACTCTCATATTTTGGATTTAAAGTTATTAAGAATGTAAACATTCTATGCTTCAATATGTAATTTCTTTCTTCAGAGTGAGGATTCTTCACAGGCCAATAATCATCAATCTTGCAACATATAGCCTTCAATTCATATGATAACTCCATGATTGTCTTCTCCCCTTATATTGCCCTCACTATTTTGACATTCAGCCCATAGATCTTCCAATCATATTTTTGTTGCTTAGAGCAATTCTTATGGACTTTACTCTACATTTTTTTCACAATAGTCATATAAAGAAAATATCACACATTTCTGCTATCATGGTTCCAAGGAGCCATGAATGAATAAAGGCTTCCTTGGAGTTCCAAATTCTATAATTTGGATCATTCATACCAATAGGATCATCAATTAGATGCTTTGACAAACCTCTCCTAAGGAGGATTATCAGTAAATGCTTGCTTTCAGTTGATGGAAGGTGTCCTTGTCCTTGCAATGCTTCATGCCTCTACCAACTCTAATACTATGTCAAACTAGGATCTTAATCTTCTTGATCCAGTCTTCGCCCTCCCTTCTCACAAGAGCCGCCTAGAAAATCCCATTAGAGTAGATTCACAAGAAGTCTTATTTCAATTCACCTCTACATCGGTTTAAATACCAGTTACATCTATAGTGGGCTAAGCCCTCTTATTTTGAAGAAAGAAAGAGAGAGCCCATTAAGTAGTCCATAAATAACTCACTTAAGGGCCCAAATAAAAGAGGGACTACAATAATGAGATCCTAACTTATCTAACAAAAAGTAATGAGGACCTAAGTTGCTAAACATCTAACAAAAGATTAGGGTGAAGAGAATATATCTGTAAAACTAGACATCAAAGAGTATAAGATACATGTTAAATTATTCAGATGATTAAAAATAATATAATAGAGATCAATAGTTTTTGAAGGCTCTGATCTCGCTCTCTCTCCTCCACACATGGAGGAATGGGAGAATTTTCGGGGTGGTTTTCTTATGAATGAGTCTCACAGTGTTTTTCTTAAATCTTGTCCATTTGTTTTTCCTCTGAATAGGGTGATGATGTCATCTATGTTGGCTCACATTTTGTAGTTATTTTTCAATTGTCTTTGGGTTATATAAGAACCAAAAAAAGGGACCATGAGTTTTATGTGTGTTCTTCTAAAGTTTTTTGAAGAATTGGTGCCTCTCCTCTTTTTCCCTTTTCTTGGTTCTTCTTCCAGGGCCTCCAGGTCTTCAACAAGAAGTAGGCAAGGACTTCAGCGCCAACAATTGGTATTAGAGCAGTTGATTCTAGGAACCTATGAAGATGCTGAGGAATATTGCTTCTGTCTCAAAGACAGTGGTGATGCCAAAATTGCTATGTCTAACCAAGACGAACGATCATCAATGGTTGATGATGATGGAGTGTTATTTGGAGGCACAAGTATGGTGGGATGCCACTGAGAATGACGACGTTCTAAGGAAGAAGGACAGGCAGGTGCTGTCGACGATCTTCAGCACTGCATCGGAGGATTTCCTAGGATACCTTGACACCAAGAAGACTACAAAGTAGAACTGGGAGGCTCTACGTGTTGTACATGTTGAAGTCAACCGTGTCATTGAGTCCAAAGTGTAGGGACTCTGACAAGACCTTGAGCTTCTTAGCACGAGAAAGGAGGAGCATGTTGCTGACTATGCTGCCTAGTTTACTAAGATTATTTTTGAATTGAGATGCCTTGGTGAAACAATCACAGAGAAGGAGGCAGTCTATAAATCCCTCAGATCTACTCCTAAATTTGATTCTTTGACTCTCATGATGGCATAGTTTGGAGACATGAATAAGATGATACCTAGAGAAGTGATTGACTCTTTGGTTGTCCAAGAGTAATGTCTTCATAATCATAAAGTCAAAGAAGAACAACAGGCTCTTCTTGCAAGAGCCATGGGCAAGGAGAAGGTCAATTCTAGAAAAGATTCTTCAAGCTAAGGTCGTGGTCGTGGACGTGGCTGTGGCAGAGGAAGAGGACAAAGACGAGGTAGATCGTCTGAATCTCATAATGAAGATGAGGTGAGATGACTGACATGACTCAGTCGTTGTATATTAAATTACGTAAATCTTAACTTTATAAAACTAGAAAATATAAATTTTTGGATATTTAAAAGTATTTCTAAATAAATATATCAATTATAATTCAATAAAACTTCTAAAAATAGTAGTAATTTTTCAAGTCAATCACAAAGATGTACTATATTATCTAGTAATTATTTAGAATTTTTCTCAATGAATATGACTTTATATGAATTTTATATTAGGAAATAAAAAAGAAATATATTTAAAATTTATGAAAAAGAAAAATAAGGGTGCAGACGTCGAGGTTACATTAGTGCCTAACGAACGTGAATTGGACAAAAACAGAATTTCACCCGGTGATTCTTATGTAAGCGATTACAAGTGATTTAATTGATCAAATTAAGATTTGTAAAAGTCGAAAGAATCGTAATAAAATAAAGTATAGTTTAGTAAATTAAAATTACAAAAACTATCACTAAATGAAGCGTAAATTAAGTTGAAAGTAGAAAAACAAGGTTCCAGCATCGCGACGACGATGCATCGGCGATGCACTAGAATCCTGAGCGTTCGAGAAGATCATCGTGTAGTGTCTACGGCCTCAAAGACTCTCTTTGGACAAAGATGATGTGGATAATCTCTAGATCTTCTCGCAAAGTCTAGAGATTAATGAAATGGGTCGTCGAGTCATCTCCAGCAGCTGTCACCTGACGGAGTGAAAAAGTGGCGATTTTGCAGCTCTTTGACGGTTGTCACCCGACGGAGAGGAGCTGGATGGAGGTGATGCACATGTTAGAGAACTTCATCCTCAAGTCCATGCAACAAGAAGAGACTCTTCATCGCATCTGGTACGCTCTCAGGAGGTGATAACTAGTCTCTCGGTGGATCATCCTCTTTTCAACGACGACTTGTTCGTCGATCAATCGGAGATGATTTACTCAATGGATTTACGATCCTTTTATCATGAATCATTCAGCAATTTTAGTAGCAATACTCCGCGAATCGTGTTGACGAGATTTTCACCGATGATTCAGTGATTCTCATTGCTTAATCCTTCACCGACGATCTATAGGAAAGTCATGATAATCAGATAAAAATATATGAATTTAGACTCTAGGAGGATTTGAACTCGTGCCGGTCGCCCGCCTCTTCTGAGGAAGGTGTGGGTTTAGTCCCACATCGGTTGTCTGCCAATTTTTCAAGTGAATATATAGTAATGTTAGCTATCTAAGTAAAGTCCCTTCTCTCGTGTGTACGACCACTCCTTGCCCTATAGCCTGTTGGCCACCAGTGATGTAGAAGGGGAGTGACGTACATGTGCCACTATCGGTCTAAGCCAAGCCACTCGAGCCCCTGCTTGTAGCTACTCCCTAACTACGCTTTTGACCCGCTTGCGGGCCTAGCTGGCCGGCGGGTCCCCCTATTTTATAATATTTTTATTTCTTATTTCTTATTCTTCATTTATCTCAAAAGTAAGATTGTAAAAATTATATAAAATCACATAATTATCCAAAAAATTACGTTAATCAACTGAAAACTACTTTTCACACTTTAACACAAATATAAGTTTATTTATCATGAGTTAAGGCTAAAACTATACTATTTACTATTTATTAACTCATGATAATGAAGACTTATCAATGACCCTTTGACAAGTCCATGCTGAAATGTTATAATTGTCAAAAATTTAGTCATTTTGCTTTTGAATGTCGCAATGGGAAGAAGAAGAAAGAGAAGGACAAGAAGATGAATCTTGTCACCTTGGAAGAAAAGAATGAATCAACACTACTTATAGTATTTTTAGAGGAGGTCAAAAATTTTCTTCTCCAAAGCCTAGATGTTACTGTCTTGGCCAATGATTTATGGTTCCTTGACACAAGTGCCACCAGTCACATGATAGGAAGGAAAGATCTCTTCAATCGCTTGGATGAGAGTTGAGGCAGATGTGTGAAATTCAGTAATGGTTCAAGAGTGGATAACTTTGTGGTGAAGGGTCTACCCTTGTGAAGTGCTCCAATGGACAAGAATTTGAGCTGAAGAATGTCTTATACATGCCTCAACTATATGTGAATATCTTGAGTCTTAGACAGCTGGATGAGGATGGTTGCAGCATGAGGTTGCAAGGTGGATTCTTGGGTATTTATGATCCTCATGGAAAGCCCTTGACTAAGGTATGCAGGTCTTTTGGCTGGCTTTCTTATTTGAAATTGAATGTGATAAAGTCCTGCCTATTGACCAAGGAAGAAGATGAGATGATTTGGCTCTAGCATCGGTGTTTTGGGCATTTGAATTTTAGGATTTTGAAGTCCATGGTTGAGAAAGAAAGAATAAGACTATTATGTCCATGGTCAGGAGCATGATTAAGAAAAAAGAAATACCTTTGGAGCTGTGGGGTGAAGTTGTTAACACGTGTTTATATTTTGAATAGGTCACCTACTAAAAGCTTGCAAGGAACCATATCATATGAGAAGTGGATTAGGAGGAAACCTTGTGTTGATCATCTGAGGATTTTTGACTCAATTGTGCACGTCAAGGCCACTAGAGAAAGGCTAAAGAAGTTGGATGATAAGAGTAAACCCATGGTTTTCATAGGTTATGAGAAGGACACTAAATCTTATAGGTGCTATGATCCTCTAACCATGAAACTCCATATCAGCAAGGATGTTCTCTTTGAAGAAGGAAGCAAATGGGATTGGAAGGCCAATGAAGATACTGATGATGAAGGTCCATTTCGTTTTTCCACCCTCTTTGACCTAATGGTTGATGATTTGGACCAGGAGCCGCCTATTCAAGGAGAATCTGCTACAAGAGAAGATGGAGAGCATAGATAAATTTCTGAAGAAATCTCTTCTTCTCAAGAAGGAGATCAATAAAGGAGGTTTAGGTCACTTCAAGATATTTATGATGAGGCTGATCTAGTGTCATATGGCATAGATGTTTGTTTGTCCTCCCAAGAAGAACTAGCTACATATCTTGAAGCCTCTGAAGATGAAGTGTGGATAAAGGCTATGAAAGAAAAGTTGGAAGCCATTAAGAAAAGTGGGACTTTGGAGCTGATTTCTCCACCTACTGATTGCAGACCCATTGGGCTCAAATGGGTGTTCAAAAGTAAGAAGAATTCCAGGGGAGAAGTGACATGTCACAAAGCTCATTTGGTGGTGAAAGGTTACTCTTAGAGATATGGTATTGACTATGAAGAAGTGATTGCTCCAGTTGCTAAGTTTGAATCTATCTGAGCACTGGTGGCCCTTGCAGCACAAGATAGATGAGAATTACATCATATAGATGTAAAATCTGCTTTCCTAAATGGTGAAATTGAAGAGGAGACTTATATGAAGCAACCTGATGATTTTATTGTGAAAGGGAAAGAGCATTGTGTTTTCAGACTGAAGAAGTCGCTTTATGGCTCAAGCAAGCACCAAGAGCTTGGTATTCAAGTTGGATAAATGTTTATCCTCTCTCGACTTTAAGAGGAGTGAACATGAGCATGTTGTATATTTCAAGAAGGAAGGTGATTCTCACTTACTCATAGGCATCCATGTTGATGACTTGATTGTGACAAGTTCTAATCCTGTTCACATTCAAGAGTTCAAAGCAAAGATAATGAAGTTGTTTGAGATGAGCAATCTAGGGCTTCTCAATTCTTACTTGGGCATTGAAGTTATTCAAGAGAAATGTGAGATTTCTCTTAATCAAAGGGCCTATGTGGTGAAGATTCTTGAGCAATTCAACATGATGAATTGCAATTCTGCTCATACTCCTATGGAGGCACGACTGAAGTTTGTAAAGAATGGACCATATTCAACTATTGACTCCATGCTCTATCAAAGCTTGATTGAGAGTCTCAGGTATTTAACTCATACCCACCCTGACCTGGTGTTTAGTGTCGGTTTTCTAAGCAGATTTATGGAGCATCCGACATCTGAACATATGATGGGATTGAAGAGAGTCCTAAGGTACATCACTCGGACCTTGGACTATGGGTTGGTTTATGAGAAGGGTCAAGTTGCAGCACAATTGATCGGCTACACAAACAGTGATTATGCTGGGGATGTAGAAGATCAGAAGAGCACTATGGGCTATGTGTTCTTTTATGGTTCCATGGCAATCAGCTGGACATCACAAAAGCAAAAGATCTAGGCGTTGTCAACCTGTGAAGCTAAGGAATCTGGATGAGTCATTTCATTGCTGAATTGAAGGGAGAAATGGTGAAGCAAGTTACATTGAAAGTTGATAATAAGTCTGCCATTGATCTCAGCAAGAATCCAATTCATCATAGTCATTCCAAGCACATTGATACATGCTATCATTTTATTCGTTCCTGCCTGGAACAAAAGTTGATTGAGCTAGACTATGTGAAGACGGAGGAGCAACTGGCTGATGGTTTCACTAAAGCCTTGGGGCGTCTCAAGTTCATTGAAATGCGTGTGAAGCTGGGACTTAGCTGTGTTGGAGGAAAGGAGCAAGATCAAGGAGGAGAATGAAGGTGCTGATCTCGCTCTCTCCTCCGCACATGGACGGACGGTAGAGTTTTTAGGGTGGTTTTCTTACGAACGAGTCTCACAGTGTTTTTCTTAAATTTTGTCTGTTTGTTTTTCCTCCGAATAGGGTGATGATGCCATCTGTGTTGGCTCACATTCTGTAGTTATTTTTCAGTTGTCTTTGGGTTCTACAAGAACCAAAAAAAGGGACCGTGAGTTTTATGTGTGTTCTTCTAAAGTTTTTTGAAAAATGGGTGCCTCTCCTCTTTTCCCCTTTTCTTGGTTCTTCTTCCAGGGCCTCTAGGTCTTCAGCGAGAAGCAGGTAGGGACTACAGCGCCAACAATTTCAACCATTAATTAGAGTAGCAAATATCTGGTCAAAGGGGTAGGTGTTTTTCAAAGAACGTGTCAATAGGATTGCTGCAGAAGAGGTGCATCACCTGACGAGGTGTTGGTAAATGCATGATTAAATGTGTCAGCGAGACGATGCTTCTACTGGTGGGTGTGTGATCATCTACCATGGCTGAAGAATGATCGCCATGGATACTGTTGCTGCAGAAGCAGGCCTTCCAGCGGAGATGTGTGCCAGACGAGATGATCGCCATACAAGATAAGTACTGGGATGGATGGTGGTCACAGAGGGAGACATGATGTGCAATAAGTGGTGCAGGGAGGGGCGGAGAGGACGGGGGGAGGTGCAGAAGAAGCGAGAGGGAGGACGGGAAGAGGTGCAGAAGAAGCGAGAGGAAAGACGGGAAAGGTGCAGAAGAAGAGAAAGGGAGGACCAGAAAATGTGTTTAAGAAGCGAGATGGAGGACGCGAAGAGGTGCCGAAGAAGAGAGAGGGAGGACCGGAAGATGTGCAGAAGGGAGAGGGAGGACAGATAGAAGAAGATACGATGGAGATCGAGGCCTCCAACCCTGTGTGCAGACCTCTTACTGAGACTCTCTCCACGCTTACGGCTGGGACAAACCTCGAATGAAAACTGTACTTCACTAACCTCAAACTTTGGGATGACATTTCAGTAGTCCCTAAATGTCACACTTAAAATTCATGCCAAATACTGAGCCTAAAAAGTTCTAAACTTAAGGTTTGGGTAGAAAACTCCAGTTAAGCTAGGAAAGCTCATGAATACTTCAGAATTTTCGATAATTGATCTCCACGCAAGTGGTCAAGTGTTGCTTCCCCAGCGACAGGGTTGCCAGGATGATTTTTCATCAAAGGTGATACTTATGAGTGATGCCATGCCAAAGTTGTTCTTTGTATCCCCACTATGTAGCCTCTTAGTCATCCTAGATGTGAATCTGTTAGATCTGAACTGGTACGATATTGATGATAGCTATCTAAGAGCTAAACCCATTTAAGCCAGAGCAAAATGTTCGCAGCCAGGTATCTAGAGCTAGATCCGACAGGTTTCAACTTATAGAAGTCATGTAATTCAAGGAGTAAGCTTGTTCTTATGATATAAAAATAAAAAGTAGACCATACTAAATGAAATCCTATATTAGAGTGGTTAATTCGAAATTGAGGGAAAAGTCTATTTACCCACTCTAGATATGTTTTTTGCTGAAAATATTCCCCAGAAAAGATTGAGGAGACGCACGCCCACAACATAATCTCGTTTCTTCTTGCGGCCATTGAGAGGATGGCACTTCCTCTTCTCCTTTTGGCTGGATGGAGGATAGCTTGGCATACCTCAGAAGCATGTCCTGCTAGAAGTACGCCCACAGCGGCACCCCGTTCCACCTACTTTTCTTTGTAGCTGACGTGAGGACGAGTAGTGACTCCTTTCTGGAGGCACTTCTACATCAGCACCTTGTTTGTTCTCATGGCCACTAGGATGACAACCCTCCTCTATTTTCCATCTTGGACATTAGGAAATGATTATATTATAGCTTTCCCTCAGAGTCGACATCATGTAATTATTTTTCAAGCATGATCTGGATACATGATAAATTAAAATTTTACTCCACGGTGGTATTTCACAAAAAACATTAAGATAATGTTTACTAAAGATTATTTGAAATTAAAGATAAAAATATCAGGGAAACCAGATGAATGAATGAGAATGCCCCTTTGCAATCAAATGTTTATTCTAGAAAGTTCATTGTTCAAAAGTTGATATTGAACCCAACCTATAATTGCTAAAATTACAACTCTCTAATGATTAGATTAAAATAGTTAATCTTGGAAGAATTTTTTATAAAGGGCATTCCACCAATAAACCACCTCTTTTTAATGACTCTCCTATTGGAAAACTATGGTGAGAACTTACATTCACAATTTTAGTTATGATGCTTACAATATCATGGTGGTTGTGTAGAAGCTCTACAAAATGAAAACTTAAAATCTTCCAAAAATGAAACAAAATAGTTGATATTCAATACAAAAGTCAATAACATTCTTCATTGTGCTCCAAATGCAGATGCGCTCAATAACATATGTATATGCAAAAGTGCTAAGAAAATGTATAATGAATAAGAAGCTACATATGAAGCATTGTCATACTAAAAAGATTCAAAAAGTGATCTTTTAGTTCATATACATATCAATTACATTGGATGCTTGAAAATGAATGCATTGTAGACTAATTTACTTGCTTCATAAAAAATATTAAAAATTTGATGAATCTTTAAAAAAGGTACAAAAAAGTCTAGGAAAATTTAAAAGATATGGTCCTTAAAACTTAAATGGAAAACAAAAGCAACAAATATTTTGGTAGAGAAATATTTTAAAAAATCATGTATTTAAGAACTACTTGATTCCTTAAGGGCCTACTGTCCAATGTTATAACCAGAAATTAAGTTTTTAGAAGAAAATTTTATTTTCTTATATAGCTTATAATCATGCTGATAATTCGGATTACAATTCATATGATGATGACCAAAAGAATTCTACAATGTCCAAGATTTGAATAATTCTTAAAAACAAAAGAAGTGGCAAAAGAACACCATACCTACTAGTTCCAAAATAGCTTGGATAGAATGCTGAGGGTTGGAGAGGGCGAACAAGTTTTGAAAATATTTATTTGATTATCTCGAGCTTTTCACCATTTTTCATTATTTGAATTTAGCACATTCACATATGTTAGGTCAACTCATTGGGTTGGTACACTATTCAACTATTATCAAAAGATTATTCTTTTGTAGTGGTTTAATCTTACCTAGTCTATGTCCACTTATGAAAGGTTATTAACATTGGTTACTACTATTATCTCTAAGAGAATAAAATTTAAAATTCACGAGGCTATTAAATCTCCTTATGAAGTAGAATTTGTATATCTATCTCCCAACACTATACTTCAAAGTACAAGCCTGCCTTTTCACTTGTTACTAACATTTCCATGAGTGCCTTCTCTTGTATGAATTGTGATATAATCCTAACAAATGAATCTTCTTTCTGAGTGAATGTACTTCAGTAGGTAGATTTTTGATGCTTGAGAAACTATGTGTAGTTGCACTTATGTCAAAAAGAGAATATGAATTTTTAGTATGATTGATATATTTGATGTGATGTTTAAAATATCTTAAGAGGAGCTACTTATAGAACCCAAAATCAATAGTAACAATTCAAATGATTAAGATTTGATCAGTTGAAAATATTATTTTTGATGCCTATATCAACATATAGAACAATCTATGTAGCCAACATGCTTGATTGACTAGTTTTTTACTAGATCATTCTACAGATGTGTTAGCAAGAGATTTCCTAAGTTTTTTTGATCTTTTGACATGTTAGGATTTGATGTAAGATGGTTAGACATTCTATACCATATGTCAATATGTATGAATATGGGTTTTCTGAGTTGTGGGATCACGAAGAGAATCTTGTTTTCTTTTACTCTCTTTTGACTTATTGATTGTTGGGTCAACCTATTTCTTGGCATACTAAATCTTTTAGGATGAGGTTCTCTCACCTCAATTTCATCTTGTGACAATTGTGTAGACCCATCAATTCAACTTATCTAGGGCTTGAGGCAATTTTTTCTTTTTAAAATATTTATTGTTTCTTTCTATTTATCAGTTTTCTTGTGTGTTTTTTCGTCAATTATTATTTTTAATATTTTACACATATAGCACATACTAAAAAAAATATGAACCAAGTGTAACAATTTAGATCTTAATGAGTGAAGACTAACTTAGTCTAATTCACAACTTCATTCATTATTAATGGAGGCTTTTCTTGCCTAATGAGTCAACTTACCTACTTGAAGTGATATTTTTGCCATGAAGACTATTAAATTTTCTTCATATAAAGGAGTCCACTTGCTTTCTTAGACAAGAGCTTTTGGGATTCTTCTTACTATTATAATCTTACTGTTCATCATAACAAGAATCAAAAGTTTAATTGACCTATAAAAATGACTTGGTAATAATCTCTGGGGAAGATTATAAGTGACAATACCATTGTAGATTGTATAGTACATTGAGGCTAGTAGGTTAGTGAGGGATTGATAACCTTGAAATAATCTAGTTGCTAGTGTTATGAGGACTATAGTAGTTGATAGTATTGATATTTATCCGGCCTCTATGTATGTTAGTACTTGGGGCATCATCCTATAGAAAGATTAGTGAAACCCAAGGAATAGGAGTTCTTGAGATAGTAAAGGTGAATGGGAGGCAAAGCAACTCTAAAATCTGTGTATTTAGTTTATCCATTTGATGTCTTCTCACAAATCATTTACATTACCTTTTTTTACTGCATAAAATAAAAGTAGTTGATCTAATCATTCAATTAGATTACATATCATAATCATGTGCAAATGGTCCCACATCACTGGTAAAACCATATTCACTCTAATATCATTACATGCTTAAATACAGGACATAAGCAAACCATTGATTTATTTGTGAATAGATTTAGGATATTTAATCTCAAAAAGTATTATGAATGGAATTAGAAATCACAATTTAGTATAAATCATGACTTAGTCTATGCAAGACCATCCAGATTACATTAGTTGTCTTGGGGTCATTCAATCCTATAAACTTACACTACTAGTGCATATCAAGGTTCATATTTCATCATACGAAGTTTATTGTAGAATTCACAAGATATCATAGTTAACATTTCATTTGAAGTTATGTTACATAATAGCACACTATATTAAGATACATCTCTATCCATAACAAGTTTTGTTGTGAAATAAAAACTATATCAAGATTAATAATTTAGCAATTAAAATTTATTTTACATATCATAAATATTAAATTTTAGAAGGTACATAAATAACGTGGCATATCAAATACAATACTTCAGTGCACATAAAAACATTGTGGAACTGCATAGTATATTAAGCTTAATTTTGGAAAATATGAGAAGTTTAATTTCATAACAAGGAAACTTTTAAGTCAATATGTCAGTATATATGGAGTATGTTCTCCACTAATGGAGTACATCAAGGTTAATATCTTAATAAATGTAATGTAGACTGTAAAACACTAAGGCCAAATACATAAATTCCATATATACATATTAAATTTAATATATGAGAATTATACTGTGAAATAAAAAATATACCAAGCATCATATCTCAATAAAGAAATCATAATTAACACAAAACATCATATCATAAATTTCAAGGATGTAAGAGGAGCGAAACCTAGAAGACAAAAAAAATACAAGAAGGTCACTTTAATAGATTAAGTGAAGAAATTTGAGAAGAGTTTTGCAGCTTGGCAGTAATTAGTCATTCATTGCATCAAATCAATTTCTATCTTTACCCGTTACAGAAAAGATGACTGATTCGGTTTCCTCCCTCAACTTTTCGTTCGATTGTGAACTGTTCAGACTAAATGGTTGATTCAAGACAACTGTCGATAGGGTTTCAGGATCTTTGAAGCTTCAAAAAACATGGCGATATTTGCAT
Source organism: Spirodela intermedia (assembly GCA_902729315.2). Classification (NCBI taxonomy): domain Eukaryota; kingdom Viridiplantae; phylum Streptophyta; class Magnoliopsida; order Alismatales; family Araceae; genus Spirodela; species Spirodela intermedia. Next base: position 4,743,671 of record LR746271.1, read on the forward strand.
GTTTGCATCTCAAAATAGAAACAATGCCACTAGGACTCAAACCTTTTTTTTGAATATAAACTACTGGCTTTGAGGACAATTTGTAAAGATGTTAATAATTGACTTAGTTTTGGATGATGAAATGAAAACATTCCCCTTGAGTTGGCGTACCTTTCGATAGAATATCCCTTGCTAGGAAAGCCCAACTTCATTATGTAGACAAACATATCGTTGGCAAAAGATCACTCATTTTTTCAGATCCACCTGCACAAGAAAATCCGTACTTGATATGAATGGGCAAACCTTCCTTCGTTCTTAACCTAGGTTTAAATGAGGAGTCCACCCGCACCGAAAAATGATTTCCGAGAGTCGTGTCCTCGAGGGAAATCTTAGTTTGAAGCTAACCTACGTTCATAGAGTGGGGCCTATCCCAACAAAACAGCACCACACCTTTATCTAGAGCAGTAAACACTTGTACTGTGTTGTTATGCCTGCTATGACGATCGACCTTCATGGAACATCTCGACAGTTTCTAACGTTCAATATTGAACCCATTTGATACAGATGTCTCCAAGAAGGAAGGAAATCATCTAGAAGATTTTTCTTTTAGTTCTCTACTTTATCCCTTGCCTACTACACCACATCGCCATGCATCTCTTTCCTGAGATAATAAAAGTCTGTGGAGCTTCCATCGCCCAACCTGAAGAGGAAAGGGTTGACTTCCAAGTGACAGCAGTGACCAATTCTGCAAGACTGAATAACCAACCCAATCTGTAAATCGCAACGCTACTTTGGGGCAAAACTATAAACAAGAGCAGTGTAAAGGCATAGTCTTGTTCATCGGGACATAATGCTGCGAAAAACTCCGGGAAAGGGAGAATTGGGAGCTTAACAATATGAATGGGACCAATCTATGTATCAGACAGCTATGCCGTATTGTCTTCAGAAATTTATAGAATTTAAATCTATCAAATTGTAATCATCTGGTGCTATTGCACTTAATCCCGTTTTAACAGGATAATAAATCTTCATAACAACACTTCCTCATCAAATAAAGCCTTGATTATGTCTGATCATTCCCGTGTTATCACCCAGTTAATCCCAAATAGAAAGATTAGTAAATAGAACAAACAAGAAGGTAGTCAAAGCTTCCTCGATTGTAATCTTGGAATGTCTGATGCTGACTTAATAGACGTAGCATTCATAAAATGTCAGATATTCACCCATGTGTATGATCTAGCGGGTTACGATATCAACTACTATCTTTCAAAAATGACTATTCCAAGACGTCACTGGCCAAGAACGGGGGAAGAGCTGTGAGGAACAGGTCCAACAGGATTGATGGAACGGGGCCAAGGCATGCGGAGTAGCTTCTAAGGTCGCCACACTGGTTGCCGGTGCGTTCCTCCGCACCCTTTCATCTTATTCTTCTCCGTTTTTGTGGGCAATACTAACAGCCTTACAAGCAAGATTTCTATACCTGAAAGTTTGGCCAAACGCGGTTTTGAGACGAGAAGGGTAGAGAGAGAACATTTAATTATCCTCCGAAAGGCGAAGCATGGGAGGTGTGCGACATAAATCACAGGTACGTACCTGTTTCGCCCAACCTATATCCTTGTTAGAGTCTCTTTCTTCTCCTCTGTGCTTCACGCATACAGCATCACTTTCTCCTCATTTCTCTCTGACGCAAACACAGTCGTATTTTATCGCAGTTTTTCTCTTTCCCTCACAGACATGCACCTTTATCTCATGCATAGAGCAGTCCTCACGAAGCCTCCAACTAAGTACGACATCTGTAACACCGGCATAGAATGCGGAAGAGAGATGGACAGGAAAACGCTAAAGGAAGCTGCTGCATGGCGGACACGTTTGGCTGAGCCCAGCGGGGAACTTAATGGTCATTTTGTCAAAACTCCACAGATGTCAACAGATATAGAACCAGAAAGAGATCCTAGGGTGAAGTGGAGAACGATATTCAAGGAGCTCCATGATGGAAATGTCCTTTCTTTCAAATTTCACCTCTTGTGAGTAGTTTTCTTTGTACTAGTTTCGCCCATTTGTATTCGCACGCACTGGGTCGCCCATTCGATTCAGAACCGCTCTATAAAGACGAAATCTTCTGAGATATGGCAAAATTTTCGGAGGTCGTACTCGAAGATTCGACCCATTGGATGCCCAAGAAAGTGATTTTATCTCAGTCTGAGACGTACTGGTACATCCACAGAATCACAAGAAAATCAATGCTCCAATCAACCACCAGCCCATCAAATTCAGTTAAAATATAATCCATACGAACATCCTAAGATAATCTCCATTTGTCTACACCCTATGAAAATAGCCAGACCAAACATCATGAGACGCGGAAGAACTCAGTGGTACCCAACAAAGGATCCAAGAAAATAGTAAGAAAGAATTGAATGGACTAAAACCCTAAACCCGTTCCTCAGCCATTAGGGCTCAACTCCCAATATGTAACTTGGGCTTCCAAGTCGTTCAGAGAGAGAGAGAGAGAGGGAGATCAGCGTTTACCCGGCGGCTATGTGCTCGTCCAGGAGAACGAGATGTGGCTTTTCTCGCCTAAGGAGAGGGAGGGAGAGGGAGAGGGAGAGGGAGAGGAGATAAGGAGAGATGTTGGTCAGGGCTCAGCCGACGAAGGCTTCGTACCGAGGGTGTGCTTGTTGTTGTGCATCCACACCTTGAGTACATGGCGCTTGACGGCGGCCTCCGTACAGAACTGTTGAACCGCCGCCTCGTCGTGCTTCTGGATTCTCCACCCCACCTTCTCCGCAAAAGCCAGCATCTTTTCCTTCTGCTCTTGCGTAAACTTGGTCCGAAATCTCTTCTTTCCTTCTCTTCCCCCTGAGGAGGTGCTCCCGCCGCCGCCGCCACCGCCGCTGACCATGGGTGTTGACATATCGTCCTGGTCCCTGCTGTGGGTCCCTCCCCGGCCGGAAGTTGACGGCAACGCCAACGGCCTCATCTGCACCGCCGCCCCCGGCGCCGCCATCTGGAGGTACCCAGAAGCCGGGAAGCGATAGTATGGCGATAACTGCTGACCCTCGATCTCCTTCCGGTGGAAATTGCGGTGGCAGTTGCAGGCGGCGCACTTGAGGGCATCCATGGTGCCCTCCTCGCCGGCGGGCATGAACTCCCCGCAGCCGTCCACAGCGTGGCCGCCGATGTTGACGGCATGGTTCTTCAGACACTCTCTGTACCTAACCCCGCCGCCACCGCCGCCACTCCCAGCTCCAGTCGCAGCTCTCCAGCTACCGCTCGTTCCTGCCACCGCCGCAGCGCTAGAATCCGCTCCTCCACCGCCAATCTGCTCTGGGTTGTCATGGTCATCGAAATCCATGCCAACTTCCCCAATGCCCACCGATTCCCTCTATTCCTTCAGCCCTCTCTCTCTCTCTCGCTCTCTCGCTATCTCTCTTGATGTCGCTCGGCGGAATAATTATCGAGTCGAGAAGGAAAGGAATACGATGGATACCGGGGGGTGCGATGTAGAAGATAAGAGCTCGGACGAATGTGGACAGCATCAGTTCACACCGCCTACCTTCAGGGGGGGGAATTTTGGAAGTGACTTCTCCCCCCATCGCCTGGTAAGGATGATTATTAATAAATTATTTTTAGTAAAAAAAATATATTTTCTACAAGCTATGTCGCTCTTTCGCCGCCCTACCACTCCGGCTTGTCGGATAACCCTCATAAGTCACTTCTACTGAGCTGGGTCAGGTAGGAAACCGAACCCAACGCCAAATAAACTTTTCCTAAATGATAAAATAGGATTCTGCACTTTTTCATCCAAAATAATATTTCAGCTTTGCCTTATCTAGAAATTATTTGTAAAACATATACATAGGAGCACCAGAACCAATAAATTTGCCCTTCGTTTCCATAATTACTTACGATATTCAAATATATATTTGTAAGGTATTCTCTTAAAGTGGTAGGAGAAAACGCCTTGAAAAGGAAACTTGAAAATGTAGCATGATTATAAAATAATTAATCGACGCATTTGTCCGATTAGTATCTTACTGTTCCCATGAAACAATTTTTCTGACGTAAGCACCCGATGAATCAGTTAAGGCAATAGGTGGGCTTCTGATTGTTTCATCAGGTTTAAAATGAGCTCGTTTCCGTGTCTCCTGCAATATCCAGGGAAACATAACACAGTGGCAGCAGAGTACGGGGTCGTATGAGATTAATTACTTCTATCCTAAAGGAGTGCGGAGTACGGGGTTTCTTGAATGAATTGGTAACGTTAGATGCAGCTTCAATCAGACGTCAAACCCGGTTGTGAGTGGACATCTCTCTCTCTCTCTCTACTTTAGTCGATCATAGTGAGTGTACAGTGGCATGGTTTTCAGGTTATTTTCAAGAAAGATAAAGTGTATCCAGTTCCGATGCTCGTCGACAGTCCCGACAGTCCGGAGTCCTCCCGTCCCCTTTCATAGTCTTCGTCTACTCTCGCGTCTGTCACAGAGACGAGAGCGGGAGAGAGAGAGAGATAGAGGAGAGGGTCTCCTTCAATCTCCCTCACTGAAAGAGAGATGAAAAACGGCGAGCTGGTGCACAACAGAAAGAGAATGACTCTTTGAGATCTCGTTAATACAAGGCACTAAGACTGTCTCTTTGAGCTACTACGCTATAGATTTATTAACAGAAATAGAAAGAGATAGAGAGATACAGGCCTGAGAACTCGCGTAGATCCCGTAGGGCTGAAAACGATAACACAGATGATGAGGAGCTCTTTAAAGTTCACGATCTATCTACTTTTCACGCTGGCGCTGCATTCGCTATCCCGTAAGTACCGGAAGTATCAGCCTGCTCAACTCTACGCAAAAAACCCACTTTGCTCCACTGGAAAGCCTTAGTGCCTTCACTTTGGACCCCGGTAGAAGTTAAACAGCTTCCACTGTTAATTCACTGTTAATTCACTGTAAAGAGAGAGAGAGAGCGGAGGATGTCTTAAATCACTGTTTGCAATGAATAAGTGAGGCCTTCAGCTGCCGGCACGAGCAACGAGAAGAACACCACTTTTACAGTAATTTCTCTGAAACCCAACTTCGCTTCTGCACAGATGAAAATGAGAACACAGAGAGAGACGCTAGATTAGATAAAAGAGAGGTCCGGAAGAGAGAGAGAGAGAGAGAGAGAGAGAGAGAGAGAAGGGACCAGAATGGCTGATTACGTCCAGAGTGTAGGATGGAGGAAAAAGACGAAGAACACAAGCGAGAGCAGATAGGGGATTGTGGCTGATTACGCACAGAGTGGCGGATAGAGGAAAAAGACGAAGAACACGAGAGAGAGAGGATATGAGATTGAGGTCTCAAGACTGTGCAGAGTGTAACTACAGCAGTAGGTGCCTATCCTGGTCCACAGCCGCTTTTGCTCTGTACTGGCCTATGCATGCAGCCACGGCCGCAGAGGAGCTGCAATTGCACCTGCGGTACACGCTATCTAAATTCAACCACGCCGGCGAACTGGAAGGAAGCCTATCATCTTTTTACCACTCCCTCTCTATCTTCACGCCCGCACTTCCCGTCCAGTCCCATTCCGCCCTGTCTTTCCTCTGCTGGTGCACAATAGAAAAGTGCTGGCGCTGCCAGGAAAGAGGAGAAAGATATAGAGATGGAGAGAGAGGGGAAAATGGGCATGATGTTGACAAGACGAAAAAAGTTCGGCAGACTGCGATTTCTATTTCTATTCTTTACAAGTTTCTCTCTCACCCTTTACTTTACCTCTCTCACTGCTCTTGCATTTCTCTCTCATCATTAAGCTCAGAGTGTTGAGTACAAATTCTATCTCTCTCTCTCTCTCTCTCTACCGATTCAGAAAAAGATCTACGACATGTCAGTCTGAAAACGGGTGAATTCAAATTTGAATCACAAGAAACTGTACAAACATGTTGATGGGCGCACGTGGAGATTACACGGGAGCACGGTACAACATGGAGGCTAACAGTCATCATGGGCATCTGGTCTGGTCCCTCTCCCAGCTGTACTCCCTCACTGTATTTTTTCATGCGAATATGTGTTTATGTATAAGAGTGTCAGCGGGTCGGGCCACCAGTAGCGGACTCAATTAAGGCCCATAACTGTTTTTCAATGCTCCTTCTAATCCATTGGGTTTGAGAAGAGACTTCAAATCCCTATGAAGCTAAACGCCTCCTCAGTTAAAAAAAATAAAAAATAAAATAAATAATAAAAAAAACGCCTCCTCAGTTCAACCAGAGCTCAGTACAATTTTTCTTTTCGTACCTTGATCTAGTCATATAAATGGGCTTATTTTGGTGTAATTACACCAAGTAGGGCATATTAGTAGCTTTTTGAATTAAACAAACACAAGGACAAAGGAATTCTCACGTTCAGCAATTTTTTGAATTGAAAGCTTTGTGGTAGCATTAGACAACTTAATTTATGAATTATATGATTGTATTATTTCCATTGAGTAGACACGTTATGGTGAATTGAAGAGTGTGTTTTACATGTGAGTTTGGTAACATCTTGAGATGTAAAGTATATCAGACCCACAAAGTCACTAGAGTAATAGTTATTCAAGACACTTCCAGTCTGATGGAGTCAAAATAGTTGGAGTGATTGCCCATTATTAATTTGGCTGCTAGTTTTGTATGAACTAGAGTGATTGATAGTACCAACAACTATTTGGTGACTAAGTCAATGATTGTGTAAGAGTTCTGTCCTTCAAGGAGATTAATAACAATTGAAGAACTAATGAGCTATTTTGCCAGTGGATGTAAGTTTGTGGGCTAAGCCACTCTACATTTACTTAATCTTTATGTGGAGGAAAATGCCTATGTCCATCTACATATGCATATTTATGTTGTCATTTTATATCAAAGTACAACATTTAATCTTCCTACTTGTTGACATTATTTATTCTGTTTACATATTCATCGATCTGTGGCTCTCATAATTTATTTATACTAGTGTTGCATTTTTGTCCACATCTAACACAAAATCAAAAACAGACCATAGTAGAATCTTACACGAATTCAACACGCTCAATCATGAAATTTCTCAAAAATTCTACTTACCTCCTCCTCTTTAGATGTATTCCAGCTCTTAGTCCTTTGTCATATACTTTATAAAATGCAATATCCATTGTAAAATGCCCCACTCCTCTCACTGCCTAAAAAATAACAGCCATTTCATGTATTCTTGTTGTCTATGACTTCATGAATGTCAAACAAAGGTTGACACCTAAGACCTATGGGCGTGCTCTTGCTATTTCTAGGTTTCATTTCATTGAGAATTGATGACACATGATTCAAATATCAACACTTATATTTCAAGTATCTACAACATAGTCATAAGTATCTACACCATAGTGACAATAGGCATTGATGTACAAATAATAACTCATTTTTAAAAGTATTAATAAATTGATAAATAAAATTGACCGAATTATTATGACATAATATCCACATCTTTGATAAATAATCAGATTTATCTCATACATGAACTTTAGGTTAATGAATCTAAGTTTTAAAAGAGTGGGTAGTTATAAAATCCAAGGTAATTCAATAATGTTTTACCTCTCAAACTGTAATGATAACTATGTAGAAAATAAATTACTAGATAAATATAATATGTCTTAATATATGTTGCATTGTGTTGATAATTTCAAGAATGCATCACCAAACCACCCATAGGTGTTGGCACATTAGGTTTAAAATCAAGATAGTGTATAGCAAGGTAAACAATAATTGCACTTCTCATGAAACAAGGAAATGTGTCAACTTCACCTTTCATGAATGAAAAGCTTAACAATCCACTAGCATATATTGAGAGATCTTGTTTAAAATAGAAAGTACAATTTATGCAATGCAGTAATGCAAAGGTGGGTCAGCACAGGGATGGTTACATCCAAACATGTCCATGGGTGTTAGTAGGTAGGTACCTGGTGTGGGCCCATATGTTCATGAAAGTATATTTGTGGTCGATTAGGCCAAGTTGGTTTCCAGCAAATTGATGTAAGTGTTGGCTTATGCAAGTATGATGAGCACATATTTGAGTGTAGATACAAGGAAGATGAGTTAAGATGCAAGAGTAGATTAGGGAATCACCATTAGGCAATCCAAGGTGCCATTGAAAGATCACAAGTTTATAAGGACAAGATGGGTAAAAATACAAGTGCATGATGGATACAAGGTCGAATTTGCCTACCTGGCCCCTCTTTCTTCTCATCTCTTTGAAATTCGAATCTTCTCCTATTATTGAAAAGCTTTCTCTTTCCCTTCTTTTTTTTAGTAATTTGCAGTGTGGCATTATGCGTCATTCAACTAGTAAGTAGCAAGCATCAAATGAGTAGCCTTTGGTTCCATTACCACAATGCTGCCTCTATTTTTATTTTTTTGATTAGTGTGTGATTCTATACTATGCATTTTAGCATTGAGCTCAAACCATTCATGATTTAGAACTTTAGGTGCATATACTATCATGATGATTTATATTATTGCAAACACATAATATGCTAAGAGATTAAAGTTCATATGATGTGATATGAAGTTTAGTGTAATATATTAGTCCACATTATAACTTCTCACATATTGACATATTTAGTTTGATGGACTCAACTATTTAATAACATAGTTCTTGGCACATTACTGTATTAAGCTTGATATATTTCATTGTTCCACAAGATCACTCTTTATATATTAACATATTAAATTTGGTGTATTGTACCATTTTGCATCATAAAACCCAAAATTTTAGTGTTTTAACTCTTTTATCTTACTCCATTTGTCCAGATGACCCTCCCATTGTTCATTTCATTCCATTAATTAACATAGAATTAAATCATTGAATACCAAAACATATGCTTGACTCTCCAAAAAAATTGTCATTTTGCATATGCCATCTACCAAGTACTAGGTACTTTTTCAGTGCTCCTGATAAGGCTTGGAAACATTCTTATTGCACTCAGAAATTATTGTTGAATGATAGACCTATTACCATAAACCATATAATAAGGGAAATGAAAATAGATTGTACACATCTTATGAAAGTTTCCTTTAATACAACTTGTGCTATATTGAATATAGAAGTTTAGAAGTCAACATAGTAGATATTACTTCAATAAATAATCCAACAAAGTATGTAATTTTTCATAGAAATAGTTGTCATTAAATATTCAGTATTTTTATTTTATATGAATATGAAAAACTAATTTGAATGCTTCTAATGGTTGGAAAATGGTCATCTTTCAATACCACAACAGACACATGTCATTGTAGTTCTCATGTGCGTACTATCTCTTATTCAAATGTTTTTGCATTATAAGCTTCTTAACATAAGGTGAGTTTTCTGTAAGTTCATTATTTTTTTATTAAAATGTGAGATCAGACCTCTATTTGATTCTCATTTGTTGTTGGACTTCTTTGCAAGGTTTGTAAAAGTTTATTGTCATTTTAATGTCATCCAAAAATTATTATATCATAATGTAAATTGATCATTACACTCTTTTTTTAATATCATTACTAAATTAAATCTAACATTAACAACTCATTCATTGAGTTTCAAAAATACCATTATGGCCACTAATGGTGAAAATGAATGATTAAAGTTATCATAATAACACCAATAAATACAAGTTGCGTGCACCCTTTAAGACATGAACTTTATATTCTCAACTATTCCAATTTGTTAATGAAACAAGATAGAAAATCAGAAATTTGTAAAGATCTTTTCAAATCTACATTACTTGTGAGTTCACAAGTTCAAAATTATCCAAGACTCCCAATTAAAATATATTGTCAAATACATCATGCCATGTCTTGACAATGTATTGAAAATGTTACCTTCTCTTTCCTTCAAAGTCAGGTATTACAATTTTCTCACAGTTTTAACATGAAGTTAGTTCATATCTTTATCCTTGATAAAATAAACCTTGTGAGTTAAATATTAACATGAAGAAAAGTAATAAACCAATAACCATTGTTCTTTAGAGAAATATTACACAAATTTTGAAATGATATTAGCTCATGGATTTGTTGGATCATATCTAAGAATCTAGATGCTTCTAAGAAGTTTAAAGAAGTTTACATTCTCAAAGAAGTTTAAAGTGGTTAAAGTTATATCATCCTTGATAAGAGACTAGTATGATCATTGTTCTATTTTATATCATGTGTACATGAACACAAAACAGTTTTTGGAGTAAAAGAAACAGCATCATTATTTTGTCTATAACTAATAAGAGGGTAGTCATTTTGTCTATGAATTCACATATCAAAAACTTGAATGAATTGGGGGTCCTGTGGTTCATGACAAGCATTAATAATTGTCTATGTGGGTTAATTTGCAAGAACAGATGTCTAATTGACACTATCATGTGTGATGGTTAGCATTAGCAGATACATAAGGAGGGAGTGAGGTTGATGAGTGCCTCAGTGCAAGTGGCTGATGAGTACCTTGAGAAGTGCATCAAGAAGTTATGCATCAGAGAATGAATGCACCAGTGAGTTGTGTGTTAGCAAGGAAATAGGACATAGATAATCAGTGCATGAATGGATGAACGAGATGGACAACTTTAGAAAGGCATGTGAACAAAGAGTTATCAACTAATAGGGTGGGCAGGGGTATGGTTAGATGCATTGGCGACATAACTTACTAGTAGAAGAATGTGTCTAATGGTAGTTGTGTGATGGGGAAGCCACTACCAACATTAGGAAAGTAACATGAAGGCTGGGGGATGGATATAGAGAGGATTGAGAGGGAAAGGTGTGAAAGTGAGAGCAAAGATGAAAAGTGGAGAACAAGGGGGAGATTGAGGGCTCTCACCTAGGCTCTCTCCCCAAGCCAATAACTAAGGCAAAGCTCAAACAATAATACTCCTTCATTTACCTTAAATATTCAGATTACAACATTTAAATGCATGTATGTCTTTGTTAGAGTTCACTCCTAAAAGTGAGGATAAAAATATCTAAATTGAGGTTAATGAAGAAAACACAAGTTAAGGTAGGATAACTAATGATTGCCTAAGAATTTTAGAAAACATAGCAAGTTTGGAATGGCCAAGTATTCCTCACAACATTGGGTTGCCATGATGGATCTTCCTTAACAATGATACTCCATTATGAAATCATCATGTAAGGCTTCTATGTTGTGCCCAAAATATTTCAAAAGATGAAGTATTTGAGAATGGATTGAAAAGTAGCTGGTGGGATACACATATTAGTAGTTATAACTATGGTGAGTGATAAATAGAAAAAAGAGATTGAAAGATACCATATGTGATAAGCCTTTATAACTTTGCAAACATCAACTTTGATTTTGTTTGACTTTTCTCTTGTTCTCTAGCAATGATATAGGAATTTACTATCACATGTTATACCTTCAAGATCCAAATAAAATAAAATTGTATAAAAAAAAAATGTAGTCTTACGTTTTATACCTAGAAGTATTATTGAATTGAGAGAGTACCAAAGGATATAAGAATAAAATTATTTTTATTATAATTCTTCATAAAATTTATTCTTATAATTATTCTTTTGACTCAATGTTAGCCCACGTGTTACATAAGATTCTCTATATTTCAAACCTTAATACTCAAAATTTTAATTAAAACTATTAATTGTTTTTCAAATCCTCATCTTAGATATCAAGTATGCATGATTCATAATATTGGACGAGAGTGGTATCAATAGAACTAAGGGTAGGTCACTAAGAGGAAGGATGAATTGGGAGAGTTTTTTTGATTTTTTGATTTAACCTAGACCTATGTGTGTGTCACAGTATGTGTTGCCATGCATATCTCATGATAAGGCTTCTCAACTCTTTCTCAGAAATAACACCAATATTTTGTAGTGGTTTGCTTTTCACTTAGTTACTTTCAATCTCAAATGGAACTTCACTCTAGTATTTGGTAATTTTCTCAAGAATTACATACTAATACTTATAGGCTTAGCCAGCCAAACACCTTGAGTTCATCTCTTTGGAAGCTCAACCCCTCTCAAACCAAATATGACAACCAGCATCTTGTGTCATTTCCCAAATCACTCTCACCTCACCACCCACTTACCTTAAGATTTGATGGAGAGCAAGAATTGTGATTATGGAGCTGATTGTTTTGTCAAAATTGGCTAGATGTTCTCATGCACTGATAATACATGTGATGGAAAAGTTTGATGTTCAGCCATCAATCTTTGCTTCTTTTTTTGTTTTCAATCTCAAAGTCTTCTCTCAAAAGTAAGGCTTTGTCTTTTACTAGTTTCTTAATTTTACTAAATCTCTATATTTGTGAGGTTTGTTTGAAAACTTCCTTTACATTTGAATATTTCAATCTTCAAATCTCCCAATTTCCTCATCATTTTTTGTTCAAATTTGAATTGAAATTTCCTAACTTGATGCATAATGGTTGGATCTCGCTCAATTCCAAATCATCAAGTTTACAATGACCTTTTGTCCACATAGGCAGCTTATATGTAATGTCAAAATGTTGTGTTTGAAACTTATCTCTTTCATTTTCTCATTTTCTTAATTATTTAATCTATGTGAGATCTTAGATAACCCATATATTATAATTTCAAAATGATGAATACTAAATAATATGGTTAGAGAAATATAATAAAAGATAACATAATTTCATGATTTGTTACATCCATTTAACCATATACTTATCCTTTCATTTGAAGATGATTCTTTAGCCAATATTCTTTGTTGGTAAAATTCTCCTTAAGTGGAGAATCACTTAATCTCAAGGATTCATATCTTAGATTTGATAATAAATGATAAGATCATATAATAAATAATGATATTTTATATAATAATAACTTTTATTATATTTTATATTTGAGACATTTGTGACATATATAAATAACCATCAATACTCAATGATAAATTTATTAATATTTTTTTCCAGTATAATGATAAAAACCAAGGGCATATAGAGTTATATTATGGGATGATCTCTACAAATGTAATATGTACAATATTAGCCATAGAAATTCTCTTCTAAGAAAGGCAAACTCTAATTGTTCTTAAGGATTTATAGAAGGAACTAAGACAAGTGAGTTAATGTTATGCCATAGTGTTATCTAATATCCAGTTTCTTAGAGGTATTGAAAATAATAGTTATAATGATTTAACTCACCAGCCTAGGCTGTTCTCTAAGGACCACATCCTTAATTTCCATTAACACTTGTTAGTTAAAAAAATCAAACATCTAGGGTTCGATTATCCTTCATTAAATTTGATAACTCTAGTGAGCACTTGATCATAAATAACTACTCTAGATTCATGACTTTAGGGGGCCAAATCAAATTAAGTTCAACCTAAAATTTTCTTTGTTGATGGCCCTAAGTGGGCATAAATATGTGATTTACTTGAACACAAGAAATTAACTAATTAATGTTCCTACTATTTTTGGTGCATAATTTAGATTGACATAAATGAGTAAACTTGAATGCCGATAGAATGATGTGAAAATAGTGAGTCAGGAGAACAAAAGTTTCATTTTAAATGTTAGAGGGATTAATATGCCTATAGGGCTATGTTTTGCTTTTCACTTTGGGGGTATAATAAACTAATCGCTGAAGCACTTTCAAATAAATTTTATAATTACCACACTCAACCATCTGGGAGGGCATAGCTTTCATGTCCACAGCCAACACCTCCATATGTAATGAATTTCAAAAAAAAATCACTAGTTTATTGTAAACTGTTTCTAATGCTACTGGATACCAATAGAAGTAATTAGAAAAATGTGTTTGCATAAACTTAAAGTTAGAGTTTACAAGCCTTACATAAAATTTATAATTTTGATAAAGTGTTTGAGGTCCACCTTGACCCACCTAAAGCTGGAAATTTAGCACATGATAGCTGAAGTCTTAGTGTTTAGTTTATATACTTATATAGAGCTAGTGTAGCATGGACAAAGGCCTCTAGTGAATAAACTTGACCTAATGTCACAAAAAGTTATAAATATGGGATTCAATATTATTTGGATAAAGTGGATTCATTAGTCAACTCGTTTTGCACATGTAGTTTGCTACATCACTAAGATTTTATATAAAATTCTAATTCACTTCCCTCATGGTTTTTGTTTTAGACTATATAAAATTAATAATTAGTACTAGGGTTATTTGCCTTAAATGTTTTCTAGTTTTAATGTTGGAAACATTTTACCCAAATTATCCCAATGTTGATAAAATACTGAAAATACTTGTATAATGACAAGAAACAGTCTATTTTTGTTTTCTAGACAGATCATGTCTCTTTCTATTTTCTAGAAGAGAGTTTACATGCTTAGTAAGATGCATTTTATATATTAATAAGAGTAATTTAACATTTCTAATACATTTATGAGATCATTTATCACTTGGAAACATCATATTTTAGCTCAAGACAAAATCTCTTTCATTGTTGGTTCTTATTGCCTATATGGGTTTTGAATTCCACATATGAAGTGAGTTAACTCACATCTAAAAATATATATAGTGCATAATAGCCAAATTATCAAATAAAATAATTCAATAATTTACTTATATGCAGAAGGTTCAAAACTTTAGTGATTGATGTGACTTATTGTTATATAATAAATCATGTAAATTTAAATTTTATAAAACTAAAATATAACAATTTTAAAAATTTTAGAAATATTTCAAAATAAATAAATTAATTATAATTCAATAAGAAGTATCAAAATAGTAGAGAATTTTTAAGTCAATCATAGGGATTATAATATAATTTTTTGTAAAGAGTATAATTTTTTTTGTGATTTTGAGACTAAATAATAAAGATAAAATATATTTTAAATTCATAAGAAAGAGAAATAAAGGTGTGGATGTCAAGATGACATTAGCGGCCCAACAAATATGAATCAGAAGAAAATAGAGTTCTGCCTATTGATTCTTACATAAATAATTATAGATAATTTAATTGACCAAATTAAAATCTGTAAAAACTAGATGAATCATATTTGAATGAAGAAGGTTTTATACTTGAAAACACAAAAGTTGTCACTGGATTAAATAAAAATTAAGTTTAAAGTAGAAAAGACATAGTTTCAATCTCATGGCAATGATTGTTAGAATTTTGTATTGAGAGAATTATCATATAATGTCCACATCCTTAAAAGTTCATTTTTAACAAGAACAACATGAATAATATCTAAATATTTTTGTGAAGTCTAGAAACTAATGAGATAAGTCTATAAATTGTCTCCAATAGTTGTCACTTGATGGAACAAAAAAATGACGACTTTGTAGATCTTTAGTAATTGTCACCTAATAGGGATAAGCTAAATGAGGGTAAGACACATCTTAAGGAGTTTCAATCTCAAGTCCATGCAATAAGATGAGACTCTTCATTACTTCTGGTACACTCTTGAGAGGTGATAACTTATCTTTTGACATATCATCTTTTTTCTAATGATGACTTATTTGCTGATCAATTAGAAATCATTTACTAAATGAATTTGTGATTCTTTTATCTAAAATTACTTAACAATTTTAATAACAATACTTCGTGAATTGTATTGATAATATTTTTGTCAATGATTGAGCGATTCTAATACCTTAATCATTGCTAGACAATTTATAACAAAATTATGATTTAATTAAATAAAAATATAAATTTTGACTTTAGTAAGATTAAACCCCCCTTAGTCCCTCACCTACATAAGAAAGAGTAAAATAAGTATATGAATACCCTTATAAACTGATATAAAGATATCTTCTTTTCATAAATAAGAGATATTTTAGGTATTAAAATTATTAAAAATTGTCTAGTAAGTTATCGTCTATTTAGTACTACATTCTTTATTTTTTTGAGCTTTGAGATGAATACATGGTAACACAAGATTCTATGATCAATAAGCCTTTGTCACCCATGTGTATGGCCACTCTTTGCCTAATGCCAAACTATCCATTAGTGATGTGGAAGGAGAGTAATGCACATGTGTCTCTTACTAGTCCTTAGCCACTTGAGCCCCTTACTCATGACTCTATTCAATTGTGCTTCTAACTTGCTTACAAGCTTAGTTGGTTAATTGGTCCCCTTCTTTTTATATATATTTTATTTATTTATTTATTTTCATTTCTCTTAAAAATATGATTATAAAAATTGTATAAATTTACATAAAGTCACATAATTAGCTAAAAATTTACATTAACCCACTTTTATAATTTAACATAAAAATAAGTCTATTTATTATGAGTTAAGACTTAAACTATATTTTTAATTAATTATTAACTCATGATAATAAAGACTTCTCAATAACTCAAGAAGTAATTCAACTCATTTAGTTGAAAAAAGACTTATCACTTATTGTAATAAAGTCATTAGTTAAAGTGAGTTAGCTCACTTAGCTAAACAAAGTTCAACACTTTGTGAGAAAAATACATACAAGGATAAATTGGCAATCCTATATCTTAAAATTTTTTTTTATGTAACCCTTAAATTTATTACAGATAATGTATTATAAAATTTAAAAGTTGTTATAATTTTTTTTTTTTTTTTCAAATAATTTCATTTTTTAGTTCTTTACATAAAGTGAGCTTATTAATGAGTTGATTCCCTTAATAAGAAGGCTATTGGGGTATAGCAGTACATGATTAAATACAAATAAGGTGGACTACTAGAATCCTTCACAATTTCAATTAGAAGAATGCAATTATCCATTGGTGGAATTTCTAGAACCCTTTTTTAGCATTTTTCATACTAAGCAAGTCAACCCACAAGTCATCTCTCAATGTTAAAATAAGAGAAGATGTGACTTTGGAAGCAATAGATCTCAAGTTGTTGTTAGAGTTTGCCAAGGGTTACCAAATGATATTATCAATATTTTAATAATTAAAATTGAACAAGCTCCTTCTTGAAAAGAACAAAATATATGAGGATACTTGAAAATGGTTTTGTGTCAATGAGACTTTACTAGGAGTTACAATAGCACAGTACCAACATTTTGAAACTTACCCAATATAAATTTGAAATAATAAAAATTATTATTTCACTCTTGTGTGCATCATGTCATCATCAAAATTCAAAGCATACAAAAAGTATGGAATCTCATGTTTCTATTATTAATCTACATGCAAAATCTTTGTGCCTATGTGGAGTCTACCACTCCAACATACATTTGCCTGCCTTGGAATCACTTCCCTCAATAGTCTTTGCTAGTCTATGTACCTACTCTAAGCTTCTAATATCTTCTCATGGTCATGTGGTTGATTCAGGACAGCTATGTCCACACATTTAGGTTAGGTATCTAATACTTCTATTCATTAAATGGAAATGATGCTTCCATATGCTAAAATGTTACCATGTTAGTTAACTTAGAGGGATTTGTCTCACTATTACCTTTGTGAATTCATAAAAATACCTTTAGTAAGAGTAATTCAGATTTTAGCCAACTCATCTAACACCTTAATTTAGCAATGGCTTCTTAAGCATCACATGGTCTTAAGTAATTACCCATTTCATTTATACACGTCATATGAATTGATTTTCTTCATTAATTATTCTGAGATAAGTTGGTTAGTGTGTGATCTTAGCTAGTATAAATTTTGTGCATCTTGTCCCACATCAAGTCCCCAACTGAACTTGTATCTAGATGAGCATGACTTTTGGAACGCTTCTTGATGCATCATGAGTCCATTGTGTAGAGTTTTCAGGCATGGGGAGGGTTATAAAGTGACTGGGTTAAAGCAAACTAATAGGATCAAAAGTCAAGGGACAATGCTTCTTTTTCCCAAATTGGAAAAACACACAAAAAAAATCTCAACTCCCACTTGGAGAAATAAGTTGTGAGATCCTCTACTAACTTGAAAGAGCATCCTAACAAGAAATATCTACTGGAGCTCATTGTTTAGAGTTTCCAAGTTGGTGGTTGATTGTAAGCGAATCGAAAACCTTTCCAATGCTTTTTTTAGTTTTATGAACTCCCTCCTCCCGGGGATGGGCTTATCTTGGTAAGAGCCATGGGATAACACCAGATGCGATCATAGGATTAGTGGACCTTGCTCGTTCAGCTGCATGATGACTATCATGCTTTGAAGCTCCGGAATCATGGAACCATGCCCCAACATATGAAACATTGGAAATGGGCAGCTGGGTAACGCCTGCATTTTATCTGCATGGGAGACAATCACGTCTCGTAGAGATAATGGAAGAGGGGGAGAAACGTAGATTGAATGCAACGCCCATCACGGTGAATTAGTAAGTATTAATCAGAAGGCAGGATCACCGCAGCCGCAGCAGCAGCAGCAGGATCTCCGTTGAGCAACAGGAATGGCCTCCTGCGGATTCTTCACACCACCATCGTAATTGACAATACCCATGATAAACCAAAACTGGTGGCTGTCAGGTGAGACCACCTGAGGGTATTTATCTGATGAATTAGCTTTCTTGCCGAAGGATTGGCATCTCATAGTTGATGCAATGGAATTATCACCTGCCTTTCACAAGAATCGTCAAGAGAGAAAGAGAGAGAAAGAGAGAGATGTCAAGCTTATGGAACATGGACAAGATTACAACAGTCAGGGGAGGCAAAAGATGGAAATTAACATGGAGATGAGATAAAAAAAAATCAGTTGTCAGTTCAAGAATGATGACTCTTGTTTTCTAAACTAACCTTCAGCTGGGCGCCCACCCCGACATGATCGCAAAAAATGTGAATAAAAGAGATATTAATGGGAATCAACCAAGAGGTCAACCGGTATTATAGTGATCCCCATCTGCTGATATGATAAGGTTCTAGCAGGAAAAGAATATTTGCAGAAAAAATATTATACTATTTCCGGCATACAACTAATAAAAAAAAATGCTTCTGGATGGGAAAGAAAATTAGTTATTTGCGTTCATCCAAATGGCCTCAGTAACTGGCATCGAATCAGCATTCTCTGCGCATTGTACTGAGAGTTATTTCCCTCTCAAGTCAATACGCTTGAACCCTCCTAACGAGATGGTGTGAAGTAGAAGGAAGATTAAGAAAAACAGAAATCGAGCAGCGTTTTCACATCCATCTCCAGTTTTCCTTGTACTTCATCTTATCTGTTTTGTTCCCACTCCATATTGTTGCCATTTTGGACCCAATTTTATTTCCGTGCAGAAAAACAAAACGAAGGGTAAAAAAATCATTTTACAATGTCATAATTATATTGGATAAATATCAATATATCAATATTACACGATACTAATCCTTAGAAAAAAAAAAATAGTTGACTCAACAATACAGTAAAGTTAACACAACACAGCATCGATGGGGAAAATAAAATAGCTCTGTAATAGCTGCTAAGTAGCCAATGGATACTTGGAACTAGATTAAAGACATTGCAAGTGATTTTTTGGTTTGATCGACAGGAAGTCGAAGCCTTATGAATGAGATAACACAAATATTCAGTTTTCAACCCTGACGAACAAATTTTCACATCTTTATGTGAGATTTTACAGTAAAATAACTATGGCACAAATAACATCTAGATGAATGAGGAGTCTCCTTTTCCACACTAGTCCCCTATCCCTAAGCAAGGAAAGCTGGTACCAACACTCCTTTCGACCATAAAGAGTCCCATTCTACGGTTAAGGACACACCAACCCAAAAGCTGCAAACTTGCTTTAGTTTTCTACATCAGGTAAAGGTTTCATAGCACTAGAGAACTAGTACAAAAGTGAGTACCGGGTACACTCAGGCACTTACAGGATAGTTAACTTAGAAATAACGAGCAATCACTGAGGATTAAACTATCTGTCTTCTAGCACCGTGAATATAGGGTAAAATTTGGGCTAACAAATCACTGTTCAACAATATACTAATTAAGTGTTATTTTAACCAAACATTTTCTATAACTATTATTAGTGCATAGCACGAGCATGTGCAATTCTCCTACCCAACCTTCTCTCTGTAATAATGAATGGCTTGAGCCTGGCATGAACCAGCTGATGCCATCAACAACTAAGAATGACCAACCTTTAGCTGATTCTTTGTTAATTGCAGTGGTAGGAAGAAGACCAATTAGTAAAGCCATGGATGATTCTTCTCTGAATTGGAAAACCAACAGAGGAATCAATAAATATTTCTAACCGTGATGGAAAGAAAAGGCAACGTACAGACCTGATTTCAAGATAATTTAATTTTTTCAATCACTTATTTAAGGCATTTATGAATGCATTCTCCTCTCCAGTTTTCAACATGTTTTTAATTTTCAATAATTTTCGCAGGAGTGGCAAATGTGAGACTGTCCAGACCAAAGTTAATCAATCCAGGATCCGATCCTTATTCTATGACACATGTGAGATACAGAGTTTCTCCACTGCATAATTATGAGTAGATCTTTAATTATCAACAAAGATGTACTAATCTTGGTTGATGAGAATATTGCAACAGGATTTTTGTTACGCCATTAGATTTCTGACATTAACAGTGAACTGAACCAGTCACAAAGTTAATATTTTCAACATTATTTCACAATGATTTGCCATGAACACCAATGAGGCTTCCGTGAGAAGGAAAATATCCTGTAACAACAGTGAGATCGATTCCTACACCAGTTGACGGTCCTCAAAACGCCGGCTTCAAGTGGAAGATTCTGAATTCCTAGCGTAGAAGGCGTATCCGGGCTGGGGGGAATCAGTCATCTAAACTGACCTCTGTTCTACCCATCAGAAAATCAGCTCAAGAGGTACGCTCAGCCCATAAATTTATGCTCAGAGGTATCATTTTTCACACAGACCATCGATAATCAAGGACCACGAGGAGGGTACATCTGTCTCACCAGAAATGCAGAAGCCTCAGGAGAAGACGAGTAGAGAGAGAGAGAGAGAGAGGTAAGAGGATGCTCTGCAACTGGGGCCCGTCAAGAATTGGGTAAACCCCTGGAAAGGAACCCATTTTACGCGCAGCTGGTCAAGCCAGTCACCTGGGTGAGGGAAGGTCAAGTTTCCTCTCTAGGCTCTACCCATCTAAAAATAAGCTAGGAGGTATGCTCAGCCCATAGATTTATGTCCAGAGGTGTCGTTTCTTATACAGATAATAAATAATCAAGGCGACGACGAGGCTACATCCATCCCACCAAAAATGCAGAAGCCTCCGGCGAAGACGGGGGGGAGAGAGAGAGAGAGACAGACAGACAGACAGGGACAGAGATAGAGACTGAGACAGAGACAGAGGGAGAGAGAGGGGTACGAGGATGCTAAGCAACTAGAGCCCGTCAAGAATTGGGTGAACCCCAAGAAAGGAACCGACTTTAAGCATTCACCGGGGGTTGGGGAAGGTGAAATCCCCTCTCAGATTGGACGCCGCTGTCGGCGGGTCAGTTTCCGCCATAATTCGCCGGCAGAGGCGGCCTCTCTGGCGGCCGAAAGCTGAATTTCAGTGGAGAGGGGCGGAAGAAGAAGAAGAAATTTCTGACACCGGCGGAGTCCTCTATACCGGTGGGACTCCGAGGAAGGGGACAGCTCGGGAAAAGGATAAAAAGCCTATCGTTGACTTGTATGGGCGGATCCTCTCAGAGGAAACTGCCGACCCGTTCAGACGGGGGAAGAATTCACTGGATCGTTGAATAGCGTAGTCGTGAGGAAGAGGGAGGAAGGGTAATGTGTGGGGCCCCAGTGGAGGCAATTGTCGTTGGATTGAGATCGAACGGTGAAGGTAGCGCAGGGCGGGCACGCTCGAATATTTTTAAGCGGTTGGGGAAGGATGATGTCGGTCGAAGAAACCGCGCAGATTTCCTTCGGGACGGTCTGGTGTCTCGCGCTGTGGTACAATAATCCGTCTCTAGCGGAAACTACGGGGTCAGGGTTAATAAGGGAAGGAGTCTGGCGAGATTCATCTGGTATTAAAGTGTTCCGCGTGTACAACAGACCGTTTTTTTTTTTTTTTCTCTCACATCGTCTTCACCCCTCTTTTCCGACATTCAGACTCGGCCTTCTTCTTCCTGTCCCCATTTCAGCCCTCTTTCTCTCTCTCTCTCTCTCTCTCTCTCTCTCTCTCTCTCCTCTTTCTATCTCTAAAAGCTCGCCAGGTCGCTGGTTCTGGTGTTGTCTGGGTGCTGAAATTGGTGATTGATTCGTCGGGGAGACTGCGTGAATTGTGCGGGATTGAAATTTCGTAGCGTCTCTTCGAGGGCAGCATCCCTTTGTTGTTTGTTCATCAAGGTACGGTGATCGACGCAGCAGCGGTGGAGAGAGGATTGGGGCTAGGATCAGCCGCCTCGTCGCAGCCTATGCTTAGCCGCAGATGCGGGAGCAGGTGGAGGAGGTGGATGTCGGAGAATCGAGGTCTG
Organism: Spirodela intermedia; assembly: GCA_902729315.2. Classification (NCBI taxonomy): domain Eukaryota; kingdom Viridiplantae; phylum Streptophyta; class Magnoliopsida; order Alismatales; family Araceae; genus Spirodela; species Spirodela intermedia. The sequence continues at coordinate 4,765,896 of LR746271.1, forward strand.
ATCTATGCATAATCTGGAGGATAGAAAGAGGGAGCTGGGGAAATCAGGGTCCGTGTCGGGCGCTGGATAGATGCTCCACTTCCAGGCGGTCCTTCTTGGGCTGCCTAGTGCGCTGAAACTGGCTTGTCTTCTCTTTGTGCCCGTCTTTGCCCTGGTGATCCGCCGGAAATGGAAGCTCGCCGCCGCCAGCAGGGAGGAGGTCAAGCGTCTTGTAATTCTGGCTGCCGAGGAGGCTGCTAACGCTGAGATCGAGGCTGCTAACGAGTACCGTACCCGCCTAGAGTATGAGTCTTCACCGTCGTCTGCTGCTGCTTCGGAGCCGAAGGGGAAGCCTATGTGCGCCGTGTGCAACAGGCCCACCACCACCCGCTGCTCCCGCTGCAAGGCTGTCAAATACTGGTTAGTTGGATGCTAGACCCTTTTCCTGTTTACATGGTCATCCTTCTATTCCATGTCTTTATCTGTTTCTAGTGTTGTCATTTTTCTTTGGTTAATTACGTGACTTCTTTTATCTGCATGTGTTTATTTGTAAACTTTACTTCTGCCAGTGCACTCCATGTATTTATACCAGTTCTGGGTGTGAGTATACTCGATTCAGATTCGAAGATAGTTGACGATATAGGATTTCATAAGGATATTATCTTAATGATTGTGATCGTTAGTTAGGCTGTCCTTTGATACTCTTTGAATAATAATTATTGCAAGTTATGCTGAAAATTCATAGTTTAAGAATAGGTCAATTAACGCATACTGAAAGTTTTGTTTTCCTAATATTATATATGTAACGCTAGTTTCAACTTGTTAAGATGGTGCCACTCTGTCTCCTTGATAGGATCGTATTATGGTGGAATTCGATGGTGATATGTGGTTGGGGGGAAAGAGGAATATAAGTGCTTAGTGAACAAGGAGGGTTTGATTCTGTTTTTCTAACATGCATGGAAGAGTGAATGCACGTTTCTTTTTCGAAGGGGATTGATTTGTGTCCTTGTACCCATCAGAATTTCCATTCACACTATAATGTGACAACTTGACCAAAAGGACACAATCTCTGTCAGATAAACTGAGTACATGCAAGGAGGAATGCTTGCATATTTGTTTTCTATCTCCACTTCAAATTGTATCCCATACAAGCATTTATACCTGATGGAGTCCTTATGTAGTTTTTGCAACATTTCAAAAAGGAAGGCCTACCTTTTTGTGACTAATGACACGTATTATATATTATTGTTAAAAATACTCAAGTCTCATTTAAATGCAATTTCGAAAAATAGAAATAAAAGTTGAAGTAAAATTTACAAATGAAGTACTTTTAACTTCAAAAAGAATTCTTTTATATCCGTGTACTAATATTTTTCTCGTGTTAAACATTATTTTTTGATTGTTAATCTTTACTGTTCGATATCACATTTAGTTCTTCCTTTTGCTGATGCATAGTATTGTAAGTATACCTCATAAATTGGAGTTTGGGACGGAAAATTCCACTTAGATTCGTGGATTGATGTATGAATGACCTTCCTTTGAAGCATTATCTTTTATAGATTTATTATGGATGATTAATTCAGTTGTGAATCTTGCTTAAATAAAGGAAAGCAGAGCGCCCTTCGTTGTTTCATGTATTTTCCGATTTCCTAGTGCGTCTCTTTAGTATGTAAAATTGAGTTCTGTGGGCACGTTTCTTCAGCTATGTACGGAAGAGTATTTGTTTGGTTCTTTTGGTGGTTCGTATTTTAGTTTCTTTTCTTTTGAAAAAAAGTGTTCTGCTTACCAGACAGCCAGCTGATGACTTTTTTCTTTTGCTAGTATTTTAGTGATGTGAATTTTTGCTAGTATACAACTGTGTGTATAGATTGGCAATGTGCCTTGGTTTTTTATTAACTTTGTGTTCTCAGCATATTCAAAGGAATGGGCTTCTGTTGTTCCTGTAAAGGAATGAACTTCTGTACATCGTCATATTCATTGTTGCTACCTTCTTATACATTTCTGAGAATTTGTTACTGTTTCCTTATTTCACAGCTCTGGAAAGTGTCAGATTATTCATTGGCGTCAAGGTCACAAGGAGGAATGTCGTCCCCCGCTTCCTGATTCTAAACCGAAAGACAAAGCAACTTCTTCTAAGCTGAGTACTGGAAAAGTTGATAATTCTAGTTTCTGTGAGAGCAGTTCATTCACCACAGATGACAACTCAATTCGCGCTCATATGGGGAGGACTGGTTCGTCCAATTTAAGATGCTCTTCCATCCGTATGAATGGGGATATTCCCAAGGTTGAACCCATTGAGGATCCTCTCGCAACATCTCATTCATCTGTTTCTCCATCATCTAGTTCATCAGCCTCAACATCATCTAGCTGTTCTACATTCACCATCCCTTCAGAAACGACAGATGATGCTTCTTTTGAAGGTAGTCCACCCAGAGAAGAGCACACCTCTGCTACTGCTGATGTTGCCTATACAACTGAAAGCAAAACTAGTGAGCAAAAAATTACCAGATCCTCGTCTTCTGAATGCTCAGACGCTTACTCTTCTGACAATGACATTGCTCGAAATAAGTTAAATGAAGTGTCTGATCGTAAAACAAAGAAGGTTGAATATCAGTCAGGCCGTTCTGAAGAGCCAAATTTCAGTAACGTGGATGATTTTATGATCCCCAATTCCACATCTGTTAATGCTGAATGTCAATTTGAAATGGTTGATGAACATATTCCTGGGTGCACCGACTCCAATAAGCCTGAAGTTTCTACTAAGGAGTTTATTCTTCACAGGCACAACCAACCCTTAACAAATTCTTCTAGTCAAACTTCAGGCTATAGGAGTATTCAATTCAAGGGCAGTCTTCCCAACTCCAGAAGTTCCTTGACGAGGGGTTTTGATGTCTCAATTCCTGAAGTTAGGAGGGACAGCATTGATCCACTACCTCGACCTCGAGAAGTGAGATCCTTACCATTTGCGATGTCTCCTGATGAAAACTCTGCTGGTAGCTGTAGACCTTCAGTATTGGTTACTACGCCTTCAAAAGTTACCAATCATGCTGTAGTCCATACTAGATTGTCTGGTATGACAAATTCTTTCTCAAAAGTTGTCCAGCAGTTTAAGCCTTCAAAGCTTTCAAAGAATTACTCACAGGCTCATGGAAGTGAGAGTGCTGGGAAACATATTCCCCAGGTAGAATGCTCAGCCACTGTTTCTTTTACAACACATACATTATAACACTTCTTGCTGCCTTTGTTCATTAGGTCTCACAAAATCTTCTGTTTGTTTTTCTTTACTTCTATTTTTCAGATGCTCTTTTCATATGATACCTTTGTCAAACTTTACAATGATAAGGTGGAAATGCGCCCTTTTGGTCTGATGAATTGCGGAAACAGGTGAGGTCTTGCTTCTTATGATGGCCTATAACATTTTAACATTGTGAAATTTTCACAAATTTTGATATAATTTGAGTCTGATTGTACAGTGATTTAATATCTTGAATTGTTTTTTAAGAGTGTAAAATTATATGATCTTTAGCCCTAGGAAACTATTAGAAACGGGAGGATCGGTGGAGTTTTTCTTTTTCTCATACTATTACAATTTCATATTGAATCATCTCTTCATCCTTGAAACTATGGACAATGCTCTTTTTCATTGTCTGAGTTTATATCATGCTTCTCCTCATTGATTCGATTTTAGATGGGTATACATGTACACATTTATATGAATATTCCAATAGTAGCTAAAATATGCATTAAAATGTTTGCTTGGAAGAGGTCATGAAGAGAAAGTAGGAGAGAAGAAGATGGGTGGAGTGTAAGACATTGAGAGTTGTGCTGGTGCTATAGGAGAGTGTGCCAGCACAGGGTAAAGGGTCAGCCCAGGCTATGCCATCAGATGTCAGAGCTTTGCCTGTGTTAGCGAGGTAGAGGTCTTTCTCACAGAGGAGGATGTAGATAGCAAGAGGATCAACCGCTGCTGGAGCTGACTCGTATGATTAAGACTGCAGATAACATGTGCGTGGGGTGTAGTTCTATGCCCATGCATAGAATGATCTGAATTTCCTCCATGGAGAACCTACATCGCAGGATGGCTGCTGACCGAGGTTTTTAAGGCAACTAGGTGATGGTGGTCAGTCAAGGACGTGCCCCTTATTGATAATATGTATAAAACAGTAAATTACATAGCCATCACAGTAATAATGTATGTTTACTCGGTACTAGCATATACAAGCATATAATGTGAAAGAGAGGTTTCCAGAAATCTCTTGGACACAGGGAACCCAGATCACATCACCTTTACCCTCCTATTTACATAGACAAAGTAAATGGACAATCTTCTATCATACACCTTGTCTTCTGGCCACAAAACTTCACCGAAGCAGCTCGATTACATGTTCAGAGATGGCAGAGTTACAGCTCTCTGTGGCCTTGTGATACACCCAAGAAAAAGCACGTTGATTTAAAGCAATGGAAATCTTTTCAGTGAAACAAGTTGCCTCTAAAAACCTGTCAACTTATTTTGGTTTCTAGACCCACAACCCCCAGCATCCATTATTCCCATTCCATGGATCAATGATAGTTGCCATTTCTTGTAAATGAGGTGTTGTTTTTACATTTTTCCATTGACGGTTTCTCAGGAGCAGCAAGATTTCCAGGGGCTGTATGTTATTGTCAATCGGGTTAGGTGGTGGTGCTATGATTTTTTTTTTCCTTTTTACCGTTCTTTGTACATAAGGTACTTCATTATGCTTTATTTTTATTAGTGACGGCATGGTAATCTCTTTCAGAAAACATGATCTTGATGCTAATTAACCTCACATCTCATCTAGAGTGTTATTCAATGCAGAATAACTTGAGTTATCTTTGACGCCATGAGTTTGTTCTCTCAGATAAAGGAACATTTATATGGTTTCTGATATCCATTTCCAATTTCCTGCAGCTGTTATGCGAATGTGGTACTCCAGTGTCTGGCTTTTACTCGGCCCCTTAATTCTTACCTTCTTCAAGGATTTCATAGCAAGTCATGTATGTCTCCTCTCCCTTAACTTTTGGTTGTTGTTTTCTTATACATTTCCAATGACCTATTTGCTGAAAATGCTTGATTTTCCTTCTAGGCGCTAAAAGTAGCTGGTGCTTTACTTGTGAGCTAGAAAGCCTGATTTCAAAGGCAAAACAAGGAGAGTCTGTACTGTCTCCTGCAGGCATAATGTCTCAATTACCCAATATTGGAGCGCATCTTGGGCCTGGAAGAGAGGAAGATGCTCATGAATTTCTACGGTGTGTATACGATCGTGTTGAAATTCTTGAATTGAGAATTTATCTTGTCAGGTTTTCTTTATAAAGAATGATTGCGCTAAATTATGTAAAAATTACTGTCTTTACTGCACAGTTATCACATAATTTCCATTTAGATTTAGTTGAGCACTGAGTTGTGAAGAAAACTGGAGTTCGTTGTTTGAATTGATCTCACGGTACAAACATAGATATTCTGCAACAATTTACTTGTCTAGTTATTTACTGGCATTTACCACCATATGTTCTATCTCTGTAATGAATTATTGCTTCTTCTCTGTACTGTTTTAGATAGTTGTTTCTTGAACATTTTCAGTTTCATTTCTGCACATACTCTGTCTAAAATAATTAGTTATTTGCTGTCTTCATGTCTTTTCAATTTTAATTTTAAATCTTGTTTACACTCTTTGCTCAGCTTTAAGCAGGTAAATGATTGCATATGGCCGAGCAGAAAAACTAAGATTAATGTAACGATTAAATCTTCATTAATGCATCACATTTGCATTTTACTTTTAGAGATATCTATATAATGCCTAATCTACTGGCAAAGTGTGTAGTGCTGAGATCTTGTGCAATTCTAGAAATGTAAAGTTCTGTGGTACTGGGGTCGTAATAAATGCAGAGCCCTTTAATAAAAACCTTGTTATTTTGTGGCTAGATTCTTGCCAAAAGAAGCAGTGTTTGGGGGGGAAGAAGAACACTATTTTGACATCTTTTGGTACAGTTGAAATGCATATTTAACACTTTGACGTGAACGCTTTTTATAATTTTGATAGGTCTGCTGTTGATACAATGCAATCAGCATCTTATAAGACAAGGGGTACAGATTCACCTCTCCAACTCTCAGCAGAAGCAACTTTCATGCAGCTTATTTTTGGCGGCTACATTCGATCAAAGGTGTTGTGCGCCTTTCTTGTTTCCCACTTTTGGGGGTTTGACACTTTATTTTGTGAAGGGGGTTAGTGACTGGAATCTGTAATGCAGATAAAATGTATGAACTGCCAGAGTAATTCTGTCCGGAATGAGCGGATGCTGGATCTCACTGTTGGAATACCTGGTGATGTTCGAACACTTCAGGAGGCGCTTTTTCGGTTTACAGCTACTGAGATTTTAGATGGAGATAATCAATATGAATGCAGCAGGTCTGGCTTCTTCTTCTCCATCATTTTCTTCATGATTACTAAACCGCTGAGGTCTTTGACATTGATGGATTTCAGTTCCTCCACTACGGAACCATACAATTTCGAAAAATCTTTGAAATGGCTTGAGTTTCACGCCGACTCTATTGACTCTCAGACCAAGAAAAATCCCATTTCCAGTGCATCCCCGTATCCAATTCATTTTTTGACTCCAATCTCTGTTTACATAGTAAATATGGAAAGTTGAGGTAATTGACGAAAGCGATATCCGTCGAGATCACCTGCTTGAGATTTATCTACTGTTGAATTTGCCCTTTGGAGGTTGTTTCACTCTTAGACCTGGTTTATCATCACTATTAGGTGTCTCAGATGATATCTCTTGGGCTTTCTTCTCACAAATTTTCGTGCAGTTGCATATTTTCTATTTTCCTCTCTAATGGAATTCCCAATTGTTGGATTTATGAAATTTTTCCCTCGATATATTTCGGTATGATTTTGGTGTCAGTAACAGAATTTCCATCAATATTCTTCTCGGTCAGTATGTTAGGTTACATACATACTTTGGATTCATATGTTCAGGTGCAAATCGTATCAGAAAGCAAAGAAGAGATTGAAAGTGCTGGAGGCTCCCAACATCCTTACAATAGCGTTGAAAAGATTTCAGGTATTCCAGAAGCTTACTTTCTCTTTTCAGCATTTATGGATTGATCTCGACGCATTCTCCTCTCACTGCGGTGCTTCAGTCAGGCATTTATACTTACCCAGATGCCTCCGTCGTGTCTACTCTCTCAGTCTGGAAAATTTGGAAAGCTCAACAAGGCGGTCGTGTTCCCCGAGCACCTGAATTTGGCCGACTACATGACCAGTTCCAGCAGGAACAGGGACAAATCCCCTGTCTACCAGCTGTATGCTGTGGTGGCGCATTTGGATATCATGAACGCTGCCTTTTCTGGGCACTATGTCTGCTACGTGAGGAATGCGAGCGGAAAGTGGTACAAGATCGATGATAGCACGGTACGCTCCAACCCTTTTGCTGCCAATTGAGATTTTTTCTAGTTCTTCAGCATTCCAAAGTGTGATCTAAAGAAATTTCTGAAATAAGTTTGTCAAAACCCAATTGCGAATACCTCAGGGAATGTCTTTGGATGATCCATCCAATTTCATCTCAAAGTTTTTCTTAGCTGGATTATGTTTGATGATCCAATTTTGCTGCCGATTGAGATTTACCCAGTTCTGCAGCGTTCCAAAGTATGATCTAAAGAGATTTTTTGAAATTTTTTTTTCAAAACCCAATTGCGAATACCTCAGGAATATCCTCAGATGATCGATCCAGTTTCATCACAGTTTCTCTAAACTGGGGTGTTCGATGATCCTCCTCCCACTCCAGAGCCCGGCATTGACCTCGCTTCTTGATTTCTTCTTCGGCATGAGATCTGGTTCTTGTCCTTTTTGGCGATTTTCTCTTCTCTCTCTTGAATGGGTTGGGTTGGCCTCAGGTGAAGCCAGTGGAGCTCGAGAAGGTCCTCTCGAAGACCGCCTACATGCTCTTCTACGCGAGGTGATCAATCGCTTCTCTGTGCTTTTGATTCTCGGGGTTTGTGATTATTCTGCGGAGGGAAAAAAAGGGGCGACTTTTTCTCATCGGTGCTGTGTGGACAGGCGATCGCCGAAGAATACGGCGCTGTCGCCGCACGACTGCGGCAACGGGAGGCCGAAGAGCAAATCCGGGGAGGATCTCCCCGCCGTGCCGCCGTGCCCACGGCGGCCGAAGAATCTGGGGAGGTTCGACGACGACTCCGACGGCGGCGCCTCCTCCCTGTTCAGCCGCTCCTCCTCCGACGGCGGAGGCGCCGCCTCCTGCAGCACGGAGAGCGCGAGGTACTCCTCCAGCACCGAGGGGCCGGAATGGATCTTCGGGGACAACAGCGGCGGCAGCCTCTGGAGCAGCCCCGCGGGGTTCTCCGACGACTCTGACGGCGGCGTAGGCTGGTGGCGCCGCCTCTCCCCCACCGAGCCCCACTTCCCGGACTCGCCGGAGAGCGGCTACTCTGCCTCGGAGTTGAGCAGCTCCTCCGGTCACGACGACGGCTACCCGGCGAGAGGCCTAAGTTATGATGGGAACCACACGGCGGCGGAGACCGGCGACGCCGCCGCGTTTTTGGATTCTGACGACCGCAGTAGACATTTTAGGAAGCTAACGTTACATCGCAGCAGCAGCAGCAGCAGCGGCACCAGCAGCAGCAGCAGCAGCAGCAGCAGCAGCAGCCTTAGGGGCGGCGGCGGCGGCGGTGGTGGCGGCGGCAGTGGCGGCGGCAGTGGCGGCAACCCATCCAGGTATAAATCTGTTCCTGTGTCCAGGAGCGTCCGGGAGAGGGCGACTCAGACGAGGTTTTGATGTGTAGGGAAGAGAGAGAAATAGAGGGGAGAGAGAGAGAGAGAGAGAGAGAGAGGGAAAGATGTGATAGAATGAATAAATAAATGCTCTATCTACCCGGCTGTATGAAATGTGAACAAACGGGTGTATTTTTACAGTGGAAGAATCATCCATGCTCTGTTCCGTCCTCTGCGGCCATTACCGATCTAGCGACCCTGCCGGCCATGGCGGGTAGAACGGTGGCGTCTTTACTGCGGACCCACGACGGTAGATATTAGAGAGAGAGAGGGATCGGTAGGGTTTTCTTTTTTGGCCCTGGTCATCCCTTTTGCCCATCTTCTCCTCCCGGTGTCATCGATCGGTGGGAACGGGAGCAGGGTGGGGGGTGATGGCATCCTGTTTTATAGGGGGTGTCTGGGCCCGTTTCTTGCCCTTGCGGTCTTCTCAGCGGCGCCCTGGTGGGTCGGGCACTGCGGCTCCCACTTGTCTCCTCTGCCGAAGGCGTACTCCTCTGGTCGGGGCCTTCTATTTGCTGAGCTTGGGTGCTCTCACTGCACTCTCCTCCTCTAGGGCGGGGTGGGCCTACTCACGCAGTCTCTTTCCTACATCCAGGTACCCCTCTCTCTCTCTCGCTCGCTCTCGCTGTGTCGGATGTCGCGTGCTCTTTGTACATACTGAGTTGGTGTGGGTCTTGGGCCTTACCAGAATGGCCGGTTTCTTCCAGTAATCTGATGTGATTGGCGAGGATTACACACCAAAATCATCTTCTAGGGTTCCGTATTGCTAGGTTTGATTTCTCTTTTCAGAGTTTCTGGCGATGTATTTGTGGAATATGGTAGGGTTGACTTTCTAGCAACTGATCTTTCTTTCAGCAAGTTATCGCCTGCTTTAGTTCTTCATAGCCGCTGAGAGGAAGCAGGTGCAATTCAGAGAGGTCCTGCCATTGGTGAACTGGTTTCTAGAGCACATTTGCATGGTTTAAGGTGCCGGAATGAGGAGCTGAAGAAATCATAAGTTTTCTTTTTATGGAAAAAAACCCAAATCGAGGAAGTAAGGGAAGCCATCTAGTATAAGGTAGCCGAATAAGTTTTCTAGTCTTCACAGATTCCATTCAATAAAAGCCCTCTCTCTGTACAGAAACGCTGAGCAGGTCAGGTGACGGAGATGCACTGAATGGGGGAGAACAGACGCTCTTGAAATGGTAGCAGCGTCAGTTCTTGGGCCTTTATACATGTCACTGATATGGAGGTTAATCACATGTACTCTCATATCAGAATTGTAATGGCAGAAGCCTACAAACATTTGGATGAAGAAAAGGTTTAATTCATATAGGAAGAGCAATATCCACTTATGGGGGAAGAATTACCATTTATGGTTCAGAAGAAATCGGATCCTCATGCAAGTAGAACTCTTGTGACTAGTTGACGCTTGGAGAATAAGGTGATTACAGCAGATTCTGAGGATTGGTGAAATTGGACGTGAGAACCTGGGGCAAACTTATGGTGATGACAAAGCTCTTACTGTGTTGACAGGGGAATGTCCAGGGACCTTGTCATGCCACAAATTTCTTATCAATCTCCACCTGTTGTGTTTATCATAGTTGATAACTGTCTTGGGCCGAACTTCTCAGGAGGTCACCCATCCCGGTAAAAAGAAAGCAAATTATAATGAAAATGCGGCGAGTGTGGATCGAACACGCGACCTTCAGATCTTCAGTCTGACGCTCTCCCAACTGAGCTATCCCCGCTATGATTGTTTATCATAGTTCATTTCATATAAATAGGGTTTTTCTTCTGAGTGGAAATTACAGAGGTGGGCCTTGTGATGAAGTACACCTTTTTGATAATACTTGTTTTCTCATTAATTGACAAGACAGTGTTCAGCAGAAGCTTTATTTTAATGTGCTTTTAATGTCCAAATTTTGTGTTCAATTTTACTGACCTAAAATTACAAAGGTAGACATTGCATATAAAGTAGACCCTCGTGAAAACCTGTCTTCTCGATTGTGAACCAGATATGATCGTCAGTAGAAGCTTTACTTTAATATATTTGTTCATGTGGTATCACCCAAATTCGATTCCGAAGCGCCATCTGTGGACGGTGGTTTTTAATTTTTTTTAATATAACTATTGAAGACTTCTCTGCCTTCAATTAACTGCCTCCTGACAATGTCTTTTGGGAATCCCTATAATTTTTTATGAAAAAATGGAGTTATTTTTTAAATTTGATTCAACATAGTTTTCCCTCCATCCTCTTCATCATCCAATGATCCTTTCAACTATAGTATCATATATTCATGCAAAAACGGGGCAGTCATTTTGAAAACTTTTCCAATTCTGGTGGAATCAAGTTTGACTGAACTGAAAATCAGATTCTTTCTCACCAGGATCTCAATACTTTCACCATATATCGTAGTTGCTGTGTTTTCTTGTGTATCGTCTGTGAATCTAAGTAAATAAAGTTCAATCAGCCATTTTTTTTTTCTTTGAGTCTGTACAAAAATTAAAGTTAGAATGCTTTTAACATTTACTTTATCATTAAAAAGTGTCTAAATTCTATTGTCAATCACCATTGATTCTAGAGGAAAGGGTACGTTTTATTAGTTCCTGAAGTTAGAGTAGAATTTCTTTTTTAAGGTAAAAGCACCTTTCCTTACCATAGAAAATTTTCTAGATGGTGACAGAAGAAGGAAATCATTTTATGCTGTTAGTATTTTCTAATTAATATATAGAATGCTTTAGATTTCCTGCTACAACCTATGGTTGTAGGGCTCGTAGTTGCCTCATTGAAACCAGCAAAAACTTTACTTGAAATTGTCCTTGCATGAGTTTTGTTTTCCATGTGTGATGAGAGAAATAATATTCTGTTGTTCAGTCTAAAGATTTCAATGTGCTGCCAACTTTGCTCTCATTGATCTGAAAATGTTCTTTTAGCTATACATACACATGTATTAATTTTACATTTTCTGTATTTTTTCTCTTAACAATAATTTTGTATGCACTGCTGTGATCCATGTTGAGCTTTACGCCGCCATGCAACTAGCTTGGTAGGTTCATTGGTAGTCAGTTCATGTATACGATGTAGACCTGGTAATGTGGTTCAGCTGTCAGTATCACTGCCACCTGGTAAACATTCCTATCCATTTCACATGGCAATTGATACCTCCTAAAGGAGGAAATTACCTCCTCAAGGAGGGCGCCCAGTGCAAAAGGGGAGGAGCAAGGTTGCAATTTGAGACTCTTTAGTCGAGTATTAGAGCCTGGGCCGCTGGGGAAGGGAGACACTTTTTGAGCAGAGTAGAAGGATAGTCACGTGGAGACCTAGGCCTCTCCCCTTTTAATCTCCCTTATTATCTGTTCCCTAATCCTCAATCTACATCTCCTCTGGCCTCCTGCGTCTGTTCTGTGCTGGGTCGTATCAGTAGAAGCGTGTGGAGGCACTTTCTTGTTCAATAATGAGGAAAATAAAGCCGATTTCTTCTTTATGTATGACTCACTGTGCACATTTTAGCTTTTCACTGTATAGTTGTTATCTTCAAGCGTTTTGGCTTTACAAAGTCCGATTGTGGGTACCTATCGAGGTAGCCATTGCCTGTAAGTAGATTGACATATACGTTTTATACTGTGTGCAGCTTTGTTTCTACCCTTGTTTTCTTTTCCTGGTGATTCACTGTCAATCCAGATGTTTTTGCTATGGCTTCAAGGCTTTTTTAAGCAATGGCCCATGGATTAGAAAACTGAAACGAATTTTTTTTTCTAATTTTACTCACCTTACCATTCAGGGGGCCAGACAGAGGCTTCAAATTCTAAACAAACACTTGCTGGAAGTATCCGTTCTATCACAATGGATTCTGGATCCACAACGGTACCCAGCATTGTGGTTTATGTTACTGTTCCAAACAAAGAAGCTGGTATGGTTCTTTGGATCTCTGGTTCCTCGTTGGTTCCAAAAGTGATGAGTGTTTTGACTTTTACATTGTATGATGATTTTGCCTTTTCTTAAAAGAACTGATGAAGATTATGACATTATTCCAGTATGGTTCGCTTTTCTTCTTCCTCTAAGCTTTTTTTTCAAATATCTTAAGCGTTAGTTGTTCTACTTTTGTTTTCTGGTGTCAAATCTTCAATGAAACATGGTTGACACGATGGGAAGAATTTTTCAGATAATTTATGAGATAGGGTTATAGTTCGAGTACCTCCCCTGCGACTAGAGAGTTTCTAAAACTGTAAGCATCTGTGAATCTGACAGTATTATGTAAGATGTACAAGATTATACATAACGAAAAGAATATGACAAATTGATTGATGTCAATCAACATCGAATATATTGGCTGTTTTGGGAGGATACCCTTCAACCAGTCGGTGTTTATGACTGCGTGTTATTGGGATCTGTCAAAAGGTATTATCTGGCCCTGGATGTAAAACTTCATCCCTAATTTCAATTTTGAAGTTAAAAAAGGGATGAACTGTTGTAATCGGTAACCTATGTTTTGTGATCTTGTACTCGTACCTGGGTTATGTTTGTGATAACTTGGCCTATTTTTGAGGGAATTTCATCTCCTGGAGAATCACGAGCCAAAAAGTGTATTGAAACATAATTCCCAATTGAGATGGCACCCCTTGTTGAAAACCATGAGATGGCTATTTGTGACAGTAAAATCTTAGCCACTGTAGGGCCTACGAAAGGATGCTTCCAAGTTCATGCTGTAAAATCTCTTGATGATTTGTTAGTGAACTCAATTTTCTATCTTTTTTTGCCTTTGTTCTCTGATCAGCTTCATCTAATACTGTCTGTTTTGAATGAAGGGAAGAAACTAGCAGAAAGCATTATCCAGGAAAGGCTTGCTGCATGTGTTAATATAGTACCAGGCAAGTACTCTTGCCTTTTTTTTTTGCTGTACACAGAATAACGTTTAAAACGCTATTTGCCATTTGGTAGCAGAGAGTAGGCTTGAGTATAGTTCAAGTAGCGTGTCAGTAGACTACCTGAATAAATATAATTCTGCTAAAGATTTGTCTTCCTCCATTATCATCGTCTTTGATCGATCCTTTTCCGGAGTTTCTGTGGCCTTTTTAATGCTAAAGGTATGCCTGGATACATAACAGCAGCTAAACATCCATTATCAAGTTTCTTCTGCTTCACAGTAAGTATTATAAAACGAATGTTTTCTTTTTATTCTAGGATTTCACGCACTGAATACATGTTAGAGTTTTAATCACAATTATTTTACCATAAATAAATGCAAGCATAAATATTGTGGCAAGAATGTGTAGAATATCCCATAATTTTCTAACATAACCATATTATCTTGATACATTCATGTGGGTTTTTCTCTTCATAAGTAACACAAGTTTTTTGATGACAAACTGAAATCTTTTCATCATTTATTTAGTAGGTTAACCAGCGTATGCTACAGGAAATGAGACAATTAAAGTTTGCATCTTCGTTCAATGTGAATTCTTAAGATCTGCAATTTTGAGGCTAAAAGCTTTTCTTCAATGTGAACGCACTGTCTGATTAATTAATGAGTCAAGTTTGTTCTTGCTCCATCCTTTCAACCTTAATGAGTTATTATTTTTTTTCTAAACTATTTCCACATATCTGGGCGATGTCTGATTAAATTTTTTTTATCAAAACGGACATTCATTTTATTTATAGATAGTTGAACATCTTGGTTGTAAGAGTATCAAACTCTGCAATCCTGACCCCCACAGATTTAATGGCAGGTATTGAATCAGTCTACTGGTGGGATGGCAAGGTAAATATATCCAAACATGAATATTTAAGTTATGAAAAATCATGTAGTATGTTGGATGTATCATTAACTGATCAAGACCCAATCTGGCTGGGTCTCTCCCAAAACATTCAAAGGTGTGTGGATCATCAGATTTTCCCAATGCAAATGGGGCAATTTGACCTGTATTGGTCAATCCTGTATATGGACATGATTAATCAAGTGGGCACTTTCAGATGTACATCTCAACTTGTACGGCTTAATCTATTGCTTCAGGTTCAAACGGACTCTGAAGAGCTACTCATCATCAAGACCCGGGAATCTCTGCTGGAAGCACTGACAGAACATGTCAAGTCCAACCATGAATACGAGTAAGATTCTGTGCCCAGACCTGTTGCTCATCTCCTTTTTGCCTGGAGCAGGGGCGGCTGAACCAATGAAAGATATGCTCTTCTGTGTGGCATTGCAGGGTTCCGGAAGTCATCTCGCTGCCCATAACTGGAGGAAGTGCCAAGTATCTGGAATGGATCAAGAGCAGCACCCGGGACTAATCGATGTGCCCTGATTGGTGACTAGTTTTATATGTGAAGGGATGAATAATTTCATAGGTACTGTAAGCTGTTCATTCATGGTTCGTTCACCTGTCGATGAGAACTTGCAGAGTTTGTGTTCAGAACGGTTTGACTTTCCTCAATGGGCAAAGTAGGCTGGAATGTATAGACAAAGAAACAAGGTTTCTGTCCCCAGATCCCCTCCTTTTCTCCTTCTCTACTCTCTCTGTTGGCCTGGAGTTGCCAGTCTGGAACTTCATAATCAAGGTATGGAGTTTATGTATATTCTAGGCGACGATTTTTTATAAGAATATTTCCATAATTATCTGTAAAATATGGGATTGTGATATCATATTTAATCACAGCTTTCTTGAACCATTAGTTGTTTCAAGGGTGAGAAAATCATATAATGTGCAAAATATGAAGAGGGCATTGTGATCTCTATAATTAATTGACTAAGGGAAGATACCAAATCATTGTTCTTGAGATATTTGAATAGCTAATTAATATAGAAGGCAATACAATGTGCACAACCCAACAATCTTCATGAAACAAGGTTATTTGACAGACCTCACTTGGAGTAATAAGATTGTGGACATAAAACCTCACTATCATCATCATGAGGGCATTGTTAGGACATTGTTGGCATGATATTGGGCATGGAACCCTCAACAACGGCAGAAGAAAGTTGATGAGACAAGCATGTTGACTAGTGATCCTCAACAAGGAGTTATTCCCTATAAATAGGAAGTACTCATGGCTTTGTTCAGTAGGTTGGCCTCCCCTATAGAAGTATAATTGTTCATTTAAGGAATATATGATCCCTTGGACAAGCAAAGTGCTTACAAACTACAATGTTTGGTAACATTGAGGATCAAAGCTGATGTGCACGGAGTGAGCAAGTAAAGCATAGACTAGCAATTGGGCTGACTATAGGTCTATGTGCTTAGAAATCTTGGAATGATAGGGCTATTTGTAATCTTAAAAAGAAATCTTACATGACACTGATATAAGGCAAGTTCAAACAACAAATTAATTTGTCATCTTATGTGTAAATAGTATTTATTTAATTTAAAAAATATGGAAAATGTAAATTAAATAGTGACACATCCCTATGAGGAGAATCTTCTTAGTGATTTCAATTTAAATAGTATAGATAAACAAAATACCATTTGTGAGTGTGTAAAAAATTGATTTTTATCATGGTAGAAAAACTTGATGGCACCCTAACAAATTACTTTATTGAAAAAATATTTTACAAACCATCGATTGGACCCAAAAATAAAATACTTCTTGTCCATTAGAATTTTTATTTTTTTCCATGTAATTAGATCACTTGTCCATCAACTGAAACATTCCTCATTCATTGCACCTTCATCATATTGTGGAAAATTTCCTAATTTCAAGTATTTTATGTATAAACTAAAAATCTGGTACACGTCATAGAGTGTGTTAATTGAAACTTATATAATAAGAAAATTCATTTTTTTAGTTTTTCATTCAATATAACTGAAATAAAAATGGAAAATAGACATGTAAAAGTTTTAATTGAGATTTTGGGATGTCTATGGTAGGTGACATCAAGGAGCCTCAAATGATTCTTATGGACTATCATTTTTTAGTATGTTAGGGAACAATGATCTATTGTACAATTGTAACGCTTTCTTACTGAACATATATGGGATTAATTAGGTAGGTTGTTATAAAATGTTTCAATGCCAACTAAGAACGATGTATAGGATCAGTGTACATATCTCAAAACTAGATATATAAATACATTTATTTGCCACCTCTATGATCCGAAATGAATGAAGTTGATAAATGTTTTAGTTTAGTCGTTGATAATTGAAACACAAATTATAATATGCCATAAAATATGCATTGGACTATCTGCAGTACACGACATTAAAGGGAAGATAATAGCACAACAAACATCATATAGCTAGGAGCTATTGAAATGATAATTAGATGATTGTAGATGGGCATATAAAGTGAACCTCTATGTGACATTGCCCTTTTGTCTAGTGAAAGTATGCTAAGTATGGTGAAGAATATGAGATGACACAAAGCATATTTATTTCTGAAGACATTTGAACTATATATGTTTTCTAAATAACCTTAGAGTGTAAAACTAATCATTTGACTTTTCCTAGTTATATTTATAGATGAAAGAATGTGAAGCAAAAGGTTGTAGACACAGAAGGGTATGCTTAGGAGGACACTATTTTTTCTTAAGGGTAACCACAAATGCGTGGGACCCATTCACTCTCCTCTCTCCTCTCTCCTTTGACAACAGCGCCACCAGCTCCTTTGGCAGCCGCCCTTCCTTGTGTGACATCCATGGGCTGAGACAGCTTAAGACTGAAGCTCAAACAAGTCTGACCATAATGATCCCATTTTCAGATCTCTTTTAAGACGCTGGGGCAAGCCAAGATGGCCCAATCAACACTGCAGACAGATTTTTTTTTTTTAACGACAATCACATGCATTCATTATGATGGCAACTAACAGAGATTTGCTATATCTGTGCTGCCCACAATTTTGACTTTTGCAGTTTGACTTTCTATGAAAAGAAAAATAAGTATAGGCATGTGAAACATGGCTAAAAGCAAGAACAACAGCAGTCTCAATCCCAGGTCTGTGAACCATTTTTCACTGTACAGAAGCAAAAGCCTACAAATCAGATGATGGGCCTTTTCAAAAGAATGATTCTAAAGTCTGCAATATTTCATGTATAGGGAATAAATGCATACATACATATATATACATAGACGGCCAAACATCTCTATTGGAATCTATATAAACGTAAGATCAATCAAACAGCTTGGTCTTGGGTCCACAAGCTTTGCTTTCTGCCAGGTGAGAGTCCCCCCACAAGGGTAAACAACAATTCCCAAGATAGCACTGCAACTTTCTTCAGGTCAGAACAAGAGCCCAAACAAAAGCCATTAGAAAAGCTTTGATATGGCTTGGCAGGAGGTCCAAAAGGCAACAGTGGCTGCCCTTAGCAAGGCCGGATTTTGGTATATTCTGCACGATAAGATCTCAATTTAGGAGATGTGTAAAGAAATATGAAGGTTTATGAAATTCCTGTTGTCAAGAATATATATATATATATTCTTTTGAAGATTAATAGACACATCATTAGAAATATGAAGGTTTATGAAACTCCTGTTGTCAAGAATCTATAAATATTTTATTTGAAGATTAATAGACAGAAACAAACAAAAAGCATACATCCTCACTTCAGAGAAGTGGACAATAGCTAGTCTGCACAGTTCTAAATGGGCACAACTCACAGAAGGATGATCTTTCTTCAAGCAACGACAACTAAAGATGATTTCAGAAACCAATCTTTCAATTCTTTTGAATCCATTTATTCAAGCATGTAACTCAGCAAGGGCCTCTGTAGGCCGATCACATCTTTGGCATAGTTCTCGAGCAGGTAGAATAAAGTATTAGGTTTAGGAAGCATAATTCGATTCAGAATGCGGTTGGTATTATATAAACCTGATGTGCGGGGATGCGGGGGAAGGGAGAGAGGAAAGGGAAAATAAATCTATGTCCAACTCTAACTGAGGAGCTGAGCATTGGAGAACATATGGAATCTTGGATTGTCGGCCCGTAAACACCATATCCAATGTCGTCAGCCCATCTTGTTAGATGTTTAGATCAACTCTGTAATGTGGTACCGCTTGTGTATTTAAACATCTGGTTTAATACAAAATTCCACTAAAAAAGCATTTTCTTTGATACTGCAAAGAAAAAAATGAGGAAGAAAAAAAAAGGGGCAAGCCAACAATGTCATCTGGCTAATATCAGAATTATGATTTTTTTCTGCCTCTTAAGTCTAAAATGAATAACTTCTTCATAAGAAGTGAGAAGGCCAGTAATAAAATCCCAAGTGTATTAGGGAAGCAACTTCGCCTTTTAGGACTATTCATTAAAAGAAAATACAAATGGTGTCGGAAAAAATGAACTAAAATCATGTCTTGCATCAAGTGAAGCAAAAGTTGAACAGATTTGCCAAGTATCTGCATGCTGATTGTCACGAATAGGGGTTAGGAACTATTGTCTCTATGGAAAATTATAAAATGAGAGGAAACAACTGTGGTAGCACCCAAAAAAGGCTACCTCCTAGAACATCAATCTATAATTAATCTACAATTGGCGACCATATGAAGGTGAAAAACGAGGTCAACTGTATCTGGCAGAATAATATAATTATAGTAAAGAAGATAAAGAAGAATAAGTCTCGGAACAGTAACCACGCACAAATGAAAATGAAACGTATCTAGAATCTAATTCCGAAGGTATGCAAAAAGCTTACCCAATGGCAGTTGCACCCCAGGATGCAACATTGTAAATAACTCTTCCACCATCCCATGCCTTCCGAAGCTTCCCTTTTCTCTTTTTCACAGAAAACGTCTTGCTGAGGGCTGAATATACAAAAATCCACACACATAAAAAAGAGATCATGCAGAGATCAATGCTATATATGCACATGTATGTTACGACATACATCCATATATCACATGGTATCCTCCGAGATCCAAGTGATTGGATATGCACATTCACGTGCTACAAAAATGCTAAAAAATGCAGGCCAATCACACCAATAACTTGTGCCCCGCACTCCAGGGATCCAAGTGTAGGGAAAGGTTCACAAAAGGCATGTTACCATATGAAAAATACCTTCTTGAATCTGGGTTGGTGTTAACTCCTGCAAAACAGCAAGGAAGAAATGAAATCAAGAGTCGTAAGCAGGCAGAAAATTGGCAGCATGATAACAGTACACGAAATAGCGCTATTCAAAAGACAAGCATAAAAAATGGACGTGACCATGCACACAAATACATTAACACAGATAAAAAGAGAGAATACATACATAGCAAATTTTCAGACAGAAGATGGGGACTTATTTCCTTGTTTGACGTTTAATAAGATTGGGCACATCATGTACGCATTAATTCCATTCTGCAGTAAAATATCTACAACAATTCATGGAGATCCTATGGAAAGTTTGAACAGGCAATACAGAATATACTGCAAAAAAGTTTATTTTCATTAGACTGAGAAAATTTACTGATCAAATACTATAATTTTATAAACATGATGGAATAGATTAAAAACATAAAATCAATTGACCTGTCTTAATACTCCAAACTGATGTATAACAACACTTGTATCAGGTACCTGGTGGCAGAGACCCTAGAAGATACGTCTAAAATGAGAGCAACTTTCGACTAAAATAAGTATTTTATGGTAACGATAGCTATGACATTGAGCAACTAAACAATCTGAGAACTATCATTAATATTAAAAGACTAATCATCCTCTCCTTCACCCGATTCGTATAGTATCAAATAGCCAACCCAATCTCATATTATACTTTATAAATTGATAGAAAAATTTCATCAAAGTTCCTTTATCTAAACAGAGTCACACAAAAGCATGAATCCGGATTAGCAGCTTCTGGGAATGCTTATCATTAAAAAGGGATAATATTAAAAATCTGAAATAAACCACTTCAATAACAACTCCAAGAAGTTTCCATTTGGATACTTTCCTGAAAGATTTCTAACCTATAAAGTACCGAATGGTAACATCACATTTTTATTTCTCAAACAACTAGTGATGACTAAGGATTGTCAATAAGCATGAGCTGAAAGCAGATAACTTAAATAACATTATAATAAAAATGGTAGTTTCCAACTATATAGCATAAGAGAATCTCAAAGTCATTGACTATACTTTGCATCGCAAAACTTGAAAGTATATCACAGAATTCGAACTATATACCTTAGTTTCCTTTAGCGATAATAGATAGGTAGCCATAAAGCAAGCAATTCCATCAACTATGTCTTCTTGCTTAACAAGAACGAAATCATCACCGTCATCTTGGTCTGATCCGTTTTTGACATCGACATTTTTATCATCCCATAAATCTTTTGCAGTAACCATATCCCAACTGGTGCTTTCATCTATCAACAAGTTGAAATGCTTCAACCGTCATTGAATTATAGAAGAAAAATACAAGTATAAGAAGAATACCAAACTTTTCCTTCATGGAGAGATATTCACAGATGAATTCGTTTAATGTATGGATACAAAACCACATCCTAGTAGAGGTGGAAGTACTTGGATTAATAAGTACGTAAGACTGATCAAAGGCATCATTCGTACCAGAAATATTCTGTGATAGAGACACATGGATGCTTCCAAGTTTCTCAAGAAAATTTGGTGATTCAACTCTAGATTTGAGAAGCTGATGTAGCTGCAGGAAGAAAAATTGCACATTCAGAGAGGTTTCGGACAAAGACACATACCAAAGAAACTTCAAAATAAACCTAAATCAAATACAATACAATTTTAATTTTAACAGCCATTTTATGACGTAAAGAAGTTACACCTTAATGTTTAAAAGGTCCCATGCAAGGGCCTCAACGTAAAGAAGTTTTGTGCCAATTGGCTGTGGAAAAAAGATTCTTTACTGAAACACTACGAAATAAGATGAATCTGCAAATTCTATATTAAACGTGCTGATTCAGATTGAAATCAGCACTGCCCGGTCCGATTCATGGGTGAGATAGAGCACATCTCCAGTATAAGATCAAGCTTAGTTATAACTATCTGTAACTATATCACAAGCTCAGTTAGGAGATTAAGTGGTTGATTTTATGGAATCAAATAATGATGAATGAAGTGTCTGCTATTGGTTGATTCAATGCTCACTGTGCGAGTACCAGATGATCCACTCCAGTTTACCTGGCCGTATCCCTGATTACTGTGGGCCTGGCACAAAATTTAATTCTAGCAACCATGGCTGAATTCTATCTAATGTAGGTGAGATTTCCCTGAGTATCCTCAAGGACCTTAAAATACTACACAATCAATTTCTAGTCTGTGGAAAAGTAATTAACACTGAATAAGCGTTAATTCAATATAATCGCAACCAACCTTATCACAACTCGCTTTGAAATTGATCTTTTCGATCAAACAGTTTTAGGCTGCAATAGAATGATATAGAATAAACTTTTTCACTGTAATTTATCCTTCGTTACGTTGATGGTAAAGAATGTTGAATTCTCTTACGCGAGGAATGTATTACATTCTGCTAGTGTCCACCATACATATCAATGGACATGAGTCTCAAACAGCTCCTTCCAAGAATGGAAAATATCTGAAAGTTGAAGATATATCTTGATATTATTTGAGGACAATACCGAAAAACCTCGCATAATAAGGAAGTGCAATGGTTAGTGTTTCTTCACATTCTTCACTTTAGCTTAGGAATGGAACTATACTCAAGTTAGAGTCATCAAGCTTCCTCCTAAGTGATGAACTTGTCAATTGGCTCAGCAAAATTTACACTCCACCAGCAATCAGGATGCCTTTTGGCTATTTTGGTTTGCACTTGCTCTTATCTTTGAGTACCTATTCCTACAACCTTTTTCTTTTCTTCTTCTTCTTCTTTTATTGAGGCTTTACTTTTATCACTTACTTTCCTCTGATTCGGCCATTTTTTTGGCATAATGTACGCTTGTTTGCTTCCTCAAATCTCAAAAATTTACTTATCAGACCTTATTATTCTTGTGGCCTGGAATTTACTTTGGAAAACATGACAGGTCAAGGAAGCCCTTTTGCCTGTCTTCAGGGACCTCTGATGCCAATCAAACAAGGAAGACACCTTTCAATTTAAGATAGAATTGGCTTTTCTGGAAGTAAATCCACACTATATCCGATTCATGATAACTGATGTCATGCCCAAGCGGTTTACTGGCAGAACCTCAGTTATCACGAAACTTTTATTTCATGTCAATTACCTGTGGCCTATGATCGAATGAAATCACCTGAATGAACAAGCCCAGTGAGAAAAAGCAATCTACATGTACCTACGTGAATTCGAAAAAAAGTCATGCAAAAGTCTCCATCGAAAAATTCTTAAAAGATGAAATCCCAGTATAAGACAAAGCATTGCCCAGGTAAACCCAACTGACAAACAAACCAGGGGAAAAAACAAAAATATAGCAGGGCTACGAACACATGCAGACGCCTCGTTTTATACAGCTCCGCACATCATAAGATGCACCAGAAGTTAGGAATCAAGCGCAGAAATTAGCTTTCTACAACCACTGCACTCAAACGCCATCCCACACCCCGTCGGAAATACGAAACAACGATAATATTATTTACCTCATCCGACTCTGAATCACCAGTAGAAGATGAGGAACCTTGAGACGGATCATCCTCATCGTCCTTGTCCGCAAGGCCATCGGCAGCTTCCCTGCCTTCATCCAATTCCGAGTCCTTGAGCAATTCCAGAGCCGCCCGGCACTGTTCCAACACCTCTACCAGCGTCCGCTTCTTCACTCTCCTCGGCGCCTGCAGCTCCCGCGGCCTCTCGCCGCTCCCTTCAATCTCCACGCAGGGCTTCAGAATCGAGGAAGCCGAGGTTGAGGCGTGCCTCACTCCCACATCCATGCCCGACATCTGGACCCAAAGTAAACGAGGGGAACAAATGGTGACGGCGGATCGATCTCCTCAAACCACTTTCGAGCAATTTCTCCTCCCCGGCCAGGCTGCTGCGGCGCCACCGGGCGTGCGGTGGTGGCGCTGATACCCCAACTTCCCCTCCCCCCCTGGCCGTCTCCCGGAGGATTTCCGCTTCCGATAATTTTTCTTTTGCTTGCGGGTTTTGACCTCCCGAGGAGAAAGCGAAAGCCAGCACGTGTCTCCTTGAACGGAGAAAAGCCTCTCAACGGTCCCGCTTTAAAACGTGTCCTGTGCACGCACATATACACATATATATTATATTTATATATATATATATATATACACACACATGAAGGTAAGAGAAGAATTTTACCACGTCAGAAGTAATTTTGAAATATAAAAAAATAAAATTGAGAAAAATGTTTGTGTATGAAATTAATAACATATTCAAGCTGCAGGACTTTAGGGTTGATGACTCATTTCATGGAAAATATATTGGACACCACCATGTTTCTTGAACATAAAGATATTTTGATTATTCTCCAAGACTTTGTAGCATATATATATATATATATAAAGGTGAGAGTAGATTTTTACCAAGTTTGAAGTAATTTTGAAATGTTAAAAACTTAAAATTTGGTGAGACAAATATTTATGTATGAAAATAATAAGATATTGCACATTACTATTTTGCTAGAACTTTAAAGAGATTATGTTTATTGTGCAAGACTTTGTACCATATTACTTATTAGTTGGCATTTGTGAGAGGTAAAATCAACTTCCATTAATTGTATTTTGATAATAATAATTTAATTGTCAGCGTGTATTTTATGTTCTAAGTTGTGGCCAACGTGTGAATATGAGAACAAGAAGATTGCAAGATTAAACTCTCCAATGAGGAGTCTTTAGTGATATCTGAAACTTTAGAAAATCATGGAATCTTCCCATATGGTACTTGAATGACCAAAGCATACTTTTTACAATATTATGCTTTTAAATATTAAATCAAGGTTATATCGTTATTTTGAAATGAGTCTCATTATCAATTAAGAAAAAACTCAAAAATAATGAAGATATGTTATCATTCACATAAATGAGTTGATTTAACAAAAAATAGCTTTTGATAAGAATAACAGACAAGGAAACTTTCCATTATAACAATGTTTTATTTATTTATATGACCTTTGGATACCATGTTAATGATCTAGTCCAAAAAAATTAAAAAAGTTCTTCAATTTTCAAAGCTTACTACTTTTAACAATTGCTTGTAGGGAATGATCTTACATGAAAAGAGGCAATTTTACGGTTTTTCTAGCATACGAAAAAATGGGAATAAAGTAAGCTATGTAGTATCAACAATAGGCCTCTAAGAATGTGGGACTAGTCACTTGAGTGAGCATTTTAAACCAGTTTTCGATGATTAATGACAAAGAATGAGGCAACAAATATCCCTACGTAATGATTAATCTCCCCAAAATCATATTAAAGAATTTAATAATTTAGAAATATAATTAAACATTTTCTATCAAATCATCAAGCATCGTCTCTCAAAAAGAATATTCTACATTCATTAATTCACACCATGAGAAGCTACATGCCATACATTTAAGAACATTCATTTGACTATTTTTTATTTGAGTGGTTATAGTACAAGGGAATATTTTAAAACTTTTATTTTTTTGAGGAGTTTTATTCCACCATGAGACATATCCTCACCATTAAAATATGTAGTAAATTCAAATTCTCATTTTTTTTGCATGATTGCTTCTAAAATTCTAAGACTCTATTCATTTTCAATCTTTCAAGAGAGTTTCACCAGTGATTTTAGTGTTCCATCCTCAAGAAAAGAACAATCAATTAAATCCATTCAAATAATCTAGAGTCACAAAATCAGATATGTCTACTAAAGGGATCCAGCTAGACCAAATAAATAAATGTGAATCTCTAAAGAGATCTAGCTATTAGAATGAAATCAATTATGCTTCACATTAGATCTAATTTGAAGCTTCACATTTAAACAATTTTTGAAGCTAGACCTCAACTATGCTTCACATCAGATCCAATTTGAAAATTTTAAAATAGTTTTCATATTCACTTGTCATAATATAAATAGCATATAAATCTAAGTAATCGATTGACATATTTATTGAAAAGCACAATATATTTCATGAGGTTTAATAGGCATAAACTATATTGATCCCACGCTTTAAGTAGTAAATATATGAGTACTAGTGGAAAAGTTACAAATGTTGGAACATCTACTTTTTAATTGTATTTTTATTCCATTAACATATTGTTGATTAGTACTTATGAGATTGTTTGATAATCTTTTTACAGGAAAAACATTCTTTATTTCGATGCACAATAATATTTTTATTTATATTATCCTCGAATTAAGTTCTCCTTGCTTTGAAGATGACAAAGTTAGTCATGCCATTCTTTAGTCATTTACCCTGAGCACTTGATTCAAGTCCAATGACAACTACACATGCTAGAGGTTCACCCATAATGCTTTCATAAATATTTATTTCCGAATAAAATACACAAATCATTTTGTGCAGGGATTAAAAATAAATTTTAATTTTTTTTGGGCATCTTAATTTATTTTATTTCTATATAAGTTTTTAGGCAACTTTTTATATGTATTCTATTCCAAACATAATAAATAAGTTTAATGATCATCTAAATCATTGGACAACTTTAAAAAAATAATTGTGATTTTCTAATTGTTAGTATCTGATAACTTTCATTAATTACATAATAATATAATTATTTTTTATAATTTATTATTTAACTTTTTTGAAATATTAACAAAGAACTTTAATTTATAAAAATTGAGATTAATATTATTTATGTGATTTTGATGTTAATTTTTATAAATTCTATATTGAAATTTATTATGAAATTTTTGAGAGGTTTTATCACTAATCATTATTATTATTTAGAATACTTCTACATTAATTGCACTTTTTCTTGAATTTTTAAAAGCCTATTATGATAAAAATAATAAAATAATAATAAAAAAATGTTTATACAGGCCATATGATTAATGCATGACTTGCACCATGGGCTGACTTTAATTGTTTTGATGGAGGTATTTTAAAATTTTATGACAGTATTTTTTATATATACAAAAATTTCTCTGAATTTCTGTGAATTTTTGACATAACGAATACGACAAGAAATATGATAGGTAATTCAAAAAAAATTGATGAAGTTTATATATGGGAAGATGTAAAAATAGTTTCAAAAGAAAAATCAATCATTCTCAATCAATTTATTGTCCTTTGTAACAACATTTTCTCTCTCTTTCTTGTAGCTATAAATGCCATATCCACCGAAATCATTCATATGATACAAATGATGATTTTTTTCTCAATTTTTCTTGATTCAATAACTATATAAGGTGAACTTTGTCCATGCACTCATCTATTCTTCACTTGATCTAGATTGTAATGAACTTTTTATGAGGATCTTTCTCCAAATGCTATGGCATGCTCAAAGTTGAACTATCACTACTGATCATTTTCAATTAGTGATAATTGTTGGGATCATCATTTATTGACTCTAGATTGTATAGGAACTCAATTGGTGCATTAGTACACAAATTGATAGAATTCGGGTAGAAACTCGATCAATAATTATTCTTTCATAAAACTTAAAATTTACATGAATTTTACTAATTTTAATTTATAAAAAATGGATTAAATCCTACATTGTGTTCTAAATAATTTCTTATTGAAATTAAAGTTTAATTTGAACTATTTGAGCTTTGACTTTGAGAAATTAGAGTTGACATATC
Source organism: Spirodela intermedia (assembly GCA_902729315.2). Lineage (NCBI taxonomy): Eukaryota > Viridiplantae > Streptophyta > Magnoliopsida > Alismatales > Araceae > Spirodela > Spirodela intermedia. The sequence goes on from LR746271.1 coordinate 4,793,254, forward strand.
TTTTGTGGCTCTAAATTTCAGGGTGTTCTTCATGATGATGTATGATGATGTCATAATCCCTAATTTAATACTTTAATAGGTGAAAAATTCCACAGCTAAAAAATCTAAGAAAATAATAAAGCAATTAAAAATCATGAATCTAATTAACTAATTTTTTTATCTTCCCTTTGTTCGACCTAGAAGAACCCTATAAAATTAAATATTTCTGAATTGACATATTTTCCACTATTTATAAGTTTTAAATTTTCTAAATTTTCTAAACAATGGTAGAAGTTGTTCAAACAATATCCTAATACGAACTTCTAATTGATTCATTTAACTCCAAAGAAATAAGTGAAATCAATAGCTAAAATGAAACTTTCAAGTATTAAAATCAACATGGTAAGTAAATTATCTTATTCCAATTTTCCCATGGATATGATTTGCTCAATTGAAGACATGTATATGAGTAGAATGTTATTCTTAGAGTGGTTTTTGAGGTTCTAGCCATAAGTTCTACTTCTTAAGGTTTTTTATAAATTTATATAAAAGTGATGGAATCTCACATCACATATTTGGCTTAGGTAATCTCATGTCAAATGGATTAGCACCTAATCAACCTTTTTCTACATACATGATTCTCAAGTACTAGAAACACATAGATAAAATAATAAAGAAGTTTGATGCATATCTTTTATCAAGATGAATTCAAATGCTTGTTGGAAGAAAGGTAAAATAACTTTTTAAAATAATAGGTCATACATGCAAAAAATAATTTTTCAAAGTATTATATTTTAGTTATTGACACTATATTCAATTGGCATGTAAATATTAAAATATTTTCATAACTCAAATATTTAATAAAAAATTTAAAAATATATTCATCACTCATTGTCTTGCAAGTTTTTTTTATTCACTTCCTTATTCTAATTTACCATTAGTTGCACACTTGAACATGAATAGTACATTGCTAAACTGATACATGATGTTAAGTCTTGCCATTGAGTTATGAAGATATTGTAATAAAAAATTAAATATAATTTTTATATTAGATGATATATGTGATGTTAAGTCTTGCCAAACATTGAAGTAGTTATACTCAACATTAGTTTTAAACTTCACATGTGAACAACGATCAATTGGATAGTATACAATACTAAAGCCTATTACATGACTGGAGATTGTATAATTGTCTTAGGTAAAATAATGGCGCATGCTACGTCAAACATCACAAATGCGACAAAAAATATATGTCGCTACTTTATTCAAAGTGCAACAACAGAAACAACCTAACAACGTTGATAATAGTTGTTAGAAAACACAAGATACATCTCCGTAGGTGTAATCATAGACAAGACCGAATAGGGTAAGAGCGTTAAAGGAGGGTGCATCGTCTCGTGGCCCTTGGCTTCTCACCAAACAAGCCTTCGGAAAAATCAGGGGCAAGAATATGATATTCGCTAGAATAGTTGTCCACGTGACGCCGTTAAATGTAAGGTCTCGGGCTAGGAGCTCTGATGGCAACATCTGTCGGATTACAGATGGCGTCACCTCGGCTACCGTCAGCCCTATTCTTCGGCGTCCAATATGCGGAATACAGTAGTGCCCATGAGAACGTTTTCGAGTCCCGTGCATCCTCATCTCTCTCTCTTTCTCTGTCTCCCTCTTTCTCTCTCTGCAAAGAAGCACGGATCAACATATCTCCGTCTACACAGTGATAATGCTCAAGGTTGGTTTTGCATTCCTTGCAGCATGGGAGGGATACCAACTGCACCGATGACTACTCTTATGAATCGATTGCAAGTGTGGATATTTGAACTGCATTTCATTTCACTGTTCACGCAGGTGGCGGAACGATGTCTAAAACGACGTTTGATTGCACTAATTACGAAGAAGAGAGGAGAAACGGATGGGAGGAGAAGGGTTCTGCTGGTACGAAAGAGAGAGCAAGAGTGTGTGGAAAGGAAGGAATCTACCTTAGTAAATGGCTTCTGTGAGGTCGGAAAGAGCGTAACATCGAGAATGGGAAAGAGATAAATGAAGGAACCACCTGATTGGCTAGCGAAATGAGACGCCCCACTGGACACCCTCAGATTTCCCTCAGTCCAAATCAAGAATTGATTTTCCAGCTCGGTTCCCTTGGTTGGTCTCCTATTGGTCGTATGTCTAACCTTGGCTTAAGAGCACCCAAAGGGCGAACCGTGGGAGCGAAAACCGACCAGAGCTCCAGAAGCAGCCGTCGTCTTTTAGGTTTACTTCCTCTCTCTGTTGCTCTCTCTCCACTCTGTTTCCCTCGGTCGTCCTCTCCATTTCTTTTCCCTCAGAATTGGCGAGGATTGCCTATTCTTGTCGAATGCATTTCCCAACTTTTTCCCATATCGGGTAATCTCCGATTATAGGGTAGTACAGCATCTGAAGCCACTTGGGCACTCGTATGCTTCCCAAATTTGGAAAAGCCACGCGTTTTTATATAAACAACGCAAAGGTTCCATAGATCGGGGCTTCCAAACACAAAACCTATTTTTCTTCGTAAGTTCTATACCGTGTGGGAGGATCATCCTTGCATTTTGTTGGGCACCGTTGGATCGATCAGCGAGCAATGTGGTGAGGCAAAAGAAGTCGACGTGAGAGAAGGAAGGGATGTCGAGGGGGAAGATCAAGATTAGGAAGATAGACAACACTACGGCGAGGCAGGTGACCTTTTCGAAACGGCGAAAGGGCCTGTTCAAGAAGGCGGAAGAGTTGGCCATACTCTGTGATGCCCAAGTGGGGGTGATCGTCTCCTCCTCCACCGGCAAGCTCTATGAACATTCAAGCAACAGGTGCAGATCCATTCTTTAGGCCCTTTTCCAGCTCTATCTTACTCTCTCCTCTCAGTTTTGCTTTCTCTCTTTCTTGCCGCGTCCCTCATACGGCAGTTCATATCGCGTACGCGTGGGTGCAAGTGTTACAATTTATCGCGTGCTGCTTGGGGAATTTTCCTCACTCCTCGCTCCACCCTTAAGTTTTTCATTCTTAATCGTAGTTCTTCCCTTGCTTGTTGTGGCTTTTGCTGACCCCGGAAAACTAGGCCTCTCATAAGGGTGCGGAAGTGAGACAAGAGAAACTCCGAGTAGAGAGGAAGGCGAGGGACGCGTGGAACGAGGAGGTTCTGAACAGTGCTTGCATTAGTTGGTTGACTGCTATATAGACAGATAAAGATATGCATAGATCGGTCGGTAGAAAGAGAGAGGAGAAAGACCGAGAAGGGGAGAGAGGGAGCAAGAGAGAGAAGAGAGAGCGAGAAGGGGAGCGAGAGAGAGAGAGAGAGGAGAGAGCGAGAAGGGGAGCGAGAGAGAGAGAGAGAAGAGAGAAGAGAGAAGAGAGAAGAGAGAGAGAGAGAGAGAGAAGAGAGAAGAGAGAAGAGAGAAGAGAGAGCGAGAGAGAGAGAGAGAGAGAGAGAGAGAGAGAGAGAGAGAGAGAGAGAGAGAGAGAAATCGTGCGACAGGTCGGGAAGAGATACAGGGAGAAGAGAAGAAGCCGAGCGAACCTGGACAGCTTCGAGTAGGGTATGGCTTTATCCCACACTGGATGAAAAACAGACTAGGCCACAACTTTGTCTACATGATTCGGTTTTAAGATATGGGACAGTAAGTGAACTTCAATCAACTATTTTGACGCACTATCAGAGAAGTTTCCATGTAATTTATAATTTAAACAAGAGTTATCCATAGCCGTTGTAACCCTACTTGGAATATTTTTTTCCCTGCTCAAGGGACATGATATCCTTAATAGGTAATATAACAGTGATTACCTTGTTTTCTATTGGCAAGCAAGTAGTGAGTTCTACGTAGGATGGCCACGTTATGAATTATTTTCAGTTATTTCTCTATGTCCAATGATGACTTTTGTTAGATCTTATTGTTCGGTACTTCCCAAAAATCTAATTTTCTTTTAATTTACATATTTCTCATTATTTGTACATATTTACAATTATGGTGATTGAAATACGTGAAGATGACGTATTAAACAGTGATCATGTGTCTGGCATTTCATTGCGTTGGCAAAGATCAGTAGGTTCGTGACTTCCTGCGTCAAATTTTATCCCCAGCTTGGGTTTGGTAGCATTCAAATTATATGGGTCTTCATATTAGGTTGAGGTGGATTTACAGAGTTACCATAACAAGATGTGACATTTGTCAATGGTGGTTTATGTTACGATAACAGGAGCGCATTATGACTCTCATTGTTCTGTAAGTTGACCTAGATTGGTTTCATACTGTTGCCAATAAAACTATTGACGAAAATTCGAACCTTATTTATCGTCCGGCCTTATTTTATAGGATCAAATTAAGAAAATAAAAAAGTCAAAAGCATAGGGGCAATGTTATTAGGACCTTTATGCTTGACAAGGCCTAATATATTGTTCTATTAATCGTCGGTCAATAGGGCATCAAAGCGTTGACACATCGTGTTATTGTTTGAGTGCTATGTCTTTCTACTATTTTTCTACCACATGAAAATGCCCACCTGCATTACTAAGTTTCTTTGTTCTCAGTCTGAAGTACATTTGCCATTTGGAAATGTATTAAAACATGATTTATTTTTTGTAGATAATTTCTCCCGTTTTCTGCAAGATAGTGAACCGTTCAATGAGTTGCCTAGTCCAACTGCAGTCGCTTAGGTTGTAAGTCTTACGAAGTAGACTAGGCAATTATTAAGCATCCTCATCACAAATTGAGAATACACAATCTGTCAATAGTATGATTCTAATGGTTGATTAGATGATACCACATCATTGATCATATATTTTCTGTAGTAGAGTATGAAAACTTACATTTCAATATTTATTATTCTCGACTTAACAAGGTCGAGTTTTCTAAAAAATAAATTGCTAATATTGATTATTTCCCATCTTTTGAGAATATATCTATGAAAACAATTAATGGGCCACATTTTACGTGCCATATTTTAGATAAGATTATGGTCATTAGTGAAGTAAAGCTTATGCATTAATCAAAGTGTCAATGCCATGGTAGTGAACTGGTGTTCGTCATATTTGGGACTCAACTAGCTTCCATGATCCTGCTCAAAGTCCTTATCACTGCTTTCTGATTTAAAATATCAAAGTGTAATAGCATCAACAATGAAGAACAAACGTTGATGTGAGAATTTGGGAATAGTCTCTAGGTAGTTTAATTAGTTAACCTAATCAGTTTTGTGTAAATTCTCAATTTTCGTGAAACAACATAAGATTGTATGAAGGCCTTGACCATTGTATTCGTGCTCACACATTTTATTTCCTTTTTTTTTTGAAGTATGAAGGAGCTAATCGAAAGACGTAATAGGCATTCACAAGATGCTCTGAAATTAGCACCACCATCTCTTGAACTCAGAGTAAGTTTTCACCTTACATGCTTTGATAAGTTTCCTCATGAAACCTATGTTGCATAGAACAACTGATTTTTAAGCATTGAATCCACAAGTCATGATTCTTGAACTTTGGAACCAGGTTCTGAACCTACAAAACTGGGAATCACGAATTCTTGAACCCACTTGGATTGACTAGAACAAACCTTTTATCCACAAGGATCAAATAGTTCTCGTGAATCAACAAGGGTTTCTTGAATCCACAAGCCCCCGTAACTCTCTCAATAAGAAAAAAAATTCATAATAACCAAAATGTCCCAAGGCTCAGATCAATTATAACCTTCTTAGAAAATAAGATCTATTATGAAAAAAACATAAAATAATCTAACAAGATAATTACAAATTAAAACTCTCACGGACTATTCATGAATTTTATCTGGGCCTAATTTGAATTTTCTTGGTTATGCATGATTTTCCACATCACTTACTCTCATTTCAGGCCTTCAAACGTGTGTAGTCCACGTTTTTACCATTTTAGGCCACTTGAGCAAGTTTTTTTCCTACTTCTTCCCGTTTTTAAAGTAACGCACTAATTATTTCTCTACTAAGGCATGAATAAAGTTGAAAGCGAAGTATTGAGGCCTACCTTCTCGTGCATAAATGGGGAGTAAGATGAAAATTGTAGCCATGCACTCGCCTTAGAACATTTTTCATTTGCAAGCTGTATCCATCCTCTAGCACTCATTACGCACAAACCATTTCGTTTTATTTGTCTGTTCATCTTTCCATTCTAAATTTTTGCAAGTACCATCGAGATACTGGTACTCAGTTTTTGCCTTCATAGCTTCTAGATAGCATCCGTGAATCACGAAGCAAGGAAGTTTTGGAGTCAACCTTACAGCTCAGGTATGCCATTCCGAATGGAAGTGAATTAGAGTTTTTTACGGGCTGCTCAAACAAGCACTTCATTATTTTTTTAGGCAGATGAAAGATGAAGGTATTGAAGGACTAACACTGGAGGAGCTTCAGAACTTGGAGAAAGCACTGGAGACTGGACTGTGCAGAGTTCTGGCAAGGAAGGTATGCGTGTGATTTCTTTCGGACAACTTTGAAGGTAATCTACGGGCAGATTTTATTCTACAGCGATATCTACTTCCCAGGGTCAGCAAATGGCTGAAGAAATAAAAGAGCTGCAACACAAGGTCGGTAAATAGATGCTATCTTGTCACCTCTAATAGCCTCCTCTTTTAGCATTTCTTCGATTTCTTCCTATTTGTGGGAAAATGTGAAACCTATAAATCGGATGGGCAGACCTGCATCTTTTGCTATGTAGACTGTACTTCCTGGCTCCTTAAATTAATACGAAGTCCTCATATCTCGTAGTCAACCTTCCTTTCCTTCATGGAAGCCCTGACGCACAGCTGAACTTAGTTTCCCCTTCTCAGAGCAACTGGTCTCCTGTGCTATAAAAATGGGAGAGGACGGAATCAGACTTGGAAAATGGTAGCCACATCCCCCTTGGCTTTTTAGGTCTAACTAGAGGACGAGCTACTACATGATACCAAATAATACATGGCGGCCAACGGCCACCTTTTCAGGACTCAAAAGCACACTGAAATGATGGTACGTCTATCAGGTCTGCATTCCAATCGCCTCTATAATGTGGCCTCTCACGTTAGACCAATCTTTTCTTCAGCCTTGTTGAAGAAGTAGACAGACCCATTACCTGGTAAAGACCTGCAGAAACAGGAAAGAGGCGTTAACGCTGAAGTAAAAGCAGCAACCACCTTTGTTGAAGGCGTTGGAGGACGCCGTATAGCTTCCTAGAGTTTATATCAGTCTATTGGAGGACGCCGTTGACGCTGGGGTAGATAGTAGATACCAGAGCTTAGCTTAGACAAGTGCAGTGAAACGTAGAGTAGAAGACACCAGCGTGCTACTAATAGAGCGCAGAGTTGAAGATAGATTGCTACACTTAAGTTTTCATTGATGACGCAGATGGTTACTTCATAGTCTGGAGCAGGAGTCACCAGGGCAATAAAATCTGGCATTTATGCTGTAGCGGTAGACACTGAAGTTAGACTTGAGAGTAGTACGTGGCAGCGGAAACCAGAGGAAATTAGTCCCGAAAGCAACTCTTTTCGCTCTATTTTTTTTCTTTCTTACTGTGAAAAAGACTCAGAGAAGAGAAGAATGAGAATGTATAGCCCATGGGTACCTCGGAGTTCCTCTCATCATTTGGTCGGAAGACCAGAAGTAGTGATGAATGACATCTAGGAGCTGGGTGCTGAAGGGTTGGAAGCTACAGCCGTGGAATCGCAAGCGTCAGCTGCGGAGACGTTCTCGATGAGTTGTGGCAGCGTGTTGTCCCGCAGCAATTGGAAAAAAATGTCGATATTTTTCCTATGGAAGAAAGCCCCAAGGTGAGGGGGAAGGAGGAAGGAGGAAGATGAAGAGATGGCATCTGGGTTGTGGGAGTCCACAACAACAGAACAGCGCATGTGTGAGCTGCTGTTGCTGTTCGTCTTATCCTCGAAGTGTGAGAGGTTGGTGGTTGGCCGCAGCTTGAGAAACCCAGGAAACCCTACCCTTAGATCGTTTTATCATTGAGACAACAGAAGAGGGATTATACCTGAAATCCTGCCCCCCTTCGTTCACCTACATGGTCCTGATGCAGGTGAAAAGACTCCCAAATCCTCAGAGACGAGTCGCTAACGCAGCAACCAATTAGATTCCCGAAGACGGACAATTGTCGGAACTTTCGAGGTATTCTAGAACAACAGAAACGGCGTTCGTCTGGTTTTTGATGGTCTGCTTTCCCCGATTTATTGTCCAACGACGTGGGTGTCAACTATTTACTTCTCTGTTCACATGCTCAGACGAAAGGTTTTTCCTGTCTGATTTCTTTACTGCAATAGTCACTGATTTTTCCTCTATGAATATGTCATTTTCTGTTTCTATACTTCGAAACTATTTACGTTTCTAGGATGCCTATTTACGTTTCGAAATTGATGGAGGAAAACGCCCTTCTAAAGAAAAGTTAATCAGCTTTCTTCTCAACTTTTCTTGTCGTTCTTCATTCACCCCTAATCGGTGCATGCAGAGCTCACCCATCATTCGCCAGTCGAAAAAGATCGAGTTCTCAGGAGGTAGAACACAGTAGGCAAATTCGGAGATCGCCACAAATGACGAGGGACAATCGAGTGAGTCGATAAAGCATGCTTTAAGCTCTGCGGCGCGTCAGGATTGTGGCGTCTGTTCAGATACTTCACTGAGACTCGGGTAGCGCCAAAGGAAGCCTAAATACTTTACCGTTCTTTTTTCGTTTTTTTGGATTTTTTTAGAACTTTACTTACGATTGTTTGGCACTGAATATTGAACTTGCCTACAGTGACATAATACCGTCAGCAATGGTGTATATGAAACTAGTTTAATGGTAATGAAATCAGCTTTCTGTGTATGTGATTTTTCAATGGGTTTTGGTTAGTTATGAGTTCATATTTATTTATTTGGAATTTATTATCTTCAGCCTTTGTTATTGATTTCAGACAATTTTCTTTTAACCACTTCATTGCTTGACTTCCTAGTTTCAGAAAATTTTGGATCCTCCTTATTGACTGACATTTGAGTCAATTTCATCATTTCGATAGTGAAATAACTTGGATTATCATCCATGATGTACAGCTTCGGTGATATAGTTTGAATTATCAGCTTGCTCTCTATTTTTTCACTTCGTTCTAAATGTTGTATCATCAGGATTTTCACACGCTATACTTAAACGGATCAGTGTTCAAGTAAGCGAATACCTCATTTATTCACTACTTTTATTAGGTGAATGTTTGGGTACTCTTGTCGCCTTATCAAGTTATTTCTGTAGTAATAAGCTTGAAAACTTTTCCTTAGTTCGTTATTACAGCATTATATTATTTGAATAATCAGCTACTCTCAAGAAGTTTAAGCAATCAGGAAGATAAAGCAAACCATATATATAAGTCAAAACATGCAAGTAGATCAGGCAAGTTCGCTACTGACCGCACCCCATTATACATATATTGGCTGCGGTCTGTAATGGGGCACAGGCATCTTTCAACTCGTCTAGTTAGTCTAAAGAGTCCTTGAAATGGTCGGGTAAGATTGTTTCACTCAGCAGAACAGTGCCAAAAATTTGGACTGGTTTGGATCCGTGAATCTTGAAATGGTGGGTTTTTCAGCGAAAATTCACCGACAAACAGAGTAGCCCCATCAACTCTTCACAGGCCTTTGAGAGGCTCGAACTGTTCTATCTTTGTACCAAGTAGTCTATAAGTGCGTTAACGTGATACGCCGTTGTGCCTTGCTATTAACCCTCATTGTCACTGGCCAAATAGCTGTTTTTTTTAGTGTAGATCACAAATTTCTGTGATCATACTGATTCGAAGTCGTCTTTCACAAATCCTCATGACGTTCTTTTCTTTCTCTGCACCTACATTGCTTATTTTTCTCTTCCTCAGCGGGTAAGAACCTTTGAGCTGATTTCTGCGTTAAACACTTTTACTACCCTTGAGGCTGAGGATATTACGATGGATGCATTGACAGTAGCTGTTGAATAGGGTGTCATAAACATACAGGACGTTAGTTGATGGTGCCTTCCATCGGTATCGACTTTGACTTAAGAGTGAAAGTAATCAGGGAAGGAGGGGAAGAGAGTCAAGCCCAGAACATGGGTTGTTGAGAGATCTGGAGACGAGCCTGATAGAGAGTTTTCCTTATGCATGATTGAAATATGTGGTGAAGAAATTGTTTTTCTGCGGGGGACTGATTCGGGACACTGATGTTTTATTTGAATCAGAAGTTCCTTGCAAATCCCTAGAATGGCGAGAACACCCCACGAAATTTAAATGAGATCCAGCATAAACCGCCGTCCTACAAACCTAGTGACAGAGACAGATGACGTACATTGTTCCAAGTTACTAGTGTCGGTTTATGGTCTCTTTTCTCAGGCAGGTTGCCCTTCTAAGATCCAAGAGACCTCTTTGCGGCTGCCCGAACTTCACCTGGTTGACAAATGATGCAGCATGAAAAGGAATGAGGACTTCACTTTGGCCAGATAGTCCCCTCAGGGACAGCTTGGGGACGAGCTCACCATATATGTGCTCAACGCACATTCCTTCCCTCATCCCAACCCCATTCTGTTGGCTTCAACTCGCGTGAAAATTACTACGAAGATGATTCTACAGAATAGCATTCAGGAGAACCTTCTATTCTCCGGGATGTACATGACCCATTGCATCGGGCCATTCCATTGTCAGAGCCTTTGTAAGCAGAAACGAAAGTTCCCACGCGGCCAGATCAAAAACAGCGAAGCATAGAATGTGAAGATGATCATAACTGTATCGTTCGGCTCATCAACTAGTCGTTTATTGGGAATCGACGTCGAATACTAGGTTTGTTCATCGATTGGAAAGAGTTACGGGGTTCAAGACTTGGTGATACTATATTATATCTGATTATACAAAATCTTGAACGACTGATAATCACGAATGGACTTTTGACCCCTGAAGAATAAAAAGTGAACACGATAGACACCATGCAAATCAGTGGATTTTGCCAATTTTTTTAATTATAAATAGCATATTTAAGTTGCTCGTAAAGTTCTCTCAATCACAGAGTACATGTCATGTGTCAATGCAGTAATTTCTATATAAATAAGTTCACATTTCCCATGCAGCTTTGATGACTGACTGCAAACATTGAATGAATAATAGAACAGAGAACCTTAATAAATGACACCATGGACCATAGTGAGTCACATTTAGGAGGGTATTTATGTCATTTCATTTTCAGTAAGTAATAGTAGGATATGAAAATTTTCTTTAAGTTAATCTAAACATATATTTCTATCATGAATGAAAAACTTACTCAAGAAAGGTCTAACTTGAATAAAAGGGAAATATTAATGTCTTCAGTAAACATCATTAAAGTGAAACACGTTTAGTGGGTTTTTTTATGTGAATTTCATATTCTGTATCCTAAATGTGACAAACTTTTTCAGATTTTTTAGTTGTGATTGTATTTACTTTATGAAGAGCAATAGATATTTTTTCAGAACCAATTACTGTCAAGAGCAAACTAGTGATACTTATAATTACATTAACATCATAGCCTTTAAAGTGAGACTATTGCTTAAGCTAAAAATTATTAGACTTACTCTTTTTTTATGTATCAACATTAGGTGACACTATCATTGACTAGTGAATTTTAAGCAATATCATGGGGTAACTCTTGGTAACGTTCCATGAGAATTTGTGATTGTTTAAATATGAAATTGTCTTGTCCTGTTTTTCAGAAAGGGAGTTTACCTATAACATAATTTATCCTACATTAGAAAAATTATGCCTCTAATAATGGTGACATGAGATGGTGAAAGTGAAAATAAAAAGGATATAGTTAGGGTTAAGTTCTTGACCACTTTGAAATCATTTTATGCTCTAAAAAATAGAAAAGTCACAATATAGATGAACCTCATCATTATTAGGTAGTTCTAGAATAACCTTTCATGTCCAAAAAGGTTTAACAGTCGTTGGATCATGATCAAAAAATCAAACTTTTACACTTATGCCTAATGCCTCCACTTTTAGAATACTTTACATATTGGATCATGTTACTCCATTAATAAACTATGCTTCTTCAATGACACTAATTATATATAGTGGAAAGCCAATATGAAGATATTCAAATAAGTTACTAATTATGTTACTTGAAAGTTTATATCCAACAGTTCATCTAATTATTAGATTGAGCATTGAATTGTAAATAATTGAATAGAGACTTATATTTGAATACTAGGGCAGCTAATATCTTTTTTTTTTCACAATATGTATATGAATTTAATTGGAAATAGACACTTGAGATAAATTCATTATCATATTAAGAGGGATATCATGAGCCATAGAGTCTAGGATACACCATTTGGTGCACAATATAAACTCTTCTTGATGCAAATAAATTGTGATAGACCACTATGCATTAGGCCCACTTTTTTAATCTTGTAGCTATAGTTATTTATATTTTTATTTGAGTTTACATGTTTTGCATATCATGGATGTCTTTGGTGTTAACACATATAGAGTATTTTGACATATATAGTGAAAAATGTACTTATGAAGTATTCTTGAATGAGTTAAAGTATAATTTATCTATATACATCATGATTGTGTTCATCATGAAATAAGTATTCTTGAAAAATATTCAAATTACATATATTGATTATACTTTTTGCAATCCTATAGCTAATAATAAATTGAAGGAGTTACATCTTTTAAGTATATTTCATATTGAAGTAATACAGCATAATGTTCTTTGAATATACACAAAGTGACCAATGAGATTCGAATATGGTACCTAAGCAATGTGAAAAATGAAGTATCAGTACGAAAAATGTCTAAAATATCAAAGACACATAATTATAGACATAGAATCTAAACTTTGGAATCAAGTTTAGTGGAAGCAGAAAAAATGAAGGCCGAATTGTTCAAATTAAAGTATAGGTGAAATTTGAATTTGGATCACTATAGCAACATGTGAAAAGCTAATTGAGATATTCAAAGTAAAAAAATATGATCAGTGACATAATCAAGACTTGAATTTAAGACCTATAAGATAGTTGAATTGGGCCATTTGCACAAAGTAAAGAAGGAAGTTGATAAATCATTGTCATCTACATAGTCATTGTCATCTACATAGTGACATGTCAAAATACTATGTAAAGAAATGACAAAGTGAAAATAACTAAATTTCAACCTAGTATTAAGAGTAAGATGAATTGTCAAAGTTATATATTTCTCTAGATAAAAAGCCTCTCACACTTTGGATGGTAGCATGTTATTAGAGTTTGTGGATTAAATGATAGGCTCAATGATAATATTTTACCTCAACTCTGAGGATGTATATCTATTGATAAGTTGAGTACCTTCAGACATTATATCAAGGAGAACGCATACGAGTTGAAAAATCTGATTAGAAGTATGACCAAAGCTTAGAAGCACATATTTTGGACAATAGTTTGTTAGTAGAAGAGATGGACTAAAGATAAACCAAATGATTTCTTCTGAGTAAAAGTCTAAAAGAAGAAATGTTCATCTATAAAGTAAAAATCTTTAGAGTTGATATGGAAAATAATTACAATTAGAGTAGAATAATTAAAAGTAAAAAATAATTAAAAGTCACTAAATCATCAATGAAGCAATAAGAAGATATTCAATTTAATATGATCATCTTTAGATACTAATATGACATGGACCTATAAGATTATATAAAGAACACGTTGAGAATAAATGAACCTAATATTGAACAATTAAATATTTTATTCATATCACTCACACAGGTTCAAAAGAAAGATCCACTCAACATTCTATAGTAGTGACTATGTACATAAAAAAGGAATCAAAGTATCATTATACTTGATCAGTTGTAACATTATATAAATCAAACGAATGTATTGAAAGTTGTCTTTCTCTATTAAGCCCTAAGGTAAGGTGGTGAGTGGAGAGAAGGATAAATTATAAAATGTTGTGAGTCAGAATCCACTCATGAAGAGTATTATTCTTTGAGGGGAAGTATATTTTAGTTTAAGCATGTAGTGCTATAAGTCAAGACTTGCTCTTGACCAGTGAAATCTCTATGATCAAATTGCTGTGTTGGGAGAGCTGAGTTTGTGAAGTCAAATATATTTCTTTTGGAAATAGTAGAAATCTAGAAGAGAAATCTTTTGGTTGATTTAGCCTAGAGAAAGGTGAATTAATATACAATCTATATGTTCATCGTCATTAGAAGTGAGGGAAAAAGAAACCAGGACAATCACATAATAATGATAAGAACCTTAGATTGAGTTGCATATAAGGTTCATAGACCCTATTATAATATGTTTTGCCACATTTAACACAAGTACAAAACATAGGAAATCAATTTACACCCGAACTCTTGGTAATTTACTTAGCCACATAGAACCCAACACATACTAGTATTATGGGAATATCTTTCTTATAATTTTTTTGTGAACAATTTAGAAATTTATACTTACATATTGTTCATACTTGTTATATAGTCATTCATATTATTTTTTTTCATGAAATGACATGTCATTCATATGCACTCAAGTGATATCCACTAGAGATTACTGACATACTAGGTCATTTATGCATATATACTTTGTTATCCACACTTGGTTCTGATGATGAGTTATGTTATCTAAAATTTTATGTTAAATTTTCCATTCTCCTTCGGTTAAGTATACAAGTAACATTGTGCCTTGTGCAACAACATTAGATCTACATTTTTGTCATAGACATTGCTAGGCTTGCACTTGCTAAGAAGGTATTTTGAAGAGACACAACTCAAGAAACCATTCCAAAGTTCATAGTATTGATGTTGATATTTAATTTAAAGGATTAATGAATGTTTTTAAGAGTTGTTCATCAAGAGTGTGTTTGGACAAACAATAGTTTAATCATGAGTTATTTGTATCAATTTAAGAAGAATATTACTCTTCTAAGGTGAAACCCATAAATAGGAGTGTCTCACACTAAAAATAAGAGGGAGATGCCACATTGACTAATGTACTAGTTACACGCTAACTTGTGAAGTTTAGGCTGAAAATGTGATTAAATTAGTTGCGACCCAGCACAATCAAGCTTGGGCAGTAGGTTCAACTAGATTGATAAGATGGCCGCCAACAAAAGATAATCAAATTTGAAGGAATGTTTCTGTTATAATCATGAATTTTGTTTGTATTTATATAATGTGCCATTGTTGACACCTTGAGCTGAACTAATAACACTACAATTTCAACATTATAGAATTAGTAATTTATCTTTTTGTGTACTTTGTCAACATAAAAACCACAATAGTTCCAAAGGCAACATATAAAAGCACATCTAATAAGTAAAGAACTGAAATGTCACACTTTAATCAGATTATACCCACAAAATTCATTCTAGACCTGCTTGACACTATTCCAACACCTCTAATAGAGTTTGTCTCTTCTCCCTCAATGCCAATAGCTCCCATGCCTCTCATTGCTCCCTTCATTAGGTGGAGATTGATTCTATACATAGGGATTCATGACTGACAAAGTCAAGGTGAAGGTGTGCCTCACCCCTACATCTAAGGCTTATACTTTGATTTGAAGTAAATGTGGGAAGCAAAAGGTGATGGCAGATGGATCTCTTCTGCCCATTTTCGAGTAATCCCCCCCCCCCCCCCCACGATGTTGCTGTGGCAGTGCCACTTGGTGTTGCAGGTGGGCTTGGAGAGCAAACATCTAGCAGTGTTGTAATACTTCAACCTCCCTCTTTGCCTTGATGTCTTCTTGAACATGTTCACTCCAATAATTTTTCTTTTGCTTGTGGGTTTGATCTCCTCGGGAGAAGGAAAAACCTTGCATGTGTTTCCTTCAACATAGGAGAAAAACTACACAGGCCCTTTTTTAGAACATGTTGTATGCAAATAAGGTGTAAGAGAAGAATTTATCATTTGAAATAATTTTAACACTAATATCTTTTGAATTGTTGAGACTAAAATAATTATGTATTTTTTAATGAAAATAATAAGATATTCAAGTTGTAGGTCTTTAAAATTAATTACTTATTTTATAGAAAAATATGTCGCACACTACTATGCTGTTCAAAAAGAGATATAAAAAATTATGGGAAATAATATTCGTTTGTCAATATAAAAAGTAAAAAATAGTAATTATTATGCAAGATTGTCTAGCATATTATTTAGTAGTCAAAACTTGTAAGGTTAACACCTAGGAATTGAGGGTTGACGCCAATAAGTTTAGTGTTAACACATGTCACACCTCAAATTTTGGCTGGTGTGAAGATCGGTAAAGAAACTTGTCTAGCCCCACTCTTCAATAAGGTGCAGTCCTTTGTAATATCGAAAATTTCAGAAGATTATTAAGCCCTCTCTCTAAAGTTTAAGTGTCATATGATATTTGCATTGTCAAAAGCATTGTTTTCTACCAACATATATTTTTGAACATATTAAAGTCGGTGTTATATTATTTTTTCAAAGTGAGTCTCAAAATAAATGGCTAAGAAACAATTCAAAAACAATTATGAGTTGATGTAGTAAAAATCAACCTCAATTACAAGAAAAGTACATAGAAGGTAAATTTCCATTATAAAAATATTTAAATTATTCTACCTTTGGATGTAGTGTTAATGCTCTAATCTAGTGTTTAGAAAGGTACTTAAATTTATAGATCTTACTATACATCTTTCTGTTTCTTATATAAAATGAGCTGACTGACTTATAGATAACTTATTTTTGGGTGTTGTAGCATATGAGAAATAGGGATGAGACAAACTATTATAATACCTATAACTAGGCATTGAGAATGTTCCACTAGCCACGAGGGTGAACCTTTTTAGCAATGTTTTCACTATTAAACGCAGGAAAAAAAGACAAACATATCCCTATATAAGGTTTGATCTCTCCAAATCCCATTAAAGGATTCAGCTTAAGTGAAACACAATTTAACATTTTCTCACAAACATCCATGTAACTCCTCTCAAAAATGATCTTCTATACCCAAAAGTTCTTGAATTCACACAAAGAGGAGCTACATGAAAAAAATTTATGAAAAATTATTTTACTACTGTTACTATGTACCTATGGTACAAGAGAAGGTTTTACAAACATTTTGTTCTGAAGTTTTGTCTTGAAAATCATGTGGTATCATTCATCATTATAATTAAATTCAATTCAAATTTTTGAATTTTCCTTTATGATACTTCAAAAACTTTTAATCATGAAAATATTTGCATTATCAATAGTTTTCTAAATTTTGAAAAATGACTTTAGTGTTCCATTCTCTAGGAAAAAATGTGTAGCTTCTGAAGCTAGAGAAATCATCTAAAATGAATAAATCATATAATTTTGCCTCAAGACACGAAACTTTGGATTGAATGGAAAAATCTATGTGAAGCATCTTAAGGATCTAGGTGTTGAAAGTAAATCATTGAATTTGAATTGTTATACGCCTTGTGTCTCTTGAATGCAAGCATCACAATTGACTCTTTTCTAAATACGATATCTATTAAGCTTCATATTAAATCCAACTTTGAATATTTCTAAATAGTTTGCATACTGAAGTCTTAGAAAAAATATAAATCTAAGTCATGCAATAAATTATCTAATGAAAGCCACATAAGATTTCATGAGATTTTGATACGTATGTACCATACACTTTTCTTGTCTAAAAGGGGACTTTTAAAGCCTTAAAATAACTATGTTAAAATAAATATCCTCATATCATTTTCTCAATAGCTACAATTTGTACCATTTAGTAGATGTATATGAGTAGAACATATATCTACAAAAGTGGTTTTTGAAGTTTAACCTGACCTAGTCATTTTAGATAAAATCATGTTAATTTTGAATTTATATAATTTGAAAACACTATTTTTATATTGTTAGAATTATTTATGCAGAAATACATCAATTTTAGATTGATGAAGATCTTCAAAAATAGTGAAAATTTTCTAGATTGATCATAGGATGTATGAAAATATCAAGTAAAATTTCAGAATTTTTCTCAAAGAATATAATTTTATATGATTTTAAGACTAAAATACTGTAATAAAATAATTTTTGAAATAAAAAAAATCAGATGTTGACATCAAGGAAACATCAGCACCTAGTAAAAGAATGATATTGGTGAAGACAAAGTTTTGTCTAATGATTATTACAAAAGTGATTTCAAACGCCTTGATCAATGAAATTTACATCTTTAAACACCTATTGGATTTTAATGGAATAAAGATGAATTTCAAAATTTTGATTAAAAAAAATATTATTAATGAAATATGAAATAAATTTAAACAAGAAAAATAGAGTTCTGACATTGTGATAGTTATGGTCAAAATTTTGGGTGTTCAAAAGGTCTCTAAATAATGTTTACAACCTTGAAGACTTTCTTTAAACATACACAACGTAAACATTCTCTAAATGCCCATGCAAAGTCCAAAGGTTGAAATATCTTTAGTGGTTGTCACCTAGTGGAACAAAAGTTAATGAAAATGATTATCTAAGAGCTATGACCAAGTGGAATTAGATTGATGAAGGGAAGTGTGTCTTAAAGAGCATCCTTAGACCTATGCAACAAGAGGAGGCTCTTATCACAAATGGGGTAAGAGATCTTGACCAATCTCTTGGTGGATCCCATTGCCCTCAATGACGTGATCAATAGGGAAAATTTTTCTCTCAAAATTCGTAATTTTAGTTAGATGCAATAGAAGATCCTTGATTTTTATTTATGAAAATTTCATCAACGGTTGACCATTTTTCTCAATTTTTCTTGTTGATTATTTTCCTAAAAATAACAATGTCAAAATAGAAGAAAACATAAATTTTGGCATCATTGAGCTTTGAACCTTTGTTTATCACTTAACTACATAAGTGAAGCTAATAAAATTCTCAATATATCCTTCAAATAGTGAACACAGAAATGAATTACTTTCTCCTTATGTCGAGGAATTTTAGGCATTAATTTAGTCAATGAGAGTTGCTAGTGGTTTAGTACCACATCGGCTAGTTTAGAGCATTTAAGATCTACATAAATCTAAGCTAATTCATGTCTTTGACTTCCTTCTCCCAAAAATAAAATGGTCAGGACAACTTAGGAGGAAGTGTGGATGAGGTGGTCTGCCCCCATGCAAAACACATGTGATGAGATTATACCTTGCCCCACACATGGGTTCCCTTCTAGTGACTTAGAAGAGGAGTGATGAACACATGTCTATGGGTCCTCAACCACTACACCCTAGCACATGGTCCCCTTGAGTTTGAGTCCACCCACTTGAGTACAACACACTCCATGGGTCAACAAAGTGCCAACTAGCCAACAGATCCCCCCTTTTATTATTATTATAAAGTTTATTTTACTTTCTTTTGACTTAAAAATATGAATATAATAATTATATTAAATCATATAAGTCACCATAAATTCATATTAGTCATATAAAATAATGTTTTTAATTTAAATTAAATATTTAATATATAGAACATATTAGTAATCTAAAATTAACTCGTGATAATAGAGACTTACTAAGGTGCTAGTCATAAGATGTACTATTAAAATACTTTAAAGTCATATAAAAGAAATAAACTCTACTATCAAATACTGTTCTTTAGGTTCTATAAAGGAAAAAATGAGGGTGAATGAATTACTTTTTTAAAACTCTTATTTGACTTTCAATTATTATCGATATGTTGAATGAAGAGTTATAGATTTTCAACTCACTTGGGCTACTCTTCCTTACAATGACCATTCTCTTAAATTCCATTATGGTCATACAACCAAAAATCTCAAATACTTCTTGTAGCTTCATAAGATATTTTTGTCTTTAGAAGCCAACAACACTTTTTCTAGGCTCACAATCTAGAGGGCCACCTTGATTAGCACCTAATCAATCTTCTCTAGGTTTTCTTCTTAGAGATGAGCCACTTCGGTGCTTGAGAAAGAATGTGAAAATGAAGTCTCATGATATTATATCCTCTTATGGGTCATTATGAAGGTTGATCCTTGTCTAAGAGGACATTTAGCTAGATTTCTTTTGAGCCTTTAATGGAAAACAAAGGTGAGACATGACCACCCAATCTAGTAGTTTTAAGTATTGAAAGAACTAGTCTTATTCCTATCTTTATGGTAGAGTGCCTACTCACAAATCTTACAAGGATACAATAAAAAATAAAAAATAAAACTCTTAATACTTTGATTAAATTTTAAAATATTATATTTGAGTTATTGGCATTGTATTCAATGGTTATTTAAATATGCAAATATTTTCATAATACTCTTTTCTAGATATAGATGGTACTTGATAAGTATTCATTATCATGAGTTAATAATTAATAAATAGTATAATTTATCTTAACTCATGATAAATAGACTTGTATTTGTGTTAAATTATGAAAAGTAGTTTTTAGTTGATTAATGTAAATTTTTGGCTAAATTATGTGATTTCATATGAATTTATATAATTTTTATAGTCATATTTTTGAGATAAATGAAGAAACAAATTAAAATAAAAATATAAAAAAAAGGGGGAAACCTATTGATAAGTCTTTATTATCATGAGTTAATAATTAGTAAATAATATAGTTTTAGCCTTAACTTATAATAAATAGACTTATATTTGCGTTAAAGTGTGAAAAGTGGTTTTGAGTTGATAACGTGAATTTTTGGGTAATTATGTGATTTTATATGAATTTATATGATTTTTATAGTCTTACTTTTGAGATAAATGAAGAAAAAGAAATAAAATAAAAATAAAGTAAAATGAGGGGGACTCACCAAGCAGTCAGGCCCGCAAGTGGGTTTGGAAGCACAGTCAGAGAGAAGCCACGAGTAGGGGCTTGAGCAACTAGGACCGATAGGGGCACGTGTGCATTACTCCCCTTCCATGTCACTAGTGGCCAGTCAATTGTGGGGCAAGGAGTGGTCGTACACATGCGAGAAAGGGACTTGATTGCAAATGTAATATTACTATATATTCACTAGAAAATTCGACGCACAAATAATGTGGGACTAAACTCACCACATCTTGCCTAGAAGGGCTAGCAACCAATGTAGGTTCAAATCCTCCTAAAGCCAAAACTCATATTTTTTATCTGATTATCGTGACTTTCTTGCAGATCGTTGGTGAAGTATTAAGCAACCAGAATCGCTGGATCATTGACGAAAATCTTGTCAACACAATTCACGGAGCATTGTTACTAAAATTTTTGAATGATTCGTGATAAAAGGATCATGAATCCATTTGAGTAAAACATCTTCGATTGATCGACGAATAAGCCATCGTCAGAAAGAAGATGATTCGCTAGGAGATGAGTCACCACCTCTTGAGAGCGTACCAGATGTGATGAAGAGCCTCCTCTTACTACGTGGACTTGAGGATGAAACATATTGTCACATGCCCCACCTCTATCCAGCTCCTCTCCATCAAGTGACAGCCATCAAAGAGCCGCAAAGTTGTTTTTTTGCTTCACTAGGTGACAGTTGCCAGAGACGATTCGACGACCCATTTCATTGATCTCTAAACTTCGCAAGGAGATCTAGAGATTGCTTATGTCGTCTTTGTCCAAGTAGAGCCTTCAAGGCTGTGGACACTACATGACGATCCTCCCGAACGCTTAGCATTCTAATGCATTGCTGACGCATCACCGTTGTGACGTCAGAACTTTGTTTTTCTGCTTTCAACTTACTTTCTACTTCATTTAGTGATAATTTGTGTGATTTAAATTTACTAAGATATACTTCATTCAATTATGATTCTTCTAGTTTTTATATATCTTAATTTGATCTATTAAATCGTCTGTAATTATTTACATAAAAATCACCAGGTGGAACTCTATTTTCACCTGATTTGCATTTGTCAGGTGCTGATGTCATCCTGATGTCTGCACCCTTATTCCTCTTTTTTGTGAATTTTAAATATTTGTATTTTTATTTCCTAGTATAAAATTCATAAAAAATAGGATTCTTTGAGAACAATTTTGAATAATTACTACATATTATATTACATCCCAATGATTGACCTGAAAATTTTTTGCTATTTTTAGAAGTTTTATTAAATTATACTTGATATATTTGTTTAGAAATACTTCTAAATATCTAAAAAATTATATTTTCTAGTTTTATAAATTTTAAATTTACATGATTTACTATACAACGACTAAGTCATGTCACCTACTGACTAGCTAGGCCTATAAGTGGGTTGAAGTGCAGTTAGGGACAACTGTGAGTAGGGGCTCATTCAACTATGGACCAATGGGGGCATGTGTACCTCTTCTTCCATGTCATTAGTGGTCAGTTGGCTGTGGGACAAATAATTTTTCTCATGACCAATGTGAGTTTGAATCTTACTAGAGTCAAAAATTCTACTCTTTGAATTTTTATTTCAATCGTCATTTTATATATATGGAGTTTTTCTCAAAGGCTAGAAGAAACTTTGCATGAGACATGAGAAAAATTCAAAGATTTACTTAAGAAGTGTCATGATTATGTTATACCCAAGTGGCAGCTCAATAGAATTTTTTATGATGAATTATTAAAACAACATAGAAATATGGTTGATTCTATATGTAGAGGAACTTTTATAGAGAAAACCTTGATGAGATTTATAGTGTTTATGAGAATTTAAGTCAAAATTTTAAAGATCAAGCTTCTTTTGAGTTATATAATAGGGATTAGAAGGAAGAAATTTATGAAATTTCATCATCAAAATGATTAATTAAATATTATAAAAACTTAATTTACTTATTAAAAATATTAGAAAGTCTCTTAACCTTCAATTTAATTCAAATATTACTTGTCCTATGTATGATGAAAATGATTATTCTGAATTTCAAAGTTAGAATTTAGATCAATTATTTCACCCTGTACAAGAACAATTGCAAGTAGCCCACAATTTAAATAGAAATGAGGAGCCTTTTTTTAATTTTTACAATCCTAATTGGATGAATAATTTTCTGTGGAGAGGCCTAAATAATATTCAAAATTATGAAACACTTAGACTCAATTTAAACTCTAAGTTTCATTCAAAATAAGAAAATAAATTTTTAAAAAAATCAACCCTCTCAAATACAACTTGATGCTATGAAAATGATGCAACGATTGAGTCAAATTATAGAGCAAACTATGAATTAAATGATGTTGCAGTAGAAACAAATTATAAAGGTTCTTGAGGATAAGAGAGAAGAGGGATAATTACTTACCTCCTCAATCCATAGAAAATTAAGAAAACCATCCAACAATAGGATTTCAGAAAGGAGAGATTAGTAGCATGAATTTAGAAAAAAACTCATGAAATGAAAATATTAGGACAATAAATATATTAAGGAGTGGGAAAATTTAACTTGATCCTTATCCCTAAATATTAGAAGAAAAGAAAAATATGGACAACCTAAAATGAAATCAAATAGGAGTAGTAGAGGATTTTATAGATTCTACCAAAGAAATTCTGAAAGAGAAGACAACTATTCTATTTTCTAAAGTTTTAAAGTCTAGACAAAAAAATAAAAAGAAACACAATAAAGAAATAAAGAAAATTTTATAAGATGTGCAAATTAGTCTTCCTTTATTCATTAACATTGAACATATTTTTGAATATGTTAGAGTTTTAAAAGAAATGTGTACACCAAAAAGAACACCTAGAGTAGAAAAATTACTTATGCAAGGTAATAATTTATTATTAAATGAATTACCATGTGAATTGAGAGATATTGATGTCCCTTTAATTTCGTGTGATATTAGTGGATTCATTTTTCAGAATGCATTACTTGACACCAGTATTAGTATTAATTTATTAGCTATAAGTATTTGTGATAAATTTCTATTATTACTTTCTATTATTACTTTATAATTTACTGATAGATCCATAAAATATCCTAAAGGTATTTTAGAAAACATGATAGTGATAGTTAAAGGGTGTAAATTTTCAACTTATTTTGTAGTGTTAAAAATAAATTTTAATGGAGAATTTTATGATACACCAATCATCTTATGGAGACAATTTTACATACACCAAAGATGAATATTGATTTTTCTATAGATATTGTGAAAAATTTATGTGGAGATCAATCAATAAAAATTAAAATTTTTGAAGTATCAAATGTTCTTAAGAAATCTCAAGTATAAAATTGTCATACCATAGATCTTTTAGATGATTTTGATGATCTAGATGTTATTGATGCTTGTGTGCTAGAAGAATTAGAGGAAATAGATAATATAAATTTAAGAGAAAGAAAGAGGAAGATCAACTGAACTTAGAGTTGAAACTTCTTCCTTCTAGTTTAAAATATATGTTTTTGGAGGAAAATAATTCATTTCTTGTTATTATTGTAACTGATTTGAGGGACAAATAAGAAGAAAAATTATTAGATGTACTTCAAAAAAATTAGAAAGCTATTAACTGAAAAATAGATGATCTTAACGGCATTGATATGAGTGTATACATGCACAGCATATACTTAGAGGAAGGGGCTAAAACTAATAAGGAAACACAACAAAGATTAAATGTTAACATGATGAAAATTGTAAAATAAGAAATTTTAAAGTGGCTGGCTGCTGGTATTATTTATTCTATTTCAGATAGCAAATGAGTTAGTCCTACACAAGTGATGCTAAAAAAAATCAAGGATCACAATTATAAAAAACGAAAATAGAGGTGAAATACAAACAAATTTAACTACCGGTTGGAGGATTGCATTGATTATACAAAATTAAACCTAACGACTAAAAAATATCATTTTCCCCAACCATTTACTAATTAAATTCTAGAAAAATTAACTGAAAAAAACTTTTTTTACTTTCTAGATGGATACTCTAGTTATAATCAAATTTATATAAACCCTTTAGATCAAGAAAATATAACTTTCACTTGTCCATTTGATACTTTTACTTTGAAACGCATGCCTTTTGGTCTATGTAATACTCCAGCCATATTTCAAAGATATATGTTGTCTATATTTTCTGATGTGACTAAAAAATATATAGAAATTTGTATGAATGATTTTTCTATTTTTGATGTACATTTGATAAATGCTTAAATCATTTACAATATATACTTGAGAAATGTATAGAGAAAAAATTAATTTTGACTTGGGAGACATAATTATTTATGATTAAAGAGGGAGTTGTGTTGGGTCATATTATGAGTGAAAGGGGTTTAGAGGTGGATAGAGTAAAAATTTATATTATATCTAAAATGAAACCTTTGAATTTAGTAAAATAGATTATATCTTTTTTGAGTCATGCAGGTTATTATAGAAAATTTATTCAAGATTTTTTGAAAATTTCTAAACCTCTTACCATGTTATTATCTAAAGTTGTACCTTTTAACTTTAACGAGAAATGTTAAGTTTATTTCTGAAATAAAAAGATTACTTATTGAGGCACCCATTTTACAAGCTTTTAATTGGTCTCTTCCTTTTGAAATATTGTATGATGCATCGAATTACGTAATGAGAGCTATTCTAGGACAAAGAAAGAGTCAAAACCCATAGTAATTTCATATGCTAGAAAAAAGATATGAACTAGATAAATGGAAATGGAAAAGAAACGTTTCCAATTCCTCAAAAGAAGAAACTTTTTCTACATCTATATGATCTACTAAAGTAGATCGGTATTGCTTATATAATGAAAATAGATCTTGCTCTATGGAATCCCAAGAAAGTATGCTCAATTAAATTATACCACCATTAAAAAAGGGTTGCTAGTTGTAGTATTTTCATTAAAAAGGTTTAGATCATATATTTTGAGAGTTAAAAATATTGTGTATACTAATCATGCAGCATTAAAATATTTGTTAAACAAGAAAGAAGCAAAGTCACATTTATTAAGATAGATTTTATTGTTGCAAGAATTTAACTTAGAAATAAAAGATAAAAAAGCTTTTGAGAGTATTCTTGTTGACCATCTTTCTAGATTGAGTGATACAAGAATAAATGCAGCACCTTTATAAGATACATTTTCAGATGAACAATTGATAGCAACTCAATACAACCAATCACCATGATATGTACATATTGTTAATTTTCTAGTTTCTAAAATTTTTTTAGAACAATGTGATAAGAATAGAAAAAATTATTTTTTTCTAAGATTATAAACTATTTTTTGCATGATCCTGATTTATATTACTTGGACAATGATTAAATTTTAAGGTGATCTATTCCTAAAGAAGAATATCAGAGCATTCTTAACATTTGCCATTTGTCTAACTATAGATGACATTTCTCTAGACAAAATATAGTTGTAAATTTTTTTATTGTGGTTTTTATTAAGCTACAATCACTAGAGATTCTATAGAATTTAGTAGAACATGTATTTCATATCAATCTATAGGTAACATGAGTAAAAAAGATGAAATGCCCATGAGTAACATGTTAATAGTTGATTTTTTTATGTATAAGATATAGACTTCATGAGTCTCTTCTCATCAACTAAAACATATGAGTATATTTTTCTTGTAGTTGATTAAGTGTCTAAATGGGTGGATGCTATTTGACATGACTTAGTCATTATATAATAAATCACATAAATTTAAAATTTATAAAACTAGAAAATATAAATTTTTAGATATTTAGAACTATTTCTAAACAAATATATCAATTATAATTCAATAAACTTCCAAAAATAGTGATAATTTTCCAAGTCAATCACAAAGATGTAATATAATATCTATGAATTTTATAAATACTATTTTCTATAAATTTTATACTACAAAATAAAAAAAAATTAAAATTTACAAAAAATGAAAATAAGGGTGCGGACGTCAAAATGATGTCAATGCCTAGTGAATGTGAATCAAGTGGAAATAGAATTGTAGAAACAATTACAAATAATTTAATTGATCAAATTAAGATCTATAAAATCTGGAAGAATCGTAATTGAATGAAGTATATCTTGGTAAATTTAAAATCAACAAATTATCACTAAATGATATGAAAATGAAGTTGAAAGTAAGAAAATAGAGTTCTAGTGTTGCAGTGGCAATGCGTCGTGCAATGTCTATGGCCTCAAATGCTCCCCTTAGACAAGGACAACATAGACAATTTCTAGATTTCTTTGCAAAGTCTAGAAATTAATGAAATGGGTCATCAAATCATCTCTAGTGGTTGTCACCTAGTAGAGCAAAAAAATGATGACTTTGCAACTCTCTAATAACTGTCTACCGACAAAAAGGAGCTGGATGAAGGTGGGGCGTATGTCAAAGAGTTTCATCCTCATGTTTATGCAACAAAAGAAAGCTCTTCATCACATTTGGTATGTTCTTAGGAGGTGGCAACTCGTCTCTTGGCAGATCGTCCTCTTCCTAATGACGGTTTATTTGTCGATTGATCAAAGATACTTTACTCGATGGATTCACGATCCTTTTATCATGAATCATTCAGTAATTTTAGTAACAATACTCCACGACTCACATTGACGAGATTTTTACCGATGATCAAGTGATTCTAGCGGCTTAATCCTTCATCGGTGATCTGTAGGAAAGTCATGACAATTAGATAAAAGTATGAGTTTTGACTTTGGAAGGATTTGAACCCACACCAGAGTCCCGTCTATATGAAAGAGATTGACATAAGTTCTCTAATGTCCTTATTAAATGATGTTATCATGGTATATCTCTATTATAAATAAGGGATATTACAGGTATTAAAATCATCGAATCCTTCTAGGGAAAGAGTGACGCGGGTTTAGTCCCACATCACTTGTGTGCCGAAATTTTAGATGAATATATAGTAATATTACATTTGCAATCAAATCCCTTTCTTGCATGTGTACAACTATTCCTTGTCCCATAGTTAGCTAACCACTAGTGATGTGGAAGGGGAGTGGCATACACGTGCTCCTATTGGTCCTAGTCACTCGAGCCCCAACTCACCACTACTCCCCGACTACACTTCCAACCTACTTGCAGGCCTAGCTGGCCCGTGAGTCCCCCCCATTTTATTAGATTTTTATTTTTATTTCTTTTTTTCTTTATTTATCTCAAAAGTAAGATTATAAAAATCATATAAATTTGTATAAAATCACTTAATTACCCAAAAAATCACGTTAATCAACTAAAAACCACTTTTCACACTTTAACACAAATAGAAGTCTATTTATTATGAGTTAAGGTTAAAATTATATTATTTACTAATTATTAACTCATAATAATAAAGATTTATCACTATTTTTTTTAGAACTAATGAGCATAAAATTATGATAAAATTTGTGCAAGAAAATAGTTTTTTGAGATTTGTATGTCTTAGAATGATTATTATTGATGGAAGAACACATTTTACAAATAAAAATTTTAGGAAATTGTTAAAAAAAAAAGAGTATACCATAGAGTAACCACTCTATATATCATCCCCAAACAAATAAGCAAACTGAAGTAACAAATCGAGAAATTTTGAGAATTTTGAGAAAAACAATTAGACAAGATAGGAAATATTGATTCACAAAATTACAAGATATATTATGGGCTTATAGATCAACTTATAAAAGTCCTATGAGTATGTACCCATTTAATCTCATTTTTGGAAAGTCATGTCATCTTGTGAAAATAGAGCATAAGTATTATGGGCTACAAAAAAAATATGTATAGATGAAACATTAACTAGTTAACATAGAATTTTTCAACTATATGAATTAAAAGAGTTGAGGAATGAAGCTTACGAAATCATAGAATATATAAAGAAAAAAATAAAATTTTTTATGATAAACACATTAGTAGAAAAAAAATTGATGATGGACAAAAAATTTCTAGGCTGAAATTATTTCTAGAAAAATTAAAATCAAAATGGAAAAGGCCTTATGTGGTGGAAGAGACATATGATCATGGGGCTGTAATGATTAAAGATCCTAAAAGTGATCATAACTTTAAGGTAAATGGACAACAACTTAAACATTACATAGAACATGAATGCCTAGTAGAAAAAGAAATTTTATTATTAAAGAAATTCAAGAGTAAAATTAATGTGTCTACTTGGAGACATTAAATTCAGGCTGCATGAGAGGCAACCCATGGTTTTTATTTCATTCTGTTTGTGATTTTAAGTTTTGTCTATTTTTCTTAGTATTTTGCAGTACTTTTTTTTTAAAAAAAAATTCCGAAAAAGTGTAGGAGAATTTAGGGTGCATGGGAGGTAACCCATGGTTTTTATTTCATTCTATTTGTGATTTTAAGCTTTGTCTATTTTCTTAGAATTAAGTACTTGTTTCTACATTTATTTTTTTTTCGAAAAAGTGTAGGGGGAGTGTAAGATGTAGTGGAAAATTAAAAATGAGGTTGAGGTGATGTCTTTCTGAGCTTTATCATTTATGAAAATATTTTTAGTGCTTAACTTTACATATATGCATGCTTCATTTGAAAATTATATTTTCTACATATTCTATTTTCATTCTTCTATGTCATTGAGGACAATATCATTTTTAAGTTTGGGAGTGAAGTACTAACTCTTAATTTATACTCTAAGACGATTAAGAACATGTGTTTGCATTTGTTTTGATGCTCACTTAAAACAACAACTAAAATTTTTTAGAAAAACTACAACATCTGTTTTCTAGTTTTCTATCAAGAACAATAGATTGTCAAAAATAGTAGAGAAAAAACAGCTCAAAATTTGAAATTCTAGAGACCCTTTTATCAAATTTCAATCCCCTAGACATATATTAGTGAAATTCGAAATTACAATTATAAAGAGGATAGTTTTGATTTATTTTTGATAAATTTATTGTTAGTGAAAATAGAACTAAAAATAAGAAGCAGAACTATTAGAACTATCTAATTTATAAATTTCTTACATCTATTACATGCATGAAAAATTAAATCAATTAGATTGATTGATATCAAAAGATATTAGGAAGATTATTATTGAACTAAAAGAATGAGTTAGTAGCATGAAATGTTAGAATACTCTTTAGATATATGATAGAAAATATGGATTTGATTTTACAAGTTTTCACTTCATGATCTTGATGGATAGTACGTACTTGATGTGAAAATTTGATTGATTATTTTAGTTTAATACAGATTCTTACACGCTGATCTATAAGATTTGTGAAGAGAAATCACTTATTTCGAAAAAAAAAAAGAGAGAGAATAATGTGAAAAATCTAAAAGCCAAGAGTAGACATAGAGGGTGTGAGACATCATTCTTATTCTCCAAAAATGATCTATTAAAAGACACTTGCTGCAAAATAAGTAGATAAAATGAAAACCCTGAAAATAAAGAGTACACATGGAGGGTGTGAAACATCATTCTTATTGTCGAAATGTATCTATAGGAAAAGCTACTTATCCACTATAGAAAAAAAATATATATGTATAATACAAACTTTAAAAATTAAGTCATGAAAAAAAGAAAATATAGGATCAATATTATTCTTGAATAAGTATTAATAATTGAAAGATCTTGTAAATATAGTTATGAGTGAAGAAGTGATAAAGATGTGAATAGAAGAAGTGAAGTCTAGATTGTTATTTTAAGAAGTGCTTAAATGTTTAAGCACTTGACATCATTCTTAAATACTTGATATAAAAATCCAAAGTGTCTAAAGATGTATCATTTCTAATTATATTTATATATATATATTGAAATATGATGTTTTGAGATTTCTGAATTTTTATTCTCCTAATTCTATTGCTAAAAGACTAGTAATGATTTAAGTTGGGAGGTATAATAAGTCTTCATTATCATGAGTTAATAATTAACAAATAATATATTTTTAACCTTAACTCATGATAAATAGACTTATATTTATGTTAAATTATAAAATATGATTTTTAATTGATTAATATGAATTTTTGGCTAATTATGTGATTTTATATAAATTTATATGATTTTTATAATCTTATTTTTGAGATAAATGAAGAAACAAATTAAAATAAAATTATAAAAAAAGGAGGGGACCTAGTGGCTAGTTAAGCCTGCCAATGGGTCAAAGTGTAGTTGGAGAGAGCTACAAGTAGGGGCTCAAGCAGCTATGGAGCAATGGGAGCACGTGTGTGTCACTCTTCCTCCACGTCCCTGATGGCTAGCTAATTGTGGGGTAAGGAATAGTCATACACATGGGAAAGAAACTTATTACTTGTAAATCTGATATTACTATATATTTGCCTAAAACTTTGATGTACAATCGATGTAGGACTAAACCCGCACCACACAATCTATGTGGGTTTGAATACTACTAGAGTCAAAACTTGTATTTGTATTTGATTAAATCGTGACTTTCTTACAAATCATTAGTGAAGGATTAAGTTACTAGAATTGCTCAATCATTAGAGAGAATTTAGTTGATGCAATTTATGAAGTATTGTTACTAAAATTATTAAATAATTTGTAATAAAAGTATCATGAGTCTATTAAGTAAAGGATTTTTGATTGATTGATGAACAAACTATCATCGAGAAGAGGACAATCCACTGAAAGACAAGTCACCACCTCTTGAAAGCATATAAGATGTAATGAAGAGCCTTCTCTTGTCGTGTAGACATGAGAAGAAAGCTCCTTAACACGCACCCTACCTCCATCTAGCCCTTCTCTGTCATGTGATAGCTGCTGGAGAATTATAAAGTCGTCATTTTTTTGCTTCGTTGAATGACAGCTGCTAGAGATGACTCGACGACCCTATTCATTCATATTTGAACTTCACAAGAAGATTTAGAGATTGTCCACATTGCCTTTGTCTAAGGAAAGCCTTCGAGGCTATGAACACTACACGATAATCCTCCTAAATACTTGGGATTCTAATGTATTGTCGATGTATTTCAACCACAAGATCAAAATTCTATTTTTCTACTTTCAACTTAATTTTTGCTTCATTTACTAATAATTTGTGCGATTTAAATTTATTAAACTCTTCTTCATTCAATTATGATTCTTCTTACTTTTATAGATCTTAATTTGATCAATTAAATTATCTATAATCACTTATGTAGGAATTACTAGATGGAACTTTGTTTTTGCCTAATTTGCATTTGTTGGGTGCTAATGTCATCCTAGCATCGCACCCTTATTTTCTCTTTTCATGAGTTCTAAATATATTTTATTTTTATTTCTCAATAAAATTTTTATAAAAACTCATATTTTTTGAGACAAATTCTAAAAATTTACCCAATATTATATTAGATCCTTGTGATTGACTTGGAAATTTTTTAATATTTTGAAACTTTTATTAAATTATAATTGATATATTTATTAAGAAATACTTCTAAATATTTAAAAATTAGTATTTTCTAATTTTATAAATTTTAAATTTACATGATTTACTATACAATGACTAAGTCATGTTAGTACTTCATCTAATATTACCTCAATTGCCTATGTCATAACTTTTTTTATTTGACTTTTAGTCTTTGCCAATTATGTAAGATGAATTACTTTTAATCATTTTAGTTTTAAATTAGTTGTATGCAAGTGAGTCATCTCAATGCCATAATGAGAACTTGGCATAAGTAAATGAGAAACACTTGTGGGCCAATAAACATAGAATTTTCTAATTAGTTGTAATGCAATATATGAGTACGAATGCAATCTTATGATTGCAAAATTTCTACTTTTCCCTTATAGTGTCTGTCTTAGTTTTGAGTGCAAAATGCTTATGAGTTGATTACTTTCATGGAAAATAAAAGAGATACAATGGCAATTAATTTTGAAATCATATAAGAGTTTTATATGGTTTATAAAAAATCTTTAATAATAAAATTATAGTATGAAATTAATGTTTTACCTATATATGTATTTTACCAACATCAAAATAGGAAAGGCACCTAAAGTCAACAAGAGCACCAATTTTAATTACCATATTATATGAAGTCAAATATTTGAGTAAAACAACAATGGGTTATTTCATATTGTAAATAAAGTTAAAGATCTCCATACTTGAGAAAATAATTTTGGATGATCCTTTGAAAAATGCTTCCACCACATTGAAATCTGAATAGATTGTTTTCTTAATAGAACCAAAGTAATCTATTTTACGCATAGGTTACTATTAAACACCACTTAATAGTAAAATCAAGTATAAAAATATTGAACTTGAAGAAGGTTCATTATCAAGTATAAAAGTATTTATAATTAAATAAGATTAAATTTTGATAGAAAAAAATCTGAAGAAGGGTCATTAAATAAATTGGTTTAGAAAATATTTCCATTTTCAAGTTTACTCATTATCAATGACGTTTCTAGGTGGAAATCTAGGGGATGAAATTCTCACTCTAGGTGTATGCACTACAATAAAAAAAGGTTATGAATCAATGAGACAGGTTATTTCTCCATGAACACTTTCACTATCAAGAAATACAAATTTACATGAGCCTTTCTAAAGTATATATCCAGAATATTGAGTTAGGACAAAATAATAATATTTTGCCACCTAAAGCCACGAATCTTAGAGAGTGCATTGATACCATTTAGGCCACTAGAGATATGAATTTAGTTGAAATCAGTTTTCATATTATCCTTAGATAATGCTTCTCATACAAGATACCATCAGAGAGTAAAGTAGGTCAAGAGAGCCGAAGTATTATCACAAGAGAACAATATTGACTCAAAATTTATCAATAGGAAAATTAAAGTATATTTTCATTAGTTGTGCCACTTTCTCATACACATTAAATTTGATACAAATAAAATTCTCAACTCTAAAGAACATGATGTTATAATCATAAAAAGTGATGAGAAATTATGTTTAGATTTGATAACCTTTTTGAGATGCTGTTAGAAGCTAAGGGAACCTTTTATAACGGAAAGCAAAAGATTCAAAGGGTCTGAAAGCACGGATAGAAAGCTTAAACTATACTAAACAAGTTAGAAAATGACAAATGAAGAATGCTTAAGCTTCCTCTTTTATTGTTATTTTCAAAATCTTAAAGCTTAAACTATATATAATTTACTTTGAGGCATTGGAAACTTGCCTTAGATTGAAGTGTTTTCAAAAGTTTATTCAATTGGTCAGAAACAATACTTATGCTTAGTTTGAAATAATTTCTTCAATCTACTGATAATTTATATGCTCATATTAATAGAGACATATTTGATGCGAAATGGTCTAATTCTTGGGAAATATATGGATGGTATGAATTAGACCATGATGAGTCAAGCTCCTCTTAACGATGATAATAACATACTCATGGATGACATAAATGATGATAACTTGCCAAACATTTTTAGTTGTCATTTTTACTTTCTAACTTCAAATGAAACATCCATCAATAGACTAATGATGGTATATTCAACCAAAAGAAAGCCTAGTACACGACTGGAGATTATATGAATGTCTTAGGAAGAAACCAATGAGACATGCTACGTCACACATGACAAATAAGCAAAAAAGTATCTGTCGCTGCTTCTCTTCGAAGTTAAACAACAGCCGGAACAGACTCAGCTCACAGACGTTTATAACTGGAGCTTGCAAACAAAAGATCGATTTCTCCGTAAGTGTAATCATAGCCAAGACCGAATCGGGCGAAAGCCTGTAACGAGGGGGCATCGCCATTTGACTCTTAGCTTCTCACGAACCAAAAATCGGCAAAAACCGAGGGATATATATGTGATACTTGCGACCACTGTTGTCCACGCGGCTCTGTCAAATGCAGTGTCTGAGGTTAAGAGGTCTCATAGTACCATCTATATCGGGTTACAGTTGGCGTTAGCTTTGGTGGCACCTGCCCGATTCTTGGCGATCCTACCTGTTCTCCAGCGTGCTACCCCTGTGAACACAGTGGTGGTCGTAGAAAAGTTTCCGAGTCCCGTGCATCTCCATCTTCTTCCTCTGTACGTCATCTCACCTCTCTCTCTCGCTGTACATAGGGTCAACGTTTTTCTGTCAATGAGTGCCAGTGCGCACATTTGAATTGTATTCCATTTCACTTTATACGCAAGCGGCGGAACGATGTCTGAAACGACAGTTGATTGCACAATCTACGAATAAGGGAAGAGAAACCGATGGGAGAAGGATCGTTCCTGGTACGATACGAGAGAGCAAGTAGTGGGATCTAACATATCATTTACAGGAATGGCTTTTGATAGGCAGGAAAGGGTGCACCATCGAGGGAAGAGAAGGAGAGAAAGGAGGCAACCACGTGATTGGATAGCGAAATGAGACGCTCCACTGACTCCCTCAGTCCAAATCAAGAATTGATTTTTCAGCTGTCTTTCGCCGGTCTCCTATTGGTCGTATATCTAATGTGCTCTGAAGGGCACCGTAAGGATGAAGGGTGGGAGGAAAAACCGACCCGAGGTCCAGAAACGGCGGTCGTCTTTTAGGTTTACTTCCTCTGTCTCTCTCTGTCCTCTCCCCTCACTTTCTGTCATCTCCACCCTTCTTTTCCTTCAGAATTGGTAAGGATTACTTTCTCTTGTCGAATACAAAACCTACCTTGTCTTCCATCATCTTCCCGGCTTTTTCCACATCGGGTAATCTCCGATTGTAGGGCTCGTACAGCATCTTACACCTCTTGGGCACTGATCGGCTGTTCCGACTTTGGCAAAGCCGCGAAATTTTTATTAAACAAGATTCCAGAGATCCGGACTTCCAAACTCATAGCAACATGTTCTTCCTCGTAAGGTTTTATCCATTCTTCCATTTTGTAGGGCACCGTTGGATCGATCCGCGAGCGATGTGATGAGGCAAAAGAAGTTGGAGGACAGAGAATAAAAGCATGGCGAGGGGGAAGATCAAGATTAGGAAGATAGACAACAAGACCGCGAGGCAGGTGACCTTCTCGAAGCGACGGAGGGGCCTGTTCAAGAAAGCGAAAGAGCTGGCCATACTCTGTGATGCCGAAGTGGGGTTGATCATCTTTTCCTCCAACGGCAAACTTTTCGAATATTCCAGCAACAGGTGCAGATCCTTTCCTTTTAGGCCCTTTTCGAGCTCTCTCTGTGTCTGACACTCTCCTATTATGTGTTGCTTTCTCCCTTTCTTGCCGCATCCTCATACGGCAGTCCATATCCCGTACGTGTGGGTGCAAGTGTTGTAGTTTATCGCATGCTGGTTGTCGAATCTTCTTCACTCCTCTCTCCATCCTTATCTTTCTTAGTCGGAGTCGTAGTTTTTTCTTTTGCTTGTTGTGGTTTTCGTGAGAATGGAAAACTAGGGCTCTCGAACGGTGTGGAAGAGAGGAGAAACACCGAGGAGAGTGGAAACCAGGGGACGCATAGAACGAGGAGGTTCTGAACGGTGTGCACGCTTGCATTAATTGGTTGATTGATAGATAGATAAAGATATGGATAGATAGGTCGCAAGAAAGAGAGATGGAGAGAAGAGCGAGCAAGTAGGAGAGAGAGAGAGCTACGGAGAATAGCCGAACGAAGCCGACCGAACCTAGAGCGTGGATGATGAGAACAGCAGTTTGCGTATAGCTTAACTTTTATTCATAACTTACAGGTACAAGTAGGGTGTAGCTTTGTCCCATACAGGATGAAAACAGATTAGGCCACAACTTGCTGTTTCCTTGACAGGGTTTTAAGATATGGAACTGTGAGTGTACTTAAGTCGGCTAGTTTGTCTCACTAGTAGTGAATATTTTTCGTGTAATTTATCATTTGAACTCAGATTAACCTTAGCCTTTGTAACCCTTACCTCGGATGAAGTTTTTCCCGGTTCTAGGTGCATTATCTCGTTCATGAGTAACATAACCGTGATTACCTTTCTTTCTATTGGCAACGGAGTAGTGAGTTCTTCATAGGATGGCCACGTTATGAATTATTTCGGTTGCTTTTCTACGGCCAATCATGACCGATCCGTTTTGTTAGATGCTACTGTTCCATGCTTCCAAAAACTAGCCTTTTTCTTATAACTTACATATTTCTCACTAATCATTCATGTTTAGATTATGGTAATTGAAACACGTTAAGATGAGGTACTAAACTATAGTCAGATGGGTCTACCTTTCATTGGGTTGGCCCTCGTGAGTAGGTTCTTGGGCATTGTTCCCAATGAGTTTTCTTGTGCCTTCGTGTGTCAAATTTAATCCCCCGGTTGGGTTGGGTTCCATTCTTGTTCTACTGCTATTGTTCTTCAGTTATCACATGGGCTTGCATTTATGGAATTACACTAACACAATTGTCAATGATCGTTAATGCGTAGGAAGGAGTTCGTAATTGCAGATTAATGGCATTCAGTGTTCTTTAAGTTGCACCCAATTGGCTTCATACTATTGCTAATAAAGATATTGGTGAAAATTCGAACCCTAGTTATCATCAGTTCTTATTTCCGTAGGATCGAATGAAGAGAATAAAAAGGTCAAAAGAATTCAAGCAAGGTTATTAGGACTTCTATGCTGGTCAAGGCCAGACATATTGTTTCATTTTTTGGCTTTCTATCGGGCATAAAAACTCAGAGGCATTAAGTGCTGTTGTTCCATGGCCTTGTTCTACTATTTCTACCAGATGACAATGCCCACCTTCAGAACAAAGTTTTTTATTTTTCATTTGACGTAAATTAGCCAGTTGAAAAATTGGTTAGATTGGCCTTGAATTGCCGAGCCCAACTGGAGTCATCAAGTCATATGAAAGAGAGAACGCAATTGTTAAGCATCCTGATCACTGATTGAGAATAGAATACAATCTACTAGTATTATTCTGATGGTTGATTAGATCATAGCACGGTATTGGCTATATATTTTTCGCCAAAGAGTGTGGAAACTTACGTTTCGGTGTTATTCTATGCTTAATAAGGGCAAGTTTTCTACACAATGAATAGCCAAATCTGATTATTTCCAGTCTTTTGAGAATATATCTGCGAAATACAATTTATGAGCTACATTTTATGTGCCATATTTTAGAAGAGAATATGGGCTTTAGAGAAGGTAAGTTTCTGCATGAGGTGTTTATGTTGGATTACTCAAGGACATGCCATAGTGCCATGAAAGCGAAAAAGTGTCATTCATATTTGCGACTTACTACAATTTCAAAGTGCTCATCATCACATTCTTATTTAAAATGTCAAAGTGTGATAGCCTCAACAGCGAAGAACAGCTTTGAGGTGAGAGCTTGGAAGAAGTCTCTAGGTAGTTTAATCAGTTAAACTAATCAGTTTCTTGTAAATTTTCTTAGGATTTTGTGAAACAGCATTAGATGCAATGAAGGCCTTGACTATTTTATCCTTGCTCACATATTCTATTTCCTATTTTATTTGAAGTATGAAGGCAATAATCGAAAGACATAACAAGCATTCACGGGATGATGTGAAATCGGTGCGGCCATCTCATGATCACTGTGTAAGTCTTCATGCGCCATGCTTTTGTGAGTTTTCTGATGTAGCGAATGGTGTGTGGAATATTTTAGCCTTGAATCCACAAGGCAGGAATCTTGAACTCGGAATCCTGAATCCGTGGGACTTGGAATCTTCAATCCTTAAATCCACAGTGATTAACTAGGGCGACCCTTGAATCTACACTCATCACGCATACTGTTTTATTTTGTTTTAGTCTGTCCATCCTTCCGTTCTGAATTTGCAAGTCACTGGTACCCATTTTTCCGGCCTTCATAGGTTAAAGGTAGCATCCGTGGATCACTAAGCAAGGATGTTTTGGAGTCAAGGTTACAGCTCAGGTATGCCTTTCCTATATGACTGAACGCAAGATGTCTGTGGGTTGCTCAAAGCAGCTCTTCATCCAATTTTTAGGCAAATGAAAGGGAAAGATATTGGAGGACTAACACTGGAAGAGCTCCAGAACTTGGAGAAAGCACTTGAGATCGGACTGTGCCGAGTTCTCACGAGAAAGGTAGGTGTGTGATCTATTCCGATAACTTTGAAGGTATCTACGGCAGATCTTATTTTACGGCGACTTCTACTTCCCAGGGTCAGCAAATGGTCGGAGAAATAAAGGAACTACAACACAAGGTCAGTAAATAAATGCAATCTGCCTGTTAGTTTAGCATTTCTTCAATTTCTTCCTATTTGTGAGCAAATGTGAAACCTATGAATCGGATGTCGCATACCTGGATCTTCTATTAGTTATACTGTAGTTCCTGGCTTCTCAGATTTATACGCAGTCCTTCAGTCTCTTGGTCACCATTTCTTTCCTTAATGGAAGTCCTGACGCACAGCTGAACATAGGCCGTTTCCCATTCCTGGAAAGCAACTGGTCTCCTGCGCAGTAAAAGTAAAAGAGGGGGGAATCAGAGTCGGAAAATCGTTGGCAGTTCCCCCCCTGCCTTTTTACGTCTAACTAGAGGACGGAGCACTGCATGATCAATATAATATATGGCTAATTGGCCAGCATTTTCAATGTCTCACCAGCACACTGACATGATCGCAGGTCTATCATCTCTACATTCTAATCGTCTCTCTGGCGTGATCTCTCACGTTAGACCCACCTTTTCTTCAACCTTTTTGTAGAGGTACAGAGAGGCATTACCTGGTAAAGAGCCGCATAATAACATGAAAGAGGTGTTAAACCTGACGTAAAAGCAGCAGTCACCTTTGTTGAAGTTAATGAAAGAGGCAGACATTGAACACCAACTTGAGTTTCAATGAGCACTGGAGGACGCCATTAACGCTGGGATAGGTAGTAGGTACCAGAGCTTAGGCAAAATGCAGTGAAAGCCCGTCTTGAGTGCAGAGTAGAGGACACCAGCGTCCTACTAGTAGAGCACAGCATTCAGGCTAGATTGCCACACATAAGTTTTCATTGATGAAGCAGATAGTTACTTCATGGTCTGGAGTAATAGACATCACGGCAGTAAAAGCTGGCACTCGTGCTGTAGTAATATCCACTAAAGTTAAACTTGAGCGTAGTATGTGGCAGCAGAGGACAGAGTAAAATAGTCTCGATAGCTCTTCTTGTCACCCTGGTTGTTTATCCTGAAGAAGACTCTCAAAGAATAGCAGACGGAGAATCTATTGGTCATGGGTATCTCGGAGTTGCTCTCACCGTGGCACTTTAGGTCGGTAGACGAGAGGAAGAGACGAATGACGTCTAGGACCTTGGGGACCACGGTTGGAATCTCCAGCCGTGGAATCGCGACCGTTGGCAACAGAGACGTTCTTGATGAGTAGCGACTGGGGGTTGTACTGCAGCGTTCGGAAAAAGCTGTCTATATTCTTCCTGTGGAAGAAGTCCCCAAGGAGAGGGAGAAGGAAGGAAGAAGATGAAGGCGAGAGGCCGCATCTGCATCGTGGAACTCCACAACTACAGATTAGTACATTTGTGAGCAGATGCCCGTTTTATCCTCCAACTGTAAGAGGTTGAGAGTGGCCCACATGGCGGTGACAGAATTGACAGCGGCTTGACTAACCAAGGAAACGCTAACCCTAGATTGCTATATCATTAAGAAAACAGAAGAGGAATTATACCTGAAATCCTGCGCCCCCATCTTCACCTACATGGTCCTAATGTAGTTGAAGAAACTCTGAAACCCTCAGAGACGACTCGCTAACGAAGCAACCTATTAGAACTGTATTCTTAGAGATTTCCAAAGAAGAACAATAATGGAAACTTTAAAGCTATTCTAGGACAACAAACGTGACGTTCGTCTGGTCTCTGATGCTCTGAGTTTCCTCAGTTACTGCACAACGGCATGGGTATGAACCGTCTACTTCTTCTTGGTTCAAATGCTCACACAAAAGGTTCTTCCGGTCTGCTTTCTTGGCTGCAATAGCCACTGCTTTCTCCTCCATGAATCGGTTATGTTATGCTTCTATGCTTCGAAACTATTTACGTTCCTAGGATGGCTTTTTGTACTAGACATGTCGAGAATCCTGCAAGTAACTTAAAATGGTTTTCCTAACTGATTCTTTCTGGTATTCAAAGGGCGCGAAATTGATGGAGGAGAATGACCTTCTGAAAAAGGAGGTAATCAGTCGTCTTCTCATTTATTTTTTTCCAGTCTTCGCCTTCCTAATCGACGCATGCAGAGCTCACCCATCATTTGCCGGTCAAAACAGATTGGGTCCTCAAGCAGCAGAAAACAAACGGCTGATTGTGATAGCGCCACAGGTAAAAATGGACAATCAAGTGAATCGATAAAGAACGCCTTAGACTCTGGGCCGCCTCACGATTGTGGCGACTGTTCAGATACGTCACTTAGACTCGGGTATGCTCCTAAGGAACCCTAAACGCATTACTACGCTTTGTGTTTTCTTTGGAATTTTTTTTCTAGCTTCAATTATGCTTGCAAGTGTTTGACACTGAATATTGAACTCCATGTAGTGATATAATTCTGGTACACCATTGATAATAAAAATCAGCTTTCTATTGTAATGTTACTTTTCAATGGGTTTTGATTATTTATTAATTCACCATGTTTTCTTACTTGGAAATTATCCTCAGCCTTTGTACAGATTTTAGAGAGTAATCATTCTACCAAGTTCATTGCTTGACTTCCTAGTCTCAATAAGTTTTGGATCTTCCCTAATGACTTACACTCTAGTCAATTACATCCTCTTGAGAGAGAAATACTTGGATTAGTTTCTATGAAATAGAACTTCAGTGATATAGTTTGAACTTATTACTTTCCATTATCATCTTATTGTCGCTTTGTTTTATCATTTCGTTCTGAACACTGCATCATCAGGGTTTTAAACACAATATTTTATCAGATGAATGCTCAAGTAAACGAATACCTCATTTATTTATGGCTTTTAAGAGGTGAGGCTTTCATCCAATTTTGGAAAACGTCTTGGGCTATTCTTGTCACCTAATCAAGTTATTTCTGCAGACAATAAGTCTTTTTTCCTTATCGCTATTGCTTAATTTGTTAGACGTTTGTTTGTATTATTTTTATTTCTTGTCATGAGTTCTTGTCTTATCGCTATTGCAGTATTTTTATTATTTAAATAATCATCTACCCTCAAGATGTTTAAGCAAGCAAAAAGATAAGGCAGAAAACATAAATATAAGTCAAAACCTGCAAGTAAATCAGGCCAGTCCACTACTGACCACACCCCATTATCAATGGGATAGGCTTTTTAACGGGGTACTGACATCGTTGAATTCATTTAGTTAGCCTAAACATGGTCAGGATCCATTTGCTTTATTGTCATAGATGTTGTGGGTCTTGAAATGGTCAGCTGAGATGGTTTCACCCAGCAGAACAGTGTCAAACTTTTGAACTGGGGTTGGATCCGTGAACCTTAAAATGATGGGTTTTTCAGCCAAAGTGTGGATTCACCTGCAAACAGGTTATAGGCTTTACTTTGTTGGTTGGATTAGCCAACCATCCATTTACAGGCTTTTAGACGCCTCCACTGCTCTATGTTTGGACCAAGAAATGGATTTGCCTTAGATCTTCTGATGGACGACCAGTTCTCATTCTAGTTTGTTTGATTTTGTCTTGTTTTATCGAGATTTTGTCCTGTAGAATCTTTGAGTTAACCTGATACGTCGTTGTGCCTTTCCATTGACATGTTTCTTTGAGTTGATCATAAGTTTATGTGCTGATATTGATTCGATGCCGTCATTCTTTCTGTGGTCAAAGTTTACATAATCCTCACGACGTTCTTTCCTTTGACTGCACTTTTCCTTACTTCGTGGTCGTCCTCACTCGCTAAGAAAATTTCAGCCGATCTTTTCTAATGTAGGTATATGGTTTCTCTTTTTTCATACAGGTTGCCGTTCTAGGACGTAAGAGGTCTCTTTCATGCTGCCTGAACTTGGTCGACAAATGATAGTTCCCTCGGGAACAGCTTGAGGACGAACTCACCATGATATGTGGTCAACGTACATTCCTTCCCTCACTCCAACCTTATTCTATGTGTCTTAACTCATGTAAAAATTACTACGGAAATAATGCCTCTAGATGAACCA
The DNA here is from genome assembly GCA_902729315.2 of Spirodela intermedia. Taxonomy (NCBI): domain Eukaryota; kingdom Viridiplantae; phylum Streptophyta; class Magnoliopsida; order Alismatales; family Araceae; genus Spirodela; species Spirodela intermedia. The sequence goes on from LR746271.1 coordinate 4,835,877, forward strand.
ACTGTTCTCCTGGATGTACATGACTTGTTGGATCTGGTCACTCCACCATGAAAGCCTTTGTAAGCAAAAACTAAGTTCTCACGTGGGCAGATCAGAAACAGCAAAGCTTAGAAGCTGAAGACGACCATTATTGTATCTTCACGCTCATCAAATAGTTTATGGGATGTCGACGTTGAATGAAACCCATCTGCGACCAACACTGGTTTTGTTTATTGTCTGGTAAGGCTTGTGAAGCTGAAGACTGGAGGAACCATATTCTATCTGATTATATAAAATCTTGAACGTCTGCAAAACATAAACAATGTCTGACTTTGAAGAAGAAAGAATAAACACGAGAAACACCATCTAAATCAGTGCATTTTGCTAGTCATCTCTGATCATAACTAACCTGTTTGAGTTTCTAGAAAAGTTTTCTTAGTCATATGAGTACGTGACATGAGGCGACGTTGGGATTTGTATATAAATAACTTCTCATTTCCCATCTAATCCTGCAGACTGACTAGAAACTTGGGTCAGGATTACGCAGAGAACCTTAATAACTGACACCATGGACAACAGTGAGTTACATTTATGACGGTATTTATTTCAGCTGGTTATTTCTAACTAATAATAGGATATCGAGGTTTCATCTAGTTGTAGTTTCCCCACTTACTTCTGCCATGAATAAATATCTTATTAAAAACAGGCCGAACTTGAATAGAAGGAAAACACTGACGTTACTAACACATCATTAAAGTAATGTACGTCTTGCAGGTTTCTCTCTCTGAGTTTCATATTTTGTAAGGTAAATGTGACAGAAATTTTTATAATCTTCAGATGTTCTCAATGTGTCCCTTTTATAAAGAGGACTGAAGACTATCAAAAGAAAAATGACCACCAAGTGAAGATTTGTAAAGCCCAAACTATAATTTCCATAAACTCTTTTGATTTGAAGCAGGATTTTTACTTTCGTATGTCTCTTTCTTTCTTTTTTTATGTGAATAAAAATAATTTTCAGAAAACCAACAATTTTCTGGTCTTAGGTGATATGGTCAAAGTTTTCACGAAAATACTATATGAACATGTCTAAGTATTGTAAAGTTAAAATGATATCAGCTAAGGAACCAGGTTGACCTCATGTCTTGATAATTACACTTACAAAGATAATGATGCTAAATGAAAGAACGAACATGTAACTAACTTAGAAAGTTCATACACCACATGAGTAATTAATTTATGCAATATCATGACGAGTAAATTTATGGGAATTCATGATTTATGAAATATCAATCATGTTTTCTCCTTGAGCGGACAAAACAGCAATAAAACTCTATGTGACGTAAATATGTTATCATCTCTTGTCTAAGTCCTAATATTTGAATTTTTTATATCATATGAGCGTCCAAGACAGTTATTTTAATGAAGAGTCAAGTGAAATAAATTTTAGAGAAAATGATCAAGGTGTTGATTTATTAATTTTATAAGGTTACTAATTTTATATATTTATATGGGGAAAATGTTCTATAAGTATGACCTTTCATACTAAAGTAAATTTGTCATAAAAAATATATGATAGATATAGGCATAGGAGCATTATAGAAAATATATTCAAACAGAAATTAAAGATTAAAAATTTTACCAACAAGATAAAGTATCTAGAGAGTTATAAACTTTATATTGTTTATGGTTACCTTTCTATATTTTTCTGAATCTGCATGCAACCCATTAAGGTTTGCTTTAACTGGATTTCTTGACATGATTAAGGCCAATAATGGTTGGTTCAACCTAGGTATAAATAGGACATTTCACCTAAATTAGGACAACAGAGGAAATCATGATTTTTAGGCAATGGTTGTTGCTCTAATAATGATTTCTCCTCTCTATCAACTTGTTTCTACTCTTGAGGAATGAAGGGTAAGAATGATTACTTCAAGTGAGCTTTGGACATCTTTACCTTCAAGAGCTTCTTCTTTCATCCTAACATCTCTAAACAAGTCTTGGTGAACAAAAGAGAAGAGTTGAAGGTTACAATAAACTCATTCCATAGTGTGATGTTTATATTTTGATTGGTGGTGTGTAAATTGATTGAAGCATCTGTTAAAGTAGTCACATAGTACGTTGAGACACTTTTCACGTGCTTGCAACAATGAGACCTAGGGACCTAAGAATTATAGGGTTAGAGTTCTATGCTGATCACGTAAGGGCTTATAGAGTTTGGAAATGTAAGGGTTATTGATTCTCATAAGATCAAGTGTATTTCAAGGGTGGAATTGTGATGTCAAGATAGAGTCCTTAAAATCAGTGGGTGAAGACTGCAAAGGTTCCCAAGTAATCTTTTTTCCATTGTAGACGGAAGAATATGTAATATGTGACTACTTACTTCCATTGGTAAACACCACACCATATTTGATTTTCATATGAATTAATCTTGAGGGGTACAAGGCATCTCTTTTGAAGTGAAATAGAAGATGAATGCTTACCTTGAAATAGATATAGACGATCTTTTCTAACAACAAATAAAATATTACAAGGGCGGAGTTGTGCTAAAAATAGAGCAATTACAACTATGGAAACTATTATACTCAACAAAGAGTAATGAGAATTCAGAAATGCCGAATCTTCATCTTCTTTGTACTTTTATTTTTATAATCTTGAACCTCAAATTGTATCAAATTTACTTTGATGCATTAGGATTGTTACCTTAGATTGAAGAGGTCTTAAAAAAATCATGAATTGGTCTCAACCCAAATGAATGCTTACCTTGAAATAATTTATTTAGTCTATTGCGAATTTATACGTTCATATTAATGGAGACATGTTAGATGGGGAAATCACATATTACCTCATAAGTATATAGATGGTGTGAAGTAGACCATGAAGAGTCAAGCTCATTTTTAGCGATAGGCAAGAAAACATCTTAATGATGATAGTAAAAAACTCATTTTAGAGAAATTTTCATGATATTTCAGATGACATACGTGATGTTAAGACTTGGTAAACATTTAAGCAGTTATACTCAATATTAGTTTTAAACTTCACATGTGAACAATGGTCAACGGATTAACGGATGGTATACAATTCTAAAGCTTATTACATGACTGGAGATTATACAATTGTCATCGGGAAAAAGTAATGAGTCGTTCTACGTCAAACATAACAAATGAGACTAAAAATATATGTCGCTATTTTTCTTCAAAGTGCAACCACAAAAACAACCTAACAGACGTTGCTAATAGTTGGAGTTTGAAAACACAAGATATATCTCCGTAGGTGTAATCATAGACAAAACCGAATAGGGTGAGAGCGTTAAAGGAAGGTGCATCGTCTCCTGGCCCTTGTCTTCCCACGAAACAAGCCTCTGCAAACAATCCGGGGCAAGAATGTAATACTCGCGAGGATAGTTGTCCACGTGACGCTATCAAATCTTAGGTCTCGGGCTAAGAGCTCTGTTGAATTACTATGACGTCATCTCAGCTACCGTCAGCCCTATTCTTCGGCATCCCATTCGCCGTCAGTATGCCGCCGATGTGAAGAATACAGTGGTGCCCATGAGAAAGTTTTCGAGCCCCGTGCATTCCCTATCTCTCTGTCTCTTTCTAGCTCTAAAGAAGCACGGATCCACGTATTTCTGTCTCCACGGTGACAATGCCCAAGGCTTGTTTTGCATTACTTGCTGGGAGGGATACCAACTCCACCGATGATTACTCTGATGAACCGAGTTTGGTGCGGAGGTTCTATATGCTCTAAGAGTGCAAGTGTGGACATTACTTAGCAAAAAGGAGAAACGGATGGGAGGAGAAGGGTAGTCCTGGTACGAGAAGAGAGCAAGAGCTGTGGAAAGGAGTCTTCTTTAGTAAATGGCTTTTGAGAAGTCGGAAAGACCGTACAATCGAGCGATGGGAAAGAGAGAAAGGAACGACCTGATTGGATACCAAAATGAGACACCTCACTGGCTCCCTTAGATTTCCCTCAGTCCAAATCAAGAATTGATTTTCCAGCTCAGTTCCCTTGGCTGGTCTCCTATTGGTCGTATCTCCGACCTTGTCCTAAGAGCACCCCAAGGGCGAACCCTGGGACGAAAAACCGATCCGAGCTCCAGAAGCGGCCGTCGTCTTTTAGGTTTATTTCATCTCTATCTAGCTCTCTCTCTCTCTCTCTCTCTCCACTCAGTTTCCCTCTGTCGTCCCCTCCACGCTTCTTTTCCCTCAGAATTGGGAAGGATTGCATTCTCTTGCCGAATGCATTTCCCAACTTTTTCCCATATGGGGTAATCTCCGATTATAAGGGTCGTACAGCATCTCAAGCCACTTGGGTACCCGTGCGCTTACCAAATTTGGAAAAACCACGCGTTTTTAAAAAAAACAACGCAAAGATTCCCTAGATCTGGGCTTCCGAACACATAAAACCTGTTTTTCTTCGTCAAGCTCTATACCGTGTGGGAGGATCATCCTTACATTTTCTTGCGCACCGTTGGAGCGATCAGCGAGCGATGAGGTGAGGCAAAAGAAGTCGGCGTGAGAGAACGAAGGGAATGTCTAGGGAGAAGATCAAGATTAAGAAGATAGACAACGCCAGGCGAGGCAGGTGACCTTCTCGAAGCGGCGAAAGGGTAAGCTCAAGAAGGCGGCAGAGTAACCATACTCTGTGATGCCCCGAACTGGTGGTGATCGTCTACTCCACTGGCAAGCTCTACGAACATCCAAGCAACAAGTGCAGATCCATCCCTTTTAGGCCTTTTTCGAGCTCTCGTTCTCTCTCTGACTCTCTCTGCTCGGTCTTGCTTTCTCTCCTTGCCGCATCCCTCATACGGCAGTCTATATCCCGTACGCGTGGGTGAAGGTTGAAATTGATCGCGTTCTCGTTGGGGAATTTTCCTCACTCCTCGCTCCAAACTTCTTCATTTTTGATCGTAGTTCTTCCCTTGTTGCGGCTTTTGGTGACCCCGGAAAACTAGGGCTCTCGAAAGGGTAAGGAAGCGAGACAGGAGAAACACCAATGAGAGAGGAATGCATTGGACGCATGGAACGAGGAGGTTCTGAACAGTGCACAGGCTTGCATTAATTGGTTGACTGATTTGAGGACAGATGAAGATATTGATATATCGGTCGACAGAGATGGAGAGAGAGAGAGAGAGCGAGAAGGGGAGAGAGGAGAGAGAGAGAGAGAAAGATAGAAGAGAGAGCGAGAAGGGGACCGAGAGAGAGAGAGAGAGAAGGGGAGAGAGGGAGCGAGAGAAAAGAGAAGAGAGGGAGGGAAGGGAACGAGAGAAGAGAGAAGAGAGAAGGGGATTGAGTGGGAGAGAGAGAAATCGTGCGACAGGTGGGGGAGCGATACAGGGAGGAGAGCAGAAGCCGACCGAACCTGGACAGCTTCGAGTAGGGTATGGCTTTATCCCACACTGGTTGAAAATAGTCTAGGCCACAACTTTCTGTCTACTTGATTCGGTTTAAGATATGATACAGTAAGTGGACTTCAATCGGCTAGTTTGACGCACTATCAGAGAGCTTTTCATGTAATTTATAATTTAAACTTGAGCTATCCATAGCCGTTGTAAGCTTACTCTTGGAATATTTTTTTCGCTCCGCTAAGGGCATGATATCCTTAATAGGTAATATAACAGTGATTACCTTGTTTTCTATTGGCAAGCAAGTAATGAGTTCTACGTAGGATGGCCACGTTATGAATTATTTTCAGTTATTTCTCTATGACTTCTGCTAGATCTTATTGTTCGGTACTTCCCAAAAATCTAATTTTCTTTTAATTTACATATTTCCCATTATTTATACATATTTACAATTATGGTGATTGAAAATACGTGAAGATGACGTATTAAACAGTAATCATATTGATCTAGCATTTCATTTCGTTGGCCAAGATCAGTAGGTTCGTGATTTCCTGCGTCAACTTTTATCCACAGCTTGGGTTTGGTAGCGTTCAAATTATATGGGTCCTCATATTAGGTTGAGGTGAAGTCAGGATAACAAGATGCGACATTTCTCAATGGTGGTTTATGCTACGATAACAGTAGTGCACTATGACTCTCATTATTGTTTAAGTTGAAGTAGATTGTCTTCATACCATTGCTAATAAAACCATTCACGAAAATTTGAACCTTTTTTATCATCAGCTCTTATTTCAATAGGATCAAATTAAGAAAAGAAAAAAGGTAAAATCAAAGTGGAATGTTATTAGGACCTTTATGCTTGACTAATATATTATTCTATTTATCGTTGGTCAATAGGGAATCAAAATTCTGACACAGTGTTGTTGTTTGAATGCTATAGTTTTCTACTATTTTTCTACCACACGAAAATGCCCACCAGCATTTTCGTGTTGTTGTTTGAGTGCTGTTCTCATTTGTAATAAATTAGCCATTAGGAAATGGATTAGAAAATGATTTTATTTTTGTAGACAGTTTCTCCCATTTTGTGTAAGATAGTGAACCGTTCAATGAATTACCTAATCCAACTGCAGTCCCTTATGTTGTAAGAATTATGAAGTAGACTAGGCAATTATTAAGCCTCCTCATCACCATTTGAGAATATGCAATCAGTCATTAGTATTATTCTGATGGTTGATTAGATGATAACACACCATTGGTTGTATATTTTCTGCAGTAGAGTATGGAAACTTAGATTTCAGTATTGTTCTGACTTAACAAGATAGAGTTTTCTAAGAAATTAATTTTTTTAATATTAATTATTTTCCGTCTTTTGAGAACATATTTATGAAAATAATTAATGATTAGCATTTTACATGACATATTTTAGATGAGATTATGGGCATTAGTGAAGCAAAGTTTCTGCATTAATCAAAGTGCCTGTGGCATAGTAGCAAACTGGTGTTCATCATATTTGGGACTCAACTATCTTTCCATAAACCTGCTCAATGTCCTTATCACTGCATTCTGATTTAAAATATCAAAGTGTAATTGTGTCAACAATGAAGAACAACATTGATGTGAGAATTTGGAAGAAGTCTCTGGGTAGTTTAATGAGTTATCCTAGTCGGTTTTCTATAACTTTTCTCAGTTTTTGTGGAACAACATAATATGGTATGAAGGCCTTGACCATTGTGTCCTTGCTCACAAATTTTATTTCTTATTTTATTTGAAGTATGGAGGAGATAATCGAAAGACATAATAGGCATCCACAAGATGCTTTGAAATTAGCACCACCATCTCTGAACTAAGAGTAAGTTTTCATGTTACATGCTTTGATAAGTTTCCTATTGCAACATATGTTGCATAGAATAACATATTTTTGAGCATTGAATCGATAGGTCATGAATCTTGATCTTTGGAACCAGGTTCTGAACCCACAGAACTGGGAATCACCAATTCCTGAACCCACTTAAATTGACCAGAGCAACCCTTTTATCAACAAGTATTAAATAGTTCTCTTGAATCAACAAGGGTTTCCTGAATCCACAAGCCCTCATAACTCTCTCAATAAAACAAAAAATCATAATAACCAAAATGTCCCAAGGCTCAGATCAGTTGTAACCTTCTTAGAAAATAAGATCTATTATAAAAAAACATAAAATAATCTAACAAGATAGTTAGAAATTAAAAAATCTCATGCACTATTCGTGCATTTTATTTGGGCCTAATTTGATTTTGGGCCTCGTTTGGGTGTTCTTATCTTTGTAGCCCACACTTCATACGTCAAGAGCGGCTTACACATTGAGTTTTTGGCTCTTCTTTGGTATGCACGATTTTCCGCATCAGTTACTCTCATTTCAAGCCTTCAAACATGTGTAGTCCACGCTTATACAATTTTAGGCCACTTGGGCAATTTTTTTTTCAACTTCTTCCCTTTTTTAAAGTGATGCCCTAGTTATCTCCCTAGTTTCTCGTGCATAAATGGGGAATAAGATGAAAATTCGTAGCAATGTACTCGCCTTAGAAAATTTTTCATTTGCAAGATGTATCCATCCTCCAGCAGTATCAAGCACAAAGCATTTCATTTTATTTTCTGTTCATCCTTCCATTCTAAATTTGCAAGTACCATCGAGATACTGGTACTCATTTTTTGCCTTCATAGTTCCAAGATAGTATCCATGAATCACGAAGCAAGGAAGTTTTGGAGTTGACCTTACAGCCCAGGTATGCCATTCCCATGTAAGTGAATGAGAGTTGTTTGGGGGATTCTCAAACAAGCACTTCATCATTTTCTTAGGCAGATGAAAGGAGAAGATATTGGAGGACTAACACTGGAGGAGCTTCAGAACATGGAGAAAGCACTTGAGACTGGATTGGACAGAGTTCTGGCAAGGAAGGTATGCGTGTGATTTCTTTCGGACAACTTTGAAGGTAATCTACAGGCAGATTTTATTCTACAGCGATATCTACTTCCCAGGGTCAGCAAATGGCTGAAGAAATAAAAGAGCTACAACACAAGGTCAGTAAATAGATGCAATCTTTTTACCTCTAATAGCCTCTTCTTTTAGCATTTCTTCGATTTCGGGAAAATGTAAAACCTATAAATCGGATGGGTAGACCTGCGTCTTTTGTTATGTAGACTGTAGTTCCTGGTTCCTTAGATTAATACGAAGTCCTCATATCTCGTAGTCACCTTTCCTTTCCTTCATGGAAGCACTGACGCACAGCAAAACTCAGTTTCCCCTTCTCAGAGCAACTGGTCTCCTGGGCTGTAAAAATGAAAGAGGATGGAATCAGACTTAGAAAATGGTAGCCACTTGCCCCTTGGCTTTTAACGGTTAACTAGAGGATAAGCCACCACTTGATACCAAATAACACATGGCAGGTAACTGGCCACCTTTTCATCACTCAAAAGCACTGAAATGAATCTAGGTTGATCCTCTTTAATCTGACCTCTCACTTTAGACCAACCTTATCTTCAACCTTGTTCAAGAAGTGGACAGAGCCATTACCTGGTAAAGACTGCAGAAACACGAAAGAGGTGTTAGCTGAAGTAAAAGCAGCAGCCACCTTTGTTGAAGGCGTTAACATTGATGTCGGAGTATTGCTTCCTAGAGTTTAATCCGTATAGTGGAGGACGCCGTTGACGCTGGGGTAGGTAGTAGATACCAGAGCTTAGACAAGTGCGGTGAAATGTAGAGTAGAAGACACCAGCGTGCTGCTAGTAGACCGCAGTGTCGAAGATGGATTGCTACACTTATGTTTTCATTGAGCAGATGGTTACTTCATAGTCTGGAGCAGTAGACACTGAAGTTAGACTTGAGAGTAGTACGTGGCAGCAAAGACCAGAGGAAAATATTCTCGAAAGCAGGTCTTGTCGCCCTACTTTTTTCTTTCCTTTTGTGAAAAAGACTCAGAGAAGAGAAGAATGAGAATGTATAGCCCATTGGTGCCTCAGAGTTCCTCTCATCGTGGCAGTTTTGGTCGGAAGACCAGAGGAAGTGATTGATGAATCGCCGCGGCTGGAAGCTACAGCAGTGGAATCGCCGCGGACGTTCTCGATGAGTTACGGCAGCATGTTGTCCCGCAGCGATTGGAAAAAGTTGTTGATATTCTTCCTGCGGAAGAAAGCCCCAAGGAGAGGGGGAAGGAAGCAGATGAAGAGGCGGCATCTGCATTGTGGAAGTCCAAAAATACAGACCAGCGCATGTGATAGCTGCTGTTGCTGCTCGACTTATCCTCGAGGTGTGAGAGATTGGTGGTTGGCCGCAGCTTGAGAAACCCAGGAAACCCTAACCCTAGATGCTTTGTCATTGGGACAACAGAAGAGGGATTATACCTGAAATCCTGCCCCCCCTCGTTCACCTACATGGTCCTGATGCTGGTGAGGAGACTCCCAAATCCTCAGAGACGACTCGCTAGCGCAGCAACCAATTAGAATCGTATTCTTAGATATTCCCGAAGACGAACAATAGTCGGAACAACAAAAACGGCGTTCGTATGCTCTGGGTTCCCCCATTTATTGCCCGACGACTTGGGTGTCAACTATTTACTTCTAGGTTCAGATACTCAGACGAAAGGTTCTCCTGTCTGGTTTCTTTACTGCAATAGGCACTGCTTTTTCCTCTGTCGTTTTTTGTTTCTATACTTCGAAACTATTTACGTTACTAAGATGCCTTTTGTAACAGACACATCAAGAATCAGGCATATAAGTTAACATACTTTTCCAAACTGGTTCGTTCCGGTGTTCAAAGGGCGCGAAATTGATAGAGGAAGACGCCCTTCCTAAAGAAAAGGTAATCAGTTTTTTTCTCACCTTTTCTTGCCAGTCTTCACCCGCACGCCCCCCCCCCTCCGGCAAATCGATGCATGCAGAGCTCACCCATCATTGGCCGGTCACAGTAGATCGAGTCCTCAGGGGGTAGAAAACAGTCGGCAAATTTGGAGACCGCCACATATGAGGAGGGACAATCGAGTGAGTCGATAAAGCACGCCTTAAACTCTGCGGCGCGTCAGGATTGTGGCGTCTGTTCAGATACTTCATTGAGACTCGGGTACGCGCCAAAGGAAGCCCAAATACTTTACCGTTCTTTTTTCCTTCTTTTCGATTTTTTTTATCTTTACTTACGATTGTTTGGCACCGAATATTGAACTTGCCTGCAGAGACATGATACCGTCAGCAATGTTGTATATGAAACTAGTTTAACGCTAATGAAAATCAGCTTTCTATTGTATGTGATTTTTCAATAGGTTTTTGGTTTGGTACGAGTTCATGTTTATTTATGTGGAATTTATTATCTTCAGCCTTTATTACTGATTTCAGAGAACTTTCTTATAACCACGTTCATAGCTTGACTTCCTTTTTTCAGTAAGTTTTGGATCCTCCTTACTGAATGACATTTGGGTCAACTTCATCATTTTGATAGAGAAAAAGCTTGGATTAGCATCCATGAAGTACAACTTCGATTATATAGTTTGAATTATCAGCTTATCGTCTTTTTATTTGTTCATTTCATTTTAAATGCTGCATCACCAGGATTTTCACCCAATAATTTTATGACTCAGTGTTCAAGTAAAGAAATACCTCATTAATTCAGGACTTTTTCGGTCAATAGTTTTTATTTATTTTTTGAAGATCTATTCGGGTACTCTTGTCACCTTATCAAGTTATTTCTGCAGTAATAAGCTTGAAGACTTTTCCTTAGTTTTTAGACGTTTATTTCTGATATTTTAATTCTTGTCCCGATTGGTAGTCTTATCGTTTTTACAGTATTCTATTATTTGAATAATCAGCTACTCTACAGAAGTTTAAGGAACCAGGAAGATAAAGCAAACCATATATATAAGTCAAAACATGCAAGTAGATCAGGCAAGTTCGCAACTCACCGCAGCCCATTATACATTGGCTGCGGTCTGTAACGGGGCACAGGCATCTTTCAACTGGTCTAGTTAGTCTTAAGAGGCCTTGAAATGGTCGGGTGAGATGGTGAGATGGTTTCACTCAGCAGAACAGTGCCAAAAATTTGGACTGTGTTGGATCCGTGAATCTTTAAATAATGGGTTTTTCAGCCTAAGGGTGAATTCACCGGCAAACTGTTAATAGGCTTTTCGTTGACGGTTGGAATAGCCCCATCAGCTCTTCATAGACTTATTAGACGTACATTGTTCAAAGTTACTAATATTGGTTTATGGTTTCTCTTTTCTCATGCAGGTTGCCCTTCTAAGACTCGAGATCTCTTTCAGGCTGCCCGAACTTCACTTGGTCGACAAATGATGCAGCATGAAAGAGAATGAGGACTTCACTTTGGCCAGATAGTCCTCTCAGGGACAGCTTGAGGACGAGCTCACCATGACATGTGCTCAACGCACATTCCTCCCCTCATCCCAATCCCATTCTGTTGGCGTCACCTCACGTGGAAATTACTACGGAGATGATGCCATTGATTAGCATACAGGAGAACCCTCTATTCTCCGGGATGTACCTGACTCATTGCATGGGGTGATTCCATTATCAGAGCCTTCGCAAGCAGAAACCAAAGTTCTCACGCGGCCAGACCAAAAACAGCGAAGCTTAGAAGGTGAAGATGATCATTACTATATCGTTACGCTCATCAACTAGTCGTTTATTGGAAATCCACGTCGAATGAAACCCGTGTGTGGGATCGATACTGGATTTTTTCGCCGATTGGAAAGTGTTGTGGAGTTCAAGACTGGGTGAAACTATACTATATGTGATTATATAAAATATTGAACGACTGGTAATCACAAACGGACTTTTGACCTCTGAAGAATAAAGAGTGAACACGATAGACACCATCAATATCAGTGGATTCGTTAATTTTTCTTAATCATAAATAACATACTTAAGTTGCTTATAAAGTTTTCTAAATCACTGAGTATGTGATGTGTCAATGTAGTAATTTCTATATAAATAACTTCACATTTCCCATACAGTTTTGATGACTGACTGAAAACTTTGGATTAAGATACCTGAATAAATGACACCATGGACAATAGTGAGCCACATTTATGAGGCTATTTATCTCATCTGATTCTCAATATGTAATAGTAGGATATGCAAACTTTATTTAGGTCAAACTCAACATATATTTCTACCACAAATCAATTAACTTACTAAAAAATGGCCTAACTTGAATAGAAGGGAAAAATTAACGTTACTAGAAACATCATTAAAGTAATATACGTTTTGTAGGTTTATTTATGTAAATTTCCTAACTATGACAAAAGTTTCATATTTTTGTGTTGTGATTGTACTTACGTTATTGAGAGGAATGGATATTTTTTCAGAACCAATGACAACCAAGAGCAAATTAGTGATAACAAAAATTACATTAGCATCATACAATTTGAAGTGGGACTATTGCTTAGGTGAAAAAAATATCAGACTTCATCTTATTTGTATGTGTATCAACATATATTCAAAAATTGTACTACAATTTTACAATCTTGGGTGATATAATAATATTCTCATCAAAATACTTCATCAGCACTTAAAAGATTACATTAGTAATATTACATTAAAGGAGAAAGATAAATGAAACCTCAGTAAGTGTTGGAAGGCTATAGGGATTTAGGTCATGAACTAGCAAACAATATATCATGAGAATTATGCTCACAATTTGGTGACATTGGGCAAATAACAAACTCATAGCTAACTTAGAAATTAGATACATCACTAACCTGTAAATTATAAGCAATTCACATGTTAACTCTTCACAACGTTCTGTGAGAATTCATGATTGATTGGATATGAAATTATATTGTCCTATTTTCTAGAAATGGAGTTTTCTTATAACCAAATTCAACTTACATTATAAAAATTATGCTTGTAATAATGATAACACTACATGGTGAAAGTGAGAAAATAAAAATATTATAGTTAGGGTTGAGTTGTTGACCACTTTGAAACCATTTTATGTACTAGAAAATAGAGAAGTCATAACAAAATAGATGAACTTCATCATTATTAGTCAACTTCTAGAACAACCTTTTTATGTCTAAAAAGGCTCAACATTGGTTGGATCATGATGAAAAAAATAAACTTGTACACCCATCTCCAACACATTCACGTTTAGAACACTTTGCATTGTGGATCATGTTACTCTACTCTTAGACTACTCTCCTTCAATGGGACCAATTACACATATATTTGTAGACTACTCTAAGACTACTCTCCTTCATAGTGGAAAGCCCATATGAATGTGTATATCTAATAGCTCATCTAAGTTAAGGTTGAGGATTGGATTGTAGATGATCAAACAAAGAAGTCTTATATTTGAAATAGCAAAGCAGTTAGTATCTTATTTGTTCACAAGATGCATTTGAATTTAATTAGAAATAGATACTTGATAAACTATCTTATAAAAGGGATATCATGAGTTATAAACTCTTCTTAATATATATTGTGATACACCATTAGTGTTGAAAAACATATTATTATAATATATATATTTGCAACCACTACATATTATGCTCACTTATTTATTGTTGGGTTTAGAGTTATACACTTTCTAATTTGCATTTACTTATCTTGCACACAAATACAATATGAAATATATTTCCCATATCTTTTTTGTGAACAAGCTGGAATATTTATAGTTACATATTGTTCATACTCATTGTATAGTCATTTCATGAAATGATACATTATTCATACTCATATTATTTTCAACTCTAAACTGATGCCCACTAGAGATTAACGTGTTTTCTACATGAAAATTGTGCTTGCTGATGTACTAGGTTATTTATGCAGATATACTATGCTATCGACACTTAGTTCTCATGATGAGTTATCTAACATTTTATGTTCAATTATCCATTGTCTCTAGATTAAGTATAGAAGTAACACTGTACCTTGCATAACAACATTAGATCTACATTTTTGTCATAGATATTTCTAGGCTTATACCAACTAAGAAGGTATTTTAATCTTACCTTTGACTCAAAAAACCACTTCAAAGTTCGTAGTATTGAAATTGATATTTAATTTATAAGATTAATGAATGTTTTTAAGAGTTGTTTGTCAAGGATGTATTTGGATAAACAATAGTTAAAACATAAGATATTTGTAGCAGTTTCAAAAGAGTATTATTCTTCTAAGGTGAAACCTATACATAGGAGAGGTCTCATACTAATAATAAGATGGAATTACCACACTGATTAATATATCAGTTATAAGTTAACTTGTGAAGTTTAGACTATGAACGTCATTTTCAACTTAATTGATAAGGTAGTAGCCAACAAAAGATAGCCAACTTTGAAGGAATATTTCTATTTGTGAATTGTGCTTGCAATTATATAATTTCATTGTTGGAACCTGAGTTGAACCGACAATGCATTCAAACTTAAAGTTTCATGGCACTATAACTTTGACATTATAGAATTACTATGTTACCTTTTTGTGTACTTTATCAACATCAAAACCACAATGGCTTCAAATGCCAAAAATATTTAAAAAACTATATGTAATAAGAAAAATACAAAGATGTCGCACTTTAATTTGATTATACCCACAAAATTTATTCCAGAGCTGCTTGACAATATTCCAACACCTCTAACAAAGTTGATACTAGTTATATCACCATTCTCAACGCCAGTAGTTCTCATGCCTCTCGCCACACCCTTCTTTAGGTAAAAATTGATTCTCCACATACGGATTGGCAGATCAATCTTCTCTATGCCTTTTCCTTGCAATGTCTCTACGGCCACACCACCAGATGTTGTAGGCAGGCTTACATCAATGTCCTCTTGAGAATGTCTACTGCAATAATTTTTCTTTTACTTGTGGGTTTGGACCTCTATGGGAGAAGGCAAAAGCCTTCATGTGTTTCCTTCATGGAGGAGAAAAACTCCACAAACCTTATTTAGAACATGTTATATGCATATGAAAATGTGTTGGAGAAGAATTTTAATATAATAACATTTAAATTTGATGAAATGAAAGTAATTATGTATATATTGTATGAAAAATAATAATATATTGAAATTCATGTGTTTAGAGTTGATGACTTATTTCATACAAAAACATGTTACATGCTACTATGTTGCTCAAAAAAAGATACATTTGTTATTGTAAAAAGTAATAAATATTGATTATTATGTAAGATTGTGTAGCGTACTACTAGTAGTCAAGACTTGTGATGTATGATTAACACCCAAGAATTGAGAGTTGACACCAATAGTTTTAGTGTCAACATGTGTCACATCTAAAATTTTGGCCTATATGAAGATAGGTAAGAAAGTTTTCAAGGTCCCACTCTCTAATAAAATGGATTAACGTGATTTAATAATTAATTATAATAAAACACATAGATTTAAAATTTATAAAACTAAAGAATATTTATTTTATAAATTTTAGAAATATAGTAGAATAAATAAATCAATTATAATTCAATAAAAAGTTTTAAAAATAGTAAAAAAATTCTAAGTTGATTATAGGGATGTAAGATAATATTTGATAATATTTTCAAATATTCTTAAAATATATGAACTTTGATGATTTTTAAACTAAATGATAAATATAAAATATATTTAAAATTTACCAAAAAGATGAATAAGGGTGTGAGCTTAAGATGACATCAACACTCTAATGAATGTAATTCAGATGAAAACATGGTTTTGTCTAGTAGTTCATATGTAATAAATTACAAATAATTTAGTTGATCAAATTAAGATATGTAAAAGCTAGAATTGTAATTAAATGAAGATGAGTTTTAAAACTTAAAATCATAAAAAGTATTATTAAATTAAGTAAAAAATAGGCTGAAAGTACGAAAGATAGAGTTCCAACCTAGCAATAGTAATCATTAGAATTATGTGTGTTTAGGAGGATTATTGAGTGATGTCTAAGGCCTCAAATACTCTTTTTGGACATGGATAACTTGAAAGTTCTCTCAATCTCTTATTTAAGCCTATAAAAATGATGATGAAAGTTAAATGAGTTAAAAATAGTTAAAATAGAGTTTTGCATTGTGATAATGATGGGTCAAAATCTTGAATGTTCAAAGGAGACTATTATGTAATATCTATGGCCTCAAAGGCTCTCCTAGAATATAGACAATGTAGACGATAGAGCTAAAAAATAATGACTTTACAAATCTCTGCTAGTTGTCACTCGATAGAAATAAATTGGATAGAGGTGGGGCGTGTCTTAGAGAGCTTCATCCTCATGTCTAGTGATAAGTATTTATTTATCACTAAAAATTAATTAAATTTCTCTTCGATTTTACATTAATGAATCATGATAATCATGATAATCATGAATTACTGTATCTCATCGTGTTAGACCAAAACTAAAAAGATATGTATAAATGACTTTAAAACTTAGCTATATCTACATCATGTAATTTATAGATTTAATTACTAATATTTTCTAATGTTTTTGTAAAGTTTATCACCTTCAGAATGTATCTAAATTTATCAAGAACAAGAATTTTCAATTTTAAAATTTTATTCCAAGGAGATTAATTTCTATAGATTTACCAAAGTGAAAAGAATTAGTATGGAATGGTAAAGCTCAAAGACCCCAAATATGAGAAAGGGTAGATTGAGACAACAAAAACTTAAACATAGTGCTCGAAGGAGTAGGTTCAACTAGGCCATGCAAAGGATGGAGAAAGAAAGCTCAGAAAGAGTGTGGGTATATAAATCTAAAGGATGGGAAATGAAAATAGGCTTTTTCATGCTCAAATGGGAGGTGGTTGTTGGGTAATAGATGATTGAGGCCTCAAGGTTAGAAGTATGGTCTCTTCATCTTTTTCTCTCATTTCTTAATTCTTTAAACCCCCTCTTATTTTTAGATAATGAGTGATAAGTTTTCATTATCATGAGTTAATAATTAATAAATAATATAATTTTAGCCTTGACTCATGATAAATAGACTTATATTTGTGTTAAATTATGAAAAGTAGTTTTCAATTAATTAATGTGAATTTTTTGCTAATTATGTGATTTTATACTAATTTATATAATTTTTATAGTCTTATTTTTGAGATAAATGAAGAAAAAAAATTAAAATAAAAAAATAGAAAAAGGGGAGACTTGTTGGCCAATCGAGCCCACAAGTAGGTCGGAAGCATAGTTGAGGGGAACCATGAGTAAGGCTTCAAGTGGTCATGGACCGATGGAGGCACGTGTGTGTCACTCTCTTTCCACGTCACTTATGGCTAGCCGATTGTGAGGCAAGGTGTAGTCATACATGAGAGAAAGAGACTCATTACTTCTAAAAATTGATATTACTATATATTTGTCCAAAACTTCAATGTAGAATTGATGTGAGACTAAACCCACATCACACTTTTCTAGAATATTATACTTTCGTTTATTTTAATACCTAAAATACTCCTTAGTTATAATAGAGATATATCATGAGGATGTCACTTTATAAAGATATTAGAGTATTTATTTCAATCTCTCTCATGCAAGCGGGTGACAAGTACGAGTTCAAATTTTACCAAAGCCAAAACTCGTATTTTTATTTGATTAAATCCTAACTTTCTTACAGATCATTAGTAAAGGATTAAGCCACTAGAATCACTCAATCATCAGTGAAAATCTAGTCAACGTAATTCGTAGAGTATTGTTATTAAAATTGTTGAATGATTTATGATAAATGGATCACAAATCTATCGAGTAAAATATTTATGATTGATCAACAAACAAGCCATTATCAAAAAGAGGACAATCTGCCAAAAGATGAGTCATCCCCTTTAAAGAACCTACTGGATGTAATGAAGAGTTTCATCTTACTATGTAGACCTGAAGATGAATCTTTTTCACACACACCCTACCTCTAACTCTTTTTTGTTAGGTGACAACCATCAAAGAGTTGCAAAGTCATTTTTTTTCTACTTTGCTGGATGACAATCACTGGAAACAATTTGACGACCCATTTCATTGATCTCTAAACTTCACAAGAAGATCTAGAGATTGCCTACATTGGCTTTGCCCAAGAGAGCTTTTGACACTATGACCATTATACGACGATCCTCTCAAATACTTAGGATTCTAGTGCATTATTAATACATCAACGCTGCAAAGCTAGAATTTTATTTTTTCTACTTTTCACTTAATTTTCACTTCATTTAGTAATAATTTATGTGATTTAAATTTATTAAAATATTTTTCATTCAATTATAGTTTTTTGGACTTTTACAAATTTGAATTTGAGTGATTAAATTATCTATAATTGCTTAAGGTTTATGATTATGTGAATTATCTGAAGACTTAAGGAAAGGGTTGTGGTTTCTCTTATTTTTCTTAAGTATTCTAGTATTAGCATTTTGCTTGATTTATTTTGGGTACTTGGAAATAGTTAAAATGAATGGCCAAAAGGAGCCTTTAAAGTCTTAAAATAAATATGTTAAAATAAATGTTCTCATATAAATTTTTCAATAGCTTAATATGTAAATTTTTCAATAGCCATAAAGTGTACTCTTCAAAGATTTTAAACTTAAATAGAAGAGATGCTCTCATATCAAATATTGGTCTTTAAGGAGCCACTAGAGAAACCAAGAGGGAGTGTGAATTAATTTTTCAAACTCTTATTTAATTTTGAATTACTATCAATGTCTCGAATGAAGAGTTATAGTTGCTCAACTCACATGAGCTACTCTACTCTACAATGACCATGATGTTAGATTCCATTATGGTTATACAACCAAAATGCCAAGCACTTTGAGTAGTCTAACAACAGATTTTATCTCTAGCAATCCAAAATTAATTTTTCTAGGTTCATAATCTTGAGGGCCAACTAGATTAGCTCCTAACCTATCTTATCTAGGTTTGCTTGACTATTGAATGTACTAAAATCGAAGACTAAAATAGTCATGCTTGATGCATATCTTTTATCAAGATGAATTCATGGGCTTAATGATTAGGAAACTTTTTTGGAGATGAGCCACCTCAATGCTTAAGAAAGAATGTGAAAATGAGTTCTCATTAGTCATTGTGAAGGTTGATCATTAGTCATCAGTTAAGGAGACATTTAGCCAGAACTTTTTCAGCATTTATTGGAAAACAAAGGTGAATAATGGTCACCTAAACTAGTAGTTTTTAGTATTAAGAGAACTAGCCTTATTCTTATTTTTGGTAGTATGGCATGTATTATTATCTTTTCTTCATATGTCTACTCACAAATCTTACAAGGATACAATAAAACATATATATATATATATATTCATTATGCTTTATTAACATTTCCAAATGTTATATTCGAGCTATTTACATTGTACTCAATGTAAATGTAAATATTGAAATATTTTCATAATACTCTTCTCTAGATGTAGATGGTAGTTCATCCTATGATGGCTCAATTTTCTATGCCATAACCTTCTTTGTTTGACTTTTTTGTCTTTGCCAATTAGAGGAGATGACTCACTTCCTTGATCATTTAATAGGGGTAAGTTGTCTCAATGCCTTAATGGGAACCTAGTATAAGTTAATGAAAAACATTTATGAGCCAATGAGTATAGAATGTTCTGATTAGTTGTAATGCAATCATATGAGTAAGAATGCAATCTTATGATCGCAATATTACTATCTTTCCCTTATATGGTGTCTTTCTCACTTTTTAGTGCAATATGCTTTTAATTGAGTATTTGAAATAAAGTATTTGAGTACAAGAACAATGCATTAGTTTAACATTTTAAATAAAGTTGAATATCTCCATAGTTGAAGCAATCAAATACTTGAAGCAATTGATTGATATAAAATGAGATGAAAATATATTCAATTTTTTATGATCCTAGAAAAAAAGCTTCTAGTAGATTGAAAATCTCAATGGACTATTTTTCTTGGTGTAACCAAAGTAAGCTACTTCATGTGTAGGTTACTAATGAACAACATGGGAAGCAATCATTGTTGGAGAAACACATCAAGTATAAATATATTTATATAAATAGGATTAAATTTTCAAAGAATTTTTTTGAAGAAGGGTCATTAAATAAATAGGTTTAGAAAATATTGGCATTTTCGAGTTTAATCTTTATCAACGAATTTTCTTGATATGAAATATGTGGGAAGAACTTCCAATTCTAAGTGTGTATGAATCAATGTTAGTAAGGTTGAATTTATTTTTCCTTGAACACTTTAATTATCAAGAAATACAAATTTACATGAGCCTTTCTAAATTATAAATCAAGAATATTGAGTTAGGACATAATTGTAATATTTTGCCACGACAAGCCATGAATTTGAAACTATATATCGATAGCATTTAGGTTACTAGAGCCATGAATTTAGTTGAGATAAGCTAAGACCTAAAAATCAGTTTTTATAGTATCTTTTGATAATACTGCTCATATAAGATACCATTAGAGAGTAAAGTAGGTCAAGAGAGCTGACGTGACTCAGTCGTTGTATATTAAATCACGTAAATATAAAATTTATAAAACTAGAAAATATGAATTTTCAAATATTTAAAAGTATTTCTAAATAAATATATTAATTATAATTCAATAAAACTTCCAAAAATAGCAATAATTTTTCAAGTCGATCATAGGGATGTAATATAATATCTGGTAACTATTCATAATTTTTCTTAATGAATACGATTTCTATGAATTTCATACTAGGAAATAAAAAGGAAATATATTTCAAATTCACGAAAAAAGGGAAATAAGGGTGCAGACGTCGGGATGATGTCAGTGCCTAGCGGATGAGAATTGGGTGAAAACAGAGTTCTACCAGACGATTCTTGCGTAAGCGATTACAGATGATTTAATTAATTAAATTAAGATCTGTAAAAGTTGGAAGAATCGTAATTGAACAAAGTATATTTTGGTAACTTAAAAACACAAAAATTATCACTAAATGAAGCGTAAAGTAAATTGAAAGTAGGAAAATAGAGTTCTGGCGTCACGACGGCGATGCGTCGGCGATACACTAGAATCCTGAGCGTTCGAGAGGATCGTCGTGTAGTGTCCACAGCCTCTAAGGCTCTCATTGGATAAAGACGACGTAGGCGATCTCTAGATCTTCTCGTGAAGTTTAGAGATCAATAAAGTGGGTTGTCGAATCATCTCCAACGGCTGTCACTCAGTGGAGCGGAAAAATGGCAACTTTGCGGCTCTCCAACGACTGTCACCCGACAGAGAGGAGCTAGATGGAGGTGGGGCATATGTCAGGGAGCTTCATCCTCAGGTCCACGCAGCAAGAGGAGGCTCTTCATCGCATTTGGTACGCTCTCAGGAGGTGGCGACTCATCTCCTAGCAGATCGTCCTCTTCTTGACGACGGCTTGTTCATCGATCAATCGGAGATGATTTACTCGATGGATTGCGATCCTTTTATCGTGAATCGTTTAGCAATTTTAGTAGCAATGCTCTGCAAATCATGTTGACGAGATTTTCGCCGATGATCCAGCGATTCTCATTGCTTCATCCTTCACTAGCGATCTACAGGAAAGTCGCGATAATCAAATAAAAATATATGAATTTTGACTCTAGGAGGATTCAAACCCTCGCTGGTCGCCCGCCTCTGAGGAAGGTGTGACGTGAGTTTAGTCCCACATTGGTTATGTACTGATTTTTTGGGCGAATATATAGTAATGTTAGCTTTATAAGCAAAGTCATTACTCTCGCGTGTACGACCACTCCTTGCCCCACAACCAGCTAGCCACCGG
The DNA here is from genome assembly GCA_902729315.2 of Spirodela intermedia. Lineage (NCBI taxonomy): Eukaryota > Viridiplantae > Streptophyta > Magnoliopsida > Alismatales > Araceae > Spirodela > Spirodela intermedia. Next base: position 4,857,880 of record LR746271.1, read on the forward strand.
TGACGTGGAAAGGGAGTGGCGCACATGTGCCCCTATCGGTCCAAACCAAGCCGCTCAAGCCCCTGCTTGCAGCTACTCCTCGACTGCACTTCCGACCTGCTTGCGGGCCCGGCTGACTAACAGGTCCCCCTATTTTGTAATATTTTTATTTCTTATTCTTCATTTATCTCAAAAGTAAGATTGTAAAAATCGTATAAAATCACATAATTACCTAAAAATTCACGTTAATCAACTGAAAACCACAAATCATACTTTAATACAAATATAAGTCTATTTATCATGAGTTAAGGCTAAAACTATATTATTTACTAATTATTAACTCATGATAATGAAGACTTATCAAGAGCCATAGCATTATTACAGTACAACAATATTATTTCAAAATTTATCATTAGGGCCATTAAGGTCTATTTTAATTAGTTGTCTCTTTCTCATATCTTAAATTTGATGGAAATAAATTTTTTAATCTTAAGGAACATAAAAAGAGATGATAAATTATGTTTAAATCTGATGACCTTTTAGAGATGCTATTAAAAGCTAAGAGAACCTTTTCTAATGACAAACAAATGATTCAGAGGTGGATATGTGCTTAAATAGAAAATAAATCAATTTCACCGATAGAGAGTACAATACTGAACGAGTTAGAAAAGGCCAATTGAAGAATGATACAGCCTCCTCTTTTATTGTTATTTTCAAAATCTCACACCTTTAAATGTTTTATAATTTATTTTGACTCACTAGAAAAGTTCCATTATATTGAAGTACTTTCAAAAGATTATTCAATTGATCTAAAATAAAACTTGGGCTTAGGTTGAAATATTTTCTTTAATCTACTGACAATTTTTATGTTCATATTAATGGGGACATGTTTGACGGAAAATGTCATAACTCTTGAGAAATCTATAGATGGCATGAATTAGATCTTGAAGAGTCAAGCTCAGTTTTAGTCTTAAGTAAGTAATCATCATAATGATGATAATAACATACTCATGGATGACATAAATAATGTTGACTTGGCAAGCATTTTTAGTTTTAAACTTCAAATGAAACATTGACCACTAAACTAATGGATAGTATACATTGCCAAAAGAAAGCCTATTACATGATTGGAGATTAAATGAATGTCATAGGAATGATACATGCTACGTCACACATGACAAATGAGCCAGAACAGTATCTTATGACCAATATCTATCGCTACGCTTATTAGTTCAACAACAGCCAGAACAGACTCACCTCACAGGTGTTTATAATTTGGGTTTGCAGACAAAAGATCAACTTCTCTGTAAGCGTAATCATAGCCAAGACCGAATCGGGCAAGAGCCTTTAAGGATTGGGCATCGCAATTTGGGCTTTAGCTTCTCACAAACCAAAAATCGGCAAAAAAACCGAGGGACATGTATGTGATACCTGCGAGGACTATTGTCCACGTGCAAAAAAACCGAGGAACTTGTATGTAATACTTGCGACTACTATTGCCCACGTGGCGCTGGCAAATGCAATGTCTGAGGTGAACAGGTCTCATTGTGCCGTCTATCGGTTACAGTTAGCGTTAAGCTTCACTGGCGTCCGCCCTATTCTTGGGCATCCTATCTGCTCTCCAGCGTGCGGCCCCTGTGAATACAATGGTGCTCGTGAGAAAGTTTTCGAGTCCCGCTCATCTCCATCTTCTTCCTCTGGACATCATCTCACCATACCTCTCACTCGCTGTACATAGGCACGGATCAACGTTTTTCTGTCTACACTCTAACGGTGCCCAAGGTTGTTTTTGCATTCCTTCTAGCATGGCAGGGATTATCAACCCGAGTGATTATACCTCGAGGGCTCCGATGAATCGAGCTTGGTGCAGAGATTGCATCTGTTCTACGAGTGCCATTGCGCACATTTGAATTGTATTCCATTTCTCTGTTTACGCAGGTAGCGGAACGATGTCTAAAACGACGGTTGATTGTACGATCTACAAAGAAGAGAAGCGAAAAATATAGGAGAAGGGTTGTTCCTGGTACGATACAAGAGAGCAAGATGTGGAATCTACCTTATCATTTACCGGAAATGGTTTCTGCGAGGCCGGGAAGGGTCTACCATCGAGGGAAGGGAAGGAGAGAAAGGAAGGAAACCACCTGATTGGATAGCGAAATAAGACGCCCCACTGACTCCCTCAGTCCAAATCAAGAATTGATTTTTAATCTCTCTTCACCGGTCTCCTATTGGTCGTATATCTAATCGTACTATTGCACTCTGAAGGGCACCGCAAAGGTCAAGGTGGGAGGAAAAACCGATCCAAGCTCCAGAAGCGGCCGTCGTCTTTTAGGTTTATTTCCCCCCCCTTTCTCTCTCTCTCTCTCCCCCCCACTCTCCACTCCGTTCCCCTCTATCCTCCTCTCCACCCCTGTTTTCACTCAGAATTGGCTAGGATTGCTTTCTCTTGTCGAATGCAAAACCCACTTTGTCTTCCATCATCTTCACACCGTTTTTCAATATCGGGTAATCTTTGATTGAGGGGCTCGGACAGCATCTTACGCCACTTGAGCACAGATCTTCTGTTCCAAATTTGGCAAAGCCGCGAATTTTTAAACAAGATTCCAGAGATCCGGGCTTCCAAACGTATATTAGGATGTCCTTCTTCGTAAGATTCTATACCCTGTAGGGGATCATTCTTCCATTTTGTCGGGCACCGTTGGAGTAATCAGCGAACGATGTGGTGAGCGAGAGAAGCTGGAGGAGAGCGAAGGCATGGCGAGGGAGAAGATCAAGATTAGGAAGATAGACAACACGACCGCGAGGCAGGTTACCTTCTCAAAGCGGCGTAGGGGCCTTTTCAAGAAGGCGAAAGAGCTGGCCATACTCTGTGATGCCGAAGTGGGGGTGATCCTCTTATCCTCCAACGGCAAGCTCTTCGAATATTCCAGCAACAGGTGCAGATCCTTTCCTTTTAGGCCCTTTTCCAGCTCTCTCTGTGTCTGACACTCTCCTATTCGGTCTTGCTTTCTCCCTTTCCTGCCGCATCCTCATACGGCGGTCCATATCCCGTACGCGTGGGTGCAAGTGTTGTAGTTTATCGCATGCTGGTTGTGGAATCTTCCTCACTCCTCTCTCCATCCTTATCTTTCTCAGTCGGAGTCGTAGTTTTTTCTTTGCTTGTTGTGGTTTTCGTGACAATGGAAAACTAGGGCTCTCGAACGGTGTGGAAGAGAGGAGAAACACCGAGGAGAGTGGAAACCAGGGGACGCATAGAATGAGGAGGTTCTGAACGGTGTGCACGCTTGCATTAATTGGTTGATTGATAGATAGATAAAGATATGGATAGATAAGTCGCAAGAAAGAGAGAGGGAGAGAAGAGAGAGCAAGTAGGAGAGAGAGAGAGCTACGGAGAATAGCCGAACGAAGACGACCGAACCTAGAGCGTGGATGATGAGAACAGCGGTTTGCGTATACCTTAACTTTTATCCATAACTAACAGGTACGAGTAGGCTGTGGCTTTGTCCCATACAGGATGAAAACAGATTAGGCCACAACTTGCTGTTTCCTTGACAAGGTTTTAAGATATGGAACTGTGAGTGTACTTAAGTCGGCTAGTTTGTCTCACTAGTAGTGAACATTTTTCGTGTAATTTATCATTTGAACTCAGATTAACCTTAGCCTTTGTAACCCTTACCTCGGATGAAGTTTTTTCCGGTTCTAGGTGCATTATCTCGTTAATGAGTAACATAACCGTGATTACCTTTCTTTCTATTGGCAACGGAGTAGTGAGTTCTTCATAGGATGGCCACGTTATGAATTATTTCGGTTGCTTTTCTACGGCCAATCATGACCGATCCGTTTTGTTAGATGCTACTGTTCTATGCTTCCAAAAACTAGCCTTTTTCTTATAACTTTTTTTTTTTTTTTTTCTTATAACTTACATATTTCTCACTAATCATTTATGTTTAGATTATGGTAATTGAAACACGTTAAGATGAGGTACTAAACTATAGTCAGATGGGTCTACCTTTCATTGGGCTGGCCCTCGTGAATAGGTTCTTGGGGATTGTTCCCAATGAGTTTTCTTGTGCCTTCGTGTGTTAAATTTAATCCCCCGGTTGGGTTGGGTTCCATTCTTGTTCTACTGCTATTGTTCTTCAGTTATCACATGGGCTTGCATTTATGGAATTACACTAACACAATTTTCAGTGATCGTTAATGCGTAGGAAGGAGTTCATAATTGCAGATTAATGGCATTCAGTGTTCTTTAAGTTGCACTCAATTGGCTTCATACTATTGCTAATAAAGATATTGGTGAAAATTCGAACCCTAGTAATCATCAGTTCTTATTTCCGTAGGATTGATTGAAGAGAATAAAAAGATCAAAAGAATTCGAGCAAGGTTATTAGGACTTCTATGCTTGTCAAGGCCAGACATATTGTTTCATTTTTTGGCTTTCTATCGGGCATAAAAACTCAGAGGCATTAAGTGCTGTTGTTCCATGGCCTTGTTCTTCTACTATTTCTACCAGATGACAATGCCCACCTTCAGAACAAAGTTTTTTATTTTTCATTTGAAGTAAATTAGCCAGTTGAAAAATTGGTTAAATTGGCCTTGAATTGCAGAGCCCAACTGGAGTCATCAAGTCATATGAAAGAGAGAACGCAATTGTTAAGCATCCTGATCACTGATTGAGAATAGAATACAATCTACTAGTATTATTCTGATGGTTGATTAGATCATAGCACGGTATTGGCTATATATTTTTCGCCAAAGAGTGTGGAAACTTACGTTTCGGTGTTATTCTATGCTTAATAAGGGCAAGTTTTCTACACAATGAATAGCCAAATCTGATTATTTCCAGTCTTTTGAGAATATATCTGCTAAATACAATTTATGAGCTACATTTTATGTGCCATATTTTAGAAGAGAATATGGGCTTTAGTGAAGCTAAGTTTCTGCATGAGGTGTTTATGTTGGATTACTGAAGGACATGCCATAGTGTCATGAAAGCGAAAAAGTGTCATTCATATTTGCGACTTACTACAATTTCAAAGTGCTCATCATTGCATTCTTATTTAAAATGTCAAAGTGTGATAGCCTCAACAGCGAAGAACAGCTTTGAGGTGAGAGCTTGGAAGATAGGTAGTTTAATCAGTTACACTAATCAGTTTCTTGTAAATTTTCTTAGGATTTTGTGAAACAGCATAAGATGCAATGAAGGCCTTGACTATTGTATCCTTGCTCACATATTGTATTTCCTATTTTATTTGAAGTATGAAGGCAATAATCGAAAGACATAACAAGTATTCACGGGATGATGTGAAATCGGTGCGGCCATCTCATGATCACTGTGTAAGTCTTCATGCGCCATGCTTTTGTGAGTTTTCTGATGTAGCGAATGGTGTGTGGAATATTTTAGCCTTGAATCCACAAGGCAGGAATCTTGAACTCGGAATCCTGAATCCGTGGGACTTGGAATCTTCAATCCTTATATCCACAGTGATTAACTAGGGCGACCCTTGAATCTACACTCATCACGCATACTGTTTTATTTTGTTTTAGTCTGTCCATCCTTCCGTTCTGAATTTGCAAGTCACTGGTACCCATTTTTCTTGCCTTCATAGGTTAAAGGTAGCATCCGTGGATCACTAAGCAAGGACGTTTTGGAGTCAAGGTTACAGCTCAGGTATGCCTTTCCTATATGACTGAACGCAAGATGTCTGTGGGTTGCTCAAACCAGCTCTTCATCTAATTTTTAGGCAAATGAAAGGGGAAGATATTGGAGGACTAACACTGGAAGAGCTTCAGAACTTGGAGAAAGCACTTGAGATCGGACTGTGCCGAGTTCTCACGAGAAAGGTAGGTGTGTGATCTATTCCGGTAACTTTGAAGGTATCTACGGCAGATCTTATTTTACGGCGACTTCTACTTCCCAGGGTCAGCAAATGGTCGGAGAAATAAAGGAACTACAGCACAAGGTCAGTAAATAAATGCAATCTGCCTGTTAGTTTAGCATTTCTTCAATTTCTTCCTATTTGTGAGCAAATGTGAAACCTATGAATCGGATGTCGCATACCTGGATCTTCTATTAGTTATACTGTAGTTCCTGGCTTCTCAGATTTATACGCAGTCCTTCAGTCTCTTGGTCACCATTTCGTTCCTTAATGGAAGCCCTGACGCACAGCTGAACATAGGCCGTTTCCCATTCCTGGAAAGCAACTGGTCTCCTGCGCTGTAAAAGTAAAAGAGGGAGGAATCAGAGTCGGAAAATCGTTGGCAGTTCCCCCCCTGCCTTTTTACGTCTAACTAGAGGACGGAGCACTGCATGATCGATATAATATATGGCTAATTGGCCAGCATTTTCAATGTCTCACCAGCACACTGACATGATCGCAGGCCTATCATCTCTACATTCTAATCGTCTCTCTGGCGTGATCTCTCATGTTAGACCCACCTTTTCTTCAACCTTTTTGTAGAGGTACAGAGAGGCATTACCTGGTAAAGAACCGCATAATAACATGAAAGAGGTGTTAAACCTGACGTAAAAGCAGCAGTCACCTTTGTTGAAGTTAATGAAAGAGGCAGACATTGAACACCAACTTGAGTTTCAATGAGCACTGGAGGACGCCAGTAACGCTGGGATAGGTAGTAGGCACCAGAGCTTAGGCAAAATGCAGTGAAAGCCCGTCTTGAGTGCAGAGTAGAGGACACCAGCGTCTTACTAGTAGAGCACAGCATTCAGGCTAGATTGCCACACATAAGTTTTCATTGATGAAGCAGATAGTTACTTCATGGTCTGGAGTAATAGACATCACGGCAGTAAAAGGTGGCACTCGTGCTGTAGTAATATCCGCTGAAGTTAAACTTGAGCGTAGTATGTGGCAGCAGAGGACAGAGTAAAATAGTCTCGATAGCTCTTCTTGTCACCCTGGTTGTTTATCCTGAAGAAGACTCTCAAAGAATAGCAGACGGAGAATCTATTGGTCATGGGTATCTCGGAGTTGCTCTCACCGTGGCACTTTAGGTCGGTAGACGAGAGGAAGAGACGAATGACGTCTAGGACCTTGGGGACCACGGTTGGAATCTCCAGCCGTGGAATCGCGACCGTTGGCAACAGAGACGTTCTTGATGAGTAGCGACTGGGGGTTGTACCGCAGCGCTCGGAAAAAGCTGTCTATATTCTTCCTGTGGAAGAAGTCCCCAAGGAGAGGGAGAAGAAAGAAGATGAAGGCGAGAGGCCGCATCTGCATCGTGGAACTCCACATCTACAGATCAGTGCATTTGTGAGCTACTGCTGATGCCCGTTTTATTCTCCAAGTGTAAGAGGTTGAGAGTGGCCCACATGGCGGTGACAGAATTGACAGCGGCTTGACTAACCTACATGGTCCTGATGTAGGTGAAGAGACTCAAACCCTCAAAGAGGACTCACAAACGTAGTCTATTAGAACCGTATTCTTAAAGACTTCCAAAGAACAGTAATGGAAACTTTGGAGGCATTCTAGGACAACAGAAGTGGCGTTCGTCTGGTTTCTGATGATCTGAATTTCCTCAGTTATTGCACAACGACGTGGGTATCAACTGTGTACTTCTTCTTGGTTCAGATGCTCAAACAAAAGGTTCTTTCTGTCTGCTTTCTTCGCTGCAATAGCCAATGCTTTCTCCTCCTTGGATCCATTATGTTATGGTTTTATGCTTCGAACCTATTTACGTTCTTATGATGCCTTTTTGAACCAGACACATCAAGATTCAGGCAAATAACTTAACATGGCTTTCCTAACTGATTCATTTTGGTTTTCAAAGGGAGGGAAATTGGTGGAGGAGAATGCCCTTCTGAGAAAGGAGGTAATCGGCCGTCTTCTCATCTGTTTTCGCAGTCTTCCCATCCTAATCGATGCATGCAGAGCTCACCCATCATTTGCCGGTCAAAACAGATCGAGTCCTCAAGCGGCAGAAAACAGGCGGCAGATTCTGAGAGCGCCACATGTGAAGGTGGACAATCAAGTGAGTTGACAAAACACGGCTCAAACTCTGGGCCGCCACAGGATTGTAGCGATATTTCAGATACGACACTTAGACTCGGGTATGCTCCTAAGGAACCCAAATGCATTACCACTCTTTTTATTTTCCTTGGAAATTATTTTTTGAGCTTTTACTTACGAGTGTTTAACACTGAATATTGAACTCTTATGTAGTGACATAATTCTGGTAACAAGAGTATATATCAAACTAGTTTAATGGTAATCACAATCAGCTTTCTATTGTAATAATACTTTTTTCAATGGGTTTTGATTATTTATTCATTCATTATGTTTTCTCACTTGGAACTTATTATCCTCAGCCTTTGTATTGATTTTGAAGAATATTCTTTTTACCAAGTTCATTGCTTAACTTCCTAGTTTAATAAAATTTTCGATCGTCTCTATTGACTTACACTCTAGTCAATTACATCCTCTTAGGGGAGAAATACTTTGGATTAGCTTATTTGAATTAGAGCTTCAGTGATATAGTTTGAACTTATTACTTTCCATTATCATCTTATTGTCTCTTTATTTTTTCATTTTGTTCTAAACACTGCATCACTAGAGCTTTAGACTGAATATTTTTTCAGATGAGTGCTCAAGTAAACGAATACCTCATTTATTTATGGCTTTTATGAGGAGAGTGGCTTACATCTAATTTTAGAAAAATGTTGGCTATTCTTGTTACCTAATCAAGTTATTCCTGCTGTAATAAGCTTGAAGGTTTTTGATGAGTTTGTTTGACGTTTATGTCTATTATTCTTTTTCTTGTCATGAGTGCTAGTCTTATCGATGTTGAAGTATTATTATTACTGAAATAATTATCTACCCTCAAGATGTTCAGGCAATCAAGAAGATAAAGCAGAAACATAAATATAAGTCACAACATGCAAGTAAATCAGGCCAGTCCACCACTGATCATACCCCATTAGAAATGGACTGGGCTTTATAATGAGGGACTGACATTGTTCAATTCATTTAGTTAGGCTAAACATGCTGAGGCTCCATTTGGTTTATTGTCATTCATGTTGTGGGCCTTGAAATGGCCGGGTGAGATAGTTCCACCCATCAGAACAGTCCCAAACTTTTGGACTCGGTTGGATCCACGAACCTTGAAATGCTGAGTTTTCCAAAGTGTGAATTCACCTGCAAACAGGTTATAGGCTTTACTTTGTTGGTTGGATTAGCCAACCATCCCTTCACTGGCATTTAGAGGCCCTCAGTGCTCGATCTTTGGACCAAACAATGGATTTGTCTTAGCTCAGCTGATGGACGACCAGCCCTGATTCTAGTTTGTTTGGTGTTGTCTTGTTTTATCGGCATTTTGTCATGTACAGTCTGAGTAAACTTGATACTTCGTTGTGCCTTTCTATGAACTCTCATTGTCATTGGTCAAATAGTTCATGTTTTTTTGAGTGTAGATCATAAATCTTTATGCTGATTCTGATTTGATGCCGTCATTTTTACTCTGGTCATAGCTTTCATAATCCTCATGACGTTCTCTCCTTTGACTGCACTTTTCATTACTTCGTGGTCTCTTCCTCACTCTCTAAGAAAATTTCAGCCGATCATTGTGTTAACTATGCTTTTACTAGCCTTGAGACTGAAGATATGATGCGGAAAGCATCGACAGTAGCCGTTAAATAGGGTGTCATAAACATAGAGGAAGTCACTTGATGATGCATTCCATTGGTATCGACTTTGACTATAGGAATTACAGTAATCAGGGAAGGAGGGAAAGAGAGTCAAGTCTAGAAACATGGGCTGTTGGGGACATCTGGAGAGGAGCTTGATAAAGAGCTTTCTCTACGTATGATAGGAATCTATGTGGTGAGGAAAAAAAATTTTGTGCAGGGAAGTAATGATTCGGGACAGAGGTTTTAGTTGAATGAGAATTTCCTTGCAAATCAACTAGAATGGAGAAAACACCGCCCAAACTTTAAAGGAGATCCATAATAAACTCCCGTCCTACAAACCCAGTGAGAAAAACTGATTAGGTACTTTGCTCGCGTTACTAATGTGGGTTTATGGTTTCGCTTTTCTCATACAGGTTACCTTTCTAGGACGTAAGAGGTCTCTTTCATGCTGCCTGAACTTGGTCGAGAAATAATGCAGCATGAACGAGAATGAGAACTTCAATTTGGCCAGATAGTTCCCTCGGGAACAGCTTGAGGACGAACTCACCATGATATGTGGTCAACGTACATTCCTTCCCTCACTCCAACCTTATTCTATGTGTCTTGACTCATGTAAAAATTACTACGGAAATGATGCCTTCACGAGAACCAACTACTCTCTTGGCTACTCTCTTGGCTGTGCATGACTTGTTGGGGTCATTCCACTGTGAGAGCCTTTGTAAGCAAAAACTAAGTTCTCACGTGGGCAGGTTAGAAACAGCAAAGCTTAGAAGCTGAAGATGACCATTATTGTATCTTCACGCTCATCAACTAGTTTATGGGATATCGACGTCAAATAAAACTCGTCTGTCACCAACACTGGGCTTGTTTATTCTCTGGTAAGATTTGAGTTGAAGACTAGGAGGAACTATATTCTATCTGATTATATAAAATCTTGAACGTCTGAAAGTCATAAACGAAGTCTGAATTTGAAGAAGAATAAACCTGTGGAACACCATCTAAATCAATCCATTTTGCTAGTTATCTCTGGTCGTAGCAAACATGTTTAAGTTTTTAGTAATGTTTTCTGACACGAGGTGATGTTGGGGTTTATATCTCCGGTTAGCGACTTCGGTAGTACGAATCGAGGAAGAGAGCCTGTATGCAGGAGACATCGTCTGGTGGCCCTAAGCCTCGCACGAACCAAAAATCCGCACGAGAGCCGAGGGACATGCATATGATATTCGCAAATATTGTTCGCCACCGGGCGCGGTCAAATGAAAGGCTGGGCTTTAGAGCCCTCGTGGCATCATCAATTGGATTGCAGATGGCGTCAGACCTATTTTTGGGGCATCCCACCCGCCATTTAGTATGCCGCCCATGTGCGGAATACAACGGCGCTCGAGAGAAAGTTTTCGACTCCCGTACAAGTACTTTTTCTTCCTCTAGACGTCATGTCACCATCTCTCACTCGCTGTACGTACGCATGGTTCAACGTTTTTCTGTCTACAAAAGTGACAACGTGCAAGGTTGGTTTTTCATTTCTTGCAGCAGGGCAGGGATATCGACTCCATTGATGATGCCTCTAGCGGTCTTATGAATCGAGTTTGGTGCGGAGATTGCATCTGTTCTACGAGTGAGTGCCATTGCGTACATTTGAATTGCGTTTCATTTCACTGTTTACGCGGGTAGCGGAATGATGTCTAGAGCGACGGTGGATTGCACGAACTACGAAGAAGATAAGGGAAACAGATGCGATAAGCTTGACATTTACTCGAAATAGCTTTTGAGAGGCCGGAAAGAGCGTACCATCGAGATGACGGAAGGAGAGGAAGGAAACCGCCTGATTGGATATCGAAATGTGATGCCTCTGTGGCTCCCTCAGATCTCCCTCAGTCCAAATCAAGAATCGATTTTCCTGCTGAAAATCTTTCGCTGGTCTCCTATCAGTCTTATATCTGCTGTTGTCTTAAGAGCAGGAAGGAGTGAAGCTGGTGGGACGAAAAACCGACCCGAGCTCCAGAAACGGGCATCGTCTCTTAGGTTTATTTCCTCTCTCTCTCTCTCTCTCTATCTCTCTCCACCCTTGTTTTCCCTCAGAATTGGCAAGGATTGCTTTCTCTTGTCGAATGCAAAACCCACCTTGTCTTCCATCATCTTCCCACCTTTTTCCCATATAGGTTAATCTCCGATTAAAGGGCTCGTACAGCATCTTACGCCACTTGGGCACTCGTTAGCTGTTCCAAAGTTGGCAAGCCACTCCTTTTTTAATAAACAAGGCAAAGATTCCAGAGATCGGAGCTTCCATGCTCATAACAACATGTTCTTCTTCGTGAAGTTCTATTCCCTTTAGGAGGATCGTCCTTCCATTTTCTGGGGACTGTTGGATCTATCAGCGAGAGACGTGGTGAGGCAAAAAAAGTTGGAGGAGAGAGATGGAAGGCATGGCGAGGAAGAAGATCAAGAGTAGGAAGTTAGATAACACGACCGCGAGGCAGGTGACCTCCTCGAAGCGGCGGAGGGGCCCATTCAAGAAGGCAAAAGGGCTGGGCATACTCTGTGACGCCAAAGTGGGGGTGATCGTCTTCTCCTCCACTGACAAGCTCTCCGAATATTCCAGCAACAGGTGCAAAACCTTTCCTTTTAGTCCCTTTTGCAGCTTTCTCGCTCTCTCTCGCCTACCTGTTCTTGCTTTCTCCTTCTTGCCGCCTCTCTGATACAGAAGTTCATATCCCATTATGCCGGATGGGGGAAGGTGTTGCAGTTTATCGTATGCTTGTTGTGTAATTTTCCTCACTCCAATGTCTACCCTTTTCTTTCTCAATCTGAGCCGTAGTTCTTCCTTTGCTTGTTATGCCTTTCGGTAACGGAAAACGAGGGTTTGAAGGGGTGTGAAAAGTGTGACGAGATCCACTGAGGATAGTGGAAGCCAAGAAGACGCATGGAACGAGGAGACTCTGAACGGTGTGCAGGCCTGCATTAATTGGTTGATTGACATAAAAGATATGGATAGATAGATCGCTAGAGAGAGAGGACAGAAGAGAGAGAGAATGGGAGATAAGGGAACGGGGAGGAGTCCTGAACGAGAGAGAGCGTGGATGATGAGAACAATAGTTTGCATGTAGCTTAACTTTTATACCTTTCTGACAGGACTAGAGCATGGCTCTGTCCCCCAGGTTTAAAAACAGAATAGGCCACATCTTGTTTCTTTGATTGGGTTTGAAGATATGGGACTGTAAATGGACTAAATCGGGTGGTTTGACGCACCAGCAGCGAAAACTTTTCGTGTAATTATAGCACATAGTGAAAACGTTTTATGTAGTTTATAATTTAAACTTAGATTATTCTTCGCCTTTGTAACGCTTATCTTGGATGAAACTTCCTGCTCTAGGGGGCACGATCCCATTGGTAGGTAACGGGGTAGTGAGTGCTACGTAGGATGGTGGCGACTTTCAATCATCTCTAACGGGGTAGTCCCGTTGGGTTTTATTTTCACACTTTTAGTTTTTCGAATTTGTTTGAACATTTCTTAAATCTCTTTTAAAAATCCATCTTTTTAGAAGCGGCCTAATAGAAACTCAGCCCGTTTCATGGCCCAACATTGTAATCCCAAAGGCATTATTCGGTATTCCAAAAATTTCTTGTGTTGTGAGTCTCTCTCTCTCTACTTGTAGATCAACCACCTCCCCTATGGATTCAAGGATCGTTTTAATCTAATAGAATTATGATTATTCTCTGGTGAACTTTAGGGTCAAAGCTTCCAAGTTTGGTGGATTCGGGAGAATGTTCTTTATAGAAATTACACTTCTCGTGTATTCAACACTGAAATTTCGTCTCCACACCACTCCTAGTGTATCACTCATTGGGCAACCATTTCAATGACTCACAAGCACACAAATATGATTGTAGGTCTATTAGCTCTACATCATACTTTCCCCTCTTATGCGTTAGACCTAACTAACTTTCTTTCAACCTTGCTGAAGAGGTACAGAGGGCCATTACCTGGCAAAGAACAACTGAAAATGGAAAGAGTTGCCTGGCCTATGATATATGGATCACCTTTCGAAGTCGACAAAGGCTAGTTCATCACATAAGTACGCTCCCGAACCGCTGGGGCCTAATGGTTGGAACCTCCACCGCGGAATCGCAAGCGTCGGCCAGGGACATGTTCTGGATCAGTTGTGGGAGCGGGTTGCCCCGCTGCAATTGGAAAATGTTGTGTATTCTTCCCGTGGAAGAAGACCCCAAGGAGAGGAAGAAGGAAGAAGATGGAAACAGAGGTACCATTTGCCTTGTAGAAGTCCGGTACTACAGGCCAGCAAGCGGCACAGTGCTTATCACCGTCGTCGGCCAGGGACACCGTGGAATCGCAAGCGGGTTGTCCCACAGCAATTGGAAAAAGTTGTGTATTCTTCCAGTGGAAGAAGACCCCAAGGAGAGGAAGAAGGAAGAAGATGAAAATAGAGGTACCATTTGCCTTGTGGAAGTCCGGAACTACAGGCCAGAACATGTCTGAGCTGCTGTTGCTGCCCATCTTATCTTCAAAGTATGAGAGGTTGAGGGTGGACCACATTGCAGTGACAGAATTGGCAACGGTCTGAGAAACCCAGGAAATCCGAACCCTACATCGGTTTATCACATTGGAGTAGTTAAATCTGAAATCCAGCCTTCCCACCTTTACCTACATGCTCTTGATGAAGAGACTTCCAAAAACTCCGAAACTCTCAGAGACGACTCGCTAACGCAGCAACCAATTATAAATGCATTCTTACGGATTTCCCAAGATGGACATAAATGGAAACTTTGGGGCTAGTCTTTGATGCTCTAGTCTTTGATGCTCTGAATTTCCCAGTTATCGCACAATGACATGGGTATCAATTATTTTCATCCTCTTGTTCCCATGCTCACCCAAAAAGTTCTTCCGGTCTGCTTTCTTTTCTGCGGTAAACACTGCTTTGTCATCTATGAATGAGTTATTTTATGCTTCTATGCTTCGGAACTATTTACGTTCCTAGGATGCCTTTTTGTACTAGACATGTCGAGAATCTGTCAAATAACTTAAAATGATTTTCCTAACTTATCTTTCTGGTATTCAAAGGGCGCGAAATTGATGGAGAATGGCCTTCTGAGAAATGAGGTAATCGGGCGTCTTCTCATTTTTTTCTCCAGTCTTCACCTCCCTAATCGATGCATGCAGAGCTCACCCATCATTGGTTCGTCAAAACAGATTGAGTCTGCAAGCGGCAGAAACCAGGCAGCCCACTCTGAGACTGCCGAATGTGGAGAGGAACAATCAAGGGAGTTGCCAAAACACGCCTTAAACTCTGGGTCGCCTCATTATTGTTGCGACTGTTCAGATACGTCACTTAGACTCGGGTATGCTTTTAATCAAACGTAAATACTTTACCATTATTTTTTTCATTTGTTACAGATTTCAGCGAATGTTCTTTTTACCACGTTCGTTGCTTGACTTCCTAGTTTTAGCATGGTACTTCCTAGTTCTGGATCCTCCCTACTGACTGACGTTCTAGTCAACTGCATCCTCTTGAGAGAGAAATACCATAGATTAGCATCCACGAAAGGCAGCTTCAGTGATATAGTTTGCACTCATCACTTTCCATTATCATCTTATTCTCGCTTGATATTATCTGTTCGTTCTAAGAACTACATCACTAGGGCTTTAGAGTCTATTTTTGTCAGATGAGTCTTGATGTCAATGAAAACCTCTTTTAATCACGACTTTTATGAGTCAATGAAAATGCCTTTGGCTACTCTTGTCACCTAATCATGTTATTTCTGCGGTTATAAGCTTGGAGTCCTTTTCTTAGAATGCTAAACGTTTATATCTGATATCTTAATTTATTGTCATGAGTGCTAGTCTTATCGTCATCACAATATTTTATTATTTGAATAATCATCTACCTTAGACATGTTTAAGCAATCACGAAGATAGAGAAACAGCCGTAGAGATAAATCACAACTGCAAGTAGATCAGGCACGTCCAATACTTTCCATAATCAATTATAAATTTGATTGGCTCTGTAACGTTGTACAGACATTTTGAACTCATTTACTTATCCTAAACATCCCCAGGATCCATTTGGTTTGGCATTGATGTTACTGGGCCTTCAAATTGTGGGGTGAGATGGTTTCACCCGGTAGAGCAGTACAAAACCTTTTGATTGGGTCGGACCCGAGAATCTTGAAATGATGGGTTTTTCAAACAGAGGGTTTGGATTAGCTTTGAGGATTATAGGCTTTCGTTGATGGTTAGATTAGTCCATTAGCTCCTGACAGGCTTTTCTAGAGCTCCCACTGCTCTATCATTGGACCGACCAGTGGACTTTGCCTAAGCTTTGACGATGGAAGACTTGTCCCCATTTTATTTTGTCAATGTCGTCTTGTCTTATCAGCATCTTGTCATGTACAGCCTATGTAGGAGTAAACTTGATGCATCGCTCCCTTTCTATGAACACCTTCATCGTCATTGGCCAAATAGTTGATTTTTCTTTCAGGTGTAGATAATAAATTTCTGCACAGATATTGATTCGATGTCGTCATTCTTACTGAGGTGAAAACTTACATAATCCTCACGTCGTTCTTTTCTTTGACTGCAATTTTCTTTACTTCTTTGCATCTTCCTCTCTGGCTAAGACAATTTCATCTGATTTTTGTGTTCACTATGCCTTTACTGCTCCTGAGGATGCGGATATAATCCTTTTCCTGCTCTCGGATTCTAAATTTAGTGGTGTGTTACAAAGTATTCAAATATTTCTCTCCATATTTGTATGGCTGTGCCGGAAGCATGGAGCATTGACAAAGTATTCAAATATTTCGTGTCATAATCAGCATGTTAATAGTCAACATAGGGGTTTTTTTGTGAATAACTTCACATTTCCCATCCAATCTTGATGATTGACTGCAGAGTTTGGATTAGGATTGCATAGAGAAGCTTAATAATTGACACCATGGACAATAGTGAGTCACATTTATGTTAGTATTTATGTCAGCTGATTATCCATAAATAATAATAAGATGTGTCGATATCTGTTGTTCAGGTAGTTTCCCCACTTATTTCTACCATGAGTAAATATCTTACTAAAATAGGCATAACTTGAATAGAATGAAAATGTTGATGTTACCAATTGACATAAGTAACATAATAGATGCTTTATAGGTTTCTTTCACTGACGTTCTTACCCTTTAGGGTGAATATGACAACTTTTCATAATTTTCAGATGTTTTTAATGTGTCTACTTTTTTGAGAGAAATGGACACTGTTCAAAAACAAAAGACCATGTGCAAAAGATCAAACTATAATCACCTTAAGCTCTTCCCATTTGGAGCAGGACTCTTTCTTAGGTACAAAAAATGTTTCTGGTTTTTATATGAATGAAAATAATTTTCAAAAACTCAATTTAAATTTTCTACTCTTGGGCAATATACTGAAATGTTTCATGAAAATACTGAATTAGTACTACATCACATGATAGGATGAGGATAAATGAAGTCTTAGTAACTATTTTAAAGCTAAAGTGATATTATCTGATGAACTAGCATGACCCTATATTGTGATAGTTAGGCTCACAATTATAATGCTTGTGATGCTAAATGTTGTAATTAACTTAAAACTAACTAAGAAATTTCATAGACCACTTGACTAGAAAATTTTGCAAATATCAGCAAAGTTTGATGACAATTCGTGTTTCATTAAATTTGAAATCCTCTTATCCTAATGTTCATAAAGGGAGTCTACTTAGTAGTAAATTGGCCCGACATGAGGAAAAATATGCTCGTAATAATGGAACAACCACAAGTTGAATGAGGAAATATCAAAAAAAATACTTACCACAAGCTATTTATTTGATGAGCTATGGTTCATATTTGTTGACCACTTTCATTTTTTACTATAAAAAAATAGAAAAGTGATGTCCATGAGAATCAACTAAATCATTAGTAGACAACTCCTAGAACAAGTCTTTAATGTCTAAATTGGTGGAACGGTTCTATGATCATGTTGCAAAAATTAAGCTTCCACACCTAGGTCCAATACCTTCACTTTTAGGATGATTTGTTGTGTAGAACATGTCACTCCAAAAGTAGACTACCCTTGTTCAATGACACCAATTGCACGTGGTGGGAAACTAATATGCAGTTACTGAATACATTACTTGAAATTTAATACATAATAGCTCATGCAACTTTAAAGGTTAGAGCATAGAATCATTGATAATTAAAGAAAGAAACTCATATTTGAATACCAAGACAATTAATATCTTATTTGTGTACCAAATCCAAATGAATTTCATGGGGTGTTAAGTTGTCAATTGCCTAGAGACACTTCACACAAACTCGAGTTGAGATACAAAGTTTGAAATGAAACATTTACTATGCAAGTATAAACTCTTATTAGTGTATCCTAAAGATACTATTCGTAGCTCTTGGTTTTGCTTGTGAAATACTATATTAAGTTGATCATTTCTCAGTAAGTCTCTAAAGAAATTCCAATTTCAATATTTATGAAACAAAATTCATATCAAATTGAGTTACAAAATTGTAGTGAGTATAGATTGATTTCACAAAAATGATGAAAAATTTAGTGATAATTTTTATATTCCCTATGTAAATTTAAATCTAAATAGAAGAACAAAATATAGAAGACTTTTTCAGTCCTCAACACTAATCTTGTCCCCATTCTTCTACAACTCAGCTTATGCTCTTCACGTCCTAACATCAAGCTCTTGGTATGCCTTAGTTTTTAACTTAAATCTACTAGAAGTAATTAGAGGAAAGCAAAAGGCTTGCCCACAAATGAAGACAAAGGGAAGGGAGGTCAAAGAAATTAATAAGAGACAAAAATGACTTGTAGTAAGGAAACCCACTAGTGGAGAAATGAACTAGGTGTTTGGGGGAAAAAGATGAAATCAGATGTGGAAACACAAGGAATAAAAATTGAGAATGAGATTAGAGCCAAATCATAAATATAAAATACTAAGAAAATTAATTTAAATGAGATTAAGAGTAAAAAATCCCCCTCTTCCACTAGGGATGAGGCAGCCAAAAAAACTCAAGTGTAACCATGAATAAAAATTCTGAAACAAAGTCAAACTAAATTAAATCACAAAAAAAATAATCAATGTCAAACCAAATGGGCATAGTTGGCTGTCATTTGGTGGGAGGGGGAGGAAGGGAGCCACCTTTCACCTTAACTCTGAAATTCTTGTACTCCAATTATTCTTGAATCAATTTTGGATGTCTAAGAACCAAGCTTCTATTAGATTACCTTTAGTGAGAGTCCAAATTTTGGTTCTCCCCCAATTTCTCTACATGAATAGTTAGATGTGTTGTATGTTTTTCTCTCTTTGGATCATTTTAGTATAACTAATCAAATTGACCAGCTAGGCTTCTTGAATGGGTCACTAATTTACTAATCATGCCATTAAAAATTAAAACTCATTTTGAGAATGTTTTGAATATTTTTTAAAAATTAATAAAAATTCGTATATCTAACACAATGAACTCCAAGTATTAAATCCCAATTTTAACCATAATCAAAACATTTTTTGGGATTAAAATTTCATGTAAAGTATATTAATATGTGACTAAGTAATAACATGTAAATCTTATAATATAGCATGTTATCATATTAAAGAAATATATTTATTATTTTTTTGAGTATTTCATGAAGTTTAATATTTTATAATTTTTTTTGTAATTTTTCTTTGAGTTTTAAAGTCATAGTTAATTTTTTATTAATATGATAGAATTTCAAGAATTTTTGATATCTTTTTATAGTATTTGGAAAGTTAATATATGTTTTAATCGATAATATTTGATTTGTGGAGATGAGGCGACACAATAAAAGGTTGAGGTGCTAACATGTGGCATCATCAAATGAGGCAATCAAAAGTCATCCAAAATGTCCACACAATCAACATTTAATAGAGCATATTTATTGAGGGTGTAGTGGTTCTCAAAATTTAGGAAGATCCCATCAGTACATCAAGACTTCCAAATTCAACATTTTAGATCAACTCATGAGGAAAACAACTCTCGTCTAATCTTATCATAGCCCAAAAGACAAAAATACCCTCATTGAATCACAATCCTAGATCAAAAGACCACAGATGAATCACCTCATGAGAAAGCAAGATCAGCCTTATACGTGTATGTTCATTTTCTTGTAAAACCTTACACATTTAAGCCACTATTTAAGGGTGAAAAACCTAACTTTGAATGGCCTAACATTCAATCAGCTTGCATGAAACAACATTGAGGTTCCACATTCGTCTTGGATGCATTTTAGTTAATTCAAGTGTGGATTCTTAATGTAGATCTTTAGAAGAGCTACTCGAAGAGGAAACCACTTAACCTTGGTGACATATGGAGGCCCGAGGTAAGTTCATCTACATTTAACGTATTTTGTACATGAGCAACCGTCTAACTTACGTAGGTTTGAATAAATAGAGGTATGGTGTTAACTTCATATTCTGATTCGTTTGTGAGTAATTTTCCCTCCTTAATCATCTTCTACATTGCTGAACTTCTATTTTGCTCTTTCTAATAGTGAAAATTCTTCTTACTTGCTGTCATCTTTTCTTTGAGTTCATTTGATTTAAATCTATTAATCAAATTAAATAGTAATTAAGTAATGCCTAATTCTCATTCCCTATAGATCAACCTCAAAACTTATCACAATACTTACCTATTTAGCATTTCAATTTGGTAATTTTGTGATTATAAATATTTTTGATCAATTGATTTTGGGGCTTTCAATGACCCTCAATTTCATTTCATCACTAAGGAATATTCAAATAGTAAATATGTTATAAAAGTGTACAAAAAATAGACATTAAGCATCTACCTTGCATAAATAATCTAAATTATGTTTTACTTCATTTCACCATAAATCAATATCATTTCTATTTCAATTTGACTTCACTATGTCTTATATTTTTCTGATTACTTGAATCACCTTATCGTCATGCATAAAGAGGGAAATTTGTATTTATGAATATATTATTAGTCCTAAGGAGTACTAAATTGAGCGCTAAGAGAGAGAGGGGGGTAACTTATCTCTTTAAAATATATCTCCTTTTTCAGATACCTTAATGATATTATTTTTATTTTTAATTATGTGGGAAGGAAAAAACTAGACAAGGTTGATACAAAACTATTATGATATTTCTATAATATCAAACATTGTTATCTGCAGTTACATATCATATGCACTTGTCTATCATAATATCTCAAATTACATACTTTCCTATTTACATTTACCCAAGTAATATGTTGTGATAGACATATTCTCATATATTTATTCTTTATAATCATATAGTGATGAATATATTTTTCTTAGTTAAATGTTACATTATTTATATTCATTATTATCCAAAATCAAGTGATATCAATGGTAGCTTGATTTATTTATCGACAAACATTATGCTTGGTGATGTAATAGGTTATTTAGGCATGTCTAATACTTCATTCTCATGATGAGTTATGTTATCTAGAATTCTATGTTATATTATCCATGCTTCATGAGTTTACTAGAGTCCTTATATTGTGTCACAGCATTAGATCTCTATTTTTGTGATAGATATAGATGCGATTGTAGTTCTCAAGAAGGTATCTTAAATAGAGATGATCCAACAAACCAATCCAAAGAAACCAACATAAAGTATTGAAGTAGATATTTAATTTATAGGTTTAAATTTTAGCTAATGTTATATGAAGATATCTTTCTTGTAGTGTCTAGACATGGAATAGTCAAATCATCAAATGTTTTTTGTCACTAGGATAACATTATTATTTCTCTAGAGTGAAAGTGTTAAAATAAAATTGTTTTTTATACTAAAAGCAAGATAGCCACACTAATTGGTATACAGGCTATAAGCTAACTTGTGAATTTTAGAGTGCAATTGTGATAACATCAATTCCTGCCCAACTTATTAATCCATAGATTTAATTATTCTTTGTGATAAGAACATCTAATCGTTGATCAAGATATATTAATAAATCTCTCTTTGATAAAAGGACATAGACATGGTTCAATCATTACAGGTAATTTGTGAACATGATATTATGTTTATATATATATTTAAACTAACCTTAAAATGCAGCATCTAATATCCCTGAATGGACTTAGACAGTTTACTATATACTCATATGGATAAGTTACACTCTCAAATGGATAACTTATTAAAAGAGTTCAAAAAATACAAGGCACAAACAAGTCTCAAACTTAGCATTGCACAATGCCATGTTGTCAACTTATGTGGATGAAAACCTAGTATGCCAATGATTTTTTAAGTCAGTTCTCAAAAGAAAAATTATTCATCATCATGTGAGAAAGGTCCAGTTCAAATTGTTTAAAGTGTTTAATGTAAAAGTGTTTAAATGCGCAAGAATCAATGGTTGTTACCACATGTTCCTAAACATTGGAAGTTGTTGAATGAATTTCTAAAACATTTACAACCGTATCAAAGCAAGAAATTGTTAAAAGATGTCTGCTTAATGTATGAGGAGAGGCTTGAGAAATGGAATTAAGTTTTTCAAATAGATATTCAAGTGAAAAATCTCAATCTCTTCTTCCCAAATGCTTCAACAATAGACAAAAAGCTGCATCCTAATTTATATCAGAAGTTGATACCTCAAATGACATTCAAGGTAACACTCTTAGTTATGCCCTAAAGTAACTAATTAGTGAAGGAAGAGGTTGCTGGGTGAAGGCATAGGATGTTGGTAGCCTATTTTGGCCTTGGAAGGGTGGAGTCCTTGTAGAAACAAACTTGTGTGATTGGGTGGGTGAGTCCATAAACATCATTATGTATTTCTTAAGGAAGATAGTGAAACACTAGTAGGAGTCCATTGGGATTGGATGTAGTAGGGTGAGGGATGGAGCAATATAAAAATCTTAATGTCTCTAGTGTCTATAGTGAAAGAGAGTTACATGCACACATGTTGACACATCTAATAATAACTCATATATATACTTATCTAGAAATGAAAAATAGTAAAAAAACATTAGAAACTCTATTCTCCCCCGTCCATAGTGTTTCACCTAGCCCTACACTACTAAAGTCCTTATCTTTATAAGGCCTCTACTAAGTTTAACATATCTATTTTTCAAATGTTTCAAATAGTTGTTATACTCATGATACACACAAAGATGCCATAAATCTAAGTTTTGTAATTAAGTATTTTATGATAATGGCATTAGATACAATGTGGTCTGATAAAAATATACTATAAAAGTTTCTTGAATATTAGCAGTAATGATGTGAGTATTAGTAAAAATGTTACAAATGGTACAACAATTATCTTTGACTTCTATTATAGTGAATTTTGACTAACACTTATGATATTAGTTCAGAATCCATTTTTAAGAAAACTATTTTCAAAATGGACTACGATTGGCTAAGAAAATGTTAGCATACAAAATGATAATTTTGTTAATATTATCTTTAGAAACAACTTTCCATCATTGCACTGAAAGTTAGTTATTTGCTTTCCTCAGTCATCTACCTTGAACACATGATGTTCTAGTACTATGGTGACTACCCATACTAGTGGTTCTCTTATTATAGTTGAAGTAAATATTTATTTTGGGAATCTTATAAGATATCATTTATATGTTATAAGTAACATAATTATTATGTTTCTTTCACTAATAATGCTAAATGGCATAGATTTAAGGTGAATTTAGTAAATTATGTTCTACATAAATTTTGCAAATTATTTTATGTACTTTTATATCATGTTCACATTTTGAATATTCCTATTTCATTTTCACTTTACTTTATATTTTTCTCTTAAACCTAGAATATTTAGGGTTATCATTGAGATTTAATTCTTTGAGCTGATTCTGTGACATATAAATGATTTTTCATAATATTTTTGATAATTTTAAAGATTTTTGTGTGTCAATTTCTAGTGCATTTTGGGAAGATTATCCACCCATTTAGAAACTCAATTAAGAGGCCCAATGTGTTGACTTAATTAACTATACTAAAATCACCAAAGGAGAGAGAAAAATACCATGTGAAAAAGTTATTCATGTGAAGAAATAGATGGAGAAATGAAATTAAAAATTTAAAAATTATACCACTAGATTACATTGGTGCGCCAATAGAAAATATTTACTAATAAATGAGAGCCTTATACAATGAGATAAAAATGAGGAGAGGTTCTTTTCAAATTGAAAATATTATTTTTAGAAAAAAAATTGTTAATTTTCATTCTAATTTAAAGTATCTTAAGGTATATATATGAAATACATAAATTTATTCTAAATCTGAAAAAGAATATCCAAGGACTTACCTTTGGATACAAACATATTTTGACGGCCATAGATCATCTTATATAATCTAAGTTATTCAATTGAAAACATTAAATTCAATGTTGCATGGGAGAAAACCTATGGTTTTTTTCTTATTTCATTAATTATATTCTATCTTTTTAAGTTTTGCTTTTTTTTAGAATTTCACATCATTTTTTTATAGTTTTTTCTTCAAATTAAAGTGTAGTGTAAGTTGAAGTGGAAAATTCAAAATGAGGTCGAGGTGGTCTTTCTGAACTTTATATTTTAACAATAGTTTTAGTACTTAAATTTACATATGTGTATGATTCACTTAAAAATTATATTTTCTGCATATTTGTTCTGATTTTCTGTGTCATTGAGGACAATGTCATTTTAAAGTTTGGGGGGGGGGATATTATGTCTTAATTTATGATGTAGAATGATTAAGAATATATGTTTGCATCTGTTTTCATACTCACTTATAAAAGAAACTAGAAAAAAATTTAGGAAAACTACAACATCTATTGGCTAATGTTTTCTCACATTTCAATTTCCTACACCTATACTTCTAAAATTCAAAAAAATCAGCTATAAAGAAGATATCTTGGATTTATTTTTGACAAAGTGATAGTTGCAAAAAATAGAACTCTCAAAACTATCTAATTTATAAATTTCTTACATCATATTGTATGCACAAGAGCTTAAATCAATTAGAATCATTGATCTCAAAAGATATTATGATGATTATTATTGAGTTAGAAGAATGATTTACTAGTATGAAATGTTGGAATACTCTTTAGATACATGATAGATAACATGGATTTAATTCTATAAATTTTTACTTCATAATCTTAATAGATAGTACTTACTTGATGTGAAAATTTAATTGATTATTTGAGTTTAACAAAGATTTTAACATCTTGATCTATAAGACTTGTGAAGAGAAATCACTTATTTCAAAATTTAAAATAATAGAACAATGTGAAAAGTCTATAAACAAATAGTATGTATGAAAAGTGTGAGACATCAGTCTTATTGTCAAAAATCATCTATAGAAAAACACTTGATGTAAAATAAGTAGATAATGTGAAAGCCTTGAAAAGGAAGAGTACACATGGAGGGTGTGAGACATCACTCTTATTGTCAAAATTTATTTATAAGAAATACTACTAATTCACTATGGAAAAAATAAATAAAATATAATTTAAACTTCAAAAATCAAGCTATGAAAGAAAAAGTATAAGATCAATATTATTTTTAGATAAATATTAATAACTAAAGCATCTTATTTATTATATTTAAGAGTAAAGAAATGATAAAGATATGAATAGAAAAAGTGAAGTCTAGATTGTTATTTTAAGGAGTACTTAAATATTTAAGTGATTGATATAATTCATAATTGTATTTTTATACACTAAATTTATAAATTTGAAATAATTTTTTAATCTATTACTAAAGGATTAGCAATGATTTAAGTTTGGGGGTTGATAACACATAAATAGTAGGTTAGAAATGCACATTTATCATCTATATTTTAGTATTATTTGGAATATTATTCAACATTTACTTACTTCAATGATGTGATTTTAATATATTTGAAAGTATATTAACATTTTTAGTATTTTCTTGAATTCTCTTGAATTACTCTTCTGATATAGATTAAACATTATCATGATGGACCTTATATTCAAGGACTCTATTAATTCTATTCAAGTAGTTTTTAGTGATTTATTACTCAGATCTAGGGCATCCAATATGTGCCTAGAATCCAACCGTTACATGTAGCAAGTGCTCCTTATGACAAAAGCAATCCAATGGCCAAGGAACATAGACACCAAGGAAGGTGGGCTCACCAATCCAATGGTGGAAGGTGTTTTGATGGGGAATTAGTCATCCAATGGTGGAAGGTAGTGGAGAAAAGAGACCCACAAATCTAATAGTATGCAACTAGCTAAAAAGGTGCGAAGTCACCAGAACCTTTTCACAATCTCTCTCATATGTAGAGAAGAAAGAGAGAGAGAGGAGAGGGTGTTGCACCATATATTGGGGGAAAAATAATGTTATGAACAACTCTTTTGATAGTGAAAAATCGTGGTCCTTGCACCCACCTAGAAGGGAAAGGTTTTCTAGGGCTCCACTATGCATGTTTGCAGGTGTATTGCGATAGAAATAGAAGTTCATCTTGCTTGAATGAGACCTCTCCCACTACTACAAGAGCACCTCTTCCTAGAAAAAATAGGGAATGAGTGGTGAAGCTAGGTCAATTTTGTGGTGAATGATATCCTTATTCATCTAAGGTTAGACTTCAGTCTGAAATTAGAGGTAGGTTAGGTTTTGAGAATACTATTTTACACATCATCTGTTTTTTGGTTTCATCCCTTTCAAATTTGAAAAATCAGATCAAGAACTCATCTCTCACCCTTTTCATCTCTCCCATCCATGTTTTTTTTCTATCACTTACCTTTTTCTCTTCCTCTTTCACTTAAACATATGAGTATTAAATCATTTAGTATGAACTCTTTGAGGATACAACTTGACTCACTACTACCTATAGACTCTTGTGCGTATCAAATTTAAGATCACTTTATCTTATTTTGATTGAGAAGATTTTAATGACACCTATAAAAATCTGAACTCATGAGGGTTGTAATAAGTCATTATTATCATAACTTAATAGTTAATTAATAATATATTTTAAGCATTAACTTATGATAAATAGACTTATATTCATGCTAAATTGTGAAAAAATATTTTTAGTTGATTATTGTATTTTTTTTGTAAATTATGTGATTTTATGTTAATTTTTATAATTTTTATAATTTTTATTTTTGAGATAAAATTAAGATAAATAAAAAGAAAAGAAAAATATATAAAAAAGATGACCTTGCTAGCCAACTAGGCGTGCAAGTGGGTCAAAAGCATAGTCACGTAGAGTTGTGAGGAGGGGGCTTGAGAGGTTAAAATTGGTGGGGGCCATGTATGCATCACTCACCTTCTACAGCATGGGGCAAGGAGTGGTCGCATACACATAAGAGGACAATATTAGTGAAGAAAACAAGTATTATTATATATTTGTCTCAAACATCAAAAAGTAGTTTATTTGGTACTAAACTTGTGCTAGTGCTCAAAGGTAAGTTTTACCTATATTTATATGCATATACCCCTAATCTATGGGAGGAGGTGTCTCCATGATGTCATTAGGCAAGGATATGAGCATAATTGATTACCTCTCTCTCACATAAGTAGATGACCACTGAAGGTTCAAATGTTATTAGTGTCAAAACTCATATTTTTATCTAATTAAATTGTAATTTTTGTGTAGAACACTAGTCAATAATTAAGTTGTCAGAATCGCCCAATCATTAGCAAAAGTATTATTAACATGATTTGTGGAGTATTGTTATCAATTGTTGCATGACTTTAGATAAAAAGATTATGAATTCATCAAGTAAATGATGTCATTTTATTGACAAACTAACCATCATTGAGAAGAGGATGATTTGTTGGGATACAAATCGCTACCTCTTGAATGCATACCAGATGCAATGAAGACCTCCTCTTACTATGCAAACTTCTAGATGAAGCTCTGTAAAATGTACTCCACCTCCATCTAATTCATCTCCGTCAAGTGATATTTGTCAAAGATCTAAAAGTAACTATTTTCCTACTCCGCTAGGTAATAGTCATCGAACATGATTCATCGACCTATTTTTTTGATTTCTAAACTTCACAAAAGATCTAGAGTTTGCCCACATCATCTATGTTCAAGAAGAGCCTTTGAGGCTGTAAACATCGTATGATAATCTTCTAAAACACACAAAATTTTGGCAATTATTTTTGCAAAGCTAAAACTTTGACCTTTTTTTTCAACTTAATTTTTACAAAAATTAGTGTTTTATTGTGTTATTTCTAGTTTGAAAACTCTTTATCATTCAATTATATTTTTTTGACTTTTATAGAACTTAATTTAATCAATTCAATCATCTGTTATTATTTACATAAGAATCATGAGGCAGAACTCTATTTTCGCTGAATTTACATTCATTAGGACATTGATGTCATCTTGATGTCTGCACTTGAATTTCTCTTTTTTGTAAATTTTTAATTATATTTTATCTTCACTATTTAGTTTAAAAATCATAAAAAGTTATATTCTTTGAGTAAAATTCTAAAAACTATCATAAAAAATTATGATCAATCTGAATTTTTTTACTATTTTGGAACCGTTTATTGAATTATAATTGATTTATTTATTTCAAAAATTATTTTTTTGGTATTTCTTAGTTTATAAATTTTAAATTTTTGTGATTTATTATACAACGATTAGGTCACATCAAAAGGTCAAAGGTTGTTACCATGTGTTCTGGAAATGGTAACTTTTTGAATAAATTTCCTAAACATTGAAGACCCTATAAAAGTAAGAAACTATTAAAAGATGATTGCTTAATATATAAGGAGAGTCTTGAGAAATAGAAGTATGTTTTCTAAACAAATATCCAAGTGAAAATCTGAAGCTCTTCTTGCCAAATGCTTCAATAATAGACAAAAAGCTACATCTTAATTTACATAAAACTTTGACAACTCAAACAACATTGAATTTGAAGGGGAACACACTCTATTAGGTCCTAAAGTAACTAGGTGGTGAGGGAAAAGGTTGTTGGGTGAAGGCACAAAGTGTTGGTAGCCTATTTTGGCTTTAGAAGGGCAGTCTATATGGAGACGAATTTGAGTGATTGGATAGCTGAGCTTGTGAACTTCAATGTGAATTTCTTTAGGGACATCGTGAAACACTAGTAGGACACCTTCGAAATTAGACATAGCTGGGTGAGGGATGTAGTAATATAAAAATCTTGATGTCTCTACTGTCTATAGTGAGAAGAGTTACATGCATCCACATGTTGACACATCTTGCAATAACTCATATATATAATTATCTAGAAATGTAAAATAGTCGAAAGCATTAGAAACTCAATCCCACCCCCTATGTTTCAACTAGCTCCACTAAACTCTTGAATGCAAGTTGCACTACTAAACTACTTATTTTTACAAGACCTAAGCTAAGTTTCACAACAAATCTAGTTTGGAAAGCTTTCAAATAGTTGTTATATTCATCATACATACAAGGACATCATAAATCCAAGTCTTGTAATTAAGCATTTAATGCTAATGACATTGGATACAATGAGGTTTGATAAGAATATACTATAAAATCGTTTTGGATATTAGTAAAAACATGATTACTTGTGAAAATGTTAGAAATCCTACAACAATTACCTTTGACTTCTATTATAGTGCATTTGACTAATACTATTATTTGATAATCCTTTTGTAAAAAGAAATAAATTCAAAGTAAAATGTGATTGGCTATGAAAATCTTAGCATACATAATGATAATTTTGTTAATATTATCTTTAAAAAATAACTTTTCATCACAACATTCAAAAGAATAAAGTTACTTGCTCCCTTTAGTCATCTACCTTGAACATATGACATTGTAGTATTATAGTGATTGATGTGACTTAGTTGTTGTATAATAAATCATGTAAATTTAAAATTTATAAAACTAGAAAATACAAATTTTCAGATACTTAGAAATATTTCTGAACAAATATATCAATTATAATTTAATAAAACTTCATTTCTATGTGAGTTGCAGGCTCGATTGGCCAGTGGGTACCCCCCATTTTTATTTTATTTTTTTATATCTTTTTCTTCATTTATCTCAAAAGTAAGACTATAAAATTATATAAATTCATATAAAATTAC
Source organism: Spirodela intermedia (assembly GCA_902729315.2). Taxonomy (NCBI): domain Eukaryota; kingdom Viridiplantae; phylum Streptophyta; class Magnoliopsida; order Alismatales; family Araceae; genus Spirodela; species Spirodela intermedia. The sequence goes on from LR746271.1 coordinate 4,887,546, forward strand.
ATAATTATCCAAAAATTCATGTTAATCAATTGAAAACCACTTTTCACACTTTAACATAAATATAAATCTTTTATGAGTTGAGGTTAAAATTATATTTTTTACTAATTATTAACTCATGATAATGAAGACTTATTAGTGACTACCTATACTAGTGGTTCTTTCATATTGGTTAAAGTAAATATTTAGTTTAGGAATCTTATAAGAGGCCATTTCTATGTGATAAGTAACACATAATTATTATATTTCATGTATTAATTATGTTAAATTTATAGTAAAATTAAGAAAAGTATATTCAAGATAAATTTTTCAAACAATACACTTTATGTTTAATATTCTGCATACTTTATAGCATGTTTACATTTTGGATATTCCTTGATTGCATGTTAGTATACTTTAGATAATATTTTTTATCTTAAACCAATCATAATTAGGGTTATCATTGAGATTTAATAATTGGAGTTCATTTTGTGTGATATAAAAGATTTTTCATGATATTTTTTGTCATGTTTTAGAATCTTTTTGAAATGCATGTTGATTTCTAGTGCATTTTGGGTTGATTATCAACCCATTTAGGAAACCAATTAACAGGCTCAATGTGTTGATTTAACTAACTATATTAAAATCACCCAAGGAGAGAGAAAAATACCTTGTGAAGAAATACATGGAGAAATAAAATCCAAATTCTCACTGAAAACCCAACCAATTTCTAAATGGTTTCACTTCTAAACATTCGAAATCAATTCTAGATCCATTCTAGTATAAAAAAATTAGGTTTAGGGTGAAAAGAGAATCCCTTCTCCCTTCTCCTATCGAGTGACAACCAACAAGTTATTTCTAATTCATTGTTCAATATTATCCATTGTGTTTCAAATCTAAATTTTCTTTAGTTTAAAAATTATTTCTGGTATTCATTTAGGTGTCACATAGATGAATTGAGGAAGAAATTTATTTCTAGAATATTAATTTAAAATTTCAGTTGAAGTCGTTCATTTGCCTCATCCCCAACATTAGAACTTCCATCAATGCATTAAGGAAAGTTTCCCTAGATTGATGTACTTTTAAATCCCTCTTCAATTGGTCTCAAATGACACATGCTTAGTTTGAAGTAATTTATTTGATCCATTGACAACTGTTTTGTTAATATTAAATCGAGAAATTTTAGATGGAAAATGGCATACTACTTAAGAAATATATACATTGTCTGAACTAGACCATGTAGAGTCTTGTTTAGCATTATGTCTGAGTCCATGATACTAAGTTTGAATTTATTTCTCCTTGAAATCATTTCAATTATGGTAGTTTTGTTTCATAGTCAATAAATACAAATGTACATGAACCTTTCAAAAAGAAATTACTAATATTTTTCTACTAAAGCCATGAGTGTCAAAGAGTCAATTGAGGGCATTTAGGCCAATGGAGCCCTAGGTTTAGTTGAGATAATACAAGGTAGTAAAAAATAACTATTATACGTCCCTTCAATAATCGTGCTGATACAGTTTACACTTAGAGAGTAGGTCAAGGAATCTAAAGCATTATCAAATGCTAAGTAAGAAGTCATCTTAATGATGGCAAGAACAAACTCATGGATGGCTTAAATGATGTTATGCCCTCTTAAGCATTGAAGCATTTTTAGTTGACACTAGTCTAAAACATTAAATGTGAGCCGTTGAGACAATACTAATGGTGACTAAATTATTGGATAGTATACAGTACAAAAGAAAGCCTATTTCATAATTGGAGATTATGGAAAAATTATTGAGATGTGCTACGCCGCACATGCTTTCTTCTCAGTGTTTCAGTTGAAGGAACAACCTAATCTTACATACGTTGTTAATAGTTGGATTTTGAAACCAAAAGATCTATTTCTTACTGTAATCATAGCCAAGACCGAATCCGGCAAAGCCATGAAGGAGGAGGCATCTTCTCGTGGCCCCTGCCTGGGTTCTCACGAAAATAAATCCGCAAGCAAAGCAAGGGCATGCATGTGATATCGTGTCGACTATTGTCCAAGTGGCCTGTCAAAATGCAAGGCGGGGGGTTGGGGGGGGGTCTTATGACGTCATCTGTGCGGCTACAGATGGCGTCAGCTCCGCTATCGTCAGCCCTATTCTTCGGCATCCCACCCGCCCTCTTGTATGCCGCCATTGTGCGGAATACAGCGGTGCTCTTGAGAAAGTTACCGAATCCCGTGCATCTCCAACTTCTTCCTCCAGACGTCATGTCAGGAGAACGTTTTTCTGTGTATACTGTGACAATGCGCAAGGTTTGGTTTTACACTGCTCGCATCATGGCAGAGACATCTACTCCACTGATGATGCCTCTAGGGTTCTCATGAATCGAGTTTTGTGCGGAGATTGTATCTGCTCTAAGAGTGCCAGTGCGCATATTTCAATTGCATTCCATTTCACTGTTTACGCAGGTAGCGGAAGGATGCCTAAAGCGACGATCGATTGCAGGAACTACGAAGAAGATAAGAGAAACAAATGCGACAAGAGGGAATCTACTTACCATTTATCAGAAATGGCCGAAAAAGCGTAAGCTCAAAGCGATGGAAAAGTAAAAGGAAGGAAACCACCTGATTGGATAGCAAACTGAGATGCCCCACTGGCTCCCTCAGATCTCCCCTCAGTTGAAATCGAGAATTGATTTTCCAGCTTGTTTTCTCAGCAGAGTTTCTGCGGAAAAACTAACCTGAGTTCCAGAAGCCTCCGTCGTCTTTTAGGTTTTATTTCCTCTCTCTCTGTCTCTCTCTCTCTCTCTCTTCCCACTTTTCTCGCTTCGATCCTCTTCTCTCTTCTTTTCCCTCCGAGTTGCCAAGGATTTCTCTCTCTTGTCGAATGCATTTCCGGCCTTTTTTCGATATGGAGTAATCTCCTATTATAGGGCTACTACAGTATCTTACGCAACTTGGGTACTCATCGGCTGCTGTAAATTTGGCAAAGCCGCTCAGTTTTTATGAAACAAGACAAAGATTCCACAGACCTGGGCTTCCAAACTCATAACATGTTCTTCTTGTTTGTAACTTTCTATTCCCTGTAGGGGGATCGTCCTTCCATTTTGTTGGTCACCGCTGGACCCATCAGCGAGCCATGTGGTGAGGCAAAAGAAGTCGGAGGACAGAGAAGGAAGGGATGGCGAGGGAGAAGATCAAGATTAGGAAGATAGAAAACACGACCACGAGGCAGGTGACCTTCTCGAAACGGAGGAGGGGCCTGTTCAAGAAGGCGGAAGAGCTGGCCATACTCTGTGATGCCGAAGTAGGGGCGATCGTCTTCTCCTCCACTGGCAAGCTCTCCGAATATTTTAGCAACAGGTGCAGATCCTTTCCTTTTAGTCCTTTTAGACGGTGTTGCCTTCTCTCTTTCTTGCCGCATCCCTCATCCAGCAGTCCATATCCCGTTCGCGTGGGTGCAAGCGTTGCCGTCTATCACATGCTAGTTGCGGAATTTTCCTCACTCTTCTCTCTACTCTTATCTTTCTCGGTCTGATTGGTAGTTGTTCCTTTTCTTGTTTGTTGTGGCTTTCCTTAAAGGAAAGCTAGGGCTCTCCAACGGGTGTGGAGGTGAGACGAGAAACACCGAGAATGGAAGCCAAGGGACGCACGGAACGAGGAATATCTGAACAGGGTGCAGGCTTGCATTAATTGGTTGATTGATGGATAGAAAGATAGATAAAGATTTGGATAGATAGATCGCTACAGAGAAAGAGGGGGAGAGAAGAGAGAGAGAGAGAGAGAGAGAGAGGGCAATCGTGTAAAATCTGGGGAAGAAAAACGAGAGGAGAGCTAAAGCTAAAGGAACCTGGAGCTTGGATGATGAGAACAGCTTAACTTTTATCCTTTATTGACACGCTCGAGTAGGGTGTGTGCGAGTTTGTCCCATACAGGTTGAAAGACAGATTCTCAGTGGGTGGACTATGAGTGAACTAAAATCGGCTAGTTTGGTGGATTATCTGTGAAACTTTCGTGTAATTTATAATTTGAACTGAGGTTATCCTTAGCCTCTGTAATTCTTATCACCCGTCAAAACTGTTCCCACTCTATGGGCATGATCTCGTTAATAGCTAGCATAACGTTAAACTTTTTCTTGCTTTCTTAAGAAAGAGGTAGGATCTCGTTCCCACCTCTTTCATGAATAGCCTTTTGAACATGGATCAGAACATGACTTATATTTTGTAGATAGCATCTCTGATCTTTTGCAAGATACTGAATTGCAAAGTCCAACTGGAGTCATCTATGTTGTAAGACATGAAAGAGAGTAGGCAATTGTTAAGGATCCTGATCACCAACTGAGAATACGCAATCTTTCAGTAATATTTCTCTGATGGTTGATTAGATCATATCACAGAATTGACCATGTGTTTCTTGCCCCAGAGCATGAAAACTTACATTTTGGATGTTATTGTAGACTTAGTAAGCCAATTCCAATTATGTAGCTGCATTAGATGTTTTTGGTGGATAACATGACAACATGGCATAGTGTCGTGGAAGCAAGTGAGTGTTCATCCATATTTGGGACTTGACTACTTTTCTCTGTACCAACGAAAACTTATCACTGTGTTCTCATTGGATATACCAAAGTGATATCCCCAAAAATCAAGTAAATCATTGAGGTATTAACATCATTTACCAAAAGTCTCTAGGTAGTTCAATGAGCTACACTAACTTATTTCATGTAAATTTTCTCAGTATTTTGTGAAGTTGCATAAGATGGTAAGAAGGCCTGGACTATTATATCCTTGCTCACACTATGTATTTCCTGTTTTTCTCAAAGTATGAAGGAGACAATCAAAAGACGTAAACAGCATTCACAAGATACTTTGAAATTGATGCCACCATCACTTGAACTTCTGGTAAGTTTTCATGTCCCATCCTTTGGTAAGTTTTATAGCTATGTGAGAAAATAGATTTTAGCCTTGAATCAATGAGGCACTAATGTCGAATTTCGAGACTAGGTCATGAATCCATAAGATTTATCTTGTTCAATCATTGCAACTTTAAGGATTGACCAAAGCAACCCTTGAATCCACAATGATCAAATAATTTTTCTGAATCCACAAGAATCAAATAGCATTGTTGAATCCACAAGGGTTGCTTGAATCCACAGACATAACTCTCTCAAAGAGAATAAAGTTTTTTAATAAACAAGATGTCCCCCAAATTACAACATACTAATCTTTAAGTACGCTCAAATCAGTTATAACTCTTCTAGAAAATAACATCTGTCACAGAAACAAATTTTAAATGACCTAATAGTAAGATAGTTACGACAACAACCTCTTTTGTTGTGTTATTCATGCATTTTACTTGTGCCTAACCTAATTTGCACCTTCTTTGTCTGTTCTGGTTTTTGTAGGCCGCACACTTCACAATTTTAGAATTCCTCACCTACCAATTTCTGACTTTTCATGGTCGTGTATACTGTTCCATATCACTTTCATTTTGGGCCAGCAATTATTTTTAGTCCAATTTTTATGTTTTCACACAATTTGGGTCAAAAAAAATTCGTGCTAGTTTTTTTTTGAAGTGACGTCCTACATTATTTCCTAACTAGAGCGTAAATAACTTTGAAAGCAAAGAACTTTTTGAATTTGCATCTCATGTATATATAGTGAGTAGCAACAAAATCGTACTCAAGCACTCGGTGCTGAAAATTTATCATTTGGAAGTTGTATCCATCTGCTGGGACTAATCACACAGACCGTTTCATTTTGCTTCAGTCCGTTCATCCTTCCATTCTGAATTTGCATGTACTGTCCAGTTACTGGTACCAATTTTTTTTGCCTTCATAGCTCCAAGATAGCAACCGTGAATCGCTTAGGATGGAAGTTGTGGAGTTGACCTTACAGCTCAGGTATGCCATTCCGATTGGAAGTCAATGCGAGTTGGTTGCAGGTTGCTCAAACCAGGTCGTCATCCTACTTTTAGGCAAATGAGAGGGGAAGATATTGGAGGACTGACGCTGGAAGAGCTTCAGAAGTTGGAGGAAGAACTCGAGACCGGATTGTGCCGAGTTCTTGCGAGAAAGGTATGTGTGATTTATTTCCGATAATTTGAAGGTAGTTTAGGAGCAGATTTTATTCTACGGTGACATCTATATCGTAGCGTCGGTAAATGGTTGAAAAACTAAAAGAGCAACCACTTAAGGCCGGTAAATAGATGCAATCTTGTTTCTTACCTTAGCATCCTTTCGGTTTCTTCTTATCTGAGGACAGATGAGACATCTATGGATCCGTTTCGGCAGACCTGCATCTTCTATTATATTGTACTCCCTGGCTCCTCAGATTTATATAGTCCTGAAATTTCGTAGTCACCCTTCCTTTCCTCCATGGAAGCGCGGAGGCACAGTCGAACATAGACAAGTTCCCATTCCTGGAAATCAACTGGTCTATTGGGCTGTAAAACTAAAACTTGAAAAATCGTAGCCACTTCTCCCCATGATGCTATATAATGTATGGCTCACTGATGTAGGACAACAATTCCATTAAAAAGAAGCAGTATAAGCGAGTGTGGTTAGGGACGCCATTGACGCTCGCGTAGGTAGTAGATGCCAGAGATCCAACGAGTGCAGTGAAAGACCCTTAGCGACTGTAGAGTAGAAGGCATTGAGGCTAGATTGCCAGACTTCAGTTTTCAGAGAAGAAACAGATGGTTACTTCATGGTCTGGAGTAGTAGATGTCTGGACAATAAATTTGAGCACAGTACGTGGCAGCAGAGGCCAGAACAAAATAGTCTCGACAGCGGTTCATGTCACTGTTGTTTTCTTTCTGAAGAAGACTCTCAGAGCAGAGGACAGGGAGGATATACGGCTTATATGTGTCTCAGAGTTACTCTCATCGTGGGAGAGAGGCGAAAGACACCTAGGCGCTGGTGGCTAACGGTTGGAACCTCCACCCTGGAATCGCAAGCGTCGGCCAGGGAAACGTTCTTGATAAGTTGCGGAAGCCGGTTGTCCCGCAGCAATTGGAAAAAGTTGTGTATTCTCCCCGTGGAAGAAGACCCCAAGGATAGGAAGAAGGAAGAAGATGAAAACCAGAGGCACCATTTGCCTTGTGGAAGCCCGCAACTACAGGCCAGGACATTTCTTAGATGCTGTTGCTACCCATCTTATCTTCAAAGTATGAGAGGTTGACGGTGGGCCACATGCCAGTCACAGAATTGGCAACGGCCTGAGAAACCCAGGAAATCCGAACCCTAGATGGCTATATCACACAAGAGGAGTCAAATATGAAATCTTGCCCGCCCACCTTTACCTACCTGGTCTTGATGTACATGAAGAGACTTCCAAAGACTCCGAAACTCTCAGAGACGACTCGCTAACGCAGCAACCAGTTATAAACGCATTCTTACGGATTCCCCAAGATGAACACAAATCGAAACTTTGGGGCTATTCTAAGACAAAAAGGTGGCTTTCATCTGGTCTCTGATGCTCTGAGTTTCCTCATTATCGCACAACGACATGGGTATCAATTATTTTCATCCTCTTGGTTCGCATGCTCACCCAAAAAGTTCTTCCGGTCTGCTTTCTTTACTGCAATAGCCACTGCTTCTTCCTCTATGAATGAGTTATTTTATGTTTCTGTGCTTCGAAATACTTTTACGTCTCTAGGATGCCGTTTTGTACCAGATACATCAAAACTTCGGTAAATAACTTAACATGGTATTCCAAACTGATTCTTTCTGGTTTTCAAAGTGCGCGAAATTGATGGAGGAGAATGGCCTTCTGAGAAATGAGGTAATCGGGCGTCCTCTCATTCTTTTCTCCAGTCTTCACCTCCCTAGTCGATGCATGTGGAGCTCACCCATCATTGGCTCGTCAAAACAGATCGAGTCTTCAAGCGGCAGAAACCAGGCGGCCCCTTCTGAGAGTGCCAAATATGAAAAGGAACAATCAAGTGAGTTGACAAAACACGCCTCAAACTCTGGGCCGCCTCATTATTGTTGCGACTGTTCAGATACGTCACTTAGACTCGGGTATGCTTTTAAGGAAGCGTAAATACTCTACCATTATCTTTTTTCATTCGTTATAGAGTTCAGCGAATGTTCTTTTCACCACGTTCATTGCTTAACTTCCTAGTTTTAGCAAGTTCTGGATCCTCCCTATTGACTTACACTCTAGTCAATTGCGTACTCTTGAGAGAGAAATACCATGGATTAGCATCCACGAAAGGCAGCTTCAGTGATTTAGTTTTTACTTATTACTTTCCATTATCACCTTATTCTCGCTTCATTTTTCTGTTCGTTCTAAGCACTACGTCACTAGGGCTTTGGAGTTTATTTTTATCAGATGAGTGTTGAAGTCAATGAATACCTCATTTATTCACGACTTTTATGAGTTCAACGGATTTAATTTATTTTTTGAAAATGCCTTTGGCTTCTCTTGTCACCTAATCATGTTATTTCTGCGGTTATAAGCTTGGAGGCTATTTCTCAGGATGTTAAACGATTATATCTGATATTTTAATTTATTCTCATCAGCGCTAGTCTTATGGTCGTTACAATATTTTATTATTTGAATAATCATCTACCTTTGACAAGTTTAAGCAATGACGAAGATAAAGCAGCAAGCATAGATATAGATCAAAACTTGCAAGTAGATCAGGCACGTCCAACACTTTCCATGATCAGTTATAAATTGGGTTGGCTCTGTAACGGTGTACAGACATTTTGAACTCATTTAGTTAGCCTAAACATCCTCAGGATCTATTTGGTTTCGTGGCATTGATGTTACTGGGCCTTACAAATCGTCGGGTGAGATAGTTTCACCCGCCAGAGCAGTACAAAACCTTTTGACTGGGTCGGACCCGAGAATCTTGAAATGATGGGTTTCTCAAACAGAGGGTTTGGATTAGCTTTGACGATTATAGGCTTTTCGTTGATGGTTGGATTAGCCCACTAGCTCCCCACAGGGTTTTCTAAGGCTCCCACTGCTATATCATTGGACCGACCAGTGGATTTTGCCTTAGCTTTGACGATGGACGACTTGTCCCCATTTTATTTTGTTGATGTTGTCTTGTCTTATCAGCATCTTGTCATGTACAGCATCGTCGTCCCCGTTCTATATAGGCGAAGAAATAACCTTTTGTGCGGGGAAGTAATGATTCAAGAAGGAAATGTTTTACCTGAATATGAATCTCCTTTCAAATACTGCCCAATCTTTCATAATAAACTCTCGTCCAACAAACTCAGTAAGAGAAACCATTGAGGAACTTTACTCAAGTGACTAATGGGGGTTTTTGGTTTCTCTTTTCTCATGCAGGTTGCCCTTCTAAGACGTAAGAGATCCCTTTCATGCTTCCTGAACTTCAGTTGGTCGAAAAATCATGCAGCATGAAAGAGAGTGAGAACTTCACTTTGGCTGGATAGTTCCCTTGGGGACAGCTTGGGGACGAACTCACCATGATATGTGGTCAACTTACATTCCTTCCCTCACTTAAATCGCATTCTGTCGGTGTTAATTCATGCAGAAATTACAACGGAACTGATGCCTATGGGAGAACCTTCTGTTTTACTGGATGTAAATGACTTGTTGCATAGGATCATTCCACTGCGAGAACCTTTGTAAGAAAAAAACTAAGGTCCTCATGCTGGCAGGTCCGAAATAGCGACGTTTAGAAGCTGAACATGACCATTATTGCATCTACGTCGAATGAAACACGTCTGCGACCAACACTGGGTTTGTTCATTGTATGATAAGAATTATTTCATCTATCTGATTAAATAAAACCTTTAACGTTTGAAAATCAAAAACGAAGTCTGACCTTGAAGAAGATAATAAAGATGAGAGACCTGTTAAATATGTGCAATGTGCTAATTATCTCTGGCCATAGCTAACATGTTTAAGCTTCTGGTTAAGTTTTGTGAATCATACGAGTATATGACACAAGTCAACACTGGTTAAGTTTCTGTAAATAGCTTCACATTTCCCATCCAATCCTAGTGATTGACTACAGAGTTTGGATTAGGATTGCATAGAGAACCTTAATAACTGAAACCATGGACAATAGTGAGCCACATTTATGTTAGTATTTATGTCAGCTGATTGCCGGTAACTAATAGTAAGATGTGTAGATTTTCTGTTGTTGTAATTTCCCCACTTATTTCTCCCATGAATAAATATCTTACTGAAACGGGCATAACTTGAATAGCATGAAAATGTAGATGTTACCAATTGAGATAACTAAGGTAATATATGCTTTAGAGGTTTCTTTCACTGACTTTCTTATCTTTTAGGGTGAATATGACAACTTTCTATATTTTTCAAATGTTCTGAAAGTGTCTACTTTTCAGAGAGAAATGGACATTGTTCAAAAAGAAAAAACCACCATGTGCAAAAGATCGAACTAAAATGATGTTAAACTCTCCCCATTTGAAGCAAGACTTTTGCTTAGGTACAAAACGTATGTCTCTTTCTTTTGGGTTTTTATATGAAGGTAAATAATTTTCAAAAACTCAATTTAAAATTTCTAGCCTTGGGTAATATACAGAATTTTTCCATGAAAATACTACATTAGTACTAAATCACATGATAGAATGATGATAAATGACGTCTTAGTAAGTGTTGTAAAGCTAAACTGATGTTATCTAATGAACTAGCATGACCTTATATCATGATAGTTGTGCTCACTATTAGAATGATTGTGATGCTAAATGTAGCAATTAATATAAAGCTAACTTAGAAATTTCATACACCACTGGACCAGCAAATTTATGCAATATAATGTACTAACTATCAGCAAAGTTTGATGACTACTCATGATTCATTACATTTGAAATCCTCTTATCCTAATGTTCATAAAGGGAGTCTACTTAGTAGTTAATTGGCCCTAATTAAGAAAAAGTAAGCTTGTTATAATGAAATGACTATAAGTTAAAAGAGAAAATATTGAAAAAACTTACCACAAACTATTTATTTGATGAGCTATTGTTCATATTTCTTGAGCACTTGCAACCCATTCTCTACAATGAAGAATAGAAAAATCATGTCCCTAAAATCAATCTAATCATTAGTAGACAACTCTTAGAACACGTTTTTGATGTCTAATTTGGTGGAACAATTGTAGGATCATGTTGCAAAAATTAAGCTTCTACACCTAGGTCCAATACCTTCTCTTTTAGTATGATTTTCTTCGTAAGTCATGTCACTCAACAAATAGACTACCCTTGTTCAATGGCACCAATTACACATGGTGGGAAACCAATATGAAGTTTTGAGTATATTACTTGAAAATTTTTATATGCTCATGAAACTTTCAGGTTGAGCATAGAATCATTGATAATGAAAGAAGGAAACATTTCTATTTGAATACTAGGACAATCAATATCTTATTTGTGTACTAGATCCAAATGAATTTCATGGGGTGTTAAGTTGTGAATTGCCAAGAGAAGCTTCAGACAAACTCAAGTGTAATATAAAAAGGAATATCATAAGATACAAAGTTTGAGATGAGACATTTACTGTACAAGTATAAACTCTTATTAATGTATCCTAAGGATACAATTGGTAAGCTCTTGGTTTTGCTGGTGACATACTATATTAAATTGTGGATGACATAGTTGATCATCTCTTAGTCAGTCTCTAAAGAAATTCCAATTCCAATATTTATGAAATCAAATTCATATCAAACTGATTAGAAAATTGCAGTGAGTATAGATTGATTTCACAAAAATGATGAAAAATTCAGTGACAATTTTCATACTCCCTATGGAAATTTAAATCTAAACAGAACAAGAAAATAGAGAAGACTTTTGGCAGTCCTTAGCACTAATCTTGTCCCCTTCTTCTACAACTCAGCTTATGCTCCTTCCGAACGTCAAGTTCCTAGTATGCTTTAGTTTCTAGGTTATATCTACAAGAATCAATTAGAGGAAAGCAAGAGGCTTGCCCACAGATGAAGTCCAAGAGAAGGGAGGTCAAAGAAATTAGTAAGAGATGAAAATGACTTCCCCAATAAGGAAACCTGCTAGTGGAGAAACAAAGTAGGTGCTTGGGGGAAAATAGATCAAATCAAATGTGAAAGCACAAGGAATCAAAATCACGACTGAGATTAGAGTCAAATTATAAATGTTAAATACTAAGAAAACGAAGTTAAATGAGATTGAGAATCAAAAATCCTCCTCTTACACTTGGGATGAGGTAGACAAAAAAACTCAAGTGAAATCATGAATAAAAATTCTGGTAATCAGTTACTTTTTCAATTCATCTTCTTGTCACTTAAACGAATGAAATGAGAAAACTCTAACACAAAGTCAAACTAAATATAAATCACGAAATTTAAAATTCAGTGTCAAATCAAAATAACACCACTGGCTGTCATTTGGTGGGAGGAGGAAGAATGGAGGCACCTTTTCACCTTCACTCACAAGTTTTTGTACTCTAATTATTCTTGAATTGATTTTGGATGACTAGGAACCAAGCTTTCATTAGACTACCTTAAGTGACATTGGCAAAGGTCCTTCATTTTATCTCTTTCACACTTTATCTTAGATTGTGTAAGTGATTCAGCATTCTTCTTTTGATTTATGTTCATAGACACCTGAGCAAGAATCATAATAGTAGTAGGATCAGCCTTTGGATAAGGCTCGCATCTTGAAGTGGCCCTTGTTATTCTTCCTCTTTAGTCAACAACACGACATTATATTTTGCAGCTAAGAATAAAAGTACTGGAAATGTTTTTTCCTTGGTATTATTCAGCAATGGTGACAACATCTAAAAGTCCCATAGGGTGTAACATTTAGGGAGCAGGACAAGTCGGAAAAAGCCAAGTAATTCTCTTTCTCTCTGCATTTCTTCACCAACAGAAGGCAAAGATGTAGAGGACGAAGGAAAAAAGGACAACTTCAATGAGAGAGCTTTGGGCAGCAGCTCTTAGGAACCACCATTGCCGCCGCCAACAGTCCAGATTTTGTTTCTCCACAAATTTCTCTACATGAATAGTTATTTATGATGTATGTTTTTTCTCTCTTTGGGTGTCATTTTAATATAACTAATCAAATTGACCAATTGGGCTTTTTAGTAGGCTTCCTTAATGGGTCATTAATTGACAAAAAATGCCATTAAAATCAACACTCATTTCGAAAAATTTTTGAAATTTTTTCAAAAAAATGAAGAACAATTTTTATATCTAACACAATGAACTCAGTATTAAATCCCAACTTTAACCCTAATCAGAAAAAAAATGGAATAAAAATGTCATATAAAGTATATTAACATCTGACTAAGGAATATTCAAATAGTAAATATGCTATAAAAGTACACAACAAATAGGCATTAAGCATCTAATTTGCATCAGTAATCTAAGTCATGTTTTACTTAAGTTCACCAGAAATCTGTCATTTATAATAAATTAATGCAAAAATATAATTATTATTCCCTTACTTATTCCATACAAATGATGTGATTGCCAATAATGTAATGGTTTAAACTCCTAATATTGATCATTAAGTAGTTTTCATGTCATGTTATTGCCATGCTACATGTTTTACCACCATATATTACGCTGTTATGGTTAGTTGAATTACTCTATCATCATGCATACAGAAGAAAATCTGTATTTATGGATATATTATTAGTCCCATGGATGACTAAATAGAATGCTAAGAGAGAGAGGGGGTTAAGTTGTCTCTTTAAAATATATCTCCTTGTTTTAGATACCTTAGTGTCATCATTTTTATTTTGAATTATGTGGGAAGAAAAAAAACTAGTCAAGGTTGATAAAAAAATATTGTGATACCTATAATATTAAACATTGTTATCTAGAATTACATATCATATTCACTTGTCTATCATAGTATCTCAAATTACATACTTTCCTATTTGCATGTACACATCTTGCACACTAATATATTGTGAAATATATATTCCCATATATTTCTTCTTTATACTCATATAGTAATGAATATAATTTTTTTTGTTTAATGTGACAATATTTATACTCATTATTATCCACACTGAAGTGATATCATTGGCAGATTGACTTATTTATCCAAAAACATTCTACTTGGTGATATAATAGGTTATTTAGGCATGTCTAATATGTTGTACGTGCCTAGTTCTCACAATGTGTTATGTTATCTAGAATTCTATGCTATATTATCCATGCTTCACGAGTTTAGTGGAGAACTAACTCCCTACCTTGTGTTATGACATTAGATCACTATTTTTCTGATAGATATAGATGCAATTGTAGTTGTCAAGAATGTTTTTTAAAGAGAGACATGATCCAAAAAATCACTCGAAAGAAACCAACATAAAGTATTAAAGTTGATATTTAATTTATAAGTTTAAAGTTTAATTAATGTTTTATAAAGATGTCTTTTCAACATGTGTTTGAACATGGAATAGTTAGATAATGAGATGTTCTATTTCACTAGGATAACACTATTATTCTTATAGGGTGAAAGTAATAAATAAGAGTCTTTTTTATACGAAAATTAAAAGGGAAATAGTGACGTGACTTAGTCATTGTATAATAAATCATGCAAATTTAAAATTTATAAAACAAAAATATTATTTTTTAAATTGTTAAAAATATTTTTGAACAAATAAATCAATTATAATTTGATAAAAGATTCCAAAAATATGAGAAATTTCCAAATCAATCACAAAGATGTAAAATAATATCAGGTAATATTTAAATATATATATATATATATGTTTTTATGATTTTTATATTTAAAAATTCACAAAAAGAAAAATAAGGGTACGACCATCAAGATGATGTCGTGACCCTATAAAATATGATTTGGGTGGAAATAGAGTTCCACTTAGTGATTCTTACAAAAGTAATTACAAATGATTTAGTGAGTCAAATTAAAATTTGTAAAAGCTAAAAGAATTATAATTGAATGATGAATATTTTCGAAACCTTAAATCACACAAAGTATCACTAAATTAAGATAAAATTAAATTGAAAGTAGGAAAGGTAGAGTTTTAGCCTTGTGACAATGATTATCAAATTTTTGTGTGTTTAGAGGGATCATTGAACGATGTCCATGACCTCAAACATTATCCTTGGACATAGACACTATGGGCATTCATTGGATCTCGTTTTGAAGTCCAAAAAATGATGATGGAAGTGAAACTAGTTAAAAAATAATAAAATAGAGTTTTAGTATCGTGGTAGTGATGCATTAGCGATGTGTTGGAATCTTGAACATTCAGAAAGTTTGATATGTAATGTCTCTAGCCTGAAAAGTGAGATCTAGGCCGCCCATCTTAGGGTGCCTTAAGATGAGATTAAGAAGAGGATTAGAACACCACCCTCATGAAATAATCTAGACTATCCACCAAGAGAGTTGGTTATTTATCATAACTATCTATTAAAGCAGCTTAATTCTCTAGAGGTTTAAGACATCTCATCCCCCTCTTGGAGGGTGCTTTTTGGCTCTCTCTCTAGTAGTGACTAGCTGAAGGAAAAGAGGGAAGTTGATAAGTCTTCATTATCATGAATTAATAATTAGTAAATAATATATTTTTAGCCTTAAATTATGATAAATAGACTTATATTTGTGCTAAAGTGTAAAAAGTGATTTTTAGTTGATTAATGTAATTTTTTAGCTAATTATTTGATTTTATATAAATTTATATAAATTTTATAATCTTACTTTTGAGATATATAAAAAAAGAAATAAAAATAAAAATTTAGTAAAATGAGGGGTACCCCCCATTCTGTTAAAGTGTGAAAAGGGGTTTTTAATTGATTAACTTAATTTTTTGGCTAATTATGTGAGTTTTTACAAATTTATATAATTTTTATAATTTTATCTTTGAGATAAATAGAGAAAAAGAAATTAAAATCAAAATATAACAAAATGGGGGGTACCTATCGGCCAGCCAGGCCCACAAGTAGGTTGGAAGCATAGTTGGGGAGGAGCCACGAGTAGGGGGCTCGAGCAGCTAGGACCAATGGGGGCACGTGTGCGCCACTCCCCTTTCACATCACTAGTGGTCAGTCAGCTATGAGACAAGGAGTGGTCGTACATGTGGGAGAAAGAGACTTACTTGTAAATGTAATATTACTATATATTTGCTTGAAACTTTAGCACATAAGTGTCGTGAGATTAAACCTCCTTGAAGGCTTCAATGATTTTAATACCTATAATATTTCTTATTTATAACAGAGATATACCATGATGATGTCATTTGATAAGGGCATTATACTACTTATTTCAATATCTCTCATGCAAGTAAACAATTGGTGCTCCAAGAAATCCATAATTCAAATCCTCCAAGAATCAAAACTCATATTTTTTATCTAATTATCGTGACTTTCTTACAGATTGTCAGTGAAGGATTAAGTCACCAAAATCGTTAAATCATTGGCAAAAATCTCTTCAACGTAATTCGTAAAGTATTGTTACTAAAAATGTTAAACGATTCATGATAAAAGGATCGTAAATCCATCGAGTAAAGCATCTCCGATTGATCGACGAACAAGCCATCATCCGGAAAAGGACGATCCGCCGGGAGACGAGTCGCCACCTCCTGAGAGCGTACCAGATGCGATGAAGAGCCTCTTCTTATTACACAGATTTAAGGATGAAGCTCCCTAACACGTGTCTCACTTCCATCTAGCTCTTCTCCATCAAGTGGTAACTGCCAAAGAGCTGCAAAGTCGCTATTTTTCCGCTCCATCAAGTGATAGTCGCCAAAGAGCTGCAAAGTCGTGGTTTTTCTGCTTTGTCGAGTGATAGCCCCCAAAGACGA
Organism: Spirodela intermedia; assembly: GCA_902729315.2. NCBI lineage: Eukaryota > Viridiplantae > Streptophyta > Magnoliopsida > Alismatales > Araceae > Spirodela > Spirodela intermedia. Next base: position 4,904,253 of record LR746271.1, read on the forward strand.
TTTGATGACTCATTTTATTGATCACTAGACTTTGCAAGGAGATCTAGAGATTGCCCTTGTCTTTTTTGTCTAAGGAGAGCCTTCGATGATGTGGACCCTATATGACAAACCTCTTGAACATTTAGGATTCTGCTACATCTCCGTCACGATGTCGGAACTCTATTTTCTAGCTTAGGATTCAACTTGATTTTCACTTCATTTGGTGATAATTTGTGTGATTTAAATTTATCAAAATATATTTCATTCAATTACGATTCTTTCGACTTTAACAAATCTTAATTTGATCAATTAAATCATCTGTAATCTCTTACATAAGAATCACTAGGCGAAACTCTATTTCTTCTTGATTTACGTTCGTCGGGTGTTGACGTCCGCACCCTTATTTCCCTTTTTTGTAAATTTTAAATATATTTTATTTTCATTTCCTAGTATAAAATTCATAGAAAATAGTATTCTTTGATGAAAATTTTGAATAATTACTCGATATTATATTACATTCTTGTGACTAACTTAGAAAATTACCACTATTTTAGAAGTTTTATTGAATTATAATTGATATACTTTTTTCAAAAATACTTCTAAATATTTGAAAATTTGTATTTTCTAGTTTTATAAATTTTAAATTTGCATGATTTACTATATATCGATTAAGTGACGTCACTCACCTAAGTCTTTGTAATCAAATAATTATCAAGAAAATATGAAAGAATCACCAATTGACTTTGAAAAGTTAAGTGAGATTAGTCTCATAATATAAATGATGCTTTCATTATCACGAGTTAATAATTAGTAAATAATATAGTTTTAGCCTTATCTCATGATAAATAAACTTGTATTAAATTGTGAAAAATAGTTTTCAATTGATTAAAGTAATTTTTTGGTTAATTATGTGATTTTCTAAGAATTTATATGATTTTGATAGTCTTATTTTTGAGATAAATAAAGAAAAAGAAATAAAAATAAAAATATAGCAAAATAGGGGTACTTGATGGCAGCCAAGCATACATACGGGTCGGAAGCACAATTAGGGGGAGCTACAAACAAGGGCTCAAGTGGCTAAGACTAATGGGGGCATGTGTGTGCCACTCCCCTTCCACGTCATCGGTGGCCAGTCGAATGTGGGGCACAAATGATGTGGGACTAAATCTGCATTATACTTTCCCTCAAAAGGCTTTGAAAATTTTAATACTTAAACTATCTCTTAGTTATAATAAAGATATACCATGATGATGTTACTTGATAAGGGCATTAGAATACTTATTTCAATCTCTCTCATGTAGACAAACAACTAACATGGGTTCAAATCCTCTCAGAGCCAAAACTTATACTTTTATTTGATTATCGTGACTTTCCTACAGATTGTCAGTGAAGGATTAAGCTGTCAGAATCACTAAATTATCTATAAAGATCTCGTCAACACGGTTCACAAAGCATTGTTACTAAAATTGCGAAATGATTTGCGATAAAAAAAACACAAATCTATCGAGTAAATTATCTCCGATTGATCGACAAATAAATCATCGTGAGAAAGAAGATAATTTACTAGGAGACAAGTCATCACCTGCATTCAGTTCCTCTCCATCGAGTGATAGCCGCGAGAGAGTCGCAAAGTCATTGTCTTTCCTCTCTGTCGGGTGACAGCCAGTGGAGATGATTCGACGACTCATTTCATTGTTCCCTAGACTTTGCAGAGAGATCTAGAGATTGTCGGTGTCATCCTTGTCTAAGGAGAGTGTTTGAAACTATGGATACTATACAATGATCCTCCCGAACACTCAAGATTTCAGTGCATCATTTATGCATCGTCACAGCAACACTGAAACTCTATTTTCCTACTTTCAACTTATTTTTTGCACCATTTAGTGATAGTTTGTGTAATTTAAATTTACTAAACTATACTTCATTTAATTACGATACTTTCGGCTTTTACAAATCTTAATTTGATTAATTAAATCATCTATAATTATTTACATAAAAATTATAGGGCAGAACTCTATTTTTGTTCAATTCACATTCATCAGACATTGATGTAATCTTGACGTCCGCACCCTTATTTCCTTTTTTTCTGAATTATAAATATCTTTTATTTTCATTTCTTAGTATAAAATTCATTAAATATCATATTCTTTAAGACAAAATTCTGAAAAAATATCTAATATTATATTACATCTCTATGATTTACTTGGAAAATTATTACTATTTATAAATTTTTTATTAAATTATAATTTATATTATATTTATTAAAAATTACTACTATTCGAAAATTAATATTTCTAGTTTGATAAATTTTAAATTTATGTGATTTACTATACAATGACTAAGTCACATCAAATTTTGGTGTTGTTGTTGAGGATGTATTACATAATATTTAGTATTTTTCTTTTTTTATCTTAGAGTACACAAAAGAATTAACTCTTGTTTTATTTTTTTCTTGCCAAAAAATTAGAAGAAAAAGAAACAAAGAGAAGTAAGACAAGGACTAGAGCATACTGAAGGAGGGTAATAATTATTAGACTTTTTCTTCAAATTTATTGATTTTTATGTATGGTAGAAGATCCTTGCATCTAAGGTTAGAAAATCTTTTTACTATTTAATTCAAAACTAAAAATCTGAAAGAAAAACTAATCTTGATGGATCATAAAGGAAATATAGGTCAAACTGAGAACAATATTATGGCCATGAAAAGTCATTATATCCCTAATCATTTTAAAGAGCATCCAATATTAGAGCCTCGTTAGCACCCACTATTAAATTCGAAATAAATCTAAGAATTTTTTAAATGGTCCCTAATTTTTATGCATTGCCTTTAAAGAAACCTCATCAACATTTAGAAAAATTTCATATGATATGTGATTTAGTTAATCTCTCTTAAGTTACCCTAAAAATTATTAAGATAAAATTATTTTCTCATAGACTTAAGAACAAAGCTAGTCATTGGCTATCCATATTAGATAGAGAATTAACTAGCTGTAAAGACATTGAATAGACATTTCTTCAATTTAATCTCTTAAGAAAAATTGAAAATATGAGAAAAAATATATGGAGTTTTTCTCAAAGATTAGGAGAAATTTTGCATAAGATATAAGAAAAATTTGTTCAAAGATTTACTTAGAAAGTTTTCTCATCATGTTATATCCAAGTGGCAACTTAATAGAATTTTTATAGAGAATTATAAAAGAAACATAGAAATATGATTGATTATATATGTGGAGAAACTTTTATGGAGTAACCCCCTAATGAGATTTATAATCTTTATGAGAATTTAAGTGAAAATTCTAGAGATCAAGCTTCTTTTGAATTATATGACAGAGATAAGAAGAGATGAATTTATGAATTGCATCATCAAAATGATTCTAATTTACAAAATGAGGTTAATTAGATTAATCAAATATTAGAAAAACTTGATTTACTTATGGACAATATTAGAAAGCCTCTTAATCCTCAATTTAATTCAAATAGTACATGTCCTATGTATGGTGAAAATGATTATTCTGAATTTTAATACTATAATTTAGATTAATCATTTTCCCTACACAAGAAGTGCAAGTAGCTCACAGTTTTAATAGAAATAAGGAGCCTTTTTCTAATTCTTATAATCCTAATTAGAGGAATAATTTTCATGGAGAGACCCAAATAATATTTAAAGTTTAGAAACACTTAGACCCAATTCTCTCTCTCTCACATACGACGACTTCTTAAAATTAACCTCCCTAAGTGGGAGAGTTGCACTAGATCTCATAAGAACTCTAGAGTTAAGTGTTGTCAAGAGGCACCCAGCTCTGAAAAACAACCTACCAAGAGGCAGCCCTACCCCACCATGTTGAGAGGCACTACTAGCATCTATCTCCAAAGAATGTGCTAAGAGGCACCAAAAAATGCTTGGGTGTGTGAAGTACCAGGATGGGTGACATCTCGAGAAGTTCGACCCAAGACAATTATCCAAAAAAAAAATAAAAATAAGACCCAATTCAAACTTTTAATTTCATCCAAAACAAAAAAACAGATTTCAGAAAAACTTTTAATTATAGAGGCTCTTGGGAATAAGAGAGAAGAAGGACAACTACTTAGTCAACCTATAGAAAATCTAGGGAACCGTCCAACAATAGGACTTCAGCAAGAGGAGTCTAGTAAGATGAATCTAAGAAAAAAATCCATAAAATGAAAATCTTAGAACAGTGAACATATTAAGGAGTGGGAAGATTTTACTTGATCCTTATCTCCAAATATTAGAAGAAAAGGAAAACATGGACAACCCAAAACAAAATCAAATAGGAGTAGAAGAGGATTTTATAGATTTTACCATGAAAATTCCAAAAGAGAAGACAACCATTCCATTTCCTAAGACTCTAGAACCTAGACAAAGAAAGAAAAAGAAACACAATGAAGAAATAAAGAAAATTTTACAAGATATATAAATTAGTCTTCCTTTACTCACTACTATTGAACATATTCTTGAATATGTTAGAGTTAATGAAATGTGTACACCAAAAAAAGCACCTAGAGTAGAAAAAATATTTATGCATACTAGTGCTTTATTATTAAATCAATTACCATATAAATTGAGAGATATTGATGTCTCTTTAATTTCGTGTGATATTGGTGGATCTATTTTTTAGAATACATTACTTGACACCGATGCTAGTATTAATATATTACTTACAAGTATTTGTGATAAATTTAATATTGATGATTGACGCAACAATCGTTGTATAGTAAAACATGCAAATTTAAAATTTATAAAACTAAAAAAATATGAATTTTCAAATATTTAGAAGTATTTCTGAACAAATATATCAATTATAATTCAATATAATTTGTAAAAATAGTGGTAATGTCGATCATAGGGATATAATATAATATCAGGTAAATATTCAGAAATTTTCTCAAAGAATATTATTTTTTATAAATTTTACACTAGGAAATGAACATGACATATATTTAAAATTCACGAAAAAAAATAAGGGTGCGAATGTCAGAATGATGTCGACGCCTGATGAACGCGAACAAACAAAAATAGAGTTCTACTTGGCAATTCTTACATAAGTGATTACAGATGATTTAAATGATCAAATTAAGATCCATAAAAGTTAAAAGAATTGTGATTGAATCTGTAAGTACAGCTTGATAAATTTAAATCATACAAATTATCACTAAGTGAAGTAGAAATTAAGTTGAAAGCAAGAAAATAGAGTTCCGATGTCACGGCGGCAATGCATTAGTGATGCACTAGAATCTTGAGCATTTGGAAGGATTGTCATTTAGTTTCCATGGCCTTAAAAACTCTCTTTGGACAAGGACAATATAGACAATCTCTAGATCTCTTTACAAAGTCTAGAGATCAATCAAATAGGTTATCGAATGATCTCTAGTGGCTGTCACTCAGCGGAGCAGAAAAGCGGCGACTTTGTGGCTCTCTAGCGGCTGTCACCCGACGGAGACAAGCTAGATGGAGGTGGGGCACATGTTAGGGAGCTTCATTCTCAGGTTTGCATAGCAAAAGAAGGCTCTTCATCACATCCGGTATGCTCTCAAGAGGTGGCAATTCATCTCCCACATAGCAAGTTCCTTTCTCCCATGTGTACGACCACTCCTTGTCCCATAGTTGGCTGGCCACCGGTGACGTGGAAAGAGAGTGACGCACATGTGCCCCTAATAGTCCTAGCCGCTCGAGCCCCTACTCATGACTCCTCCCCGACTACGCTTCTGACCTGCTTGTAGGTCTAGCTGACCAACAAGTACCCCCCATTTTGTTATATTTTTATTTTTATTTCTTTTTCTTTATTTATCTCAAAGTAAGATTATAAAAATCATATAAATTCATATAAAATCATATAATTAGACAAAAATTCACATTAATCAATTGAAAACCACTTCTCACACTTTAACACAAATATAAGTTTATTTATCATGAGTTAAGGCTAAAACTATATTATTTACTAATTATTAACTCATGATAATGAAGACTTAGCAATGATCTTAAACCTTTTACTATTACCTTAAAATTTGTTGATAGATTCATAAAACATCCTAAAGGTATTTTCGAAAATGTGATAGTGACAATTAAATGGTGTAAATTTCTAGCTGATTTTGTAGTGCTGGAAATATATTTTAATGGATAGTTTTATGATACACCAATCATCCTAGGGAGATTATTTTTGCAAACAGCAAAGATAAATATTGATTTTTCTATAGGTATTCCAAAACTTTTATGTGGAGATCAATTAGTACAAATTAAAAATTTTGAGGTATCAAATGATCTTAAGAAACCCTAAGTATATGATTGTCCTACCATAGATCTTCTAAATGATTTTGATGATCCAAATGTTATTGATGATTGTGTGCTAAAAGAATTAGAAGAAATAGAGAATATAAATTTGGGAGAAAAGAAAGAGGAAGGTCATTTGAATTTAGAGTTGAAACCTCTTCCCTCTATTTAAAATATATGTTTTTGGAGGAAAATAATTCATTTCCTGTTATTATTGTAGTTGATTTGAGTGATGAATACGAAGAATTATTAGATGTACTTCGAAAAAAAAAGAAGGCTATTGGCTGGAAAATGGATAATCTTAAGAACATTGATATGAGTGTATGCATGCATAGTATATATCAAGAGGAAGGGGCTAGAACTAGTAAGGAACCACAACAAAGATTAAATCCTAACATGAAGAAAATTATAAAAAAATAAATTTTAATGCTAATATAATTTATCTTATTTCAAATAGCAAATGGGTTAGTCCTACATAAGTGATGCCAAAAAAATCAGGGATCACAATTATAAAAAATGAAAATGAGGATGAATACAAATATGATTAACTATTGGTTGGAGGGTTTACATTGATTATAGAAAATTAAATTCAGTTACTAGAGAATATCATTTTTCCCTATCATTTACTAATCAAATTATAAAAAAATTAGCTAGAATTTTTTTTTTTTATTTTCTAGATGGATACTCTAGTTACAATCAAATTTATATCAACCCTTTATATCAAGAAAAAGTAACTTTCACTTGTCCATTTGGTACTTTTGCTTTTAAATGCATGCTTTTTGGTTTGTGTAATAGTCCAATCACATTTCAAAGATGTATGCCATCTATTTTTTCTGATATGACTAGAAAATTCATAAAAAATTTTATGGATGATTTTTCTATTTTTGGTGAATCATTTGATGAATGCTTAAATCATTTACAGCATATACTTGAGAAATATATAGAGAAAAAGTTAGTTTTGAGTTGGGAGAAATCACATTTTATAGTGAGAGAGGGAGTCATGTTGGATCATATTGTGAGTAAAAAGAGTTTAGAGGTCGACAGAGCAAAAATTAATATTATATCTAAAATTAAACCTCCGAATTTAGTAAAAAAGATTAAATCTTTCTTGGGTCATGCAGATTATTATAGAAAATTTATTCAAGAGTTTTAGAAAATTTCTAAACCTCTCATCATGTTATTATCTAAAGAGATGCCTTTTAATTTTGATGAGAAATGTTCTGTCTTTTTTTGAAATAAAAAGATTACTAATTGAGGCACCCATTTTACAAGCTCCTGATTAATCTTTCCCTTTAAAATAATGTGCGATGCATCGAATTATGTAGTGGGAGCCATTCTATGACAAAGAAAAGAATCAAAACCCATAGTAATTTCATATGCTACTTAAATTATATCCGATGCTCAATTAAATTATACCAACTGAAAAAGAATTGTTAGCTATAGTATTTTCGTTAAAAAGGTTTAGATCATATATTTTGGGAGCTAAAATTAGTAGTTATATTGATCATGTAGTATTAAAATATTTATTAAATAAGAAAGATGCAAAGACATGTTTATCAAGAGAGATTTTATTGTTGTAGGAATATAACTTAGAAATAAACAATAAAAAAGGTTTCGAGAATGTTGTTAGTGACCATCTTTCTAGATTGAGTAATATAGGAATAAATACAATACCTTTACAAGACACATTTTCAAATAAGTAATTGATGGCAGCTCAACATCAACCATCACAATGGTATGTACATATTGTTAATTTTTTGGTTTCTAGAATAGTAGGATAAGAACAATAGAATAGTAGGATAAGAACAGAAAAACATCATTTCTTTTCTAAGATTAGAAATTATTTTTGGCATGATCTTGATTTATATTACTTGGGCAATGATCAAATTTTAAGGAGATGTATTCCTGAAGAAGAATATCATAGCATTCTTAACATGTGTCATTCATCTAACTATGGAGAACATTTCTCTAGATGAAAAATAGCTGCAAAAATTATTTAGTGTGGTTTTTATTAACCTACAATCATTAAAGATTCTATATAATTTAATAGAATATGTATTTCATACCAATCTATAGGTAACATGAGTAAAAAAAATGAAATGCTCATGGGTAACATGTTAGTAGTTGAAATTTTTGATGTATGAGGAATAGATTTCATGAGTCCCTTTCTATCAACTAAAAAATATAAATATATTTTACCTACTATTGATTATGTGTCTAAGTGGGTGAAAGTTATTCCTACTAGAACTAATGATCATAAAATCATGATAAAATTTATGTAGAAAAATATTTTTTCAAAATTTGTATGTTCTAAATTTACTATTAGTGATGAAGGAATATATTTTAAAAATAAACATTTCAAGAAATCATTGAAAAAGAATGTACACCATAGAGTAGCCACTTCATATCATCCCCAAACAAGTGAGTAAGATGAAGTAACAAATACAGAAATTCAAGGATTTTGAGAAAAATAGTTAGACCAAATAGGAAAGATTGGCCCACAAAATTACAAGATGTATTATGGGCTTATAGAACAACTTATAAAAATCCCATAAGCATGTCTCCATTTCATCTCATTCTTGGAAAGCCGTGTCATCTTCTTGTGGAAATAGATTATAAAGTATTATGGGCTATAAAAAATTTATGTATGGATGAAAAATTAGTTGGTGGGCATAGAATTTTCCAGCTATATGAACTAGAGTTATGAAAATTATAGAATATATAAAGAAAAAACTAAAACTTTTCATGATAAATACATTAGTAGAAAAAAGTGTGGTTATATGATTCTACGCTGAAATTATTCTCAAGAAAATTAAAATCAAAATAGATAGGGCCTTATGTGATGGAAGAGACATATGATCATGAGGCTGTAATAATTAAAGATCTTAAAAGTGATCATAACTTTAAGGTAAATGAACAGTAGCTTAAACATTATATAGAACATGAATGCCTAGTAGAAAAATAAATTTATTATTAAAGAAATTTAAGAGTAAGACTAATGTGTTCAGCTGGAGACATTAAATTTAGCACTACATAGGAGGCAACCCATGGTCTTTACTTCATTCTTTTTTTTTTAAGCTTTGTCTTTCTTAGAATTTCATAATACTTGTTTCTATGTTTATTTATTTTTCAAAAAAGTGCAAGAGCAGGAGTGTAAGATGAAGTGGAAAATTAAAAACGAGGTTGAGGTGATGTCTTTCTGAGCTTTATCATTTATGACAACATTTTTAGTGCTTAACTTTGCATATATGCCTGCTTTACTTAAAAATTATATTCTCTGCATATTATGTTCTCATTTTTCTATGTTATTGAGGATAATTTCATTTTTAAGTTGGGGTAAAGTATTAATTCTTAATTTATGCTGTAGGATGATTAAAAACATGTGTTTGCATTTTTTTCATGCTCACTTAGAACATCAACAAAAAAAAATCAAAAAAGCTATAGCATCTATTTTCTATTTTTTTTGTCAAAAATAATAGACTGATAGATAATATGGATTTGATTTTATAAATTTTCACTTCATGATCTTGATGGATAATATTTACTTGATGTGAAAATTTGATTGATCATTTGAGTTTAATAGAGATTTTTACACCCTCATCTATAGGACTTGTGAGGAGAAATACTTACTTTGAAAAATAAAAAGAGAGAGCAATGTAAAAAATTTAGAAACAAAAAGTACATATAGGACATCATTCTTATTGTCAAAAATCGTGTATAGAAAAACACTTTTTGTAAAATAAGTGGATAAGTGAAAGCCCTAAAAATGAAAATTGCACATGGAGGGTGTGAGACATCATTCTTATTGTCAAAATTTGTCTATAAGAAAACCAACTTATCTACTATATAAAATAAAATAAAAAAGAAGAAATATATTATAAACTTCAAAAACCAAGCCATAGAAAAAAGAAAATATATGATCAATATTATTCTTGAATGAATATTAATAATTGAAATATGTTGTAAATACATCTATAAGTGAAGAAACAATAAAGATGTGAATAGAAGAAGTGAATTGTAGATTGTTATTCAAAAGAGTGTTTAAACATTTAAGTGCTAGACATCATTCTTAAATACTTGATATAAGAATCCAAAGTGTCTAAAGTGCATCATTTCTAATTGTATTTTTTTTATACATTGAAATATGATGTTTGAGATTTATGAATTTTTATTGTTGTAATTTCATTACTAAGTGACTAACAATGTTTTAAGTTGAGCGGTGTGATAAGTCTTCATTACTATAAGTTAATAATTAGTAAATAATATATTTTTAGTCTTAACTCATGATAAATAAATTTATATTCATGTTTAATTGTGAAAAGTGGTTTTTTATTGATTAATGTAAATTTTTGGCTAATTATGTTATTATCTATGAATTTATATAATTTTTATAGTCTTATTTTTGAGATAAATAAAGAAAAAAAATTTAAATAAAAATCTATCAAAAGGGGGGTACCTACAAGCTAGCCGAGCCTACAAGCAGGTCAAAAGTGTAGTCGAGGGGAGCCATGAGCTGGGGCTCGAGCAACTAAGATCGATGAGAGTAGGTGTGCACCACTCTTCTTCCATGTCACTAGTGGTCAATTGGCTATGGGGCAAAGAGTAGTCATACATTCGAGAGAAAGGGACTCATCCCCTACAAATGTGATATTTATCCAAAACTTTAGTACACAAACGATTTGAGATTAAGCCTGTGTCACACTTTTCTTTTGAAAGGTTTCAAAGATTTTAATATCTAAACTACCCTTTAGTTATAACAAAGATATATCATTATGATTTCACTTGATAAGGATATTAGAGTACTTATTTCAATCTCTCTTATATAAGCAGGTAATTGATGCAGGTTCGAATCCTCCTAGAGCCAAAACTTGTACTTTTATTTGATTATCGTGATTTTTCTATAGATCATCAGTAAACAATTAAGCTGCAAAAATCCTTGGATCATCAGTGAAAATCTCGTGAACACAATTCATGGAGCATTGTTACTAAAATTTTTAAAAAAATCGTGATAAAAAGATTACAAATCCATCAAGTAAATCATCTTTAATTGATTGACAAATAAGCCATCATCGAGAAGAGGATGATCTACTAGGAGACAAGTTACCACCTCTTGAGAGTGTACCAGATGTGATGTAGAGCCTCCTCTTACTGCATGCACTTGAGGATGAAGCTCCCTAATACATGCCCCACCTCCATTCAACTTCTCTCCATCGAGTGACAGTTGCTAGAGAGTCGTAAAGTCACCATTTTTTTACTCCGCCGGATGACAGTTATTGGAGATGATTTGACAGCCCATTTTATTAATTTCTAGACTTTGTAAGAAGATGTAAAAATTGTTCACGTCATCCTTGTCCAACGAGAGCCTTCGAGATTGTGGACACTATATGACGATCTTCTCAAATGCTTAAGATTCTGGTCCATCATCGAGGCATCACCGTCGCGACGTCAGAACTTTATTTTCTTACTTTCAACTTAATTTTCACTTCATTTGGTGATAAGTTGTGTGATTTAAAATTGTCAAGTTACACTTCATTCAATTATGATACTTCTAACTTTTACAGATCTTAATTTGATCAATTAAATTATCTGTAATCACTTACGTAAGAATCACGAGGTGGAACTCTATTTTTGCCCCATTTGCATTTGTCATGTGCTGATGTCCGCACCCTTATTTCCTTTTTTTGTAAATTTTAAATATATTACATTTTTATTTTTTAGTATAAAATTTATACAAAATTTTATATTAAAAAGTATTCTTTGAGAATAATATTAAAAAATTATCTGATACTATATTACATCCCTATGATTGACTTAAAAAATTACCACTATTTTTAGAAGTTTTATTGAATTATAATTGATGTCTTTGTTGAGAAATACTTTTAAATATGTAAAAATTAGTATTTTCTAGTTTTATAAATTTTAAATTTTTGTGAGTTACTACACAATAACTAAGTCACATCAATAAATAAAAAAATAAAATAATATATATTAAGACTAAAATAATAAAATATTATAAATACCATAATGAGTTCGTAACACATATATAGTTATATTTTTTATCCATTAATTAGCATCTATATATAAGATAGTAATACATAAATACAACTACTAATTTATAACTATCAAAGTGACAAACAAAAGAAGAAAGAATTCTAGTATGTTTGTTCATTTTCTCAACAAGTTTGATGCTTTCTCTCTCATTTTTTTTGCTGCATGATTAATGCCCTTGTGTGACAGTCACACAATAGGATTTGATCCTTTAAAGTGCATACTTTACTTTTTTATTTTGATTTCATACATATTTTCACTCCAAAGTTTAGTGTTCAACTTCTACGTGGCACCTTAGGTGTATTTTGTGAACTACTCTCTCATTTCATAATCATTTTCCTTCTCATTTATTTATTTTGATAGCTAACTTATTTATTAATCTTCAAACAACACTTTCGTAACATTTCATCCTATTTTTGAAAAATTCTAATGAAACTATTGAGGCTATTCTCCTGCCAATAGAACAACTCTACCAATTGGCCTTTTCAGATTCTTTTGATTGAATCTCTTATTTATGAATGGTTGGAGATCAGATTCTTTGTTCCTATGGATCATAAAACATCAAACTATAGTCTGAACATTGAAGATCTTGAACCAAACTCCATTTCTAATAGTTTGGATTCTAGAATAAATGTCACCCAACCTGCAAATAAAGAGTTACTAGGAGTTTAATGTCAAGAGTTTCTTGATGACTTGATTGTCTCCATTTTTTTGGATATACTTGAAAACCACTAATATTAAAGATTAATTATTAAAAACTTCAACACATAAATATCTTAAATTGATTCCTTACTTCACGACGATTAAGGCCCATACAAAAGTAGAGCAATTATGCAATTACAAAGTAGTATATTTAATTAAGAGTTGGAAAACTATAATTGAAGAATGTTGAAGCCTTGTTTTCCTCCTATTTTTATCCTCATAATTTCCAACCTTAAATTGTTTAGAACTTCCATCAATGCATTAGGAAAAGTTTCCCCAGATTGATGTACTTTTAAAACCCTCTTCAATTGGTCTCAAACAACACATGCTTAGTTTGAAGTAATTTCTTTGATTCATTGACAATTTTTATGTTCACATTAAATAGAGACATTTTAGATGGAAAATGGCATACTACTCGGTAAACATATATATATTGTGTGAATTAGACCCTGCAGAGTCATGCTTAGCATTAAGAAATCATCTTAATGATGGCAAGAACAAACTCATGGGGGTGACTTTAATGATGTTATGTCTTGCTAAGCACTGAAGCATTTTTTTTTGACATTGGCCTAAAACTTTAAATGTGAGCAACGGTGACTAAATTATTAGATAGTATACAATACATAGGAAAGTCAACTGCATAATTAGAGATTATATAAAGTGTTTTATGGAAAAAGAATTGAGATGTGCTACGTCACACATGATTTCTTCTTAGTGCTTCAATAAAAGGAACCCCAAGTCACAGGCATTGTCAATAGTTGGAGTTTGAAAACAAAAGATTGATTTCTTAGTCTAATCATAGCCAACACCGAAATCCAGCGAGAGCCATGAAGGAGGACGTATTGTCTCGTGGCCCTTGGGTTCTCACGAACAAAATCCGCAAGCAATTCAAGGGCATGCATGTGATATCGCGACGACTGTTGTCGACGTGTCGCGTCAAAAAGGAAGGTCTGGCGCTAAGGTCTCTATGACGTCATCTGTGGGGGGCCACAGATGGCGTCAGCTCCGGTATCGTCAGCCCTGTTCTTGGGCATCCCACCCGCCCTCCTGTATGCCGCCATTGTCCGGAGGTACAGCGGTGCTCATGAGAAAGTTATCGAATCCCGTGGATCTCCAACTTCTTCCTCCAGACGTCATATCAGGTGAAAGTTTTCCTGTGTATAGTGTGACAATGGCCAAGGTTGGTTTTACATTCCTTGCAGCATGTGAGAGACATCTACTCCCCTGATGATGCCTCTAGGGTTCTCATGAATCGAGTTTTGTGCGGAGACTGCATCTGTTCCAAGAGTGCCAGTGCGCATGTTTCAATTGCATTCCATTTCACTGTTTACGCAGGTAGCGGAACGATGCCTAAATGGAAGAGGATAAGAGAAGCAAATGCGACAAGAGGGAATCTACCTTGTGATTTTCCGGAAATGGAAGAAAAAGCTTTCAAAGCGATAGAAAAGAAAAAGGAAGGAAACCACCTAATAGGATAGCGAAATGAGATGCCTCACTGGCTCCCTAAGATCTCCCTCGGTTGAAATCGAGAATTGATTTTCCAGCTTTTTTCCCAGCAGAGTCGAGTTCCAGAACCCGCCGTCGTCTTTTAGGTTTATTCCTCTCTTTCTATCTCTATCTCTCTGTCTCTCTCTCTTCCCACTTTGCTCCCTTCGATCCTCTTCACCATTCTTTTCCCTCCGAGTTGCCAAGGATTTCTTTCTCTTGTCCAATGCATTTCCGGCCTTTTTCCGATATGGGGTAATGTCCGATTATAGGGCTCGTACTGTATCTTACGCCACTTGGGTACTCATCTGCTGCTTTAAATTTGGCAAAGCCACTCAGTTTTTATGAAACAAGGCAAAGATTCCAGATCCCGGGCTTCCAAACCCATAACAACATGTTCTTCTTGTTTGTAAATCTCTTTTCCCCGTAGGTGGATCATCCTTTCATTTTGTTGGGCACCGCTGGACCGATCAGCAAGCCATGTGGTGAGGCAAAAGAAGTCGGAGGACAGAGAAGGAAGGGATGGTGAGGGAGAAGATCAAGATTAGGAAGATAGAAAACACGACCACGAGGCAGGTGACCTTCTCGAAGCGGAGGAGGGGCCTGTTCAAGAAGGCGGAAGAGCTGGCCATACTCTGTGATGCCGAAATAGGGGTGATCGTCTTCTCCTCCACTGGCAAGCTCTCCGAATTTTTTAGCAACAGGTGCAGAGATCCTTTCCTTTTAGTCCTTTTAGTCCTTTTAGTTGGTGTTGCCTTCTCTCTTTCTTGCCGCATCCCTCATCCAGCAGTCCATATCCCGTTCGCGTGGGTGCAAGCGTTGCAGTTTATCGCATGCTAGTTGCGGAATTTTTCTCAGTGTGTCGTTGTTCTTCCTTTGCCTGTTTGTTGTGGCTCTCGAAACACCGAGGAGTTCTGGGGCTCTCGAAAGAGTGTGGAAGTGAGATGAGAAACACCGAGGAGAGTGGAAACTAAGGGACGTACAAAACGAGGAAGTTCTGGACAGGGTGCAGGGTTGCATTAATTGGTTGATTGATAGATAGATAGATAGATAGATAAAGATATGGAGAGATAGATCGCTACAGAGAAAGAGAGAAGCGAGAGAGAGAGATAAAGAGCAATCGTGTGAATCGTGAGGAAGAGATACGGAGAGGAGAGCTGTAGCTGAGCAAACCCAGAACGTAAATGATGAGGACACCCATCTGCATATAGATTAACTTTTATCCATTCTTGACACGTTCGAGTAGGGTGTGGCTTTGTCCCTCACCGCTTGAAAGGCAGACTATCAGTAGGTGGACTGTGAGAGGACTTAGATCGGCTAGTTTGGCGGATTATCTGTGAAAATTAAACTTTTCGTGTAATTTATAAGTTGAACTGACCTTATCCTTAGCCTCTGTGATTTTTATCTCCCATGAAAATTGTTCCCACTCTAGGGGAATGATCTCGTTAATAGCTAGCATAACGTTAAACTTTTTCTTGCTTTCTTAATAAAGAGGTGGGATCTCGTTCCCACCTTTTCGTTAATAGCCGTTTGAAAATGAACAGGACATGATTTATATTTTGTAGATAGCATCTCTGATCTTCTGCAAGATACTGAACTGTTCACTGAATTGCAAAGTCCAACAGAGTCATCTATGTTGTAAGACATATGAAAGAGAGTAGGAAATTGTTAAGCATCCTGATCACCAACTGAGAATACGCAATCTTTCAGTAGTATTGTCCTGATGGTTGATTAGATCGTAGCACAGTGTTGACTATTTGTTTTATCCCGCATAGCATGAAAACCTACATTTTAGATGTTCTTGTAGGCTTAACAACATTGAGTTCTCTGAGAAAGTAATAGCAAATTCGGATTATTTCCAGTCTTTTGAGAATTCATCTATTGAGGAAAATTTATAAGCTAGATTTTATGTCCCATATTTAAGAAGAGAATATAGGCTTTAGTGACGCTAAGCTTCTCTATTAGGTGTTTTTGCTGGATAACATGATAACCTAAGATATTGTCATGGAAGTAAAGAAGTGTTCATCCATATTTGGGACTCGACTACTTTTCTCTGTACCAACTAAAACTTATCACTGTGTTCTCATTTAATTTACTCAAGTGTGATATCCCTAACAATGAAGAAAATCATTGAGGTATTAACATCATTTACCAAAGTCTCTGGGTAGTTCAATGAGCTACCGTACTTATTTCATGTAAATTTTCTCAGTATTTTGTGGAGTGACATAAGATGGTAAGAAGGCCTGCACTACTATATCCTTGCTCACACTATGTATTTCCTGTTTTATTTGCAGTATGAAGGAGACAATTGAAAGACGTAAACTGCATTCAAAGAATGCTGTGAAATTGGTTCCACCATCTCTTGAACTTCGAGTAAGTTTTCATGTCCCATGCTTTGGTAAGTTTTATGGTTATGTGAAAAAATAGATTGAGCCTTGAATCAATGAGGCACTAATATTGAATTTAGAAAGTAGGTCTTGAATCTACAAGATTTAGAATTTGAATCCTCGTATCTCTAAGGATTGACCAAAGTGACCCTTAAATTCACAAGGATCAAAATAATTTTCCTGAATCCACAAAAATCAAATAGCTTTCTTGAATCCACAAGGGTTGCTTGAATCCACAAAAATCAAATAGCTTTCTTAAATCCACAAGGGTTACTTGAATCCACAAACATCCATAACTCTTTCAAAGAGAATAAAAATTATAATAAACGAGATGTCCTCAAAGTTACAACATGCTAGTCTTTAAATATGCTCAAATCAATTGTAACTCTCATGGAAAATAATATCTGTCACAGAAACAAAGTTTAAATGACCGAATAGTAAGATAGTTACTACAATAACCACTCTGTCATATTTTTCACGCATTTTACTTTTGCCTAACCTAGTTTGTGCCTTCTTTGGCAATTCTGATTTTTGTATACCACACTTCACATTTTTAGAATTCCTAGCCTACCAATTTAAGACTTTTCATGGTCGTGCATACTGTTCCATATCACTTTCATTTGGCGCCTTCAAGTATTTTTAGTCCACATTTTTATGTTTTCACACAACTTGGTTGAAAAAAATTTCGTCTTACTTTGTTTTTGAAGTGATGTCCTACATTGTTCCCCAACTAGGGCATAAATAACTATGAAACGAAAGCACTGAGGCATATCATCTCATGTATAAATAGTGAGTAGCATCCAAAATTGTAGTCATGCACTCGGTGCTGGAAATTTATCCTTTGCAAGTTCTATCCATCTGCTGGTACTCATCACACAGAGACGGCTTCATTTTGTTTCAGTCTGTTCATCCTTCCATTATAAATTTGCAAGTTCTATCACGTTACTGGTACCCATTTTTTTGCCTTCATAGCTCCAAGATAGCAACCGTGAATCACTGAACAAGGAAGTTGTGGAGTCCACCTTAAAGCTCAGGTATGCCATTCCGATTGGAAGTGAATCCGAGTTGGTTGCAGGGTTGCTCAAATCAGGCCTTCATCCTACTTTTAGGCAAATGAAAGGGGAAGATATTGGAGGACTTACACTGGAAGAGCTTAAGAAGTTGGAGAAAGAACTTGAGACCGGATTGTGCCGAGTTCTGGCGAGAAAGGTATGTGTGTGACTTATTTTCGATTACTTTGAAGGTAATCTAGGGGCAGATTTTATTCTTCGGTTATATCCACTTCCTACGGTCAGAAAGTTGTTGAAGAAATAAATGAGCTACAATATAAGGTGGCTAATAGATGCAGTCTTGTTTCTTATTTAGCCTTTTACTTTATCTTTCTTTCGACTTCTTCCTTTTTATGGGCAAATGTGAATCCTACGGATAGGATGGGCAGAACTGCATCTTCGATCAATTATTGTCGTTCCTGGCCCCTGAGATTTATACATAGCCCTAAAATCTCATAGTCATCCTTCTTTTCCATCATGGAAGCACTGACACACAGCTGCATACAGATAGTTTCCCATTCCTGGAAAACAGCTGGTCCCATGGGCTATAAAAATAAACAGTTGGAAGAAATCAGACTCTGCGAAATCGTAGCCGCTTTGCCCCTTGTCTTTCATTGTCTAAATAGGGAACATGCTAACTGATGTTGGACATCAGTTCACATAAAGAGATGGGCCAAATGTTTTGGCCCAGGTGACCTAGAACTAGTGGGTTAGCATCTAGCGTGCTTAGAAGTTGGGATGCAAGGATTAGAAGACCTGAAAAGGCTCAATCCAAATGTTACCCATAATGAAACGTGTCATAAACCTGCCAGATATCGGTTTTCCCGCTTTTATTTTATTTTCATACTTTTAAGTTGTTTTGAATTTGTTTAAATATTCCTTAAATATGTTTTAATGTTCCACTTTTTTTGGTCACCCTAAAGAGATTCCGCCTATTTAATGGCCCAACATTATAACCCCAGAGGCATTCTTCAGTATTCCAAAAATAATTCTTCTTGTGAGACTCTCTCTGCTTGTAGATCAATCGCTTGCCCTATGGATTCAGGGTCCTTTTGATCTTTTAGAATTATGATCGTTCTCCTGTGATTTTAGGGTCAAAGATTCCAAGTTATGTCGATTCAGGAGAATGTTGTTTATAGAAATTATCTTTCTTGTAGATTCAATGATGAAATTTCATCTCCACGCCATTCTGGGTGAATCATTAATTGACCAACCTTTTCAATGACTCACAACCACACTGAAATGATGGTAGGTCTATTAGCTCTACATCCTAGTCGCCTCTCTAGCTTGACCTCCCAGGTTAGACCCACCTTTTCTTCAACCTTGTTAAAGAGGTGGGGAGGGTCGTCACCTGGTTAAGAACTGCAGAAATAGAAAGCGGTGCTAAAGCTGAAGTAAAAGTAGCAGTCACCTTTGTTGACGTTCATAGAGGATGGGTTGAAATTGAAGTCAGAACATGAGTTTAAATCAGTGCGGTGGAGGGCGCCATTGACGCTGGGGGTAGGTAGTAGATACCAGAGCTTAGCAAGTGCAGTGAAATCCCGTAGTGAATGCAGAGTAAAAGACACCTGCGTGCTACTCCGGCTTTAAGGCTAGACTATCACTCTTTAGATATCACTGTTGAAGCAGTAGGTTGCTTCATCGTCTGGAGCAGCAGGACAATAACCTTGAGCGTAGTACGTTGCAGCAGAGGTCAGAAAAAAGCAGTCTCGACAGCAGTTCTTGTCCACCCGTGGTTTTTTTTTCTGAAGAAGACTCTCAAAGAAGAGAACACGTCATGGTGTCTCGGAGTTCCTCTTATCATGGCATTTAGGCGGAGACGTTCTTGATGAGTTGCGGAAGCGGGTTGTCCCTCAGCGTTCAGAAAAACTTATCTGTATTCTTCCTCTTGAAGAAGACCACAAGGAGAGGGAGAAGGAAGAGGATAAAGACCAGAGGCAGCATCTGAATTGTGGACGTCCACAACTACAGACCAGCGCATGTGTGAGCTGCTGTTGCTTCCTATCTTATCTTCAAAGTATGAGAGGTTGACTGTTGGCGACATGGCAGTTGCAGAATTGGCAGCGGCCTAAGATAGCCAAGAAACCCTAGCCCTGAATCCTCCCAACTTTACCTACATGGTCCTGATGCAGGTGAAGAGACTCGCACAGACACCCAAACTCTCAGAGACGACTCGCTAATCCAGCACCGTTTTTGAACCGTGTTCTTAGGGACTCCCAAAGACGAGCAATAATGGAAACTTTTGAACTGTTCTAGGACAACAAAAGTAGTGTTCGTCTGGTTTCTGGTGCTCTGAGTTTCCTCAGTTGCTGCACAACGACAATGTCAACTATTTACTTCTTCTTCGTTAACTTGCTCACACAAAAGCTTTTCCAGTCTGCTTTCTTTACTGCGAATAGCCACTGCTTTTCCCACTATGAATCAGTTATTTTATGTTTATATGCTTCGAAACTATTTACGTTTCTAGGATGCCCCTTTATCACAGACACATCATGAATTAGCCAAATAACATGGTTTTCCGAGCTGATTCTTTCTGGTGTTTGTTCAAAGGGTGCGAAACTGATGGAGAAGAATGCCCTTATGAGAAAGGAGGTAATTGGGCATCTTCTCATTTTGCTTCCCAGACTTCATCTCCCTAATCGATGCAAGCAGAACTCACCCATCAGTGGCCGGTCAAAACAGATCGCATCCTCAAGCGGCAGAAAACAGGCGGCAGATTCTGAGAGCGCCGTATGTGAAGACGGACAATCAAGTGACTCGATAAAGAACGCCTCAAACTCTGGGCCACCTCCGAACTGTAGCGACGGTTCAGATACTTCACTTAGACTCTGGTATGCTCCTGAGGAAACCTAAATATTTTACCACTCTTTTTCCGTTTTTTTTGATTTAATTTTAGCTTTACTTATACTCACGAGCGTTTGACATTCAATATTGAACTCGAATGTAGCGACATAATTCTGTCAGCAGTGGGGGGGGTATGTGAAAGTAGTTTAATGCTTATCAAAATCAGCTTTCTATTGTAACGTGATTTTTCAATGTGTTTTGGTTCTTTGTTAATTAATCATGTTTTTTTTACTGGGAACTTATTATCTTCAGCCTTTGTAATAGATTTAAGAGAATATTCTCTTTACCACGTTCTTTGCTTCACTTCTTAGTTTCAGTAAGTTTTGGATAATCCCTCTTGACTGACGTTTGAGTAAACTACATCCTGCGGATAGAGAAATATCTTGGACTGGCATCCATGAAATACAGCTTCTGTGATATAGTTTGAACTTTTTACTTTCCATTAACATCGTATTCTCTCTTTATTTGATAATTTCTTTCTAAACACTGCATCACCAGGGGTTTAGATTCCATATTTGTATCAGATCAGTGTTCAAGTGAGCGAATAGCTCATTTATTCACGATTTTATGAGTAGAATGGGTCTCTTTTATTTTCTGAAATGTCTTTGGCTACTCTTGTCACCTAATCAGGTTATTTCTGCGTTATAGGCTTGAAGACTTTTGCTTTCTATGTTAGACGTTTATTTCTGATATTTAATTTATTGCCATGAGTGCTAGCCTTACCGTTATCACAATACCTTATTATTTGAGCAATCATCTACCTTCTAGATGTATAACCAATGACGAAGATGAAACAGCAACCATATATAAATCACAACTTGCAATTAGACCACGCAAGTCCAATACTTTCGATAGCCAATTATGAATGCGCTGCACTCAATAGCGGGGTACAGACATTCTTGAACATACTTAGTTAGCCTAAACATCCTCAGGATCCATTTGGTTTATTGGCATTGATGCTATGGTCCTTGAAATGGTCAGGTCAAAAGGTTTTACCCGGCAGAACAGTAACCTTTGGACTGGGTTGGATCCGTGAATCTTGAAATGATGGGTTTTCCAGACAGAGGGTGAATTCACCCGCGAACAGGCTATATAGCCTTCTCCTTGATGGTTTGGATTGGCCTAATAGCTCTTCACAGGTTTCTTCAGGCTCCCACTGCTCTATCTTTGAACCAGTTAGTGGACTTTGCCTTAGTTTTTCCGTTGGCCGGCCTGCCTCCATTTTATTTTGTCGATGTTGTCCTGTTTTATCAACATTTAATGAGTAAACTTGATACGTCGCTGTGTATTTCTATGAACGCCTTCATAGAATTTCTGCGCTAATGACGTTCTTTTCTTCACTGCTTTGTTTCTTCCTCACTGGCTAAGAAAATCTCAGCCGATTTTTCTGTTAACTATGCTTTTACTGGCCGTAACTCTGTGGATATGATGCTGTCCCCCCTTTCCGATTCCAGCTCGAGTGGGGTGTGACAAAGTATTCAAATAATCTGTCAATATTGGTATGGCTGATGGTGGAAGATGAAGCATTGACAGAGGAGAAGAGAGGAATATATATGGTTAAGAAATGTTATTTTCCGCATGACAAAAATGGTTTAGTTGAATGAGAATTTCCTTGCAAGTCAACTAGAATGGAGAAAACACCGCCCAAACTTTACTCAACTTAGGAACCCAGTGAGAGGAACAGAGGAGGAGCTTTCTCAACTTACTAATGTGGGTTTCTGGGTTCTTTTTTCTCGTACAGGTTGCCCTTCTAAGACGTAAGAGGCTCTCTTTCTTGCTTCCTGAGCTTCACTTGGTCGGCAAATCATGCAGCAAGAAAGAGGATGATCACTTCACTTCATCATGGTATATGTAGTCAACGTACATTACAACAGAGAATATGCGACTTATTAGCCAGCATTCAGGAGAACCGTCTCTTCTTCTGAATGTACATGGTTTGTTGTTGCATGGGGTCATTCAACTATGAGAGCCTTTGCAGGCAAAAATGAAGGTTCTCACGCGGGCAGGCCAAAAACAGCAAAGCGTAGAAGCTGAAGATGCCCATTATTGTTTCTTCTCGGCCCATCAGCTAGTTGCTTAAGGGATATCAACGTCGAATGAGACCCGTCTGATGTCAATACTGACTTTGTGGATTTGTGGAGTTGAAGACTGGGAGGAGCTATATTCTATCTGATTATATTAAATCTTGAACGTCAGAAAACCATAAAAGAAGTCTGACCATGAATAAGAAAGAATGAAGACGAGAGACCATGTAAATCAGTTATTTTCCATGATTATCTCTGGTCATAAATAACATTTAGGTTTCTGGTAAATTTTCTCAATCATACAAGCACATGACTTGAGACAACATAGTGATTCTAATCAAATGACATGGCATTTCCCATACAGTCTTGATGACTGAGTATGACGTTTGGATTGTGATTACATAGAAAACCCTAATAGCTGACACTATGGGAAATATTGAGCCACATTTATGGGGTTATTTATGTCTGCTGTTTGTCAGCAACCAGTAGTAGGATGTGCACATTTTAAATTAGTAAAGATAAACAAGTATTCAGCTGAAATAGTTTTCCACTTATTTCTACCATGAATAAATATATTACAGAAAAAGGGCCTAACTTGAATTGAAGGAAAATATTGATTTCACTAGCAGATATCATTAAGATAATATAGATTTTGTAGGCTCTTTCTCTGAATTTCATATTTTGTATGCTAAATATGACAAATTTTCATAATTTTCTGATGTTGTGAATGTATTCACTTTACAAAGAGCTTTAGTTGTGAATGTATGTCATGAGATTTATGCTATGCTCACAATGATAGAGATGCTAAATGAAATAATGAACATATAAATAACTTGGAAAATTTATACACCAAGTGATAGTAAATTTTAAGCAATATCATGGACTAATTGTCAGCAACAGTTCCATGAGGATTCACTATTTACTACAAATGAAATCATGTTTTGTCCTGTGTTGAGAATGGAAGTCTACTTATAAATAAATTGGTCCTCCATTAAGAAAGCTAAGCATGTAATAATGGTTCCACCACTTGGTAAAAGAGAAAGAAAAGTTTTAACGGTTACCACAAATCATACATTTGATAAGTTATGGTTGATGGTTATTGATCACTTTGAAACCAATTTGTTCTCTAAAAGACAGAAATTCATACCCATAGGAATGATCTTGATCATTATTAAACAACTTCTGCAACAAACTTTTCATGTATAAAAAGGTCCAACAGTTGTAGGATGCTTTGCTTACTGGACCATTTTACTTCACTCATACAATACAAATATGAAAATATTCATAGAAACAACTGACTATATTACTTGAAATCAAATATCGAATAGGTCATTTAAATCTTAGGTTGAGGTTGGAATCATTGATGATGGAAAACATAAATTTTTATATTGGAAGTATGCTTTCATTATGGTTATAGATAGGCATTTAGTTTCCAAGAAGGTATTTTCAAGATAGACATGATCCAACAAATCAATTTGAAAAGATGTTTGTAGCACTTGGATAGGCAATAGTTGAATCATAAGATGTTTGTAGCACCTAGATAGGCAGTAGTTGAATCATAAGATGTTTGTAGCACTTGGATGAGAACATCATTCCTCTAAGGTGAAACCGATAAATAATAAACTTTCTCACACTAAAACTAAAAGAGAGGTAGCCACACTATCTGATATACTAGTTATAAGCTAATTTGTGAAGTTTAGAGTGCACATGTGAGAAGATCAGTTGCTATCTAACACAATCAAGCTTGGACAATAGGTGATGATGTTCAACTGAAAATTAATAAAAAAAGCAGGCAACGAAAGATAATGAACTTTGGAGGAATGATTTTGTGCTCATAATCATATATTGTCTCATTGTTGGCATCATGTGCTTAACTGAAAAGTGCTCTCAAACTCAAAAACTTTGTAGCACTATAAATTTTCGTATAAAAGCAACAAAAACAACATCTAATAAACTAAAAGTGAAATGTTACAGTTTATTTTGATTATACCTCTAACAGCTTCTAACAGCTTTTAGCTCTTCACCCTCCTCGGCAACTGCAGCGACCCAATCTCCAACTCTGGTCTTCAAGATCCATGCCCTTTATCTGGATCACAAATAAACTAAGGAAACAAATGGCAACGGCTGATCAATGTTCTCTGCCCATTTTCCAGCAGTTTCCCCCCCCCCCCCCAAAACAAGAACAAAATAGTACTATCTCGCCACTTCTCTTCTAACTTCTTCAACAACAGGAGCTGGCGTGTTCGAGGGGGCCTCGTCTCCTGGTCCTTCAGCTTTTCACGAGCCAAAAAATCCGCGCAAAACCGAAGGACGGCTGGCGTCCGCGTGGTGCTGTCAAACGGTAGCAGGGTCTGGGGAAGGGAGCCCTCATCGCATCATCCTCCGGTTGCAGATGGCGTCAGCTCGGCTAGCGTCAGCCCTGTCTCCCTTGTGCGCAACACAGCGGCGCTCGTCAGAAAGTTTTTCGGCTCCCGTGCATCTCCCTCTTCTTCTCTAGACGTCATGTCACCACCTCTCTCTCTAGCTGTACAGAGCATGGATCAACGTTTTACAAAGCTCAAGATTGGTTTCGTAGTCCTTGCAGCTTGGCAGGGATATCTACTTCACTGATGATGCCTCTAGGGTTTTTATAAATCGAGTTCTATGCGGAAATTGCATCTGTTTTAAAAGTTCCTGAGCGCGCATTTGAATTGGATTCCATTTCGCTGTTTACGTGGGTAGCGGAACGATTTCTAAAACGACAGTGAACAACACGAACTGCGAAGAAGAGTAGAGAAACCGATGGGAAGAGAAGGAATAACTTTTTGAGACAAGAGAAAGAGCGTACGATAGAGGAAGAGAAGGGGAGAAAGGAAGGAAACAACCTGATTGGATAGCGAAATGCGACGCCCATTGGCTCCTATTGGTGGTATATCCATCTCTATCTGAAGAGCACCGAAGGGGTGGAGGGTGGGAGGAAACAGCAACCCGAGCTCCAGAAGCGGCCGTCGTCTTTTAGGTTTATTTCCTCTTCCTCTCTCTCTTCCCACTCTGCTCGCTTCTGTCCTCTACCCCCTTCTTTTCGCTCAGAATTGGCCAGGATTGCTCTCTCTTGTCGAATGCATTTCCCGCCTACTTCCCATATCCGGTAATCCCCGATTATAGGCTCCTTCAGCCTGTTAGACTATTTGGCACTCATCGGTTGTTCTAAATTGGGCAAAGCCGCACATTTCTTAGTAAACAAGGGAAAGACTGCAGAGATCAGGGCTTCTAAACTCGTAGTAATCTGTTCTTCTTCATAATGTTAAATACCCTGTAGGGGGATCGTCCTTGCATTTTGTTGGGCACATTTGGATCCAATTGCGAGCGATGTGGTGAGGAGAATGAAGTTGGAGGGAGAGAAGGAAGGCATGGCGAGGGAGAAGATCAAGATTAGGAAGATAGAAAGCTCGACTGTGAGGCAGGTGACCTTCTGGAAGCGGCGGAGGGGCCTGTTCAAGAAGGCGGAGCAGCTGGCCATATTCTGTGATGCCGAAGTGAAGGTGATCGTCTTCTGCTCCACCAGCAAGCTCTACCGATATTCCAGAAAGAGGTGCAGATCCTTTTCTATTAGGCCCTTTTAGATCTCTCTCTCTCTCTCTCTCTCTCTCTCGGACTCGGTTTTTCTTTCTCTTTCTTGCCGCATCCCTCATAAGATACCCGACATCCCGCACGCATTGGTGAAAATGTTGCAATCAATGTTGCAATTTTACGCTTTGTGGCATTTCCTCACTCCTCACTCCTCTCTCCAAGCTATGTTTCTCAATCTAGCTCGTGGTTCTTCCTTTGCTTGTTGTGGTTTTCGTTGATGACAACCGAAAATTAGGGCTCTCGAAAGGGTGTAGAATTGAAACGAGAAACGCCTAGGAGAGTGGAAGCCAAGGGACCCATGGAACAAGGAGGTTCTGAACGGTGTGCAGGCTTGGATTAATTGGTTGATAGTTATTTAGATAAGGAAACGGATAGATAGATCGGTGGAAAGAAAGAGAGGGAAATTAGATAGAGCGAGAATTTGAGAGGATGAGCGAGAGAGAGAGAGAGCGACCGTGTGAAAGGTCAGGAAGAGATATGGGGAGGAAGCTGAAGCCGAGTGAACCTGGGGCGTGGATGATGAGAACCAACAATACTTGTAACGCTTAAACATTATCCATTCTTCACAGGTTCGAGTAGGCATGCCAGAACTTGTTGTCTCCTTGATTAGGTTATAAGACATGGGGTTCTGAGTGGACTTAAATGGGCTGGTTTGATGCACTATCAGTAGTGAACACTTCTCGTATAAGTTATGATTTGATCTTAGGTTCTCTTACCCTTTGTAAGCCATATCTCGGATGAAATTTTTTCCTGCTCTAGGGACAACGATCTTGTTAATACATAATGTAAGCTGGCACCTTGCTTTCAGTTGGCGACAAGTAGTGAGTTCTATGTTGGATGGACACATTCTGAAGTATGTAAAATTAGTTTTCAATGGCTCATGACGTCTTTTGTTATATCCTATTGTTCAATACTTCCCAAACAAATAGCTTTTTCTTGAAACTAGCATATTTCTCACTATTTAAGCATGTTTACGATTATGGTACTTGAAAGACATGAAGATGAGGTATTAAACTGTACTCATATGAGTCTAAATTTTCATTACCTTGGTCGTCATCACTGGGTTCTTGGGCATTATTCCCAATGAGTTTTCTTGTGACTTCCTGGGTCCAATTTTATTCCCAGGTTGGGTTGGTTTGCATTCTAGCCGGCTATGGCTCTTTAGTTATTATGTTGTGTTGAATTCAGGTTGTTGCGGTAACAAGATGTGACATTTGTCAATGGTGGTTAATGCGTAGGAAGGAGCTCAGAATTCCAGACTACTGGCACTTAGTTTTTATAAGCTGCACCAGATAGGCTTCATATTACTTTTAATAAAAATATTCACGAAAATTCGAAGCTAATTTATCATTAACCCTAATTTTATACGATGAAAAGAAGACAATGAAATATTCTTAAGCCTTTTAGCAAGGTTATCAGGACTTTTGGCTTCACAACACTAAATATATATTGTTCGATATATCACATATCTATACGCATCAAGTTTTTCAAGTGTTCTTTACCACATGAAAATGCCCAACTCTATTATAGATTTCTTTTTCGCATATGAAGTAAATAAGCCATTTTAAAAATGCATTAGAACAAGATTTATGTTTTCTGGATAGAATCTTTGATTTTCTCTGTGATAGTTAATTGTTTAATGAATTCTCGAGTCCAAGTAGAGTAATCTCTGTTGTAAATTATATTATTGTTAGCCAACTCTACTATGATTTTAAGAAGGTTATTGTCTCATTGCCATGTTTTTCTACTATTTTTTACCACATGCAAATGCCCACCTCTATTCTAGAGTTTCCTTTTCGCATATGAAGTAAACTAGCCTTTTTAAAAATGGATCACAACATGATTTATGTTTTCTGCGTAGGATCTTTGATTTTCTATGTGATAATCAATTGTTGAATGAATTCCGGAGTCGAAGTAGAGTAATCTATGTTGTAAGTTATATTATTGTTAGTCACCTCTGCTATGATTTTATATAAGGTTATTGTCTCATTGCCATGTTTTTCTACTGTTTTCTACAACATGCAAATGCCCACCTCCATTATAGAGTTTCTTTTTCACATATGAAGTAAACTAGCCTTTTTAAAAATGGATCAGAACATGATTTATGTTTTCTCGATAGGATCTTTGATTTTCTATGTGATAGTCAACCGTTGACTGAATTCCGGAGTCCAAGTAGAGTAATCTATGTTGTAAGTTATATTATTGTTAGCTAGCCACCTCTGCTATGATTTTATAGAAGGTTATTGTCCCATTGCCCTATGTTTCTATTGTTTTTTACCACGTGAAAACGCCCACCTCTATTTTAGAGTTTCTTTTTGGCATATTACGTAAGCTAGCCTTTTTAAAAGTTGGTCAGAACATGATTTATGTTTTCTGGGTAGGATCCTTGATTTTCGATGTGATAGTCAACCATTGAATGGATTCCTGAGTCAAAGTAGAGTAATCTATGTCGTAAGTTACATTGTTGTTAGTCACCTCTACTATGACTTTATAGAAGGTTATTGTCCCATTGCTATGCTTTTCTATTTTTTTTTATCACATGAAAACGCCCTACTCTTTTTCGCATATGAAGTAAATAAGCCATTTTAAAAGAGGATTAGAACATGATTTATGTTTTCTGGAAAGGATCTTTGATTTTCTATGTGATAGTCAACCGTTGAATGAATTCCCGAGTCCAAGCAGAGTTATCTGTGTAAAATTCTAAGTTATATGAATGGGGGTAGGCCATTTTTAAGCATCCTTATCACCTACCGAGAGTACAGAATCTACTAGCAGTAGTTTTATGACGGGTTATTTAATCATAGTAGAGTATTGGCTATACACAGTATGCTAGAGTATGGAAACTTAGATTCTGATGTTATTCTAGACTTAACAAGGTTGAGTTTTCTAAGCAATCAATAGCTATTTTTGATTACATCTATTCTTTTCAAAATATATCGATTGAGGAGGTTTATGAGCTACAATTTGTGTGAGATATTTTAGAAGAGAATATGGGCCTTAGTGAAGCTAAGTTTCTACATGAGGTGCCTGTGGTGGATTAAACCAATAGATGGCATATTGTCAGAGTAGCAAGTGAGTGTTTGTTCATATTTGGGACTCAACTACCTTCCCATGTACCAGCTCAAAGTCCTCAACACTGCATTCCCATTTAAAATACCAAAGTGCGATAGCCTGGACAATGAAGAACTACCCTGAGGTGACATTTGAAAGAAGTCTCTAGGTAGTTTGAGTTATGCTAATCTATTTAGTGCCAATTTTCTCAGGATTTTGTGGAAAATCATAAGATGGTATGAAGGCATTGACCATTGTATTTCCTATTTTTTTTGAAGTATGAAGGAGACAATTGAAAGATGTTATAGTCATTCACGGGTTATTCTGAAATAGCCGCCGTAGTTTCTTGAACTCCAAATATTCGTTTGTCATGCTTTTACGAATTTGCATGAAATGAAAAATTTGAGCCTTGGATTCACAAAGAACTAATCTTGTGCTGAAAAACGAGATCTTGAATCGACAAGACTTACAATCTTCAATCCTTGAATCCACAAGGATCAAATAGTTTTCTTGAATCCACAAAGGTCGCTTGAATCTCTAAATACTCGGAACTCTCTCTCAAAGAGAATGAAAATTCGTAATAACCAAGTTGTCCTTGAAGTTACAACATACTAGTTCTTAAATTAGTTCAAATCAGTTGTAACTTTCCTAGAAAATATGAACTTAAACGAAAAAAATTAAAATGAACTAATAGTAATATAGTTAGCACACTGAAAACTCTAATGGACGTGTATGAACTTAGTAAGTTCAAATAAGTTGTAACTTTCCTAGAAATTAAAGTGAACTCCCAGTGAGATAGTTATTCACATGTTTCATTTCGGTCTAATTTGATTTGGGTCTTCACTGTGTGTTTTGTTTTTTCCAGCCCACACTTCACGTTTTCAAAATGCCTGCGCCACCTAATTTTTGACCTTTCCTGATTGTGTATGCTGTTCAACATCACTTACTCTCATTTTGGGCCTTCCCACATTTCTCATCCACATTTTCATGTTTTCACACAACTTGGGTCAAAACGCTTTCGTCTTTCTTTTTCTTTGAAATGGTGTCCTACATCATTTCCCTACTAAAGCATGAATAACTTTGAACGCAAACCACTGAGGCCTAGCATCTCGTGTATAAATTGTGACTAGCATCAAAATCTATCATTTGCAATTTGTATCCATCTGCTGGCACTCATCATGCACAATCCGTTTCATTTTGTTTCAGTCTGTTATCTTCCCATTCAAAATTTCCATATACTGTTGTGTTAATGGTACCCGTTTGTTTTGCCTTCATAGATCCAAGGTAGCATCCGTGAATCACTAAGCAAGGAAGTTTTGGAGTCGGCCATCCAGCTCAGGTATGCCATTCCGATTGGAAGTGAATGAGAGTTGTTTTTGGTTTTCAGGTTGCTCAAACCAGGTCTTCATCCTATTTTTAGGCAAATGAAAGCGGAAGATATTGGGGGACTAACGCTGGAAGAGCTTCAGACCATGGAGAAAGAACTTGAGGCCGGATTGTGCCGAGTTCTGGGGATTTTCTGTGTGACTGGAGAAAGAACATGAAGCATGAAGGAACATGAAAGAAAGGTATGTGTGTGACTTATTTCCGATAGCTTTGAAGATAATCCAGGGGTAGATTTTTATCCTTCGGTAATATATAATTGTCTCTTACTTCAGCATTCCTTTGATTTCTTTTACGGATCGGATGGGGCAGACCTGATTCTTTTATTAATTATATTGTAGTTCCTGTCCCCTGAGATTTATGCGTAGTCCTGAGATCTCGTAGTCACCCTTCCTTTCCTTCATGGAGGCGCTGAACATAGACAGTTTCCATACCTGGAAATCAACTGATCTCTTGGGCTATGAAAATAAAAGTGGAAGGAATCAAGGTTGGAAAATCGTAGCCACTTCGCCCCCTTGTCTTTTTATGTCTAAATAGAGAACAGGGCACTACATCAGACTGTATAATGTATGGCTAATTGGCCGACCTTTTCAATGGCTCACAAGCACACTGACTGATCATAGGTCCATGAGTTCCACATTAATCGCCTCTCTAACGTGAATTCTCACGTTAGACCCATCTTTTCTTCAACTTATTGAATAGGTACAGAGGACCGTTACATGGTAAAGAATCGCAGAAACATGAACTATATGTTAAAACTGAAGTGAAAGCAGCAGCCCCCGTTGTTGTAATTAATGGAGGCATAGACATTGGATTCAGCGTATACCTTGAGTTTAAATCATTGCAGTGGAGTACACCATTGACGCTGAGTTACGTAGTAGACACCAGAGCTTAGGCGAGTGCAGTGACAGCCCATATTGAATGTAGGGTAGAAGACAATGGGGTTATACTAGTAGAGCGCAGCAATGAGGCGCAGCTAGCCACACTAGCCTTCAATAGATGAACCAGATGGTTACTTCATGGTCTGGAGTAGTAGACAGCAGGGGCAATATAATCTGGCATTCGTGCTGTAGTAGTGTGTGGCAGAAGATGCCAGAGAAAAGAAGTCTCGATAGCAGTTTTTGTCACCCTGGTTTTCTTTTCTGAAGAAGGCTCTCAAAGAATAGCAGACGAATAATCAATTTCTCATGGATATCTCTGAGTTCCTTCATCGTGGCACTTCTGTTTGGAAGCCTAGAGGAAGAGAGGAACGACATCCAGGATCTGGGGGATAACCGTCGGAAGCTTCAGCTGTGGAATCACGAACCTCGGCAATGGAGATGCTCTTGATGAGTAGTGGCAGGGCGTTGTCCCGCAGAGATTGGAAAAGGTTGTCAGTATGCTACTTGTGTAAGAAAACCCCAAGGAGAGGGAGAAGGAAGAAGATGGAGACCAGAGGCGGCATCCGCATTGTGGAAGTCTAGAACTACAGACCAGCGCATATGTGAGCTGCTGTTGATGCTCGTCTTATCCTTCAAGTGTAAGCGTTCGAGGGTTGGCCACATGGCGGTGACAGAAGTGGCAGCAGCGTGAGGAACCCCGAAAACCCTAGCCATAGATCGCTATATCATTAAGACAACAGAAGGAATTATAGCTGAAATCCTGCTCCCACTCCCCCAAAGAGTCTCCCAAAGAGGACTATAAAACTATTAGAACCGTATTGTTAGAGACTCCGGAAGAGGAACAATAGTGGAAACTATGAACATATTGTAGAACAATAAAAGTAGCTTTCATCTAATTTCTGATGCGCTCAGTTCACCCAGTCATTGCACAACGATGTGCATATCAACTACCTACTTCTTGGTTGACATGCTCACACGAAAGATTTTTCAGGTCTGCCTTCTTTACTGCAATAGTCACTACTTTTTCGTCTATAAATCAGTTATGGTTCTGTTTCTATGCTTCGGAACTATTTACGTTTCTAGGATGCCTTTCTGTACAGACACTTGAAGAATTATGCAAATAACATAACATTGTTTTCCAAACTGTTTCCTTCTCGTGTTCAAAGGGCACGGAATTGATGGAGGAGAATGCCCTTCTGAGAAAAGAGGTGATCGGCCTTCCGACAATGCCCTAGTCGATGCATGCAGAGCTCACCCATTATTGGCCCGTCAAAACACATCGAGTCCTCAAGCAGCAGAAAACAGGCGGCAGATTATGAGAGCGTCACATGTGAGGATGGACAGTCAAGTGACGTCGATAAAGCACGCCAGCTCAGGAATTTGGCGTCTATTCAGATACTTCAGTTAGACTAAGGTATGCTCCTGAAGAAACCTAAATACTTTATCACTCTTCTTTCTTTTTTCTTTTGGAATTTGCTTTTGAATTTTATTGATACTTGCCAGTGTTTGACACTATATTGAACTCGCATGTAATGAGAAGGTCCCTTCAGCGATGGTGCATATGAAAGTACTTAATAATAATCAAAATAAGCTTTCAATTGTCATATGGTTTTTAATGGTTTTGATTCTTTATTAGTTCATAATGTTTATTGACTTGGAATTTATTAACTTCAGTATTTTTTTATAGATTTCGGAGAATATTCCTTTTCCACATTCATTGTTTGACTTCCTAGTTTCCGTGAGTTTTAGATCCCCCCTATTGACTGACACTTGGGTCAATTACATCCACTTGACAGAGAGATATCTTGGATTAGAATCCATGAAAGATAGATTCATATTTATAATTTATTTTATATTATCATCTTGTTCTTTCTTTTTTGTGTCATTTCGTTCTTAATTCTGCATCACCAGGGTTTTTACAGTCAAACTTCTATCGGATCTGTGCTCAAGTAAACGAACACCTCATTTACTCACGACATTTATAAGGTGAATGGGCTTCATATTTTTTTGAAATGTCTTTCGCTTCTTTAGTCACCTAGTCTAATTATTTCTAGTGTTATAAGCTTGAAGGCTTTTGCTTGGTTGATATTTTAATTTCTTGTCATGAGCGTGTCTTATCATTGTTTCAATATCTTATTACTTGAATAATTAGCTATCCTCTAAAAGTTTAAGCAATCAGGGAAATAAAGCAGCAACCATATATATAAATCACAACTTGCAAGTAGATCTGGCAAGTCCATTACTTACCTTTCATTTACTTAGCCCATGCATCCCTAGGATCCACTTCCTTTATTGTAATTGGTGTTATGGGCCTTGAAATGGTAACTGGTGATTTTTCACTCTGCAGGATAGTCAAAATCTTTGGATTGGGTTGGATCTATGAAGCTTGTAACGATGGGCTTTTCAGCCAAGGGATGATTTTACTGGCGAACAGGTTTTACATTGATGGTTGGATTAGCTAACAAACCCTTCACAGGCTTTTAGGCACTCCGACTGCTCTATCTTTGGACCAAGCAATGAATTTTGCATTCTAGTATGATGATATTGGGTTGTTTTAATTGGTCTTTTTTTCATGTAGAGTTTATAAGTGACTAAACTTGATACGTTGTTCTCACCTTCTATGAAACCTTCATTGTCATTGGCCAAATAGTTCAACTTTCTTCAAGTTTAGAGAATAAACTTCTGCAGTGATATTGATTCATGCCGTCGTTCTAATCGGTTTGACGTCGTTTTCTTTGACTACACCTTTCGTTACTTCATTGTCTCTTCCTCGCTGACTAATAAAATTTCAGCCGAGTTTTGCGCTTACTATGTTTTAACTAGCCTTAAGGCCGAGGATAAGATGCTGTCCTGCTCTCTGATTGCCAGACTGCCAGCTCGAGTGGGGTGTGACAAAGTATTCAAATGTTCTCTTTATATATTGAGATGGATGATGCTGGAAGCGTGAAGCATTGAAACTAGCTGGAGAGTGGGGTGTCGAAAGCCTAGAGGAAGTCACTTGATGATTCTTTCCATTTGTATCGACTTTCACTTTGCAGGTTACAGGTATCAGGGATGGAGGGGAAGAGGTTCAAGGCCAAGAACACGGCCTGTTGGGGGATATCTTGAGAGGAGCTTGAAAGAAAGCTTTGCTCAAGTATGGCAGGAATATATGCGCTGAAGAAATAATTTCTTTTCTGCGGAAAAGTAATGTTTCAGGCCATAAATGTTTTAGCTTAATGAGAATTTCCTTGCAAATCCACTCGAATGCAGAAGAAACCGCCCTAACTTTACATGAGATCCTGTCCTACATGGTTTCTCTTTTCTCACGCAGGTTTCCCTTCTAAGACATAAGAAGTCTCTTTCATGCTTCTTGAACTTCACTTGATCGATAAATGATGCATCTTGAAAGAGAATGAGAGCTTTACTATGGCCAGATAGTCCCCTCGGGGATTACTTGAGGACGAATTCGCCATGATATGTGGTCAACCTTGATTACATTCCTTCCCTCACCCCAACCCCGTTCTGTTGGTGTTAATTCATGTGAGAATTACTACACAGATGATTTTGGTCTGCTGGATGTACATGACTCGTTGCATTATGATAGCCTTTGTAACCAAAAACTAAGGTTCTCACTCGGCCGGATCAAAACCAGCAAAGCTTAGAAGCTGATAATGGCCATTATTTTATCTTCACGCTCATCAACTAGTTGTTTATGGGTTATGAATGTTAAATGAGACCTGTCTACCAACAATACCGGTTTTTTTTTTAAAGTTTGGAAGAGTTGTGGGCTAGAAGGCTGGGGAGGAACTATATTATGTCCGATTATATAAAATCTTCAGAAACTGAATGTCATAAACGATGTTTGATCTTGAATAAGAAAGAACGAACACGAAAGACCATCTAAAACAGTGATTGCCGTTAATTATTTCTGGTCATAATTAACGTTTAGGTTTCTGGTAAACTTTCTCAATCATACACTTACATGACTTGAGCCAACATCGTGACTCTATGCAAATAACATTACTTTTCCCATAATCTCTTGATGACTGACTATCATGTTTAGATTAGGATTACATAAAGAACCTTAATAGCTGATATCATGGACAAGACTGAGTCACACATACGAGGGTATCTATGTCTGCTGTATGTCAGTAACCAATCATAGGATATGCAAATTTTATATTCATAACAACAAGCAAGTATTCATTTGAAATAGTTTTCCACTTATTTCTAGCTTGAATGACTATCCTACTAAAAAAAGGCCTATATTTAATACAAGGAAAATATTGATGTTACTAGAAGAAATCATTAAAGAAACTAGCCACCATTAATGTAATATACGTTTTGTAGGCTCTTTCTCTGAATTTCACATTTTTAATGCTAAATGTGACTTTTTTTTTCCCAGATGTTGTGATTGTGTCCACTTTACAATGAGGAATGGACACCATTCAAGAAAAAATGATTATTAGGCACAAGTTCATGAATATTTAATAATAATTAACTCAAAAACTTATCATTTGATGTAGGACTATCTCCTTAGCTCAAAAAATATAAGACTTCATCTGATATTTGTGTGTATGAAAATTATTTTCAAATCTTCACCAATATACTCAATTTTTCGTCAAAATACTGTATTAGCACTATTTTACATGAGGAAAAAAATATAAATAAAATCTTAGTAAGTGTTGTAAAGGTTAATGGATATTATTTCATGAGATAGTGAATGATATATCATGATAATTAGGCTCTGAATGATGGTGATGCCAAATGAAATAATGAACATATAGCTAACTTATGAACTTCATATGCCACTTGATTTGTAAATTTTAACTAATATTGTGTACCAACTCTTGGCAAACTTCCATGAGAATTGACGATAGATTAAATATTAAGTTATGGCTTCTCATGTTGTTCAGACAACATTTCTACTTATAAGTAAATTCACCCTAAATTAAAAAATTATGCCCACAATAATAGTAGCATTAACAGGTGAAAGAGATGAAAAAATTTAATAGTTCTACAAACTCATTATCTGAAAAGTAATGGCTGACAGTTTTTGAGCACTTTCAAACCTTTCTATGCTCTAAAACATAGAAAAATTATACCCTTAGGAATTAACCTCTAAATTATTTGGTAACTTCTAGAACAAGCTTTTCATATCCAAAATGGTGCAACAATTGTAGGACCACACTGCAAAAATCAAGCTTCCACTCATAGATTTCCCCTATTCAATGGCACCAACTAAGTGGAAAGCCAACCTGGTGATAGTCATAGACACTGTTGATTGTATTACTTGAAAGTTTATATCAAATAGTTTATCTATTTTTCATTTTGACCATTCAATCATAGAGGATCAAACAAACAAACTCATATTTGACTACTAAGGCAGTCAATATCTTACTCGTACACTAGATGCAAATGACTTTAATTGTTTCTTAAGTAGTTAATTAGAAAGCAAAACATAAGACAAACTTAGTATATAAACTCAATGTCAAATAGAAAGGGATATCACATGTCATGAAGGATGAGATAGAACATTTGGTGCACAAGTATAGACTCTTCTCAATGCATCCTAAAGAGACCATGATAAACTCTTGGCCTTGCTAATGACGTATTATATTGACTGAGTGATGATAAAATGTAACATTTTAATCTCTTAGTATCAATCATGGAATCCACCGAAATACATGCATGTGGTTATTTCACCTCATTAAATACTATGTCAATGTGGTCACCTTAATTATTTTATGATCATTAATATCTAAGGATACTTCTATTTATCTATGTACTATTAGTCCTAATATAGGCTAAATAGATTGCCAAGGAATCTCATTCGTTCAAATGTGCAGTAATTACTTTCTCATTGTCACATATTCTATAAATATCATGAATTCCACCGAAATATGCACTACAATCATTACATATCATGAGATGAGTCAATCTGATAAATTCAACTCATTGAGGTGAAGTTTATTTCACAAGTTCTTATCAGAACAAATAGCATTATATCAAACTATGTATAAATATTTTCTTATCACTTCTCATATATTTTGCATAATTTTATCCTTCTAATTGATCTTGTATTACTTTGTGACCATCAAAACATAATGCATATAATACTATAATAGCTATAATAGCTACAAGCTAACTTGGGAAGTTTCGAATCTAAATGTCATAAGATCAATTTCTGTTTAAAAAAATCAAGTTTGGACAGTACATGAAGATCTTCAGCTAAATTAATAAGATAGTAGTCAACAAAAGATAGTAAACTTTCAAACATTGTTTCTATTGTAATTGTGAATTGTGTTGGTAACAATATGTTGTGTCATTGCTGCATCATTAGCAATAATTGTGAATAAGTATTGGACAATAATTGCATTCAAACTTAAAATCTCATACCACTATAACTTTACCATTGTAAAATTCCTACTTCATCCTCTTGTGCCCTTTGTCAACATCAAAACTACTACAGCTCCAAGGACCAGAAAATACAAAAAAAATGATATTTCATAAAAACAATGAAATGCTACACTTTATTTTAATTATACCCACGATATTATTTCACATTATTTCAAGTTTTTATCAACATCAACATGATTTTTTCAGAATACTTGTCAAATTGCTACCACATTAAATGATCAAAGTAGGTAATACTAGATTTTTTTGTAATAATAGAATAATTGATAAGTGCTATGTTCACACAATAAGATGAGAAAGTAAAGCATATTAAAAATGATAAGCGTTGGAATTTTGTTATCAAGATCAAATGGTAAGAATAGTGAGAGAGTAATGCACATATATATCAAATTCATTATTAAAAAAAAAATGGCATAATTGGAGAAACATTCAAGTAGTAATGTGCAAGGTTCTTTCTCTACCAACCAATCAAGCAGCATTTTAAAACTCTCATCAATACCAGTCACAAACAAATAAATATGTTATTAAAATCTAAGTCTAATCACTTCACCATAAATAAGATCAAGCACTTATAATATTAGCAAGATGGTGTAGCCATCAACTACATTGTACATGTTAAACTCTTTAAATGAGGTCAAACAAAATATTGATGACTTTTTAAAGGTGATAAGAGAATTAAATCAAGTATATGTAAATAATGACAAGAAAATACTCTATAAATGGAGTCAAATACTAAAAGACAAGAAACTATAATTATACATCAAGGGAACACATTATAAATCTAAAATACCATGTCTTTAACCTTAAAATCGTGTATAATCACCATAATTAAGCATTGAATATCAGCACAAATTGAACCCTAAGTGTGTCCTTAAAGCAAAATCTATGGAGCTCCAAGGATTGTTCAAAGAATATTCTTAGTTAGAACAAATAAAAGGAAACTTTTCCAAGAAACTTCTTTAAAAATTTCACGAAAGCCACAAAATGGTAAGAATATTAATAGAAGGTGGTTTACTTGCCCTAAAAGAGCTCAGATAAGTCAGAAATAAGTTAATATATAATTAAGTAACAGGTATATCTTGAAAAATAATCAATCAAACCATAAATAATGCATCATGCAACCCATCCAATTAAAAGCATTAAAACCTTTTTTTTCTTTGCTACTGCAAATATTTCCACAATATCACCAGTGGAGACTAAATCAAAAATATCAACAATGATAGAAGCTAACATGTAATTTTTTTAAAAGAATATTCAAAGGGAAATTACTTCCATAAAAAACACTAAAAGTATATATCACATAGAACATTGAAAATTTGTATAAAAACATTATTAAAAGTTTTGTACTGGAATGAAACCATCTTTTTGTAATTCTGAAACATGTAATGTTCAAATAAAATTTAAAATTTTGCAGCAGTAAGGTACAGCTGAAAATTAGTGAGAAGTTGGGTTTTGTGCATTTGTGATTTAAAATTGAAAGAAAAAATAACACAACATGGACAAAGATATAGAGATCATAAATAATATCAATGATAGATCATGAAACCTATTTCATAATGGAATAATATGTTTACTAAATGAAAAAAAAATCCCTCCAATATGGTGCAAAGGATTTTCAGATGAGAACATGATTTTTTAATTAACGATTTTATAAAATATTTACCCAGTTACAGCAGCGATAATCTCCTATTAGAAATTAGTTTATATCTTCTTTTGGCATTCAAAATATTTTAAATGGTTCCTTAAGTACATTAACAAGTAAGTTTTCTTTATTTTCTGAAAAACATATATAAGCTACAATAGTTGTCCACTTCACATGTGATGAAAAGTATAGGAGAAAACCCAAATGCCAACCCAAAAACATGGAACCCTATGCACTTACTCAGTTGAACTGGTATTGGTACAAATGGATCGAGTTGATGGGATCCTTAGTTCTACAAATCCAAAAGACCATATTCAGAACTTGCACCCCTCTCCTATACTCAGCCAGCTA
Organism: Spirodela intermedia; assembly: GCA_902729315.2. NCBI lineage: Eukaryota > Viridiplantae > Streptophyta > Magnoliopsida > Alismatales > Araceae > Spirodela > Spirodela intermedia. The sequence goes on from LR746271.1 coordinate 4,944,373, forward strand.
ATAACCTTGGGAAGTGCTTTCCCCTAAATCATCAATCGGTCACGGTCTCTTTATCTCATCAACCACAAATAGCTGTTCAGCTAGAAGTAGGAGAGACATTTGGAGATGAGAAACATATAGACATTGGAAGAAAAGAGATGGTAAGGGTTTCATGGGAAGCTATCTAGAAGTAGAAGAAAGCCATGTCTAAGGAAAAAGTTGGGACTCAAGAATCATCATAGAAAAATCAAAAATCCATTAGCCTTTCTCCCACTTACCTCCACTATGAACCAACTAAATCTCTACCCCACACTACTTTGTGACTCAGTGTTGGAGTTGTGAGTGTGATGTAGAGGTGCAAGGAGAAAGGTAGAAAGTTTTGGGATTCTGAGGATAAAGGAGGAAAGAGGCCACTTTTTAAAATCATCCTCTCCTAGACTTGATTGGGAATTCCATTTCTTGCTTGATGTGTGAAGGAAAGGATCCCATCACCACTACACATTAAAGCATATCCATATTAACTAAGTAGATGCATTTCCCCCTCCCACATTGATGAGTATCAATGGCTGGTTGGGCTTGCTTTGATGCCTAGACAGCTTGTTACCTACTCACAACATGCCTAACTGTGGAAGTCTTTACACCATATAAATAATTTTGGATTTTGTTTTTTTTGCTCAAATACTATATAGTAAAAAACTTATTAATATGAGGTTTAAGGACATATACTCTAACATCATTCAAGCATGTTATCATAATTACACATCTTAGAAACTATAAACATTTCTTTCACATGTGTCAATTCATTTTCATTCATTATTGTTTTGGATTATTATTCACACCTCACCTTTTGCCACATTCATTTTGAAATCAATGTATATTCTAGGCGCCTAGATATTACCCTTTTCCTTATGAGAAATTACCTTGATTGCAATAGATGACAAGCAGAGCTCAATTGGGCCAAGTATGTGAAAAAAAGATAAAATGGTTTTTTTATACATCTTTAACATATATATTCACAAGGAGCAGTAAAATAAAGAAATCCCTTATAATTTTTTGGTCAGGTCACTTTAGTATGGCATGTGGTACAACTTAGGAGAACCATCATTAGTCATCATTCCAAGTTGGAGAGAATAGTGATTAGATGGGGTAATGATAATACATCATGTTTATGTGATATGTATTGCATAGGTAGTATATTTTGTGCATTACTCCATACTAAATGATATAGATTTAATGACCAATCATGTAAAGAATATTTTAAATTCATTTCTGAAAGCGTGATTAATGTATTAATTTTACATAACTTTCTAGTGTATTTATATTTTTTAATATTTATAAATTATATATTAATATATTTTACTTGATATTTTCACCATTAAATATGGCAAAAATTAAGGCTAAAATTAGAATTTGACGCTGGAATTTATTTTTTTAGATAAAAATTTTTTTCATGATTTTTTGCATTTTTTTCAAAATGTTTTCGGAATATATCCCGATTTATAGGTCTATTATGAGCTTGTTAAGCAGGTCCATTAAGGTCAACTGCATTGGTTTATTAATTAAATAAAAATGATTTATGAAATCGGCAGAAGTGCATGGAAATGGCTAGAAGTAGCTGAAAAATGGCAAGAAATACACGAAAAAAGGGAAGACAATCCTCATTGAAAATCAAGAAGTTTCTAGCAAGTTGATTCCTCACTGCTCTAATTGATTCTAGATACAATGGGAGTATAAAAACTTCCAATTTAGGGCAAAAAAGGGACTCATTTTCATCCAATTTCCATTGTGTGATAGATAGCAATGTTCTTTCAACTTTTTATGTTATTTTGATAAAAGTCTGATTTCTAATTTTTTATGTCATTTATTTGATTCATTTTGCTGATAGGTGAAAGAATTGAAGAAATGACCGACTTCTATGATGTTTATTCAAAATTCAGCTTGAATTCGTTCATCAACCTATCCCCGATGTTAAAGCAGAAAAAACTATAATTTCAATTTGTTATTTGTCTGATTTCCTGCTGTTTTCTAGTTTTTATTAGCTTTAATTTGATTTACAAAGTGACTCATGCAATGAAAATAGATTTATTTATCTCAAATTTTGAATTAATTTGTCCACCTTGTCCTGGGTGTCAAAGGTGGATTTTTTACTTTAAATTCCTTTTTAGTTTCATTTTGTAAACGATTTCTTTAGTTGAATTGATCTTAAACCTGTCTATGATCCATAACCTTATTGTTTTCTCATCAGATCTTGTATAGTTTTCATAAATCCATCATTTGTGTCTCTGCTGGCATGTTCTACTAACTATGGGAGGAGCTGATCAAGGCTTATTGAGCACATAAAATTAATTTCTCTCCATCTCCATTGTTTCTTTCATTATTTTAATTTTTATTTTTACTTAGCTTTAAATATTTAGAGAAAGAAGAAGATTATCATTAAACTTGATATGTTTAATATGGATCAACCAAATATTATTTTATTAATGTTCATTCAGTTCTATAATGTTTAAATTTTGACATCTCTTAATTAAATTATTAAGAGATAATTAGGTATTACCAAACATATAGATGTCAAGTCAACTTTAGACTCAAAATGGCAGTTATCATGATTGCTTAAAGGAGCTTGCTACCAAGCTAAACAAGAGATTAAGGTAGTTGATAAAAAGAATCCATCATGGAACTATATCAGCCAAATTTACAAATGTGTCATGCATTCTTGAGCACATACGTCTCATCATCTCTTCCTTCTAGTGAGGGGATGCTGCCCTTTTGCTACTACTGGAATACAGTTTTCAACATGTCAACTTTACTAATCTAAGATGTCCATTGGTTGCTTAGACCAAAGTCTTGACTAAGAAACTATGGTTTGCAATCGATATTATTTCATAGCATTTTACATGTCTAAAGCTTATTATATAAATAAGGATATCAATTAAAGGGCTCTTTTAACAAGGCATCACATTGAAATAGCCAAGGAGTACAAATTGTCCCATTTCATAAAATATTTTCCTAAAATATAATACAGGAACATAAATATATGAATTAGAATAATGTGTTCATATAATACTCAAATTCTATATCTATTTTTAATTCACATTAATTTCCACGAGTATTTTTTTCAATTGAGAATGGTCAAGCAACAATGTAGCATGGGATTTTTTCATAGCATGAATTTATTATTTAGAATTACAAGATGATATGATCAAAATGTTAAGTCATTACCTCGAGAAAATGAACTTGTAATATGTTAATAGCTACATGCATGAGGGCTAAATACTGGGGTAAAATAATTGTATGATTTCCAGCATTGTGCATGCTTGGATATCTTATTTTAAAAATTAATTTTTTACTATGTAGCTTTTATTGAAGACACTTCACCTTTATCTTCTGAATTTGAAGAGCCTACTTATTACCTTAATGTCTCAGTTTCCATATATATTTAATGAAAAGTTTCTCCTCAATGTAATTTGACCAATATCTTGGTGAGTCTTAACAACTTGAATTCATAATCATAGTTCCTTTCTTTGAATTTTTCTTCATTTCTTTAATACTTAAATAATCAAACTTGATCAGTATTCATTGAATTTCTCATGTGGATGCCATAGTAAGTTCTTTAGAGTTCATAGCATGTACTTAGGATCTCATTGACCTCAGATATAATTTCCTAACACTCTCTATTGTTTACGTGAACTAAATTCCTTTTTTATAAATATCATACATGGACTAAATAAGTTATGGTCTACAGGTTGGTGAGAACTACTTACCAAGAAAAGTCACAAAAATTAGACATGGAGTAAATTTAAATTATTGGTTCCAAAAATCCAAATATGAACCCAAGAGGAAATGCAATTGTTCTTTTTGAGCCTATTGGGTTTTTCTCTACAAGTTAAATAATTGTCTCTTAGTGGTTGTATTACAGAATGTTAGTCTCAATATTTATAAAATTAAATTTGTATCAAATTGAGTCAAGTAAGTATGGTGACTTCAAGTCCATTCACAAGGGAGATGACTAATTTAGTGACAATTTTTGTATTCTCTAAGAAAATTTAAATAGAAAAAAAAAAGAAAGAAAACGATGGAGAGAGGGATAGAGGAGATTTTCTGCTGTCCTTGGTACTATTCTGATGCCCAATCTGCTGCAACTCAGCTCATGCTCTTTCCTTAGCGGCATCCAGTTCCTAATATGCCTTAATTTTCAGCTTGGACTTACAAGAATTAATTATAGGCAAATAAGAGGCTTATCTACATATCAAGATTAGGGAAAAAGAGAATGAAGAAATTACGAAGAGAGAAAAATGACTCTGACTGCAATGAAACAAGCTGTGTTCAGAGAAAGTAGATGAAATTAGATGTGAGGACACAAGGAATCAAAGTCGTGAATGAGTTTAGAGTCATTTCAGCAGTAGAAACTTTAGAAAAGTGAAGCTGAATTAGACTAAGAATTGAAAATTCCCATCTGTCATTTGGGATGAGGCAGACAAACGAATTCAAGTGAAATTGTGAATCCGACTTTTACAAATCAGTTGCTTCTTTGGTTCATCTACCGATCACCTAAACAAAATGAAGAAAGGAATCTGAAATAAAGAAACTAGATTTTAATCACGAAAAATAAAACTCAACGTCAAACTTGAAGAACACTACTGGCTGTAACCTGATGGAAGGAGGAAGAAGGGAGCCCATTTTTCCCTAACACTGAACTTTTTACGCTCCATTTGAATCTAGAACTGATTTTGCATGGCTAGGAATCAAGTTTTTTAGAAATTGATTGATTATAAGTGAGAATCTGAATTTTGTTTCTCCGCCCATATCTTTGTGAGAATTGTTTTTCTCTCTTCTTCGGTCATTCTAATATAATTAATCAATGGACCCACTAGGCCTCTTAATAGGCTTCCTTATTGGGTTGCTAATCAACCCAGGATGCCCCTAGAAATCAACACACATTTAAAAAATATTCTAAAATATCAGATACGATCATTGATGTCTAACATAATGAACCTCGACTATTAAGCTTACAGTTTAACCCTAATTAAAGTATATTTAAGGATAAAAATGTCAAGTAAAACATATTAACATGCGACCAAGTAATATTCGAAGTGTAAATATGCAATGAAAGTATGCAGAAATCATGCATTAACATGTATTTTGCCTAATTAATCTAAAGCATGCTTTACTTGATTTACCTTAAATCTATGTCATTTAGCATAGATTAATACAAAACTATATGATAATATATGTTACTTATCACATAGAAATAATGTGTTATCATTAAATACCTTTAGAAAAATAAATCATAGTAATAAGACAAATTATATTGTACAACTGTGTACCCAGCCTACATCCACCATTTCAATAGACATCTTTCTTTATAGTACCATTGAGCATTGAGAAATATGCACTATTGATTTTTGTCGCCTCAAACAATGTAGCATTCTCAGAGACACGTATGTTTTCCATTTAGACAAGATGATATTGAAGACAAATATGTACACACTAGGAATGACGAATCAAAGAAACTATGCGACTCCAATTTCTAAGGTTTGAAGACAAGCATAGAAGATAGGAAATACAGCATAGAAGATTGCAACAAAATGTGTATGAGTTTCAAGAGAAGAAATGAATGTGTTCTTCGAGATGGTTAGGAATGGAGGTGAGATTAGCTATTTATGTCAATTCATGGAAACTTCAAGTAGAGATTTGCAAACTCTTATTCAAGTGGGAAAGGGTTAGGAAGTCTGGTTATGAGGAACTTGGAGAGAGAATTATGCTAGTGGTTCTAAAGATTCTAGGCAGTTTAGAAGGAAAAAATTCTAGGAAGTCGTAGAATCAAGGGAAACGAGGACTTACATAGGCAAAAACGTCAAATGATTTAAAGTACCCAAAATGGATGCATAAAATCCCCTTCTTCTTTCCTAGATTTGAAAGATACGAAGACTACCAGAAGGAAGCAAGATTTTCATAAAGTTCAACTCAAATGTTTTCATGCTCTCACGTAGGAACATGGTCCAGTTGGTTTGGGAACCATACCCACCGTAATCACAGTCTAGCATACAAGACTCCTCAGGTGAAGGCATTACGATGCATCCTGAAGAAATTGGAGGATTGAACAATTCATTATCAGCAATATGGACGCTGCATTCAGTTTACTTTACTAAGTAGTAGGCAAAAGTTTTCAGAAACAAGTGCTGAAGGCCAATTACAGCAAGTATGAAACATCCGGATAAACAAAACCTACTTAGTGCGAAAACTAAATGTATTCCAATTTCATGTGATGGAATTCGAGCCTTGGAGAGAAAATTATCATCAGTATAGTAAAATACTGATGAAAGAAGGAAAGCATGAAAAATATCAAATTGTTGCTCACCCTATAGTAGGAGAATATGAGGAATATCTTTAGTGCAAAAGAATGTCGTGAAAACAACGTAGCTGTAAACACGTTGGGCCTGAGGTAATCCTATCGACCTAACCCTTCTCTCTGGCCCAGCATCTCCTAAGGGAAGAAGATGGCACGCGGACTCAATGATTGCCCTCTTCACAAAGCAACTTTCTTAGGCAGGAGGAGCCTTTATGCAAAAGTTGGTGGGCCTGGAAAAACACCCCATGTGAAGACGCATCGGGGCATGCCGCTGCCGGTGACCTCTAAAACTCAACTACACATGACCAAGATTTCAATAATCACGAGAATACGAAACCGTAGCTCACCTGTGTGAAGGCATTGGTAAAATTTTGGCTGACTTATTTGAGCACTATTTGAGAATTATTGAAGCTTCTCGCCTGCTTATCATTCGATGTGACTGTCTTCTCAGATCCATGGTTCCTCCATCAACCTATCTCATCCCTTTTGTATACGATCCACGGGGAGCCCAAAGTCCACTTCATGGAGTTCCTGTCCTTCCCAACATTGCACGCCATCAAAAGTTATGTAGAGGAGCGCCAAGTTGGGTTGAAGCTGTTGTTGTTCAGTATTAACCCCAGAGACGTTTATGTCGGACTTTCAACAGTGAGGAACTAGTGAAGGAGAGAATGGGTGTTGCTGGTGACGACGAAGACAAGAATAGTGAGGCACCACTTGTGCAATGTGTCGAAAGTTTTCGATCAGAAGTGGCAAGTCAGGCAGAAGGATCTTCGAAGCATTAGCTATAGACCTCACTTGTTCTAGGAGATGAGGATTCTCATGCTACGTTTTACTGCAACAAATATACATTATGCTCGGATCAGGGGTTCGATCGATAGCATGGAAGTTGTTTCAGTGAAAACATCGTTCACAAGAGGTCCAAATGTTACTTCTCAGAGAGAGAATTTCTACATCAGGTATCTTGGAAGAAATAGCAAGAATTCAAACGATTAACTCTGATGTTCACGTCAGTTACAGCTTGAACGTAAGGCTCAAGAGCTGTCTTTTTTCTCTTACTTTGGATAGAAAAACGATTTCATCACATAGCAACTACCCTCTTCAGGTTAGCAAGAAGACCGAACTAGAGTGGTCCCAGTTAATGCTGAATTTGATTCTCAAGGAATCAAATCCTTGGATATGAAATATGATATAAAAATAGTGAATGTGCTTGGAATGTCTTCCAATCGGAAGAAAATCACAAAGGACACCATATACACTCTCTGACGAAGTTTGGGTTAGCATCATGTCAAATCCCGACCATTTACAAACCAGAAGAATGTCATTGGTTCTTTTCAGCCCTATGATTGTCTTCCTGGCTTTAGTATCATTATACCCATCCGTATTGTTCTACACACTGTACCTGGCCTGATACATGTTTGACGTGCCTCAATTTTGTCGGTGGTGCAACGTGAATTGTGAAAGGCCTTTATTACTCAAATATTTGGGCTATTTTATTTAAATTTGTTTAATGTATGAAGAATGCAACCCTACTACTAACTAGATATTTAACTTATAATAAAAAAAATTAATATTATTCTAATGGGTGAGTTCGTGTGAATTTTGATGTCACATGAAGTCTAACATCAAATTAGTCACATATCTAGTTCAAGATTAATTACAGATGAGTTGACTATTCTTGTTTATTATAGCTAAATTCCTAATGGCAAGCATAGTTTACTAGTAAAACAGTGTTTAATGGGTTAATTGGACTAATCAACCCATGCAGCTCATCCGGAGATGAATGTGATATTGTAACAGTGATCTTCGTTCGCCCACTCTATCTTGTTCTTTCTCACCCAGGTAAATAAGGAACGAGATGAGTACAGAAGTTAAACGAGCATCCCACACCCGAAAGGTACCCCACATAGGTCTTCCCCCAAACCCCCCAGTAACTAAGGTAAACAACGTAGAAAAAGTGCCAATTTCTGTACCGGTTCCGGAAAAACGAAGATAAAGGGGATGTTTTGTTAATGGGAACAAGGAACTGTTTATAGCCGTTGCTATATAAACTACTACACTCATCCGAGCCGCAGGAACATGTACATACGGAATACGAGAATTTCCACCTTGTTGAAAATCAATCTCAATCTCATTTGGATAAACCAAACCACGATAACGACCACAAATTAGCTTACTGCGTGCGATCTTCATTTAGCGCCTGTGAGATGTATGACAAAGTCTTGCCTTATTTAGAATAGCATTTCATCCCAAAAGCTAGCCAACAACATTTGTAGCCCCCTGAAAACACATTAGATGATCATTTCACCCTCACCAGGAAGATGCTAAGCTCGGGACCCCCAGTGCCGTCAGGGTTCACCATGTACAAGGCTTCCGAGTCCTTGGAGCCCACTACCCTTTCAAATCTTGCCCGCATGTAGGTCATCTCGCCGTCCGGTGACTCCTCCAACGCCGGCAACACTCCGGCGCCCATTGACACCCCACGTAGCAACTCCATTAGGAGATGCCAATCCTCTTCTGAGCTGTGCTTTCTCCTTATGGAATACCCTGACTTTCGCCCATTGCAGTAGACCGCCCAGACATGCTCCTCCAGTAGCTTCCTACGTTGACTTCTACTCTCACTTTCCAATGCTATTTTGACCACTCCAGAGTCCATCTCCTTGTGGAAGGCAGTGGTGAGGAGGGGCAGTTCGATGAGGAAGGAGGGTTGGCACGTGGGCCCTTCCTGGATGGCCAAGCTGAGCTTCCCACGACGGTAGCCAAAGAGGGTCACTGTCGTCGTCGCCCTTGTGCTGGCTCCGAGCAGCAGCGCCCTGCTTGGCCGGCCCAGCAGGGCTACCATCTTACAGCCGGTTGACAGCATAGGGATTGTCTTCAGCATCTTGAAGATCCCTCCGCCGCTGCTCCCTTTAGTTTTCCTCTTGTCTCCCGATTGCCGGAGTAACGACATCAGCCCTTTAGTTTCCATCCGCGGAAAAAAAATCTTCGGTTCACTTGAGACACAGAGACAGAGAGAGAGACAGAGAGACAGAGGTTTCAAGGTGTTCCAGCCGAATATGAAGTCAAGAGACTAATTACGAAGGAAATTGAGCAAAATAAACACATATGTTATAAATAGAGAGATGAATTTGTAAGTGGTTTGTAAGTGGCTTCAGGCTATTAGAAAATGGAGTAGAGAGAGGAGAAAGAGAAACAAAAGGGAAAACAAGCTGTTATGGAATGGAGAAATAAGAGACAATGAGTAATAGAGAGAGAGAGAGAGGGAGAGAGAGAGATTGTGTGAGTTGCTTGTGCTAAGGGCCGTTCAGGGTGCTACAGAGTGGGAGAAGCTGGAGCCCGTGCGCGAAAGAGAGAGAGACAGAGGGAGGGAGGGAGCCGGAGGAGAGAAGCAGATTGCCCAACTTCTTCGGTTTTAAGTAGGTTTTTGGAGCTAAAATAGAGGCGGACAAGAGCGGGGGAAGGGAGGGAGAGAGAGCGAAGGAGACATTTGTCGAGGGAACGACAGGAAGAGAAAATGAAAGAGACAGCATGTGCGAGGTATTTCTGTTAGACGAACCCATTTAAACATCACGTAGAGAAAGAGATGCTAAAATAATCAACGGATAAAAGCCTGCAGGAAGCGGAACGTCCCCCCTGGAAATCTTGCTATCCTCCTTTTCTACCACCTTGTTCGTCGTTAAATGGCCAAGTAGTTCAAACATGGGTAGAAAGTAGAGGAGCCAACTTGACCAAGCTCAGGGAGGGATAAGGTACGCGTATCATTCCCACGTGGGGGGAGGAGGGAGAGTTGTGCCAGAAGCCAAAGAAAGGCGCGGGAAGATGACGTGCTTTCATAGCTACCTCAGCGATTTGCTGCTCCCATCCTTACCAAGCTCTTCGTTTCGTTCGTCAGCTTTCTTAGGCCCTTGTCAGAGACTGGGAAGGCTCTGGGTGGGACAATGACCGGGCTCGTTGGTGCGCATGTCACGCGGGGCTCTTTAGGAGGAGATCATTGCTAACCCAGATCCTTCTCTTCTTTCAGCGCGAAGTATGACGAGCATTTGCGCAACTAATGCAACCCGGATCTCACTTTAGTGAGGATTCAACGCCTCCCCCCCCCCCCGCATTAATCCTTGATCGAGTCATACCCCGAGCATTGATTTTCTTACTTAGTTTAGACAACATCATCCTCAAATCTGATGATATTCTAAGTTCATTCACGTGTTAGCTGGTGAACACATCCAATCATATGACGGGAGATGCACTGGTCTTGAGGCTAGCTGTCTTTCTGAAGTAGACGTCACTTGCTCTGTCTTTCTAGTTGATGCGGTGAGTGGTGGGTTCCTTCGGTTGGTGACAGCCGTGGCATGAGAGAGAGAGAGAGAGAGAGAGGGAGAGAACTAATTCATTCCATCTCATTCCTTGGCCAGACGCTACATGTGGTCGAGGCCCATCGACCAATCCATGATATTTCGCAACCATGTGAATAATATCTTAACTTTATACGTGTAAGAGTTCGGCACCCCAGAGAAAGGGCTTCACGTGTCCATTGCCCGTCAAACTGCGTAAAGATGCGTAACTAAACATACCCAAGCTCACAGAAGTCCGCGTAATAGAAAAGGAAACCTCACGGTTCAAGACTGAGCAAAAAGAATTACTTTTACTTCGCCTTTTGGAGCATATAATAAAGATATGTCGTTGAAGAGCTGCCATTACGACTTCTTTTCGTCTTCACAGACACGAACGTGGAAATGGCGAGACTTAGACTTGGTTTATAATCGTTCACTCGACATATATGGTTCTCATTGTTGTTACTACTATATTACTGGAGGGCAGAGACAGCGGAAAGAGGGTGTAGAGACTCCAGTGACAATTCCTCTCTTTCCATGTCCGCACCCTCTTTCACCTTCTCTCCCTCTGCCGTTTCGGGTGTCACTATTATATTGAAGAAATTTCTTTGAAATGGGAAATTTTCACTGAAAAAAACAAACCTGCTAAGGCTAGTACTAAGTGCTTGATTAAATGACAAGAATCCATTCCCAGTACTCGAATCTCTACAGTTCCCATTAACCAAGCACCTATCCTTGTCAATCTGGTCTTTACTCCTAGTTTCCTATACCTCAGAGTTGAAGTGTTCACATGAGATGCCCATGTTTAATGTTGAAAATGGAATTTCGCCTGAAAAGGCTGCAAACAAATCTCTTGTCCAACCCAATGATTCAATCATTATGGGGAATTCTCAACTCAATACTAATTTTATTCTTTATATATTTGAAAAGCAGTAAGCACTGAGTTAATGGGCATACGGCTATCTAACATTTTCAGCCACATGTGTTGAACATTCTTTAGTGATGAACAACTTTCAGAGGAGACAATATTCCGAAAATGAAAGTTTTATCTAGTTGGCTTGGGGACTCTAGCAGGGAAAGGAAGTGCATGGTGACAGGTAGGAAAGGTGGAGATGCTCAGGAAGGAAGAAGTGATTTTGTCTAGGTATGAACTAGTGAGGTTCTATACAAGGTAAATGGATCAGGGTAGAACATAGGATACTTCCAGATAATTGACTGAAAAATTAGATCTTTAAATTTTCTACTTTAAATTAGATCTACTTAAAATTAAACTTTTTTACAATGAATTATTAGAACAATATAGAAATATGATTGATTCTATATGTGGAGGAACTTTTATGAAGAAAATTCTTGATGAGATTTACAACCTTTATGAGAATTTAAGTATATGATAGGGATGAAAAAAAATATATAAATTACATCATAAAAATGATTCTAATTTAAAAAATAAGGTTAATCAAATGAATCAAAGATTAAAAAGATAATTTATTTATTAAAAATATTAGAAAGCCTCCTAACTCTCAATTTAATTCATATAGTATTTGACCTATGTATGATGAAAATGATTATTCTGGATTTCAATATTATAATTTAGATCAATCACTTCAACTTAGATAAGAATAAGTGTAAGTACCTCACAATTTTATTAAAAATAAGAAAAAAAAAATTTAATTCTTATAATCCTAATTAGAGGAATAATTTTTTATAGAGAGGCCCAAATATTATTCAAAATCCAGAAGCACTTAGACCCAATTCAAATTTTGAATTTCATATAAAATAGGAAAATAAATTTCAAAAAAATCAGTCTTCTCAAACCCAACATTATGCTATAGAAATGATACAACAAATGAGCCAAATCATGTAAAAAACTATGAATCAAATGATGTTGCAGTAAAAATAATTTAAAGAGCTCTTAGGAATAAGAGATAAGAGAGACAACAACCTAGTCAACCTATAGAAAATTCAAAAAACTGTCCAATAGTAGGATTTGAACAAGGAGAATTTAGTTGAACAAATTTAAGAAAAAATTCACCAAATGAATATGTTAGGACAGTGAATACATTAAGTGAGAATGATGAATGAATGTAGAATGATGAGGAGAAAGAACCCTTAGATGAAGAAATAACAATTGATCGTAGAAAAATCATCTAAATTTTAGTAGAAAGGTATAAGGATAGAAATGAAGAAAAATCAGTTCATCTAAAATATTTAAGAGATCAAATTAATAAATCTAGTTAGTATGTTACAGTATTGGAGGTTAATATTGATGATGATGATGCATATCACATATTGAAATTAGAAGATAGCTCTTGAGAAGATGAGGAATTTGATGAGTTGAAAAAAAACTTTGAAAAAGAGTTGATTCAATTAATGGAGAGAAACGAAAATAATGAATATTTAATAAAGAGAATTTTGGAGAAAAAATTTAAATTTTAATGAATTCATTAGATCTGATATTAAAGTAAATAATTCTTCCATCCTTCAAAACCCACAACCCATTAGAACTATGTCTAAGCATGAAATATTTCACTCTTTACAACTTAAAAAAATATGTAGATTATGCAGATAAAATAATATATTAAGAAATAGGTGCGTTGAATAATTAGAGATATCAATTTAGATGACAAAAGTTTAGATTGGGTAAGAGTTAGTTTGAAAATTATATTACTTAATCACATTTTATGGTCTATTAATAGAAAGTATCTACTAATGAATGAGAGCCTTATAGAATAAGATAAAAATGAGGAAAGATTCTTTTCAAAATAGAAATATTACTTTCAAAAAAAATATTAATTTTTATTTTGTTTTAGCTGAAAGTATATCAAGGTATATATATGAAGCACATGAATTTATGCTAAATCTAAATAAGAATACCATGAAACTTAACTTGGGATACAAATATATTTTGATGGTCATAATCATCTTATATGATTTAAGAGCTATCTAGCTTAAGACATTAAATTTAGCACCACATCAGAAGCAACCCATTATTTCATTCTATTTTTTTTTAAGTTCTATTTTTCTTAGAAATTTACAGTATTTGTTTCTAAATTTCTTTATTTTTTGTCGAAAAAGTGCATATATATTGAAAATGAGGTTGAGATGATGTTTTTCTGAGCTTTATCATTTATGCCAACATTTTTAGTACTTAACTTTTCATATATGTATGGTTCACTTGAAAATTATATTGTCTCATATTTCGTTCTGATTTTTCTGTGTCATTGAAAATAATGTTATTTTTAAGTTGAGAGGTGATCTATTAAGTTTTGATTTATGCTGTAAGACGATTAAATTTTATATATATATATTTGTTTACACGTTCACTTAGAAAACTCAAAAAAACTCAAAAAAACTATAGCAAAAAATAATTTATATACTATCAAAAATAGCAGAGAAAAAATAGCCCAAAATTTGTAGTTCTAAAAACTCTTTTCTCACATTTTAATCCCCTAGACATATATTGTTGAAATTTAAAATTGTAGTGATAAAGAGAAAGTAGAACTATCAAAACTATCTAATTCTAGAGATAGTTTAATTTATTTTTGATAAAATCCTTGTTACTAAAAATAAAACTGAAAATAAAAATCAAAACTATTACAACTATCTAATTTATAAATTTCTTACATCATATTGTGTGCGCCAAAAATTAAATCAATTAGATTGATTAATATCAAAAGATATTAGGATTATTATTATTGAGTTAAAAGAATGATTTAGTAGCATGAAATATGAAACACTCCTTGTATTCATGATAAATAATATAGATTTGATTTTATAGATTTTTACTTTATGATCTTGATGGATAATATTTAATTGATATAAAAATTTGATTGATCATTTGATTTAATGAAGATTTTTATACTCTGATCTATAAGACCTGTGAGGAGAAATCACTTATTTTGAAATTTAAAAAAAAAGAGTAATGTGAAAAATCTGAAAACGAAAAGTACAAATAGAAGGTATGAGACATCATTCTCATTGTCAAAAATCATGTATAAAAAAATACTTGTTGCAAAATAAGTGGATGTAGGAAAAGCTACTTATCATCATACAAGAAAGAGTACACAAAGAAGATGTGAGACATCATTCTTATTGTCAAAAATTTTCTACAAGAAAAGTTACTTATCTACTATAGAAAAAATTAAAAAAATATGATACAAACTTCAAAAATCAAGCCATGAAAAAAAAAAATGTAGGATCAATATTATTCTTGGATGAATAGTGATAATTAGAATATCTTATGAATCATATCTATGAGTGAAGAAGTAATAAAGATGTGAATAGAAAAAGTGAAGTACAAATAGAAGGTATGAGACATCATTTTCATTGTCAAAAATCATGTATAAAAAAATACTTGTTGCAAAATAAGTGGATGTAGGAAAAGCTACTTATCATCATACAAGAAAGAGTACACAAAGAGGATGTGAGACATCATTCTTATTGTCGAAAATTTTCTACAAGAAAAGTTACTTATCTACTATAGAAAAAATTAAAAAAATATGATACAAACTTCAAAAATCAAGCCATGAAAAAAAAAAATGTAGGATCAATATTATTCTTGGATGAATAGTGATAATTAGAATATCTTATGAATCATATCTATGAGTGAAGAAGTAATAAAGATGTGAATAGAAAAAGTGAAGTCTATGTTGTTATTCTAAGGAGTACTTAAATATTTGAGTGTTTTACATCATTCTTAAATACTTGATATAAGAGTCCAAAGTGTCTAAAGGTACGTCATTTTTAATTTTACTTTTATATATTTAAATATAAGTTTTGAGATTTATAAATTTTTATTAATTTTTATAATTCTATTATTAATAGACTAGTAATGATTTAAGTTGGGGGTGTGATAAGTTTTCATCATCATGAGTTAATAAGTAATAAATAATATAGTTTTAGTCTTACCGTATGATAAATATACTTATATTTCTATTAAATTATAACAAGTAGTTTTTAATTGGTTAATGTGATTTTTTGACTAATTATAATCTTATTTCTGAGATAAATGAAGAAAAATAAAATAAAATAAAAAGATAAAAAAAGGGAGGAACTTGCTAGTCAATTGGGCCCACAAATGGGTTAGAAGCACAGTCAAGCAGAGCTATGAGTAGAGGCTCAAGTGACTAAGGATAGACTAATAGGGGGGCACATGTGCATCCCTTCCCTTCCATGTCACCAATGACCAGCCAAGTGAGGGGCAAGGAGTGGTCATACACATGCGAGAAATAGACATTGATTTCCAAATCTCGTGTTACTATATATTCATCTCAAAATTTATCATATAATTAATGTGGGACCAAACTTGGTCTAGAATAATTTTATGATTTACATATCTCAAATATCCCTTATTTATTAGAAGGAGATATCTTGCTGATGTCACTTTATAAGGGTATTTGAGTACCTATTTCACTCTCTCTCATGTAGGTAGACGATTAGTAAAAGTTTGAATCTTACTAGAGGTAAAACTCATATTTTTTTCTAATTAACTTATAGTTTTCTTGTAGATCGGTGATGAAAGATTAAGCTACTAGAATCACTTAATCATCAAAAAAAATCTCATCAATGTGATTTGCAAAGCATCGTTACTAAAATTTCAAAATGATTTGTAATAAAAAGATTGTCAATCTATTAAGTAAATGATCTCTAATTGATCAACGAACGAACCATCATCAAGAAGAGGACAATCCAATGAGAAATAAGTCACCACTACTTAAAAGCATACTAGATGTGAGAAGAGTTTTCTCTTATTATGCAAACCTGAGGATAAAGCTCCTTAACATGCACCTTATCTCCATCTAGCTCATTTCTATTAATTGACAACCACTAGAGAGTCACAAAATTACTATTTTCTACTTTGCCAAATGACAATTACTAAAGATGATTTGACAAATCATTTTATTGATCTTTAGACTTCACAAAAAGATTTAGAGATTGCCTATGTCATCCTTGTCTTTCCAAACACTAAGGATTCTAATGTATCATCGTCATAATACTAAAACTTTATTTTATCATCTTTTAACTAGTTTTACTTCCACCATCATTTTCTAGACATCAAAAAGATATCCAATGAATACTTAGGTCATCCATATCCAAAGAAAGCCTTTAAGGCTATGGACATTATTTATTGATTCTCTTGAACATAGAATTCTAGTGATCACTATCATGAGGTCAAAACTTTATCTTTCCTACTTTCAACTTAATTTTCACTTTATTTATTGATAAATTCTATTATTTAGATTTTTGACATTATTTTTTATTCAACTACAATTCTTCTAATTTTTACATATCTTAATTTGACCAATTAAATCATTTGTAATCACTTATGTAACAATCACTAAATAAAACTTTATTTCTACTTGATTCACATTCGTCGAATGTTGACATCATCTTGATGTCTACACTCTTATTTTCCTTTTTATAAATTTTAAATATATTTTATTTTTATTTCTTTATCTAAAATTCATAATGTGAAAATTTCTAAAATATTACTCAATATTATATTACATCCCTATGATTAACTTAGAAAATTTTCATTATTTTTAAAATTTTTATTGAATTATAATTGATATATTTATTGTGAAATAATTCTAAATATTTAAAAATTAGTATTTTCTAGTTTTATAAATTTTATATTGTTATGATTTATTATACTACAACTAAGTCACATGAGTTATATAACAATCTTCACATGTGGGTCATTGAAGATCTCTAAAGGTGCCATGATAATTTCATGAGGCATGAAGAATGGCACTCTCTACATGACTACTATCAACCAATGCATGGCAACAACAATTGTTTCAAAAGTTGACACTAAGATATGGCATTACAAATTGGGGCACATGAGTGAAAAAGGAATGAAGGTATTGCTATCAAAAGGGAAGCTGCTAGGTCTGAAATTAGTGAAAATTGATCTTTGCAAAGACTATATTTTCGACAAGTAAAAGAAAGTCTCTTGCTTTAAGCTTAGAAGAACACCAAAAAGTGAGAAACTTGATTTGGTGCACATTATTGTATGGAGGCCATCCCTTGTTCCTTTCCTTGGAGGCTGGAGATATTATGTTACCTTCATCAATGACTCAAAAGGTATGGGTTTATTTTCTGAAAAATAAGTATGGCATGTTTAAGACTTTTAAAATTTGGAAAAGTCAAGTTGAGATTGAGTTTGGAGGAAATTAAAGTGTGTAGGATCTAATAATAGTGGTGAGTATGACAACCAAGCATTCAAGGATTTCTATTTTGAGCATGGTATTTTGATGGAGAAGATAATTCCAAACATACTACAACAAAATGGTGTTGTTGAAAGAATGAATAGGACCTTGAATGAGCGAGCTAAGAGCATGAGGATTCATATTAGATTACATGATCTGTACTTGTCGTTGTATTTAAATGCACATTATCTAATAATATTTATAACTAAGACTTAATAAATTAATAGTATAAGAGTAAATCTCAAGTTGAACATAAGGTGATCAATTAATCTATCATGACAAGTAATTTAATTTTTATATAAAATGTTTTTAATATTTTATCACTATTTAACATAAATAAGAAAATAAAAGGGTGAGGTGAGAAGAATAAAAGAAGAGAATTGGAGAAAGGAAGGAGGAAAAGAGAGAGAAGAGAGAGCTCTCACGAAAGAGAGAGAAAGGGAGAGAAGGAGAGAAATCTCATGTGAGACAAAGAGAGAGAAACATCTCACCAGAGAGGGAGAGAGAGGGAGATTGATCAATAGAGAGAAAGAGAGGGAGATTGTGTGAGAGAGAGAGAGATAGAAAGAGAGAGAGAGAGAGAAAAATAATGTGTAATAAAGAAAGAGAGAAATACGGTTAACTCGTTTTCATGGTGGCCATTATTCTCGGATGAATGTGTCCTCGAGAATTCACACACATGACATGAGGTCAGCCATGAATGACTCCACATTATTTTAACAATTCAATGATCATTAAGCAATATTTAATCTTGTTGATTTCACATTCAAAAATAGAAAAGTATTTGTTATTTGTGAAACATCAAAAACATGAATACGTCAAGATTCAACTAGAAAGATCAATAGAGAATAAGTTAGAAATGATCTTAGTTTAATCTCAGATGAGTTTTAGAGAA
Source organism: Spirodela intermedia (assembly GCA_902729315.2). Taxonomy (NCBI): domain Eukaryota; kingdom Viridiplantae; phylum Streptophyta; class Magnoliopsida; order Alismatales; family Araceae; genus Spirodela; species Spirodela intermedia. The sequence goes on from LR746271.1 coordinate 4,963,132, forward strand.
TTCAAAAGAGGAATGAAGATTATTCATCAAGTTTTGAATTAGTTCTATGCATTTCTATTGAATTATTCATGAAATGGAAATAACTTCTCATAAAATATAAATAAATGACATAAATAGGTAAATAAATACTAAAAGTATGAAATAAATTATTGTCTAAGTTTAGTTTGCCTCCTAGGCAATTAAAGACATCAATGTGGTGACTTGGTTTTGTTTGGACATGTCACATCATGTCAAAAGTTGCAAAATTATCATTTGAAAGCACTTTGCTACTTGCTAGAGAGATCTATTGAAAAGAAGGGTCGACCATGTTCTCACTATTGTCTAGGGGGAGAAAGGAAGAGTTGACCATTTATTAGAGGCCTTGTGTAATTGGGGAAGGAAAGAACAAGTTCATCAATCACCGGAGGTGTTGATTATGCAAAAGGAGGGAGGAAATGGATTGTCACATTTGTAATTATAGTCAAAATTTTAAAAATAATTAATAATATATATTTTTATTAGATAATAATTGATAATTATCTTTATATCCCTGATGGTGATACGTGCAAGAACTTAAGTCTTAGTATCATGACACTTCATGACCTACTAGATTAGATGTGTTTGATCATGTGGCACATTGAATGACACAAGATCAACCCATCACAAACTACTATTGATTGAGAACTTAAATCTTTGGTACTATGGCACCTCCTTAGTTGTCGGATCATCATTTAAGGCCACGTGCATGCTAAGTGGTGTCAAATTCACAAACCATCAATAAATTACTTTATGCATCCGGTATTGTGGTGGCTCGCTAACATGACTCAGTCGTTGTATGTTAAATCACGCAAATATAAAATTTATAAAACTAGAAAATACGAATTTTTGGATATTTAGAAGTATTTCAAAATAAATATATCAATTATAATTCAATAAAAATTCCAAAAATAGCGGTATTTTTTCAAGTTGATCACAGGGATGTAATATAATATCTGGTAATTATTTAGAATTTTTTTCAATGAATACGATTTTCTTATGAATTTTATACAAGGAAATAAAAAGGAAATATATTTAAAATTCTCAAAAAAAAAAAGGAAATAAGGGTGCGGGCGTCAGGATGACGTCAGCGCCCAGCGAACGCGAATCAGGCGAAAATAGAGTTCTGCCCGGTGATTCTTACATAAGCGATTACAGACGACTTAATTAATCAAATTAAGATCTGTAAAAGCCAGAAGAATCGTAATTTAACGAAGTATAGTTTGGTAAATAAAAATCACACAAAGTATCACTAAATAAAGTGTAAATTAAATTGAAAGCAGGAAAACAGAGTTCTGACGTCGTGACGGCGATGCGTCGGCGATGCACCGGAATCCTGAGCGTTCGGGAGGATCGTCGTGTAATGTCCACGGCCTCGAAGGCTCTCTTTGAACAAAGACGACGTAGGCAATCTCTAGATCTTCTCGCGAAGTCTAGAGATCAATGAAGTGGGTCGTCGAATCGTCTCCGGCGGCTGTCACCTGGCGGAGCAGAAAAACGACGACTTTACAGCTCTCCGGCGGCTGTCACCCGACGGAGAGGAGCTGGATGGAGGTGGGGCGCGTGTTAGGGAGCTTCATCCTCAGGTCCGCGCAGCAAGAGGAGGCTCTTCATCGCATCTGGTACGCTCTCAAGAGGTGGCGACTGGTCTCCCGGCGGATCGTCCTCTTCCCGACGACGGCTTGTTCGTCGATCAATCGGAGATGATTTACTCGATAGATTTGCGATCCTTTTATCGCGAATCGTTCAGTAATTTTAGTAGCAATGCTCCGTGAATCGCGTTGATGAGATTTTCGCCGATGATTCAGCGATTTTCGTTGCTTAATCCTTCACCGGCAATCTGCAGGAAAGTCGCGATAATAAGATAAAAAAATATATGAATTTTGACTCTGGGAGGATTCGAACCTGCGCCGGTCGCCCCGCCTCTTCTGAGAAAGGTGTGGGTTTAGTCCCACATCGGTTGTACGCCGAGTTTTCGGACGAATATATAGTAATGTTAGCTTTGTGAGCAAAGTCCCTTCTCTCGCGTGTACGACCACTCCTTGCCCCACAGCCGGCTGGCCACCGGTGACGTGGAAGGGGAGTGGCGTACGCGTGCCTGTCGGTCCCCAAGCCAAGCCGCTCGAGCCCCTGCTCGCGGCTTACTCCCTGACTGTGCTTCCGACCTGCTTGCGGGCACGGCTGGCCAGCGGGTCCCCCCATTTTTGCAATATTTTATTTTTATTTCTTATTCTTCATTTATTTCAAAAGTAAAACTGTAAAAATCGTATAAAATCACATAATTACCCAAAAATTCACGTTAATCAATTGAAAACCAAAAATCATTCTTTAACACAAATATAAGTCTATTTATCATGAGTTAAGGCTAAAACTATATTATTTACTAATTATTAACTCATGATAATGAAGACTTATCACTCGCCCACCGTAGGATCTACCTTATCTGATGACGTGACTTAGTGAATACCATTAGATGACACTACACTCTAGATTGTGCCCTGAAACATACAAGAAACTTTAGTCTCACATTAGAAATAGTTGGACAAATGAGCTGAATATAAATCAAAGCTATGGTCTCTCAACATAGATCCATTCTCTCAAAATAAAATAATACCTTAGACCATCTTGGGTAAAGGTTAAAAGATGGTCCACCCTCATGTGCACATGTGTGTATGATGCTCCTTACTCCATGACCAATTAGAAATCAAGACATGGTAGGAGACTGACACACATGTGTGTGAAATGAGTCCCTCACCACTTGAGCTCAACTCATTACTCCCTTAGTCTGAGTCTACTTGATAATTATAAAGTAGTAGTTGCATCTATGTATTAATATCTTATGTATATATGCTAATTAATAAGTAGATAATACAACTATACATGTGTTACTAAATCATTATGATATTCATAATATTTTATTATTTAAGTCTTACTATATATTATTTTATATTACTTTATTTTATTATCAGACTAACTCTATGTATTTAACTATGTATTTAAGTAGTAGTTGCATCTATGTATTTAACTTTTATGAAGTCAAATGGTGATTCTCTCATATTTTCTTCATAACTATTTGATTGCAAAGACTTAGGTGAGCTCTTATTATGAGTTAGAGATAATAGAAAAACTCAAATCTTATGAAGAGGGCCAGCCTAATATGTTTATGAGCCCAAGAGAAGACATCACTTTGGCCTAGTCCATTGGACTTAAAAAAGTTATCAAGAGATGAGATCTATTCTACCCATCTTAAGACACCTTAAGATGATACTAAGAGGAAGATTAGAGTACTGTCCTTATGAAATAATCTAAGTCATCTACTAAGAGAGTTAGTTATTAATTATAACCATATATTAGAAGGGCTTAATTCTCTAGAGGTTTAAGGCATCTCACCCCCCTCTTGGAGGGTGCTTTTGGGCTCTCTCTCTAAGAGTAATTAGGCAAAGGATAAAAGAGAGAAATCAAGGCTCAATCAATGGCATTCTCATGCTCAAGATTGTCATGGAAAAGGGACTACTTGGAACACATCAAGATTGTCACAGATCAAGCACCACATGGCTTAGAATTAACACACAACAAAGTCTATATAAGATCTAAATTTAAGACATCCTTGTAATCTTTTCCATAAATAGATCAACACTTAGTTCAAACTAATTGTATCATTTATTCTATCATTCTATTGCATTAAATTCATTCTCTCCCTTTTGTTGCACTTTTCATTTCTCATCTTTACTCTTTTTAGATTTAATTCCATCTTTCACAATCTCAAATATATCTATATATAAAAAAATAAATTAAGTAAAATTCTTACCCTCATTACTCACTCCTTAAAGATCAACCCTTACTTATCCTAAATAGAAAAGTGAGATTTTATAAATATTATCTACATGAACTTGGTTGCATCACGACGACATATGACTACCTCTAAATCGAGTTCATTACTACTCACTCAATTGTAACACTTCTTTGAGTCAATTGTCAAGTGTTGGCTTACTAGTAGGTGGTAATATTTTTTTAATTTTTTAAAATAATTTAAAATTAAGTTAAGTATTCTAACTTCATACTTTTAAAATTAATGATATATTCTTATATTTATTCTTAAATTTAAAAAATAAAATAAAATAATATAACTAATTAACACAAAAATCTAGTTTAAACATTAACCAAGATGTTTTGGGCAAATGCAATGAGCACAACAGCTCACTCGATAAATAAAGATCATTTAATCCTTCCAGCCATTAGTTGCCAAAAGAATGTTGGACTAGAAAGAAGGTAATTCTATCCTATTTAAGAATTTCTAGATGCCTTTCATATGTTCATGTTGATTCTGAAAGTAGAGACAAGCTGGACCCAAAATCTAGAAAATATTTTTCATTGGATATGGAGCTAATGAATTCAACAATTGGTTTTCGGATGACCAAAATTGAAAAATTCTAAAGAGCAAAAATGTGATATTCAATGAAGTCATTCATACAAGAACAAGTTAGATTCAAAATCAGATTGTGATGAAAAGTATGCAAGTGGCACAGATCAAGTTGAACTTAAAGAAATTTCAAAAGATGATTTAGCTAAGAGGGTTGAGCACAACCCTGAAAATGCAAGTGCAGAAAATGAAGCCCATCCCACTTCATTTCAGCCAAGAAGATCAAACATAATAAAAAGACTAGTTGAAAGTATTCTTTTTCCTTACACTATTTATTATTAATTGATGGTGGTGAGCCTAAATCTTATTTAGAGGCAATGAATACTAAAGATGAATTCCTTTTAGAAAAATCAGACATGGGTGCTAACTCCACTACCAAGTGAGAAGAGAGCTATTCGCAACAAGTGGGTTTTCAGAATCAAAGAAGAGTATGATGGCAGCAAGAGATACAAAGTAAGACTTATTGTGAAGGAATTTCAGCAAAAAGAAAGTATGGATTATACCAAACTTTTCTCTCATCTTAAGCTAACCATGGTGAGATTGGTGCTTAGTATGGTGGCTGTAGAAAATCTTCATTTAGAGCCACTTGATATCAAGACAGCTTTCCCTCATGTTGATTTAGATGAAGAGATCTATATGATGCAACCTGAAAAAACTTCTATTAAAGGAAAGAAAAATCAAGTATATAAGTTGAGGAAGAACCTCTATGGGCTGAAGCAAGCACCAAGACAATGATATAAAAGGTTTGATGGATTCATGATGAGAAGTGGCTTCATGGGATGTCAAATGGAGCATTTCTGCTATTTGAAGAAGCTTAAAGATTGCTACATCATATTATTACTTTACGTTGATGATATGTTGATTATATGAGCTAATATGAAGGAAAAGTAGCAAGTTAAAGCGCCCCACTACCAGTGTTTAATGAGTTGGTACCTCCGATGATCGTAACGAACTTCAACTTCGGAACTCTTGTTAGCGCCACCCCCTACAGATTCATCAGCTCGCTCGTTAAGTCCTCTTCTATCCCCATTTCTTAATCTCCCTGGCGTAATCTAGAGAGCTCCATATCTCACCTTGGCTTGCATTCCCGGAAGTGCTGCCGACAGGATCGCCCCCTGCAAACTCCAATTAATTTCAGCATTAGTCAGTGAGAGAATCGAGGCATTTTCCAGTCCAGAACGCTGAATCTTATCAGATAGTAGAAAAATCAAGTTGGAACGGAGAGAATGGAGAAGGAGTAGAGCACCTGCGAGAACCCCATCAGCCCGTCGAAAGGGCCGTGCTGGATCATAAACTCCTCAATGTAATTCAGGCACTCGTCGAAATTCCTATACTCCTTGAACGCCTGATTCCGTCGATATCCACAGGAAATTTTAAGCAATCCTGAAGATTGGACCGATTTAAATTAGGGCTTACCCACAGATTAGTTACCTTGTCAAACTGGAACCACTCGTAGTAGGGGGGAGCGAAGATGCCCTCCACATCTGACTTGCCCTCCGCCGGGAATGGCGCGTCGGCGAATACCAGATCTAGCCGTGAAGTGACGGCTTCCGGCCACTTCTCCAGCACCTGCTTCCTCATTATCTCCCCGCTGGTCCGGAAGCCGTGGAGGCAGAGAACCCTGGGCTTCGCTGTCGCCGTCGCCGTCGCCAGATCATCCTCCGCCACGAGGTTCCCCATCAGGCTGATGAAAGACCACCCCGCCGGCGCCGGAGTGGACGACTGATTCTGGGAATCTCAGCAGAGCGAAGAAGAAGAAGAAGAAGAAGAAAGCAACGACCAAATTCTCCAAGGTGTCGTGTTTTATAGAGAGACACTCTCCCTCCCCCCAGCTTGTGCGAGGTATTTCTATTAAACGAACCCATTTAAACATCAGTAGAGTAAGAGATGGTAAAATAATCAACGAATAAAAGCCTGCAGGAAGCGGAACGTCTCCCCTGGAAATCTTGCTATCCTCCTTTTCTGCCTCCTAGTTCGTCGTTAAATGACCAAGTAGTTCAAACATGCGTAGAAAGTAGAGGAGCCAACTTGATTAAGCTCAGGGAAGTATAACACACCCGTATCATTCCCACGTCGGTGGGGGGGAGAGGTATGCCAGAAGCCAAAGAAAGGCGCGGGAAAATGACATGCTTCCATAGCTACCTAATCCATTCGCTGCTCCCATGTCTCGTGTGAAAATTGACATACAAACTAGTGTATCAATGTCTCGTGTGAAAATTGATTTATCTTCTTCCACACAAGACTAGACAATTATGACCCAAGACAATCTCACCTTCCAGTGGTCGATATAATAATATAATATTTAAATAAAACACTTCTTAGAGATATTTTATTTAAGAAACACAAAAATATTAAGATTAAAGTTTATAGTAATAGTGAGTATGCAGGTTGTATTGTCAACAAATAACTAATTTTAGGCTATTTCACTCTGCTCAATGGTAACCTTATCATGTGATAGAGCAGAAAGAGGTAGTGGTAACATAGAGTGTTGAATACGAGTTTCGAGTAGTGATAAAAGATATATGTGAAGTACTAGAAGGTTTGATATCAAATGGTGGATTTTATCAAACTTTATTACAAGAAATCAGTCTTAAGTATAGCATACAGCCTAGTATAGCATGATAAAACCAAGCATGTCGATTTCCCCTTACTATGAATAATCCATTCCAATGTATTACATATAAACTTCAGAGCACATGGAGAAAAGAACCGTATTTTATTTTCCAAGAAAAACGCTATTTGAAAAAAAAAAAAACAAAAACAGAAAAGTTCAAGGGGTGGATGCTTAATCTCCCCATTTAATTCAGCAATATAAAGTTACACTTATAATCAAGGCTATGAATAAATAATCACTGATTCGCTCAGGAAATATGAGCAGCTTGATAAGATTTCAGCACTTCTGCAAGATTCGTGGAGGAAAGTGGGCCAAGCTACACTTACTCGTAATGCAAGCTAAAAACTCCAACTTTACCGTCAGCAAGTAAAGCATAAACTATTGATAAAATTCACGACTTGAAGGAGAATAACTTATATGCCGCTTAAATGGCAATCTGAGAAGATTCTAGCACGTCACAGGTCACCCATGCTTGTGGGCATTTAGCATTTACAATGTCTTCATCATGTACTGGGGCTTTCTAATTAAAATGGGAAAGAATGAACCACAGGGTCTCCCACATTAAAAAATGCTATATGATCCCAGAAGTAGCCCAACGAATTTCAGGGATAGCCCTTCCCTTGTTGACAAATTAATGAGCCTAGTTGAGTGCTCAAGCTGCTGAAGCTGCTTCTATGCCCTCAATAGAGAGATCACTTCCAACTACGACTTGCTCGATCCTCTGCAGGAAGCTCATTGCTGTCTCCAAGCTCTTCTCGTCCACTGGCCAAGATCACATAAAATTAAGGGCAGGTTAAATAATCCCATGATATCAAGGTTCATGTAAATTATTTCAGAAGAACTATGTGAGGGGAATACTTACGGAGCCTGGGCACTGTGTGGCCCTTGGGATGGTGGATCACCACAGGCTCCTCGTATGACTCCAGCAGGACCTCCCCATGGGGCCTCAGGAAGTCCAACTCGCCTGCAGAACCGAGGAGAAGAAGAAAGGGAGACTAGACTCTTAGCAGTTATCTCTACTTGGGCAATCAAAAGAGATCATAACGGTAAAAAGTAAACATTTAGATCCCAGCAGAACACAACTATCAAACACCTTCTAATTGATCATTGAAAATTGTAGCAATGAAAGACTATTCAAGGCATAGAAGATTTGATTAATCACAAGAAGGGTGAAAACCTTTGATACTGGTGGATATTATCTCTAGATCGAGGTGATTGAAACCAAGACAACACAATCCCGCAAGAATTTTGGAAAATATGGTCGTCCATTACATTAATTGGAGTTAAAATTTAAAAAACCTTGTTGAAACTTAAATACCAACCTAGGAAATGGAGGGAAGGGCAACTGATCTTTTCAGAGTAGGCCATCTCTGCCACCACCGGAGAGGCAAACTTGGCACCTCCGATGATCATAACGAACTTCAACTTCGGAACTCTTGTTAGCGCCACCCCCTACAGATTCATCAGCTCGCTCGTTAAGTCCTCTTCTATCCCCATTTCTTAATCTCCCTGGCGTAATCTAGAGAGCTCCATATCTCACCTTGGCTTGCATTCCCGGAAGTGCTGCCGACAGGATCGCCCCCTGCAAACTCCAATTAATTTCAGCATTAGTCAGTGAGAGAATCGAGGCATTTTCCAGTCCAGAACGCTGAATCTTATCAGATAGTAGAAAAATCAAGTTGGAACGGAGAGAATGGAGAAGGAGTAGAGCACCTGCGAGAACCCCATCAGCCCGTCGAAAGGGCCGTGCTGGATCATAAACTCCTCAATGTAATTCAGGCACTCGTCGAAATTCCTATACTCCTTGAACGCCTGATTCCGTCGATATCCACAGGAAATTTTAAGCAATCCTGAAGATTGGACGGATTTAAATTAGGGTTTACCCACAGATTAGTTACCTTGTCAAACTGGAACCACTCGTAGTAGGGGGGAGCGAAGATGCCCTCCACATCCGACTTGCCCTCCGCCGGGAATGGCGCGTCGGCGAATACCAGATCTAGCCGTGAAGTGACGGCTTCCGGCCACTTCTCCAGCACCTGCTTCCTCATTATCTCCCCGCTGGTCCGGAAGCCGTGGAGGCAAAGAACCCTGGGCTTCGCTGTCGCCGTCGCCGTCGCCAGATCATCCTCCGCCACGAGGTTCCCCATCAGGCTGATGAAAGACCACCCCGTCGGCGCCGGAGTGGACGACTGATTCTGGGAATCTCAGCAGAGCGAAGAAGAAGAAGAAGAAGAAGAAGAAAGCAACAACCAAGTTTTGCAAGGTGTCGTCTTTTATAGAGAGACACGACCTTCCCTCACCGTCCCTCCTCTCTGGAGCTTCCACGTGTTCAATGTGCAACGTGCGACCAAATAACTTCCACGCATCCTCCACTAATCAATTTGCAAATATACTCGAATTTAAATTTCTATAGAGCGATTCCTCCCGCCCATATTTATATTTGTATGCATACCCTGTCTGTTCACCAACAAAGTTTGTCCTTCCCTTTGTAGAGAAAACATCCTCAGTTTGTCAGTGGCATAATCCTAAATAAAAGTCCAAACTTTTGTATCTAATAACTTTACCAAAGTTTTGGGACCATGTTGCAAAATTATTTGTCATCAGGTGAACATTTAAGAAAAAACATTAATTTGACACTATTTTTATCATAGGATGTGACTTCCTCAAAGTAGTTCAACCAAGGATCTAATAATAGTATTCTAATCAGAACTCATCTCCTTCTCAAGTGATATACCTTGTAAAAAAGGCATTGTATAATAGATTTTACATTCTAAAAGTAGAAAATTTAGAAATTTTACACTAAAAAAATGTATTATTTACTCAAAATCTTCCACTTCCCTGCCTTGCCCTACTCTTTCTTCCATACTAATAAAAAGGAAACTTGTGTTATGGAAACTTGCCCCACTATTCATGGATTAAATAGAGTTATTAATTATTTATCATGCATTTAATTATAGATGTTATTAAATTGAGGCCTTGAAGAGAAATTAGTTTACAGTAAAATATTGCATTCTTTACCCAAAATCTTCCACATACCTAGTAAGGATTTGGAGACAATCTAATTTCTGTCTTGCCCTACTCTTGCTTCTATAGTGATGAAAGGAAACTAGTCTTATAGAAACTTAGGTCCCCCTCCTATTAGTAGATTAAAGAGAGTTATTAATTATTTATTATGCATTTAATTCCACATGTTATAGATTAAATTGAGATGTTCAAGAGAAAATCAAGTATTTTTGAGAAAAAAATCAATTTGATTAGAATTTAACATATCTCTAAGGCCTCATCAGAGCAGTCTAAATCTCTAGATTTTTCATTTTCTATTCATTATTGAGTTTGATATGTTATGTGAAAATTTTACTTAAAGAAGATCACTTATTTCCCCATAAAATAGTAATTAAAAGAAAAGGTATTTGCACATGTGCAATAATCAATCTAAATGATGTTCTTGACATTGCAGATCATGATGATGATGCTGAAGTTTATGACTTTTGATGGGGATGCCTATATTTGTAGATTCAACTGGTTTGAGACAAAACTACAAAATATTTTACTAATTTTGGTAAATATGGCTGCCCAATACATTAGTTAGCGTTAAAAAGAATTAAAAATTTGAAATAACAATGCTTCTAGATCCCATCACCTCACTACCTTTTTCTGCCATTTTCCTCTTGTTTTAGTATTTCTTTTGCTGTTCTAGTTTGCAAAAAAAGGAATTTGAAGCTCCTTAAAATCCTTTGAAATCTCCTTTCCTAGAATAACATAGTGAGCTCCGATTTTCACCTTGGCTCGTAATCCTAGTAAGTCAACTTCAATTGTTTGTTTACACACACTTCTTGTCGCTTGATAATCTTTTATTTATGACATTATTTATGCTTATAAATATTTTGACCTCCTAAAATCAGGTAAAGCGTCGTGCCCAGGGCCCAGTAGAAACACTTCAGCGGTGCCGACAACTTTGGTGGGCCCCACATTGAAGTCAACCTAGCCGTGCCGCCATAATTGATGCGAGGGCACGACCGAACCTTCTTTACGTGGCGAATAAGAAGCTTCACAGTTGTCGGCCGAAATTTCCTCCACGTCATCACTTATTAAAATAGTTAATGCAAAAAGCGACGGAAGGTGGGCGGATGTGGGTGGGGGGATGAACTGCCGACCGATCTGAATTTCTCCAGTATTTGAATTTTCCGGTATTTGAATATTCCCGTATTAAACGGACAGAGATAAGGATATTCCTATCTATTTATTCTTCCCTGATTAAATAAATTATCTGAATATGATTTAATTTATACATGGTGGAGATGCCATAATTATTTAAATTTGGGTTTAAAAGTATTGAATTGGTTAAATATTTTATCGTTAGTGAATTTTCTTGGGAATTATTCTCCGCACAGAAAAATAGATATAACAATAAGAGCGATAAGTTTACCAGTAAGAAGTATCCTTTTGAGGAATAGAAGAAGCTTCGGGTTAGCTCGGACAGGGGAAAGAGGAAAGTTGGGAAAGAACATTGCCATCGCCGGAGAAGAAGGCCGGCGATCCCGAGGGCGGATCGTCCGTATGTAGTTGGAAAGGGCGCCGGCGGCGCCCTTACTCACCATTGCCCATGGATCTTTACCCTCGGATCGTCAAGGAAAGCACTACCATCTCCATCTGCCTCTTCTGCTTCGCTCCGGGGAGTCCGCCGGCCCTTTCACCGGAGGCGACCGACTACGTTGCGCCGCCGAGCTCCAGCAGCAAATCGACGTTGGTCCGTTTACCTGGCAATAGCCACCTGCGGTCTATCGTCACGGCCGTGGTTGGGGCCGGTCTGGCCGTCTGCT